>JAWNMX010000377.1:0-600000 GCA_035043575.1 Drosophila seclusa | reverse complement strand
TTTTGATATTGTTGTTTGATGACACACAAACAGGCATTTTAAGTACAATGCCCTTTATCACATATACTACACACACACGCTACATATATTTTATCAACTGGAGAATGTCGATAACTTATCGATATTCCTTGACTTGTGCCGTTTATCTGGCATAGTTTTTGCAATGCCGCTGTTAACGTCAGCGATAAAGTCTGTATCATTTCTGTATGTTTATATTTATCTATACATATACATATATATATATATATATTTATATATACATAAATATAAATACATGTTTGTCGCTGTGAAGAAACGAAAGCAGCAAAAATCGTATGATTTTCTTGTTTTTGTTTTGTATTGCTATTGTTGTTCCTCTTGCCGGTTCTTTGGCGCGTTTGTTGCCATGTATATGTTGTCTTGCTTTGTTATTTTTCTTGAGCACCTTGTGCTGTTCATATTGTGGTGCCCAAAAGCCGATTCTTCTTGCGATTTTCTATGTAAACTGTTTCAAAGTACCTCCAGTATATGTATATAAATATATGTATGTTTACTGACCTTGCGCCCTTATCTGTCTGCTTTCTAATAATAATTATCGACAAAAACATTTTTTGCACCTTTCATGTTGCGCCGATTCGATCATACCCAGGCAGTTGGCTGTTGTTTGGCAGCGATGATAAGTATTGAACTGATCACTAACACAACAAAAAATGTGCATTGTTTATTTTTGTTTTGTTTTCAAGTGCAGTTTGTGTGAAAATGAAGGTTACAGTGGGTAGAAGAGCGGGTATAGTGGCATGTTGATCACAGTGGTGCGGTTCATTAGTTAATAGCGCCCTAATCGAATATTAAACTCATGATATCGTAACGATATTTCGCCATTTTGAAAATTTACATTTTCGATAAAAAAAAATTTAAACTAGGTAACCGTAAACGGAATAAAAAATTTGTTTGCTTTTGAAAATCATAGTTGCATAAACATATTTTTAATGCTACATTAGCCTTATAAATTGTGACACAATTTTTTCGAAATCATATACATTAACCTTGACCAAGGTCTGCACAAGCAATGGGTACATTAATACATGCACGATACAAATCGTGCTATGACTCATCCAAATTTGTTATTGATTCACGCGGAACAAGTACATATATTCAAAATCGGAAATACTATAATGACCGCTTATCGCCATTAGAAACTGGTTTTAGCTTGTTCGTATTGCCTTTATTTATAAGTAGGCATACACACAGACACATATACCAATTCTTGTGTACTGGCATTAATTCATGCAAACGACCATTAGTATTGACATATTTATATTTATGGTAAAAAAAAAGTTTTTTTACTATTACAGAATGTACAAAATAAAAAAGTTTACACTAAATAAGATTATCGTTCCTGTTGCCATTGAAAATGTATTTTCTCTTATAAATAAAAACACAATTAAACAAGAGAGAACATTGCAGTCGGGCGTAACCGACTGCGAAATACTTTGATACCATAAATTACTCAATCGGAAAACAAGTGGCAAAGAATAGTGTGGGTGCTGCCAAGAAATACAGTCCAAGTTTGCCCTTAAAATTGCCGTAGATATAAACTAGTAACCTTCCTTCCTAGTTTGGTAAGTGTCGCTCTTAAATTGCAGGAGATATGTGTTTTTGAGAATAGTGCAAGATATATGGTAGAGTAGGCGGAGTAGGCATGGCCCTCCAATTCCTTATCGATATCTAAGGGGAATTACCAGTAACATGCTTTGAAAGTTTGATGGCTCTAGCTTACAAATTGTGGAAGGAAGATATGCGCATTTCAGATTTCTTGGGCCGAATTTATGGAACTAGATTTTAGTAAAGCAATTAAATATATTTTCTATGTATCACAAAAGCGTTGTATGGTTCCTTACTTGCCTTTGTATGGTGTCATACAATTTTAAGAAATCAATGTTGCTGAGTGAATTCCCAAAACACACTTATTGCTGTATACGACGCTGTTCTATTTATTTTTATATGTTCAACAAATTGCTTAATTGGATTGCCATTTTAAAGTCCAACACAAAAATGGACTCGTTTCACAAGGCCGTGGTTAGATAATCTTGGCTGGGAGCGACTTCAATCTCAATCGCAACACACGAATCACTATTCACCAATCTCTAATCCCTAATCACTGTTATATTTCATTGCAGATCTATGTGCTGACGATGCTGCTACTGCCCATACGCGTTGTGGGTTGCGTCCTGTCGCTCCTATCGGCCTGGATGTTGGCCTACATTGGGCTTTATGGCATGTCTATGGAGGATATACAAGCGAGGCCGCTAACCGGCTGGCGCAAGTAAGTCTACATAAATATACATATTCGTTAACTTGACTAACTAATCATATAATTCTGTTATAGGAATGTGCAGTACTTTACGGCACGTGCCATGCGTATGCTGTACGTATCTGGATCGTTTCATTTTATAAAATTTAAGGGTATACCGGCTACACCCAAGGAAGCACCCATTTTGGTTGTGGCACCGCACTCTTCATATGTAGATTCCATTCTGGTCGTCTCCGGAAGTCCGCCGTCGATTGTGGCCAAGCGCGAGACGGCGGACATTCCCCTGCTTGGCCGTATTATTAACTATGCACAGCCCATCTATGTGCAGCGCGAGGATCCAAACTCCAGGCAGAACACCATACGTAATATTTGCGAACGTGCACGTTCCACCGAAGACTGGCCTCAGGTGGTAATCTTTGCCGAAGGCACCTGCACCAATCGCAACGCACTGATCAAATTCAAGCCCGGCGCCTTCTATCCGGGTGTACCTGTGCAGCCAGTGCTGCTCCGCTATCCCAATAAGTTTGACACCTTCACCTGGACCTGGGATGGACCTGGCGTGTAAGTATTTCAATTCAATTTGAAAGATATTTCCAAATCAAATCTGATAGTTGACTCTAAAATAGTTGGAAGTGATTATCGTCTTTATCTAAAGGATGTTAAGTGATGTTCGTGGGTGATCAATTAGATCATTAAGTGATAAACGACACTCATTTATTTATTTTTATTAGTGATAAAAACGATGAATATTGTAAATTTGCAGCCTGCATATATGTTCTGATGTTGACGAACACTATTACATGAATCCAGTAATATTTTCTGCCGTTCCTTACAGTCTACGTCTGCTGTGGCTTACAATGACACAATTCTATAACCGCTGCGAAATCGAGTATCTACCCGTTTACACGCCCTCACCAGCTGAGGTGGCCGATGCAGGTCTCTATGCCAACAATGTGCGCAAAGTAATGGCCAAGTGAGTTCAATGCCAACGAGTAACTACATGAATCATCCAAGCCTATAACATCACTGATTTGTCTTTATAGCGCATTGGAAGTGCCCACATCGGACTATTCGTTTGAGGATGTCATCATTATGAATCGTGCACGCGAAATGAAAATTCCCTTTCCCGGTGACATTGTGGAAATTGAGCACACGCTCGATTCTCTAGACCTCTTAGAATTCAAACGCGATTCGGAACTGTGCGAGAAATATCTATTTCTACATAATACAGACAAACTGGATATAATCACGTTTGCCGAACTCCTCCAGATCGATCTTACGAATGCACATCTACACAAGCTCTTTGCGCTTCTTGACCATGTAAGTGTGCGATCAATATATTGATATTCTTTGGATATGATAACACCCATTTCCCATCTCCCATATTATTCGATTAGCGTGGCAAGGGCACAGTAAGCCTGAAAAGTTTTTTGCTCTGCTCGCTTTTCTGCAAGTTTAAGAATAGTGATATTATAACGTTTTTGCGCGCAATAACCAAGGTGAGTGGCCAACCAACCGATCTTTATTTTTTTGTGGTTTTTTCTCCTTTTTTTTTTCTCACTTCACTCTTCTGTTTGTATTGCAGCTGTATAGTAAATCAAATCAACAGATTGACAGGGACAGTTTCACACGTTTGTTGCGACATGCCGGAAGCAAGCTGAACGAGCAAAAGGCTCTAACGCTCTTCTATGCACTGGACACCACCAACGTGGGTCTCGTCTCCTTTGGTAAGTCCTGAAATCGTATTCGGTTAAAGAATTTGTACTAAGGAGTTTTGGCGTTTCTTACAGATATGTTTGCGCAGTACACGGAGAAGCAGCGTAGCTATAAGTTTCTTTATCACAAATCGGAGCACATAAGGCGGAACAAAAGCAACGTTGCTAAAGCAACCGTCATAGCAAATTGAATAACCCACAACCATGCATTTGGAGGCTGCAACAAACTTATTAGCTGGTTATATATTTCTATAATTGATAGCTGCGCCATGGGCAAGCGGCAACAGGCAATAGACAACACCACACAGAAAGAGAGATAGAGGGAGAGAGACAGCGAGAGAGAGATAGAGGCGATGGCGATGGTGATGGTAAAGGCGTTGGTGAGGGAGGTTAAGCGGAGTGTAGCGTAATACAAATAAGGCAAAGCAAGTAAACCTTAGCAAATAGTTCTGATGTAAACTATATATTTTTTAATAGTTAATTTATTTATTGTATATGTGTTTGTTGGCAATTGTAATTAGATTTGTAAAGCTTGTCCGGGCAGGTCTAATGAAAATGTATAAAATCGTCTAAATATGTGTATGTATGTATACATCTATATATCTTGATATTGCAAGTGAAATAGATAATCAACCTGTCTGCACATAACTTTATCATTTACCTTTATGTGTACTTTAACTCTTACACAAGTCATTTCATTATTGTGATTCTAATTGTATGTACAAATTATACATATAGTTATGTAGCAAACATCAAAAAAAACATCCAACAACCAAACGACAACAACAAACACCAAACAGTGTTACATGATAATGCTACCAAGTGTTCTATTCTTACCGCAATAGTTTTTGTTCTTTTAACCTTATGTGAGATCTCAGCCTGCTTCGTTCAGTTAGCCAGTGAATATAACGTTTATGATAATGGTATAGCATGGTGAAAACCTCATTTAAAATATGAAATACTTTAGATGTCTAAAAAAAAGAAAATGGACCAGTTTAGCAACTGATGTTCAGCTTAAATTGACTTCTTTTAATTATGTTCCTCTTATTATTGTAACTATAGCATTCTCTGGTCGTTTTGCAATATGTGTACACATATATAGAAATTTCTTGTGCATTTGTAAAATTATACACCAAATAGAATTTTGGGCACGTCCTTTGCACTCGAATTATGATAGTGTCTAGATGTACTTAATCAATCCATAAACTTATCTGTAGGCACAGGACAAGTACCAAGCAGCAGTTGTAACGCAAACACGAACTTATTTAACATATACACAGTCTGATCCATTATCTTGGGATATATTTGTAAAAATAATCAAAATCGCCAACGTCGGCACAGACACCGATGCTTCTATGCTCTTTCCAACTTATTAAGATATTAGTTAAAAAAAAAGAGAAACTTTTACAAATTTTTTTTTGATTTAAAGTTTTCAGAAATATTTACTTGAAATATTAAAACACAAATATTTGAAATCTTATATTTGTGCTTGAATAAATATAAAAACATATTGATATTAATTTTGAAATTGTATACAATTAAGTCAACACTTTGTAGATTCATAAAGTCAATATTTGAAATAATTTTGGAAAGTCGAATTTTCGTATAAACATCGATTTCCGCTATTGTATATAAATATATATGTATATGTTAAATTCCATATATCCCAAATATAGAAATCATTTGGGAAAGAGCATAAAAAAGGGATGCAGTTGAACTGGCACGTTTTGCGATGTACAACTAAATACTCAGCTCCATTATTTTACATATGAACTAAGCATAAGCAGAAACCTTTATGTAAAACCTCGTGTAACGTTTACAACAATAAACCATCGACAAACAAAATATACGTATATATATATTTGAATATGTGCAACTATACCGGATATTATTAGCGGAGTGCACAGCAACAGCCTGTTGAGAAATCTGCTCAAATATATGTAACATTTGTAGCCAAAATGAAAGAGCAAACATCTAGTTGTATTACTGACCCAGCTACAAGCTATCTACATCAAAAAGTGGTGGGCGTTAACCATGCCGCATGTGGCCGCGCAGCGCAGAAACGCCCCGCAGCTGACGTTGCAAGTGGTGAGCACTGACAATAGCACAGTTCGATCCAAACCAAAGCCAAGTGAACGTGCAACAGGACAGGAATTAACTTTTGTTTTATAGGTATACATAAATACTTGTTTTTTATTTGTGTGGCAAATGGAATTGTGTGAAGCAGCATGTTGAGTTGTACACGACGTTTTCTGCTTCTGTTGGGCATACTGTGGCCAGTGCACAGCTTCGTAAACTCGTAAGTAGCAATGGCTACTCTAACGAAAGTATATTGTTGTTGACTGAACTGATGACTCGCCTGCAGACCCAAGATCATCAGCAAGGATGGCAATTTGATTTTCGAGTCTGGCACTAATCGTAACATCAGTTTCCGACTGAGCGGAAATTCGCGTTTGATCATAAATGAGGAATACGATGTGCTGCAGATGTTGATGCCCATCAGTGGTAGCAAGAAGCGACTATCAAGCGATGCCAAGGATGAGTGGAGTGGTCCCGACGACTTTCTGGACTTGCAAGGTTTGGCCGATCAGTTAGCCGAATTCAAATCCCAGGCATTTGGGACCAATGGGTTCAACTGGACCCTGTTACAAATTGCTAATCGGTGAGTTTATCAATAGATTAATGGATGAGAAATGTCGATTATTCGCTTGGGAAATAGGGGACTTGAATTACGTTTTAAATATTAGGCTTAGTAATGTGCGAATGTTTCAGTATCAAAAATCGATCAGCATATCATTCATGCTCTTCTATTCAATCTATTGATATACGTCAAGCTTACTTCAAATCGAACAAAGATTTTCCTACAAGCACATTAAATAGCCAGATTATGTGGAATTAACTTGTATCTGAGTTGAGCATCTTGAGTCACGTGAATTGATTAATTATACACATATTTTCTTGTATTTTGTGCAGGACACGAAATCTCGTAGTCCTGCGGCGGCGCTTGACCAGTGTGGATTTGAAATTGAGGGATTTAATGGCGAAACTGAAGATGAACAACTGCCGTAGCAGTCCCTGTAAAAACGGAGGCAGTTGTGTTAATAGTTACAATGGTTATCGGTGTCAGTGCCGCGCCTCTTTCGTGGTAAGGAATGCTGTCGTTGGACGGTGGGGCGTTTGGGGGGCGTCTCCAAATGTTTTGCTTGTGAATTGCTGACTGCCGCTGATGTCTCTCTCTCTCTAATCCATACAGGGCACAACGTGCGAAAAGGATGTTAACGAGTGTGCACTGTTCAATGGCACTGATCTGGGCTGCCAAAACAGTGGTCAGTGCGTGAATCAATTTGGCTCGTTTGCCTGCCTGTGCGCGCCCGGCTGGCATGGGATGCACTGCAGCATGCGAAAAGCGGACTGTGCTTCGGCAAGCGCCTGGGAACTATGTGGCCATGGTAGCTGTGTGTCAAGTAGTGATGCTCTTGGGTATCGCTGCATTTGTGATGACGGCTGGCGTAGCAATGGACTGACGCCCTCCTGCACCGAGGATGTGGATGAGTGCAGCGCCACCGCCCACACGCCTTGCTTCACCAAATGCATCAATTTGCCGGGCAGCTTCACCTGTGCCCCTTGTGCGCCCGGCCTAACCGGCAACGGCGTCAGCTGTCGGGACATCAACGAGTGCGAGACAGACAACGGTGGGTGCGGCCTTAGACCACGGGTTGAGTGCATCAACAGCTATGGCTCCAGCCATTGCGGCGAGTGCCCCATCGGCTGGACGGGCGACGGACGTACCTGTCAGCGCAACAGCAACATTGACTCACAAGCCGGCGCCGTTGGTCTAACCAGCTGCATGCAGCGCGCCTCCCTTTGCCATCCAGCTGCAATCTGCTCCGAGATCTCCAATACGATCATCTGTAGCTGCCCCCGCGGCATGGTGGGCAGCGGCTACGGCGATAACGGTTGCCTGCGCGGCACTGACAATAATTGCAATGATATGCCCTGTTTGGTAAGTTGCAATAGATCAAAAGCTTAAAACAATACCCATAGTCCGACTGAAAAGTTTTTTTCTTTTTTAATTTACAATTAAGTTGAGATGTAAGTAGTTGGTCTGCCAAGGTATTTCATCTCCAGAGGCTTTTCATTCTAGCTAGTTTTCCAAAATAGTTTCTGATTAAGTAAGTGTGTGTACATATTTCAGTTTTTGCTGCGTGAATTCACTTTGCCATCCTCAATCAACTACATCAAATTTAGACCCACAAGCACAACCTCATCGATGTCGAAGTCCAAATTGCGACGATTCATTAGTGGCTGAAAGAGCTTCTCTACAAATTCGTCGATGCGGCGATGACGCATCACATCTGGATTCTTATCATTATACTTTGATAGCGCAAATTTTTTCGACACCCTTAGAGATAGGGTCTTGAAACTTGGCACATATACTGGTTTGTTCCCGGGTCAGAGGAAGTGTCAGAGGCTAGAAAATCGATAAGATCGATAATCGCAAATCGATAATGCCACGTATCTCCATATATGCCATTACTAATAGCGTCCTCCAAAATGTTGTTTGGCCACGCTCACTCCCGCCTCCAAAATTCCAAAAAGCCTATAACTCCAGCAGTTTAAGAGCTACAGTTACCAAACTTGGAAGGAAGATTACTATAAAACTTGCCACTACTGTTGTATTCAGATAAATGGCAAAGAAATTGTCAGTCGAATATCAAGCAGATTTTCAAAAAAGTACCAAGTTAATTGTTATTTATTTGTCAAGCTTCAATAACCAATTTTCCCAAGTTTACTGGCTAGAATTACCAAATTGAGTTCTGTTGAATTACAGATCGAATTGATTTGTAAGATGAAGTCTAAATAGTTTGTTAAGTATTCAGATAGCAGCTTAATATTTACATTTTGATTGCAGAATGGTGGTATTTGCATGGATAACGGTCCTTCGAATTTTACGTGCAATTGCCCGCGTGGCTTTCATGGGCGACTCTGCGATCCGCTACCTAATCCGTGCGCATCGAAGCCGTGCAAGAACGATGGCCGCTGCATCCCCATACCAAAAAGGGACGGCTTTCTTTGCCAGTGCCAGCCGGGCTATCAGGGTCGGCTGTGCGATGTGCGCTTTAGCAGTTGCAATGAGCTACTGACTGGGATGAGTGGACGACTGGGCTATCCGCCCATGGGCAATATATATGAACACAATGCGCAATGCGTCTGGGTGATAAGCACAAATGAGTCGCTGGTACTGAATGTGACATTCCACAGCTTCCACGTGGAGGACTCGACGGAGTGTCGCTTCGACTGGCTGCAGATACACGATGGACGCTCGACAGCATCACGATTGATTGGGCGATATTGTGGCAATACGTTGCCGAATCAAGGCAACATAATTTCCTCCAGCAATAAGCTGTATCTGTGGTTTCGCTCCGACAACTCGACTGCGCACGAAGGCTTCGATCTCACCTGGCAATCGATAAGCCCACCATGTGGAGGCCTAGTCGAATTCGAGACGCATGGCACTATCGCCTCGCCGGGCTCACCTGGCAATTATCCGCGCAATCGCGACTGCCGGTGGCATCTTGTGGCGCCTAGCAGCAAGCGTATCAAAGTGACCTTCTTCAACCTTCAGCTGGAGAAGCACGACAGCTGCAACTTTGACTTTGTCTCGGTGAGTATCGGTTTGGTTATGGTTAGGCTTAGGTCCATTGTATTGGCATCTAATTGAGCATTGATTGATTGATTAATTGACCACTTTGCAGATTAGCGATGCCATCTCGGATCGGGAGCTGCACAAGTTCTGCACTAGCGAGCATCCGGCGCCATTGTTGCTACCCACACATGAGGCTATGATACACTTCCATTCGGATGAGACGGACAGTGATTTGGGATTCCAGTTGCACTACTCCGCCGAGGAACGATTGCCAGGTTGCGGTGGCGTCTACACTAGTAAGGAGGCTTCCATACGTTCGCCCATCTATGCGCTCGGCGCCGATCCCATCTCCTGCGAGTACGAAATACGTTTGGCGCTGGGCGAATCGATTAGTATTGATTTTGTCACATTCTCATTGGCATCGGATGCATGCGTGGAGCTCTACGATGTGGTGAACACTGGTAATGTCCAGGGTGATTTCAATGTGCTGCAGATCAAATATTGCGGAGGAATTATTTCAATGCCGCCGAGCTTTCATTCACTCTATAATCGCGTGCGCATCAAGTTCTATACAAGCAGTTTGCCGGTTACCACCATCGATAGCTTTGAGCTCCGTTATCATGCGGACTGTTCGCACACGTATGATGCGGAGAGCGGAGCGATCAAATCGCCGGGCTATCCGAATCAGACGAGCAGTGAGCGGATGTGCACTTTTAAGATCTTGACCGCACCGAATACGGTCATTGCGCTGAAGCGTGTGGACTTTCAGCTTTTGGATGAAATTATAAATTCATCGAATGAGACCAATGACGATCCAGAAAAGGCAGGCACAGGTGATTGCGTGAGTGGCACCAGTCTCACCATCAATGACGGTCTCAATCGGGTCATATTGGGACCTTACTGTGGCAATAAGCTACCCGACGATGAGTACATCAGCCAAACGAATATGCTGGTAATTTATCTGCAAATGCAATCGGGAAGCCGTGGGCGTGGCTTCCATTTCGAATATAGTGCCGTACCGGTGAGCGGCAATCAATGCGGCGGCGTTCATACCAAAGAGGGTCAAAACATCCGACTGCCTGGAGATGCGCAGGGAATGTACCAAAATGATCTCACCTGTTATTGGGTAATTGTGGCACCGCCCAGCAAGGTGATAATGCTGCACTGGATCAGCTTTGACCTAGAGGACTCCTCCAGCTGTAGCTACGATTATGTTGAGGTCTACGAAGATGCGGTTGTGGTCGGCAACAACAAGGCGCCACCACTAGCACGCTACTGTGATCAGTTGCCGCTGGATATGACGGCTTTCGCTCACATTATGACTATTAAGTTCGTTTCGGACTATAGCCATACGGGAGCTGGCTTCGAGCTTTCCTATCGCTTCGTGGACCCCAACAGTTGCGGCGGTCACATACACGGCACTACCGGCATGCTTAACTCACCAGGTTATCCACTTAACTATACCAATGGGCTGGATTGCATCTGGCAGCTGAGTGCAACACATGGCGGCCAGCTAGAGCTGCAACTGGATCTGTTTGAGTTGACGGCGACGCCCAACTGCAATGGCGATTGGCTAGAGGTGCGCAACGGAGGCAGCGATCGCTCTGCGCTCATCGGCCGCTTCTGCGGCACAAGCATACCACGTCAGATACCCAGCTTTACGCATGAACTCTATCTGCATTTTCACACCGATGACGTGAACACTGCACGCGGGTTTCGGCTACGTTGGCGCATTTTTGCCAGCGGCTGCGGTGGTCGTTTGTTTGGTAGTGGTGGCGTAATCACATCGCCCAACTATCCAAACACTTATCCGCACAATGCGCATTGCGAGTGGCACCTGAGGCTGCATCCCGGCTCCATTATACGGCTGGTCATTGAGGATCTGGAGATGGAGGGGCAACAAGAGTGTGAATTCGATTATCTACGGATCTACAATGGCGACAGCAGCAGTCGCTTTTTGGATTCCACATATCTGACCATGTGTTCCATGCCTGACGAGGATAAACGTAACCTTCACATAGACAGTAACGAGGTGGTTGTAGTCTTTCACTCGGACGTGAGCAATGCGGATCGCGGATTTCGCTTGTCCTATAGTGCCGATTGCCAACAGGTCAAACTGAACAGCATCCAAGGCATCATAGAGAGCCTCAACTATGGCGAGGCCTTCTTTGAGAGCTCCATCAACTGCAGCTGGCATGTGCAATCGCCGCGCGGCAATAAGATTAAACTTGAAGTCTCCCACTTTGATCATCGCTCCAGTCGGCTGCCCACTGAAGGTGCCGATGGTGGCCTGTATTTATTAGATGGTGGCGTTGTGGTGCCGATTGTGCATCTGGGCATGTACAATGTCAGCGGCGACACCTTGACCATTATTCACAACACGAGTAGCATTAGCTTTCGGCTTGAGTATCGCGTCGATGGATGCGTGCAGGAGTTGAAAGACGATAGAGGATCCTTTCATTCGCCTAAGCATCCGCTCATGTATCCCAATGATGTTGAGTGCTATTGGCTAATACATGCACCGTTAGGTCAGCTCATTGAGCTCACCGTGCTGGACATGGACATAGAAGAGAGCGCGAATTGCACCAAGGACGCTTTAGTGGTCAGTACAGACCCTTTACTTCTACTATATAGCAGAAAAAAATGTTTGCCATCGCCCCATAACAGGTATCGAATAGCTTCCAAGAAGTCGATGCTCATGAGCGCCACTGTGGAAGCAATCCCAAGTTGATTCTCACCAGCGCCGGTCACAAGCTGCATGTGCGATTCATCAGCGACGACTCGCACAATGGGCGCGGTTTCGAGGCCTCCTACCGCATCTTGAAGAGTTGTAAGTCGAATCTATTTGCAGTCCTATATAAAACTATGCTGATAAACAAATTGTTTAGATGAGCGGCATAACGACGATAATGACTTGTTGGATTGATAAACTGATTGACTTGTTTAAGGACGGAGTTAAGAAAATTTAACTTATGGTTAGAAAACTGATTATCGAGCTATCAGTTTTTTTTAACCATTTATTGCTCAAAAGATGAATTTTTTTAGTTCCGTTAAACAAGTATAAAAAAAGTTGAAATAGTAATGAAACCAATAATTACCAACTAATCTCTATAAATTTTGTCCTTATGTCTTTACTGTAGCTTGTGGCGGCAAGGTGAGCACCAAGAGCGGCACCATCACCTCGCCAGAATATCCGAAGCCTTATCCGCGCAATAGCAATTGCGAATGGATTTTAGAAGTAGCGCCGCACCATACGATCAGCTTCGATATGCAGGATGTGGACATTGAGACGGGCTTTAGTTGCTCCTGGGACTATGTGGCTGCATATGATATGAGCGCCAGCGATAGCCTGGACGACAATGAGGGTCAGCAGATCTTCAAGATATGCCGAGAGAACGCTCTGGACTTTGCAATCACGAAATCCGTCACGAATCGAGCGATCGTGCGTTTCGTTACTGATAATTCGGTGCAGCATCGTGGCTTTCGGTTGCACTACCGTGAGTCCTGCGGTCAGACTCTGTCCATCGATGAGACAGATTTTGAAAATTTGAGCGTGATTAGCCAGGTGGCTCGCAACGAGACCTGCGTCTGGGTGCTGCAGGCCGCCGATCCCAGCAAACACATAATTTTCACACCCACCCATATCATGCTGCATGCGGAACCCTCGTCAAGATATTCGAGCGAAACTGAATGCATGACGAACGGCATCAAGATATATGAGGGCGTCACGGCCACCGGTACTCCGCGCCAGCAATTCTGTCATACCCATCCACCTGCAGTAATTTCACGTGGTCTAGCGCTAACGATAAGTCTGCCGATGTTGCTGGTTTCTGAATTCGAGGGTCACTACATGACTATGGACACGGCGTGCGGCAGCACATACAACGCGGTTTTGGGTCGTTTCTCCTCCCCCAACTATCCGGACAGCTATCCAGTGAACATCGAATGCGAATGGATGCTCGAAGCGAGCGCCGGCAACTCATTGGCGCTCACCGTTGAATCGCTAGATCTGGAGCAATCCGACGGTTGCAACAATGACTATCTGGAGCTGCGCGAGCAGTCTGAACGTGGTTCACTGATTGGCGTATATTGCGGCAATGAAGTGCCGGCCGCCATTAACTCCAAGGGTAGCATTTGGATCAAGTTCAAAAGCAGCAACGATGATGTTGGCTCAGGCTTCCTGGCCAGCTACAACTACGGTTACTATTTAATATTATTCTCTATATATTTCTTTCCTATCCCTATACCCATAGAAGGTTTCATCTTGACGGTTTCAGAATCAGATTTATTGAACAAATTGTTGACGTGGAAAGATTCCCGTTTTCTAAAAATATCTATTTCAAGACTCCGATATTTTGTTCCCTTAACAAAAATGTACAGATTGTAACTTTTAACTGAAAAGTAATATATTTGATATACATATTCAATTACAGAGCACCACAACGAACTGAATGGCACGGGTGGCAGCATCGAGTCACCACATTATCCAAGCACCTTTGAGAGCAGCGAACCGTATAGTTGGCGCATCACAGTTGGCACGGACTATGTGGTGCTGGTGAATGTGGTTTATTTGCTGGATGTGAACCATCCGCATGTGCGCTTCTACGATGGCTATACGGACATTGGAGCCCAACTGGAGCCGCAGCCCTACAAGCCGCTGGTGTCTAACACAAATATCCTGTATATTACAGCGACTCGTGGACCCTTTCAACTGAACTGGGAGCGACTATCAAAGGAGGCGTTGGCCTCCAATCGCAGCGCCGAGCTGCAGACCCGACAATGCGGTCAAAAGTTGATGACGTTAAATTCCAGCTTAATCAATTTCAGTTCTCCTGGCTATCCACAAGGTTACGCCCCGAATTTGCACTGCAGCTGGATTTTGGTACCTGCCAGTCCCGCAATGCATGCGGCTCTGCGCCTTATCACCGTTGACCTGGAGCTGTTCACAGATGCCTGCTATGCCGACTATGTGGTTGTTTCCAGCAGCAGTGACATGCAACATTGGACGGAGCTGGCGAAGATCTGCGCACAGGCGAATGTAACGTCGGATTTGTATCATGGCAAGCCATATCTGCGACTGGAGTTCGTCACAGATGTCAGTGTGAACAAGACGGGATTCTCCAGTTTGGTGCGCACCATTTGTGGCTCCGAGCTGACCGCTTCACGCGGGCTGGTCAACATCACTCAGCTGGCGTCCAACAGTATGGAATGTGTTTGGACGATCCGTGTGCGGCAGGGCAAACGGATACGCATCACGTTCCCGGAGTCACAGCTCAGCGCTTCTGGCCAGGGCAACGATTTGACGCAGTGTCGCAATTTCTTTGTGGTGCGCAATGGTTATGCGGAGGATTCGCCATTTCTACAGCACGGCAAATACTGCGAGAACAACATCAATGATGTGCTGCAGACCAGTTCGAATCGGGCTTACATCAAATTTCAGAGAAACTCATTAATTTCCCGTTTCCGTGCCTCCTTCTACTACGAAGAAATTAGTGACGCCTGCTCCGGTCACATTGTGCTCGAAGCCGGATCGATTAATACCACCACACGTCTGATCAACTCACCCAACTTTCCCAATCTGCCCAATCCGCACTCGGAGTGCGTGTGGCGGATTAGTGCACCACCCCAGCATCGCATTGCTGTGGAATTTATTAGCTTTGATCTTACGCCGAGCCGTAGGGAGCCGAGCAGTAAACCGGACGACGAGGGCGATGATGGCTGCGATCGCGAATTTGTACAGATAAACGACGGCAGCACGGAGCTGAGTCCGCAGCTTGGACGCTTCTGTGGTGGCCGCAAGCCGGACACAGCATTCTCGTCGGGCAGTGAGCTGCGCATCAAGTTCTATACGGGCGTCCTCGAATCGCACCCGGGCTTTCAGGCGCGCATCAAATTAGCCGATTGCGGCGGCAGTTATTATAGCGCCAATGGTGTCATTCGTTCGCCCATCCCGAATCAGCTGGACATGCGCTTGCTATCGTCAAAGCTCAAGGAGTGCATCTATACAATTGAGGCGGAACGAGGCAGCACCATCGATCTGACGTTCGTCGCAATGCATTTGCCGATGCCAGAGAATGGTAATTGCTCGGGACGCACCCATCTTCAGTTGGAGGAGATGGAACCGTTTGGCAATGAGAATGAGGAGCGTATCAGCGATCGCCTCCAAGTGTGTGGTACCGAAAATAGAAATCTACAAGTCGAGACAAACAAGATTGTGGTGCGGCTACGAATGCCCAGGGGCCAGTTGGGCACTGAGGAGTCCTTCCAGTTGAGATATACGGCACGCGGATCAGGCTGCGGGCAGACGATCATTGCGAATCAGGGTAGACTGCAGACACCCAACTATCCGAAGGAAGTGACCAAGCCGACGCACTGCATATGGCGCATCCAGGTGGCCAAGGGTCGGCGCGTCAAAGCCGAAATACTTGACTTCGACGTTGGCGGAAGCCGAGCCAATCGTACGCATTCCAGATTCCGCGGACGCATCGTATTCACCAATGATCACAAGCTCTACTCGGTGATTGGTCGATATGGGAATGATCCACCTGCTGAAGTCATATCCACGGACAATACAATGGCCATTGATGTCTTTCTGATGCCATCGCATCGCGGCTTCAAGCTGCGCTTCAGTGCTTATGGCGAGAGCGAGTGCATGGATGTGAGAGGTTCGATGCTCTTTGAACGTTCAAATACCAGTATGGTGCACTGTAGCTACAAGCTGAGTCCTCCTGCGAATAGTACGATGATGTTGCAGGTGCGAGGCTATAATACCAGCAGCACCTTCATGAGCAACATTCACATGTGCCGCGCTCTGGCGCCCCTCAAATTCCTATTGGTTGACGATTCTGAGCCTTTGCTTCCGTTGCTCTTTTGTGATGTGGAGCGGGCAGTTACATCTTCCGTTGAGACGAATCGCACGGTGCGTCTACCCTTCCCTGTCGAGATGATCGTGACGGGTGATCGAAAGAATGGAATGAATCTGTTGGAGTTGAGCTACAGCGTGCAAAATTGTGGTGGCATCGTGCCACTGGAACTAGGTGACAATCTCACGATTACGCAGCCAACTAATTTGCTAGCGAGGGAGACGGTGGATTGTGCCTGGGTTGTTGGTCCCGATCCGGATGCCGAGGATCCTCTATCGCCACTGGATATACAATTGGAGGTATCGGTCGCGGTGGATCTCGATGGTGACTGTAAGTTCCATTACTTGAAGCTGTACAGCGGTCCGAATCAGAACTCACCGCTTTTGGGCCCCTATTGCAACCAGGCGACAGTCATTAATCTGGTTGTGGAGCGTGGTCTTTTCGTCGAGTACCATGCGGCATCCACAACAAATGCTCAGCATAATGCCACTTTCAATGTGACGGTTAAATACGGAAGCGGTTGCGGAGGCCGATTAACTTATCCGTATCGTCTAATTGACTTTAGGGAGCAGTACAAAAACAATGTGGAGTGCATTTGGGAGATTGAGGCGGAGCCGGGCTTTCACATCGGGCTCACATTCCTCAATCGGTTCTACATTGAAAACAGCCCTACTTGTGACAAGGACTACCTGCAAGTGCAGCAGCGCAATAGCACCGATGACAGCTGGACTGATTTGCAGACGCTGTGCGGACGCAGTCCGCCTGATAACATTAACTCGACCAGCGCGGAGATGCGTCTCATCTTTCGCTCTAATGGCGACATCACTGGCGATGGTTTCACTGCACGCTTTGATCGCAACTGTGGCGGCCTCTTGTACGCCACTGCTGAACCACAGCTGCTGAGCAGTCCGGGCTATCCGAAGGGGTATGGCAAGAATATCTATTGCAATTACACGTTTAGTCCGCTAGATGAACGAGCGCCGGGCGTCCTAGTGAGCTTCCTGGAATTCAATCTTGAGCCCTCTCCACACAATAGTTGTATGTACGACAACGTTACAGTCACCACCAGGGACAATGGAGATTCGATGCAAGAGTCGGTGATCTGTGGCGTTAAACAGCGACATGCCTATCGCGCGCAGCGTTCCATCAGCCTCCTGTTACGCTCAGATAACACATTTTTTGGCCGTGGCTTCCAGCTAGAGTACAGCACCAGCTTGTGCGGTGGAGTCATTAGCACCTCACAGCCTGTACAGTCGCCGAGACAGCATCAGGATAATATGATGCCGCCCAACAGCGACTGTTATTGGAATCTGACGGCACCGGAGGGACATAAATTCACCATCAAGTTCGAGCTGCTGGACTTTGAGGCCGGTAATTTTCTATGTAGCTACGATGGTGTCGAGGTCTTCGACAGTCCCGTGCTTGATGAGAAGAGACGCATGGTGCGGTACTGTGGACACGTCACAGATGATTTGCCCACATTGCATATATCTGGCAACCGAGCGCTAATCCATAGCTACTCGGATGACCGGGATCCTTCGAGGGGATTCCGGGCGCTGGTGCGCGTCATGCCCAACTGTGATGAGCGTATTTTTCTGGGCGAGCACAATTCCAGCTATACGTTCAATAAGTTTATTGGCACCTATGCGAACAATCTCGACTGCAGTTTTGTGTTCCATGCTGAAAACGGCTTTCAGATAAGCGTAGAGTTCCGCAGTTTCCACGTTGAGGCATCCAACGGCTGCACGGCTGACTTTTTGGAGTTGCGTGACGGCGCTGGACCCTTCGCCGATGAGATTGGTCGCTTCTGCGGCCAGGATCTGCCGCCCAAGCTAAGCTCATCGCGAAAAACCCTCTTCATGCGTTTTGTCAGTGATAATCAGATCAGTGACACCGGTTTTGAGCTACTTGTCACGGCCCGTCCGCTTCAGTGCGGCAATCCCCTTATCACGCTGGACGGCAAACAGCCTTACGAGATACACTCGCCCGTCAACGACCAGGGGAAGTATGACAACAACGTGTTCTGCCTCTGGAAGATCGTCAGCGAAATATCAATACATCTAAAGTTCATTAGTCTTGATCTCGAGGCGTCCAATGCGACAGACAGCTGTGATTCGGACTATATTAAAATCTACAACAGTGAGGTAAGAAATATACCAAAAGAAACTCGTTTCCGTCAACTGTATGCTTTCATTTTTGAATGTGAATTTGGTCTGCTGATTCTACAATTGGTTTGTTTTGTATACAGGATGCACAGGTGGTGGAGCACGGCTATGGCAGTCGGGTGATCTTTAACGGGCAAAAGAACTCTAACTCCTTCCTTGATTATGCCACGGAGCACGTTTATTGTGGCAACCGCCTGCCAGATGATTACTATCCCAACTCGAAAAACGTGTATATTAAGTTTCGCACTAATGAAGCCGTGACAAGGACCGGCTTCCAAATCCGCGTGGTGCCAGATTTGAGCTGTCAGTATAGCTACGGTGGCTACCAAGGTCGCATCAAGATATCTGAAACAATCGATTGCGATGCGACGATTGTGGCGCCAGTAAACCACACGCTTAGCATCTACTATGCCGAGGTGATTTTTGGCTCATCCGATTGTGATGTGGAGTACGTGGAGGTCTTTGATATGGCTAACAATAAATCGCTGCAACGTACCTGCGCATATTTAAACGCGGGCAAGAGCATCTTCACCACAACCAATCAGCTGCGGTTGCACTTCAAGACTGGTAGCATTTTAAGCAACTTTGACCTGACATACATTGCCACGCCTGTAGAGAATGGGCCCGGCTGCGGTGGGCAGCTGTACAACACCGAGGGCATCTTCTCAAATCCCTTCTATCCGCAAAACGTGCGCAATAACTCCGTTTGCCAATGGAGCGTCCGCGTACCAAGCAACACCCGTGTTCTTCTAAACATTGAATGTGAGTTCAACAAATCGATTCATATAAATATGTGCATATTTATTTACAGAAACATATTTTTGCAGTTTTCGATCTGGGCTCGAAGGCCACATGCCACACGGATTACCTGCTGATTCAGGAAAAGCTCGATGATGGCACTTTGCAAGAAAGGCGTCGCTTCTGCGGCGAGGACAAGCCCCGCGTCTACTTGAGTCAGTACAGCCAACTTTATGTGGAATTCCACAAGTCGGTCAATTACGATGGTATCGGCTGGGTCATCAAATTTACCGGCGTCTACTCAGACTATCAGATACAGGCTTACATGCTGGAATAACCGCCTCACACAACCCAGGTCTATGTCTTGAACATAATGTAAACTCATAATTTTCAAGCCTAATAGTATTCCAAATAAAGATTTGATTCGATGCAATAAAACACTAGATATATATATATATATATATATATATATATACATACATATATATATATATTTTTTTTAATTTTATTGAATATATTTTAAATTAGTTATCTATAAAATAATTACAATACTTTTTAATATAGTGTAGAATTTTCTTTGTTTTTTTTTTCTTCAACATTTGCTTTCCTCCTAACACAAAAAGTAAATTAAAATTACAGTATTTCACATATGTTTTTTTTTTTCCTTAGCGTTTTGTTTGTTTTGTTTTTTGCTTATTATTTTGTGCTGCGGTCTTGCATTTAGCTACTAATATACAGTAAACGAAGAAAAAAATTATATGGTATAAGGTTATTTAAATAAGAGAATTATGTTTACACAATTATTCAGTTGTAATCCAAATAAAAAGCGCTCGCTTACTCGTAATCATTATAAATTAATTATACTCTGTAACAATTAACTGACCATTGTCGACCACACTGAAAAGTTACCTAATAAATACAATGCATGCTCAACATTTGCTCCAATTGATGGACAAGTATATATTCTTTGCAAAAAGAATTTAAAAAAAGATTTACCGCGCCAATTTACTGCCAGTGGTTTTAGCGTTGAAATACATATATGTACAAAACCGATTGGCTTCGAAGTTTACAATTAAAAATAAGGTAAGTATATTCCGATTGGGTGTAGTGAGAGGGTAGCAGGGAAATATGAAAGAGCATGAGAAAGGGGAGAGAGGGAAGGAATGTAGGTGGTAAAATAATAAAGAAAACTAAATGGTTCACATGGGCCAAAACTCCAAATATTTTGTTAGACAACATTTCTGACATAACGAAAATATATCATATTATATATATATATGTATATAACAATTAATTTTTTTTGCCATGTATGTATATGATATATTTATAGTTGACATTTATGTAATAAACACACACAATATTAACAATTTAATTAATTTCCATATTTTTTTCGATTTTTCATTTCTGATAACATTCTCTATATGTATATGAATATATGCGTAACTATTGAACAATAAATTTTCATATTTATTTGAATTTTTTTGCACTACCAAAGCGAACCACTGCGACTACGTATGTATATGTGTGTGTGTGCATACTCCTTTGGTTGTAAGTGTATGTATGTATTATGTTATAGGTGCATATGAATTGAAATATGAAACAATCAATTACCAAATGGCGCTCAATATTCTGTAAATTTGAATTCTACAAAAAAAAAGCAAGACATTCAGATCTAAATTACAATGCAATGAAAATCCTAACAAATATTGTTTAATTTCCTTTTGCTTTGATACCTTTTTATATTTGTTTTGTATATGTATAATACAAAGTTGTATAATTTGTTTAATTTTATTTATGCTATGCAAACTTTCTATATTTGCTGTCCAGAATTGACATATTTGAATTCATTGAGACACGAACAACTTTTCCTATCGATATCAATAAACAAAATTTCACCCACACACACACACACAGAACACAACGGCTGATATGTCTTAAATCTTCATCCTTTTGTTTTGTTATATTAATTGCAACTTGAGCAATAGGTTGCAATCTTTGCCTTTGCATCATGTTGCTAACTACCTTTGTAAACAAATATACACACACACACACTCTCTCTCTATATATATATCTCTTTCATTCGTTAATTCTTTCTAGCTCTATCGCCCAAACTTGAATCATCATTAATTTTATCGTTCACCGCACAAATGCAATGATATCGCCCACTCTTTCACAACACTCGATATCTATCTATCATATATTTGTAAGCACTCACAAATGAGTACGTGTATGTATGTATGCAGATAATCTTAAACAGTTTATATAGGTTACTTGGGGTAATAGGTTGGGTTAGTGGTAGAGTGTGTGGTACAGTGGTGTTTAGATCAACTGGTTGCTAATAACATTAACTAAGAAACTCAAAATCAAACAAATCTTCCCCGATACGTGCAAGCGTTGGCATTGTGGCCCTTTAGCAGCTGCTGCAGTTGCAGCCACTAGTTGCCCTACTAGACCAGCTAAGGCGCTGACCACGCCTACACGTTTAGGCACTGTTACATGCAGCAAAGGAAGCGGTGAAAGAAACTTTTGGCATTGCGGCGCACACGATTGGCCCTTAGCTAACAAATGATGCCCTGGTCCAAGCTGATGTTGTTGGTGGCAGCAGCAGTGGCATTCTTTACAACATGATGATGATGATGGTGGTGATGATGGTGCATATGATGATGATGCAAATGATGCGCCGATGCCGGCAATCGGCCATTTAGCATAAGCGCCGTGCTGCTCCCGCTACTGCTGCAGTTGCTGCTGCCAGCGGCTGCATTGCAGCTCGATCCAGAGCTGTTGCTGTTGCTGGGAATGGAGTTTGAGCTGATGTTGTTGGTGTTCTGCTTCTTGTGCAGAGCGGTTACCGGTTCTGAGGCCCGACGTCCACCGTTGCAGCTACCGCTGCTGCTGCTGTTGCTGCAAGTGCCGCTGATGCTGCGACGCATGTTGCTGCTATTGCTGCCGGTTGTTGCTTTGCGCGGCTGCTGCAGCGGAAATTGTTGCGTATTGGCTGACGCGTGCGCTATGTTAGAGTTCGATCCATTAGCGTTAGGTGAGCTGTGCGCCTCGAGCTCTTCCAGCTGGAACTTCTTGACGAGCGCTTTCACCGATGTGGCCGAACTGGACTCTGCTGCGGGAGTCTTGCGTATGACTTTAGGCGTGGTGGGCGCATCCGGAAATAGTGTCAATGTGGCAATAACCGTTGCATCCTCGAGACCATTACTGCCAATTTGTATGGTTGCCGTGCTAGCTAAGGGCTTCTTCACAAATGTCGCCGTATATGTGTTCTCCTTATCCGAATCAGAGGCACGTCGTGTCGGCGTCACAATCTGTGTGGGCTTCGGGGACGGCGTCGTTGCCAGCGACATGCTCAGCGTTTGGGGCAGTGTATGTATGGCTGTTGTTGTTTCTGTGCTCGGACATAGCTTGTTGTGGTTAGTCGCAATTGGTATTTTGGAGCTTGAGTGTGCTCGATGACCATTGTGCGTATATTTGATGGGTGGAGTTGTAGTTGTTGTTGCTGTTGTTACTGATGCGGTTGTTGTACTTTTATGTTGATGTTTCTGCTGCTGTGAAATATTCTGTACTTCTTCCTGCACCTCCTCATCCTCATCCTCCACATTCACATCGTCATCATCGTCCCCATCATCATCATGCACATAGTCAGCATCATGCTGGGCCGGCAAATAAATTTGTCTATCCAAGGCGCACTCATTCTTTAGCCAGACATGCTCCAGACAGCCGGTGGCATTCATGCGATCGCTAAAGTCCAGACATAGGGAGAGAGAGATTGAGAGATGTTATAGTTCGAGTGAGAGATATATCGGCTTAGGACTCACTTTGGCTTAATTCGCAATGCGCGACGTATGAAATCAATTGCCGCCTGAGAGACGCCTCCAAAGAGATTGTCGGGAAAGGTGAGAGCGCACTGTGATATATTGAGGAAGGTCTCCTGTTTCGTGTCGCCGCCAAAGGGTGAGAAACCCGAGAGCAGCACATAGGCCAGAACACCTACCGACCAAATGTCCGTAAGCAGTGACAGTGGTTCATATTGCAGGACCTCCGGTGCTACATAGTCCGGAGTGCCGGCCATTTCACGCACATTGATTCCCTCACAAACGACACGTGAGATGCCAAAGTCACACAGCTTGAGGCCATCTGCAATAAAGAAGAGAGTTATTGAATTTATTGTAAGTTTTGCTTATGCACTGTTCAAACTTACCCTCAATGCGTTCGCCAGCTAGCAATATGTTTTGAGGCTTTAGATCCAAATGGGCAATAGAACGATCGTGCAAGAATTTAAGAGCCTTGAGCACTTCCCGCATGCAATGGCGCGCCTGCGCCTCGCTTAGGCACTCTTCGTTGTCCAGTATCGTTTGCAGTTCACCGCCAGTGGCCCTAGCAAGCAAACAACACAAAATTAGACTGGACCCTTTCAATTTGATTTCCAACAATGAGAAAACACTATATTTTTTGGTGAATGTAATGGGATCTAAACCTTCCACTTTATATCAAAATTTGTCATTAGCTGGCATGGATCCAGCAATAAGCTGTGGAATTATTCGAAAATTAATTTTTGAATAGTTAATCTTTAAAAACACGTTTAAAGGCGAACAGTTAGAAAGAAGAAGAAACCACTGTTCAAAATGTAGTTGCTTTGCTCATATGGGTTAAGCTGTGTTTCAATCAGTTTTACAGAAATTTGGAGCGGAGTTGATGAGGAACCCCGTGTACTAACTTTTATAGAATCCAGTGCACAACTGTTGATCTGATGTGATTAAAGTCAAGTTTTTTAACGTGAGCATCTGCCGTAAAGGCTCAATCTCACGGTGCAGCAAAGCACAAGAATTAATTTAAGCATCAATTACTGCCCCATTGGAACTTATATTCCGCAGGTACCAATTTGATGTCACTACTGTTTAGTCATGAACTTCACCTTTGTTTGGAGGGCCGCCCATATAAACGACTTCCGATCTATGGGTATCATGGCAGCCAGCCGGCATTTGGGTGTCAGAACACAGCCACCACGATACTCATCATATGAGAGAAAATATACAATCTATACTTACAGCTCCAGCAGCAGCGCCGTATCGGAGCGTGACTCGTGCACAGCATTTAGATTGACAATGTTGTCCTCGCCCTCGCATAGCATTAGGACGGCAATCTCGTGTTTGATCTCCTTGTCGCTGCTTTGTGCGCGTCGGCGGCGCTTCAGGAATTTGGCAGCGAAATGCAAACCGGTATTCTTGTGTATTGCCCGACGAACAGCCGCAAATTTGCCTCTGTAATGGAAAAGAATGAGAAAAAAAATAAACCAGAAGTAAAATGACAACGGATTAATTTTGTCTAGCAAACCGGACCAGCTGCAATTGGCAACATTGGCAACTGGGCGGCCCACACGCGCCTTTAGTTTCATTCATAAAGATTGCCCAATTGTCGGACGTCGACATCAACAACAACTACGAGACAAATCCAACGTGACTCAACGACTAATCGAAGAACGGAATGGTAAGACATAATAAGACTCTCGTGTCTCGCGATGCAACGGGACGGGTTTTAAGCGCGGGGCATGGTGGGGCGAAGCGGGACTGTTTCGGACGTCAGTCGCTTCGTCAAAACGCCTTTGACAAAGTACGTGCCATAACGAAGCAATTGCGCTTCCGGCAACCACAAGCAACAACAACATTGGCAAGCAC
Organism: Drosophila seclusa; assembly: GCA_035043575.1. Taxonomy (NCBI): domain Eukaryota; kingdom Metazoa; phylum Arthropoda; class Insecta; order Diptera; family Drosophilidae; genus Drosophila; species Drosophila seclusa. The sequence continues at coordinate 574,898 of JAWNMX010000377.1, read as the reverse complement.
AACAAAAGCGACAAATCTAGCATACCAAATAAGTCAGTAAGCAGTTGGCCAGAAGCAGACCCCAGATTCAGGTGCAGCTCAGGTGCTGCGACAGACAGCACCAAGACAGCTGAAGATGCATCACGCTAGCCTCCAGACGACATCTCTCCTAACTAGATTGAGAAACGAAAAGAAGCCTAGCGCTCAAACACAACAACATTTGCATACCCTGTCATGCAAAAAATATACTTGTGTTTTTAACAGGATGGGCAGATAAATAAACAAATTATACTTTTCAAAAATGGAAAATTATTATCCGATTCGATAAAATATTTAATTATTAATAATCAAGAATTATCGACCATTAGGGTTCTTTTGCTCTCACAGACAGTAGGTTCTTGTATTTTTCCAGTTATCAATTACTTTCAGCTGTTTTGGAACATGGCAAGTAATTCTATAGAATCCCAAAATTAACAGCAGAAAAGGAAACTAGTCTTTAGAAGATCATATGTAGAAAATCGATTGAAAATAAATTAAAGTCATATTGGTTTTCATAAATATAATTTCAAACGCTATACAAAAGCAAAGCGAATGTATGCTGTGTTCAGCTATGCCATAATGAACGATATATGTAAGAATCAGACTGTCGTCGCCTTCACACGGACTGGTTTCTAATTGTTGCGTGCCCCCCCGCCACCCGCAACACATTGACGACAGTCAACGGCCGTTGCGACGTCTTGCAGTTAGTTAACATTTGCAGTGCGCGAGCAGTAGCTTTTGCAGCAACATTCACATATTGTCAAATGTGTCGCGTCGCTTGTGGCGAACTTGCGGCTGCCTGGCTTATGGCCATTAAAGTTAAATATTTCGTGCTTGCCCCGCAATGAAGACGCAGACCATACATACGATACAAAACAGGCTATCTAGCAGATTGCAGACTACATCATGTTGCAACTTTATTCAGGACTATTCAATTAGCGCCTGCAACATATGCATCTGGCTTTGGCAACATGTTGCCAAGCCCTGTCAGCATTCCGTACAGGTTGCAGCTGCACTCGCAGTGCTGTTGCTGCTGATTTTTAATTTAATTATAAAATTTTTTGCAGTACTGCGACTAATTGGGCAAGGTCTTGAGTGTTGTTGTTCATCTGTTTTGTTGTTGCTGTTGCTGATCGTTAATAAAGTTTAGTGGCTCGCTGTTACGTAAGGCAGTTGGCACGACTTTTGTTTCTGTTGTTGTCACAGATGACGTAGCTGAAGCAGTTAACTGAAGATGTAGTCAAAAGAGGCAATGGTGATGGTTGGGGCGTGCATCAGTTCTAAGCCGCCGTAGCTGGTTAGTGAACTTGTAAAGGTTAGCCCAAAAGCCTTGTCACAGGGCGCCCTTTCTGGCTAACGGGTTTACTCTACATGCACAGATCTCTCAGTGTGTGGGTGTGAGTTCATGGTTGGTCACCGTGCGTTGCTGTTTTTGTGCTGTTTCGTCGGCCGCTCCCCCACACATTATTCCTTTTTTAATGGATATTTCATTATCATTATATTATACTTTAGGTAAAAAATCAGTCTTTTATGGCACCCAGGTGTCCATAATGTACCAGGTCGAAATAAGCAGTAAACAAAAAATAGGGTAATTTTTTACATAATCCTACCTAGCAGGTGGGGAAACCTCAGTTTGAAAAATAATGTATAATTAGTTTATGGCAGGCAATTACATTATTTACTTGACACTGCTCGATTTCAGCTGTGAGCCACTGTATACTCAAATGTTTTTACCTAAAATAGCATTTTATTTTTATTTAAAAAAAAACCATTCAACTGTTTCCACTGTGCTCGTGTCGCTTTGGTCGAGTGTGAATTTGACTATCGAGTGGATTCAAAAATGGTCAGCTTTAGCTTTGGCAGCGACAGCGATCGATCCAAACGAGATTCAGATTCGCAAACCATCTATCTGTCTTATAGTACATACATACAAGGCATTGTTTGGTTCAATCTTAGTGACGCACAAATGTCAATTCGCCAAACTTAGTCGACCAAATAAGGTGGCGTTTAAAAAACGCGCACAAAACGCGCAGCTCATGCACGTGTCTGTGCCGTTTTTGGGAATATGGATAGGTGTAGGTGTATGGGGTAAGGGGCTCTGGCAGAGCCTCAGCGCAGTGGTTGGGGGTGTTGGGAAATGAAAAGATTTGCGCAAGTTACTTCAATATTTACATTCGCCTTTGCCGCTAGGCATCGAATGGGGCAGCAAAGTTATTGCACAATTTTCGTTGTTTGTTTGGATGTCCAGTCGAATATAGCAGTGACAGCGATGACGCAGGGAGGGGGGGTGTCGGTGGCATCGATTTTTTTTTTTAAATAGCAACATATTCTACTTGTTTTTGTGTAAAAGCAGATCAAAGAATTTTAACGACGACACAAAGTAATAAAAATTAAATTATGCGGTTTCGTGCGACAAGAAGACAAAGAGAGAGAGAGAGAGACAGAAAAAGAGAAGATTAAAAGAGACAGAAAAAGAGAAGATTAAAAGAGACAGAAAAAGAGAAGAGTAAAAGAGACAGAAAAAGAGAAGATTAAAAGAGAGAGAGATTTTGGCTAACAGAAAGAAACAAACATATATGTTTGATACTTGATTTCGTTCTGTTACGCTAATACTATATCTCTGCATCTATATCTTTTGTATATCTCGTCTCGATCCGATATTGACTCGCTTTGTCTTTTTTCGCTCAATTTTTAAGTGTAGCGCTGGCTGCATCTTCATCTTCATTTCCACTTAAAGCACCGACTTTTGTTTACTTTTTCAATTGAATAAACACTCTCTTCCTCCCTCCCTCCATCAGCTGAGACCCACACCGAGCGCCATCAGCTTTGAAGTCTGCGCGTTTAGTCTGTGGATGTTGTAAGGCCTTTTTATTTTCAATTTCATATTTTTCTTTGAACCAATTAAATTGAGGCCAAATCGCATTTCGCTTGTTTACGCATTCTTGTGCGGGTCAGTATTGGGTTGTATTTCCTAGCCACAAGCGATCTCAACATTATTTTCATGTTAAGTTAATGCGAATTTCCCATATAAATATTTAATTGCATTATGCAAAGATTTTATTGCTGAACAATGCTGACGGCGCCCACCAACAATCGGAACAGCAACCGCAACATCAACAACAATGTCACACTACGCAAATTTGTATGGCAAATGAGAAAACAAAAAATACCAAATTGCATTTGTTAACAAGGTGCAAATTGCTAGGCGGGTGTTGAACAACAGTTGCTGCTGTCAATTAAGTTGCCGAAAGGTTAGCAAGTTGAAGCTCCAGTTGCCCAAAAGCGGTATCATACATATATGACATCTCACATATGATACGAGACGAGGTTGACGCAGAGTGAAGGTGAGACAGGCACGGCGAGTTAGAAAGAGTCAGCGAGGGGGAGAGAGAGAGGCAAAAAGAGAAAAACGGACCATTTGGCTTACGATAGTGTGGGTGAAAAATGCATTTGCTATTTGCAAAGTGCACTCATAGCTGTGCCCACACACACATAAGCACGCACATATACACCCTAATCTCAGCGCCTTCCCTATATCTATCCTACCTTTTCAGCGCACAAAATAACATTTTGCAGTGCACCACTCTAACAACAACAGGCGGCAAGCAGCTGAAGAATCTTTTTGCCTGTGACAGACGATGATGACGATGACAAGGATGTAAAGACGACAAAGTGCAGTTTAAGTGCTTGGCTGCTTGTTATTGTTGCTGCTTTTTGTGCAACCGAGTGCATTGAACCAAAGAGTGTCAGCAAGTCGCCCCAAGTGTGCTGTGTGGCGTCCGTGTGTACACTACACATGTGGAGTGTAGTGCCGAGTAAAATCATCTGTCGGCTGTCAGGCAGGCAAATTGTTGCCTTTAAGGTGACTAACTAGACATGGATATAAGGCCCCCAAGCAGTGTCGCTCATTTGATGCCTGGTTGTTCTCAGCAATGTGACAATTAAATTGGCTATACCGCGTCGCTTTGCGAGAAGGGCCTAAATAACTACTGACAGCAGCAATGGCATTAGCAATTGCAGCATTACGCTTAGTGGCAGTGCAGTCAATGCCTCCGTTTATATAAGAATACTTTTTCATTATAATGTACTGCATTTAACAATAGAATCATAGTGTCTTCATATATAATTGTCTAACACATTTCGATTATTGTTTCTAATATATCAATTATGTGAATGCTAAGTCAAGGTCCGTCATACAGTAGATGTGACTGTATTTAAATATTGTGCATATTGACAGCCTTTTTCGAGATTGTCATTAAACAGCTTTCCCCATTTTACAAGTTGACATCATTGAACTTCCGTTAAATGTGCCAATTGTTAATACGTCTTAGTAAACACACACACAAAAAAAAAAAGCAAAAATTTTTGACGATTGCTACCTTTTTTGGTAAGTTAAAAAAAAATACGAAATCCAAACCAAAAAATGACAAGCCGGCACACAAACGCGCTCAAAACGCATGGGCGTCGCGCTCGCTTTGTTTTTAATTTGTGAACAAATTTGGTCAGCGCTTATCGCAGCAGCAGCAGCAACATTCGCTGAATGTATTTAATTAATTGAATAATTTTGTGTTTTGCCTGCTTCAACGCTTTTTTTTGTTTTAGTTCTGCTCGCTTAAAGGCAAACATGTACAAATAATTACTTATGCGTCGATTGTGCCAAGGATTTAGCTGTGTTTGCTTTGAATCAAATGAGGTTTACTAAATGCAAAATCTCATTTAAGGCAATTGTAACAAGAGCTTTTTGGTTGTCTCTTTTTCAATAAAGAGAGCATGTCAAGTTATCAAGGCACATCAAGGGGTTGTCGACGCCACCATCGAACCAAAGGTGTCATCGACATCCAAACGCAATCCCACTGCGCACTGTGAATAGCACGGCAACATTCTATCGCATTGTTATCCACTTGCTCTCTTCAGATGATGGTGCTGCATAAATTGTTTGCGCCTTTGGGCTTTCCACACTTGACATCATTTCTTTTATGCGTATCCAGCAAGCTGTACAGTGCCAAATATCCGCATCCTAATATCTTTAGTTTACAATGTATTCCACTTGTTGTCAAAACAAGTAAAAAGGCGAATAAAACAAATAATTGGTAAATCCTTTTTTAATGACATTAAGTATTAAGAAGAAATCCCTGATCGGCCTATTCTATTCATATATATAATAACTCAAAATGTTAAATTATTTATTTAGCGTACATTCCTATTAAATATATACAGCGCGAGGGAAATTCATTAGATGCAGCCAACCATTTCATTAGAGCAACTACCTTGTGAGCGTATTTTTCTGATGCACTGTAGAGTGCACATTGTATGCCCACACTGTGTTGTCCTGTTATTGAATTCCTAAAGTTCCACTCCTCCCACATACACAAAGGCGAAGCCGACACTTTGTTGAAATTGTGTCAGGCTCGATAGCAAAGTTGAGTTTCCTCAACCCTTTCTCCTTGTCTGTATGTCTGTCCGTCCGTCCGTCTGTCTGCCTTTCTTCCGTTCTACCGGATAACTCAAGTGCTGCCTTATTACTTTAGGTGCATTTGTAAAACAGCTTAAATTATGATGAATTACCAGGCAATTGGCAGGCAGCTGGCACTACTTAAAGATAAAGCTGCTGCTGCTGCTGTTGTTATCCTTGAACTGCCAGCCAGTTCTTGTTATTGTTGTTGTTACTACTGCTGCTGCTGAGATTGTCTGGCAAGTGATAAGACGCATTCCTCAAGCTTTATAGCGATTGGCAAAGGCGGTAGACAAATCACACATGCCCTACGCTCCCATGCTCCTTGCTGATAATGTATCGCGGCTACTGGGTCTCCTTGCAAAATGTCAATGAGTGCTACATGCCTCATGTCCATAACTTGCCGCACATGCCACCATTCCAGACAAGAGCCGCAAATCGAATTTATTGGCCATTGACAGATGCTGACTGCTGCCACGAATGAGAATTGCTTTTGAAATTTGGCCAGAGATGATGAACAGGTGAGTGTGTGTGTGTGTGATCACTGCTGTGCGCTGAGTCATTGACGCAGGTGACGCGGTCCAAACGCGCATCAGACAAATCATTTTGGAATACCGAGCATTCGGAAGAGGGATACGTTGGATAAGAAAGAAGACTTTCCACATGAGTCAGGCTGCTAACTCTTTAATCTGGCACACACCCAAAGTGGCAACTCTCATCATTTGGTGCCTGTTCCGAGAAGCAGCATTGCTTACTCGTTTTTAAACCCATGATGTAATCGTTAAAGGTTTGTGCGCGTATCGGCTGCCAACTTGAAAGGGTCGCTCAAGGTCGTCGCTGCTTCGTGTGATGTTTTTCCTTAAGTTTTTTAATTTTTTTCATTTTGCGTGGGGCCTGATGCTGCCGAATTGAACCCAAAGTCAAAACGAGTGCGTCTGGCGCCTAGCTTGATGGCTCTCAACCTTCCATCATCCTCCCTCGCCCACCCCAAGAACTGTGCTCAGCGTTTGTCATGTAATTCAACGCTTTGAACTTTAACGCTTCGTTAAGTTTCATGCACGCAGATTTCAAATGCTGCCTGTGTGTATTTGGCTGAGTGTGCGTGTGTGTGTGTGTCTGTTTAAGTGTGTGTGCTTGTCCCAATTCTGTCAATCAACTGCGTTTTTTGTGGGTGCCAAGCGTTTTGTTTGGATAATGTTAACCGCAAAAGGCCAAAGTCAGAGTATTATTAAGAACATCAACAATATAAGCAACAACATCAACAAAACAACAACAACAATGAAAACAGCAAAGGAAAAGCCTCCTCCACAGTGCAAGTGGATCAAATTGCAGCTCAAGGCTTTTGCTGCACAACAAATTCAGCCTAAATGAGTTCAAGCGGATTTTCAACTTAAGCAAATACATATTGTAGATTTTCCTTTTTTTTTTAGTTGGCCAAAAGAGAGGGGGAAAAATTTAGCACACCCTATAAAAAAAAGGAAAAAAGTCATCAAAATGCATTAAACACACAATTCTTATTTGTCTGAATCATTATTGTAGCAAACCAGTTTGGTTTAGCAATAGCTAGATATATATTTATATATGAATATGATAATATATATATGTACATATTTCTTAATGTGAGTGCCACCCCCAACACAAAGCTTTCGTTTCATTTAAAGCCGTGTGTCGAGTTATGCAGCATTAACTAAATCTGAAGCTGGAGTTGGAGAGTTGGCAACTAGCTACGGGACAGGTCAAGAGTGCAGCGCTTGCAGTTGCCACAGAATTGGTTAGCAGCGCTGCTCTGCTCTGCTCCCCATTGTTGCAATTATGCTAATTTTTTGTTTAGAGGCCTGGGAAGCACAAAAAGGAAAATAAAGTGGGAAAAATGGAAATTAAATGTTTTTCACACATGAATGCGAATGCAGTGGTGGCCCGATTGATGATGTGTGGGGGAGCGGCGAGCGGGATGGAGGAGGACAACGTTGGGTGGCCATTAAATCTTTTTTTCTGCTTCTTCTTATTCCACTTCCCTGCTTGCCCCGCCAGCATTTGATGGAAACGAGTTTATTGTCGTTGTTTCGTGGCCGTCGTGGAAAATGTGGGAACTTCATGGAAACAAATTTTCGTTGTTAAAAGGTTTAAAACTCATTGCATCGCGATCGGCCAAGATTTATTTTATCGCACATGAAATACAATGCGCGATTTATAGAGTACACCGAGTGACTGATAGGGGCATATGTAAGAGACGATATACATACAGGTACAGGTACAACAGATAGAGAGAAGACAGAGACCTCCCTTCTCTCTTACCCTTCTTCACTTTTGACTAGGCTTACTTTGTTGTCGCTGCTCGTTAATTGCTTAGCCATTGGCCCCGCGCAAAAGGTTCTCACGTCTCTGGGCGACAGCGACTGCTGTTTGAGGCACACAGTCAGTTTGGTTGGTTGACTGGCTGGCTGGTTAGTTGCTTGGTTAGTTGAGCCATTAGCGCGTCTCTATGGCCAGAAAAACCCGGCGCCGATGCACAGCCAACTGGGTGGCTGCTTAAATAGCAATGCTCACAACATCGTGGAGACAAAGGCAACCGCCGATTGAATTGTTGACGCTGCAATCTTAAGAGCCGAGAAGCAGCCAAGTGAAAGGGGTGTGTAGGGGGAGGGATATATTGCAATGTCTTCCAGGAAGACCAGCTGGCCACTTAGATCGTCGAGCTGAGCTCCATTGAGAGCAAGCAAAAAAATCATCAATTGATGCCGACAAGAAGCCAAAACTGCAAAAGTCAATCATTTCTATCTGGATGAACATGCTTTAAATGCTTTAAGCATATTTACCGCCGTACTGCACTTGGCACTACTGGCCGTCATAATAAACTCAGTTAATGCCATACAAATCAATGAAATGGCAGTGCGAAATGAAAGAAAACAATCGACACGATAGGACATATAAATATTATTATTGTGCATATTAGAAAAGAAAAAAATGCGAAAAAAATGATACAAGGGAGATACCCTAATCATCGAAAATTTGCATATGTACAATGCTTGAAGCTGAGCCTGAAAAATATGATTTCTTTAAAAAAAACTTTTAATTGTTCTCAATTTGATTCGTACATCAATAAAGTAATTTCTTTTAAATTCAAAAGCTATCTATCTCCGGCTTTGGCTGAGTAACTGACTCACAAACTAACTCACTAGATGACTGGATGGCTGTCTGGCTTGGTGAAGTTTAAGAAAGAGTTAAGACTTGGGTGCTGCCAGTCGGCCTGCGATTGACCTTACACTTTTACTTATGACCAGTATTTACTCTGTTTGGCGTTACATGCTAGCCAAATGCCTAATACAAACTGTGGCCTGGCTATAATGTGAAATCATTAAGTGATAAGAATAGTTAATTGTAATTATGCATTTTTATTGTTCGAGTTAATAACTGTAGTTTTTATTGCGTAAATTTATATACATAATTTAGGATAAAGAAATGAGTTATGGTTCAAAGTGTTATATTTTTACATTTGTCACTTCAACTCTCCAAAGTATTATCATAATTTTAGCCCAAACTATTCATTAATTTATCATATGCAATTATATAGCGATATGTTATCGATATGTTTGTATCGCTCAATTTTTCAGATGAATTCATCGCTTCAGCCAACAATTCTCAGGCTGCCACTTCTACTGGGGCAATAACAACAACCTTCCCATATAGCCGGATCAATTGAGCGGCCGTAGAACCCGCTGATTGAATCTTTGTTTTTAGTATTTTTACTAACATATGAAATGCCACGCCCCATGAAATTAAATTGATTGTTAATTAATTATTTACTTCTTATGTGGTTGCGTTATTATTATAACTTTTAACTGGCAATGAGGCGCCAAAGTCAGAACGGTCAACGCCGCAACAAAAGCACTGACCAAAATCATGGCCAGAAGCAGCTGATCTAATCTGATCAGATGTTCATCATTATGATGAAAACGAAGATGACGATGTCAGCTAGCCATGATAGAGGAGAGTTGCACAGCTGGTAAATGGGTTAAAGCAAAACATGAGTGGCTGACCAACCAACGACGGGCTGCTTCAGTTCGACTTCGAATGCGAATTCAAATTCGCAAATTATGCTTTGGCGCAAGGGCGACTCGTCGAGGTTTTGTATGTGACTGCTAGGGTAATGCTTCTACCGCCTCTGTCCCGGTAAGACTTGGCAAATCTCCAAGCACGCTTTCTGGTTCGTCGTCATTAAGTTAGCAGTACAGTTTCAAATGTTACACTCCTGATGAATCCGGCACTGAACACCCGACTCCATAAGGGCGGGTGTCCACCCTCGCATGGCCTCCCTGCTTGCAAACGACCAGAAATAACGATTTGGAGTCAGGACCCAACAAAATGCGTAACTTAATAACAAATTAAAATTCACAAACACAAACAAAGGAGAGTGGAGACGCGTTCGTAAGGAGCTGAAAGATGCTGAGATCCCCTGTTGATGGAGCAGCGCCACCGCTACCACTGGAGAATATCAAGGAGAAAGAGGTAAACCTGGCAAAGCAGCATAGTAGAGCGCTATGTGACCTCGGCCAGGAAATTTCGAAGCTGGTCGAGATGTTGGAGGATGGCAAACAACACTCCATCCACCAACCCATGCGTGACTACATCGAGAGCATCAAAGCGTTATCCGAGCTGGGAGCCATTCAGCTCTACGACGATGAAGCTAAGGCAGTGATTAGGACACCAGTCCTCGCAGACGTTGCCCCCTTTTAGACCGGTGGTGAACGTTAAGAGGAAACAGTGTCCTGAGTCGAACACACCCACAGCAAGCGGAGTAGGAACCGGGATACGGAAAAGGTCCTATCAGTCGCAGAAACTCCAAATGGCGAACAGTGGAGAAAATTTACCGACAAGAAGACCAGAAAGCCAAAGACACATGTCCGAATGAAGAAGGCGCGCCCAGACGCCATACTCATCGCAGCGAAGGGCGATGCCAGTTATGCAGATATACTCCGCAAGGGTAAAGCTGATGAGAAACTAACCGAGCTTGGTACAGCGGTCTCCCGGATAACGAGGACCCAAAAGGGTGAGGTGCTATTACAGCTGCATAAGCCAGGTATGGATACCTCGGCATTCAGGGGCCTTGTGGGTAATACGCTGGGTGACCATCGAATCCAGGGATCTCGATGAGGTCACGACCAAGGAGGACATGTGTAATGTGCTGCGCAAACAATTTGACGTGGAGATATCCCGAGATGCTATCATTCTGCGTAAGGCGTAAGGGCAGACACAAACTGCTTCAATTAGGCTACCTGCAGATACCGCAAAGAAAGCGTTGTCTGCTGGAGTCCTGAAAGTGGGATGGGTTAGGTCAAGACTTCATGTATGCATTAACGTTACCAAGTATTTTAGATGCCTGGAGTTTGGCCACCTTGCGAGACAGTGCAAGAGCGAACAGGACAGGTCGAATCTGTGCCGAAGATGCGGAGGACAGCGCCACCTGGCCAAGGACTGCGATCTGAGGCGATTCCAATAGTTGCTAGACGAAATTTCGGAGGATGCTCGCGGTAGATCACCCATACTTATTGCCGGGGATATTAACGCCTGGGCAGTAGATTGGGGAAGCCGAGCGATGAATGCCAGAGGAACCAGTCTGCTGGAAGAGTTTGCATCGATCGATGTAAACCTCGTAAGTGACGGGAGGCGGCATACCTACCGTAAGGCTGGCAGAGGGTCCATCATACCTATTACTCCGCCAAGTGCCTCGCCATGCAGGAAGACAACGTGGAGAGTCAGCGAGGAGTTCACTTTCAGCGATCACCAAGCGATATACTTTGTGAGTGGAAAGGAAATTTTGTAGACGAGGATACCTTCACCAAATCCTTACATCACACTGAGTACACAGCCAACAGTATATATATAAATATGTACAGTTTATTTTTTTGATGTGTGTTATCAATCAAACGAGACTTTGCTTATCGCTGGTTATTCAAGCGAATGTATCATTGATCGTTAATTATTGATCAATAATTTTCCATCACATATGTACATGCATGATACCTAACGATGTGTGTATCTCATTGCTGCAATTGAAATTTGTTTTGTAATTATTTATGCTTGTGTATATAATTCATTCATTGAGCCACACACACACACCCAGCATCAAATTAACAACAGTTTGTTGGTGTCCACCTCCCGACTGGTCATGAACCTCATGTGCCACATTTTTTCCGTTACTTCCGTTTCTCTTCTTCTCTACCACGAACTTCTCGTATTCCATATTCAATGTCCATTCATGCGCACGATCTTTTCATTCATATGCACAATTTAAGCAACGCACAATTTATAGTAAATTTTTGTTTTCTTCTCATTTCATTTCCGTAGCTCTCTTGTTTCCTTTTGCTTTTGTTCTTTTTCTTTTGTGTATTTAAATTTTTTTTTGTCCACACTTTTTCGATTGTCATCGCTATTTTTTCAATTACATTTCAATTTGAGTTTCTTGCGTTTCTTCCTGAGCCTCCGTCTCCGCCTTGCCTCTCCACGCCCACGTACCAATCACCTATCCTATCCTCCACAACCCTGATACAACATTCTGTTTGTTGATTTTATCGCCACCGAGACCAGAAACCACAACTTGTAAGGCACACAACTTTTGTTGTTCTTGTTGGGTTTCAACACGTTATTAAAATTCCCATTTGGTGTATTATTTTAACGAATTTGGTTGCCTCTTCTGTTTGTTATGGATTCTTCTGCAGGGGTGGGATGGGCCGCTCCCCTTCGTAGCCCTGATTTGATATTATTCGCTTCTAGACTTTTGGTAGAAGCAATTGTTGACTTTGTCGAAAGTGTGGGGTGTTCAAGGGAGCTAAACTGGCTGACTGGTTAGCTGGCTGGTTGGTTGGTTGGCTGGTTAGTGGCTTCGTAAGGGAAGACAAATCGCAACACAAAATATACAATGGAATGCTGTGGCCCAAAATGGAATTGGCCAACAGCAGCAGTGGCACAAGCAGCATAAACAACAATAACAATTGGCAACACTTTTGCTTTAGTAACTGTGCTCTCTGCTTGCCTGCAATTGTATTTTGCGGGTGTGAAACGTGTTGCGATGCGATTCGACTTCAACGCGCAACTTTCGCAGCAGTGTCCGCATTTTTTTCTATTCATAATTATCATCATCATGTTGCTCGCTTTATGCTATTGTTGGTGTTGGTGGTGGTGGTGGCATCTATCCGCGTGTGGCTAGCCCAGTGTTTGCCACCGTTGCAGGGCCTGTTTAAAAGCCTCGAATACAAAAAGTCAGCAACTGACTATACAACAACAACAACAAAAACAAACACAAAAACAAGAAGAACAACAACAATAACATCAACATCATCAACAGCTCTCGTTGCAAGTAGGAAATGTTGCATAATTTATGAGGGAAAATTGTTACAGTTTTCTTCTTTGACTTGATTTTCTTTGTCATTTGTCTCTGCTTTCATTCATTATTTTCAGCGGCTGTTTGCTTCAAGCGGCCTTGAAGTGTGTACGTGTGTCAATGTGTTTGTGAGTGGTAAATAGATAGGCTGATTTATTTGCTTAAGCTCTGAAATTTAATACATTTGTGCATGCATACACATAAATACATACATACATACATACACATACACACACACACAGACACACACACATACACATACACACGTACATGCAAAATGTATGCGTGCACATTGTTCACAACTCCATTGATTGTCTAAACAAACCAAAAAAAAATCGTATTTGAATATTCTCTTCAGTTTTGATAATATCGCTTAGTATTCCTAACTGACGACATAGATACTGTTATCGTTCTGAATAATAATTGATAAATTCTCATTTAGATATACACTTTAACCTGTATAATGAATCATGTGAATCATTTCTTATGGCATACACATGTATTATGTACTAGAATATATGCACCTATCTTTGGCATTCCATTTTAATTATCCATGTGATGGAATCTCGACTGATATGGATCTATGTTGGAAAGGTCTTTTGGCCTGCTGCCAAATAATCATTTGGTTTACGTTTCGTTGCCATTCTAATCGAAGTGGTGGCATGGAGACCTGCGTTGCAAATAACAACAAAAGCAACTGCAAATCCCTGCCCAAACTTGCGCATATTTCATAGATAATCGATTTGTATCTAAAGCTGTGCTGTGTATTTGTATCTGATATCTGCTGCTGGTTGAAATTTAATAAGAGACTGAAAACAACCATAACGTCAGCAGCATCTAGCAAATGATTCGCTTGTCCTTCAGGTGCCGCCTGCCGAATGCCCTTCCCAGCTAACACCTAACCCCCACCCCCCACACAACACACTCACACACCACGACTCTGCTAGACGTCAGATTAATTATGTTGCATCGTAAATAAATTGTGTATGCGGCAATTTAGTTAACAAATTATAGTTGTGTGTTGAGTGCTATGCATGTGTGCGCGTGTGTGTACGTGTGATTTGCAGCTGTAGCAGCGCTGCCCAAGCGGCGCCAGCAACAACAGCGACGCCAACGCGTTTTGTTGTTGTTTTGTCCACACTCTTTCTCGCTACCTCTGCTTCTCTTTACATCTCCTTCTCTCATTCTACTATTTGTCTCTTAGCTTGCGCAGAGGCTTTCGATTGAATGGAAGGATTAGGAAATCATCGAACGAATGACAGCAAATAAGCGGTAAGCGATAAAGATTAAAAGGACAAATTAAATGCAGAAGAAGTTCCAGTTATTAATCATTTCCATTATTATGCCAGTGTGACAGGGAAGGACAGCTATGTTTTAATGTATGGAAGGGAATGCATAAAGTGCGAGTGTTAATTAGTCAGTTTAATTAAATTAATTCCTTCCACACTGCTTTGTGACTGTTTATATGTAAATATATTAGATTCACTTTTTGTTCATGGTCCGAATGCAAATCGAAGCTAATTGCGTCGTCAACCGACAGCGGCCGCTGTCCACACAGTCAGTTCTCTGTCAGCGTCTCAAGATGGTTGCTTTGTCCTAATAACTACTGCAATCCGTTTGTTCAACTTTACAACTCTACAATGGGCAATGGGGCAATGCATTGGGCTGCATTCTTCCTTGACAGCTAATCGTCAGCAATATGCCAACAACTTAGCCTAGCAACCTGAGCAACAGATCTGTGATTGTAAGTGGAAATGTTTTTTCCCTTTGGGTCTGATCACTAAGCAGTCAATTCTGTATGTTTGGCATTGAACCATGGAATATTTGATACGTTATGCTTATACCCTGTATCTCTAAAATTGTCGTGTAGACGGACTAAGTTTCGCACCAATTGTAGTTGTTCATTGGAGATACCATGCATGCAGTCTCCAAAATATTAAATTTGTGTTATGTGTTTTGTATACGAATGCTTGCATACGAACTTTGGCATCTTTAACTCTTATAATCTCTGAGAATTATTTATGAAAAAGTTGCGGGTGAAAAAAATCGATATGTTTCGCCTGTTGCATACTTATATGTACAAATTCTCTACAAACTTTGATATATTTATTATTCTTGAATACTCTAAAAAATGTCTCTGAAAACATACTGTAAACACCTTAAGGCAACCATGAGCATAATGGCGTAAATTGACAATGTTGTTACACAAAGAGTTAATGACACCAAAGTCTCTTGGAAGTAGATCATTAGTAGAAGTACGGCGTAATGGAGTACTGTGTTTCTTAGTTTCGCCAGCTCGTTGCTATTGAAATCTCTCGCATCTTTCGCGCCTGGCTGCCGTATACGGTTGGCAGTCAATACAAGTCTGCCGTCTTCTGGACTTCCCCCTTTCTACAAACAGAAAGTTTTCTACGCGATTTTGATGCTGGTTTTTTTTTGTTTTCTTAAACTGCATACTTTCTTTTTTCGAGCCATGCGAATTCCACATGCAGTTTGTATCCACTATTTGCCTGTCTCCCTCCTGCTTTTAACCCCCCCCCCCCCGTTCGTCCTTGCCTTTTACGTGGCGCTATACATTTCTTCTGTTGTAGTCTCTTCTTTCTGTGCTTTGTGCTTTCTGTTGTTTCGCTTTTACTTGACGACTTTTTGTTGTTCTCATTGTTGTCAGGCCATAAGAGCGCACAAGTTGTCAATTATTTTATAATAAAAAGCGCGACCGGCCACACATTAGTCGACAAAAAGGGGCAAGAACGGAGTATAGAGGATGAACAACGACGCCAAAACGACGGTCAACAGCGAATGGCCTAAAATATTTAGGCCAAGAACTGATAATGTTGAACGTTTCAGGTGTATGTGTGTGCTTGTGCACCTCTCAAGGTATTTGTTAACCAACAACAACAACAATTGGCAACTGGCAAAAAAAAAAAAAAAATGTGTGCGGTCAGTGTAAGTGAAAAGCGCTTCGGCGACAACCCCAGCACGTACGTCCTTTCCTACTCGTCCCCCCTACCCTTTTGCGATCCACGCCAACTGTGACTTGCCAATTGATTAACTGCAATTGGCAAGATTTTTGAATTTCCGCTGACCCACAAAAAATGAATATATCAAAATGAGAGTTGTAATTGAAGAACAAAAGTGTAAAAAAATGAAATTTGGCTAGATGACCAATTTTTAATACCATTAGCCTGGTAATATTTCTATACCCTGAACCTATTGAAATCAGTTAAATAACTAAAAATGAATTTGTGCAGAGGTATGTAACAAGCAGAAGCATCTGTGACCACATAAACCATATATATTCTTAATCAGTTGAGCTTTGCATTTTCTCCTGTCTGTCCGTCGATTTCAAAAACTATAACAGCTAAAGACTTCAAATTGGATTATATGTAAGTTCTTGTATACCATGTGCAGTTAAATTTTGTTTTATTTGACCGCTGACTTTCCCCTTAGCGAGAATATTGATCCAATTCAATTATATATTGTATATATATAAAAAGGTATACACTCCCCGAAATTCGATTATGGTGTTTATGGTACTAAACCCTGTACGAAGCCTAACGGGACCTTCTTCTCACACTATGATGCGTTGGAATGAAAGTTCCGTTAATTTTTTTGAAAGATTTTTGCATATTTGTGTTTTTTGAGCTAGTTTGGGTGCGAAATTTGATTAAAGGCATTCGCTTCGGAAAAGTAAGTAGGGCGTTATATGGAAATTCTTTGAATGGGATATAAAAATACATATTTATTTAATATTTTATAGGTCGATATTTCGATTTCAAATGGGAAAGGAAAAAAAAAAATGAAATCTGAGGAGATAGCTAAGATCCTGACTGGATTGAGGAACAGGCAAATATCAATTAAATTATGTCGATCGGCCTCAGCAATTGAGAACATGTCAAAATTAAACAAACAGGTAAAAATGCCACGGCATCAAAAATTCTGTTTGATTCTAGGTTACAAAGGTTGGCAAAATCTCCTCAACCGAACCCTTCACGAGGGTGCCGATTGGTAGCTAAGATATGTTCCCTGAACTTCACCATATCATGGTTCGAGGTAGGGCCGGACTAAGGTGTAACGCGACCCGTGCCAAAAGTCAGTTGGGCGCCCGCAAATAGCACAGTCGCTCACGGAGCATTTCGGATACCTGCCGACCTCCGATATTAACTAGCCTTACCTGTAATTCGCGGATCTCTGTGCGGCGGACATAATTTCTCCGGAACTCGTGAAATTTTAATGGATCTTTTCAAATATAAACAAAAAGAGTCCGGCACCAGCCAAAAGCCGGAAAGAAACAATCCCAAACCTTTAGCGTGCGCAGCGGCTTCAAAGCCTGGCCAATGCTACTTCCAGGCCAAAGAGGGTAGAAAACCTGTTGAACTAGCTAGTGCCGCCGGTGTGGCGGGCAGGAAACCTAACACACGTGCCTCCAAGGAGAAGTAAAGCACTGGTGCGGCTGATCTTCCGGCAGGAGAGAGTGTGTAAGGCGAACTACCAACCACCAGTGCCCTAGCAATAAAAATGTTCGTAGGCAGAAGTTCCCAAGAAGGAGCAAGGCCTGGCAAAGAGGCAGCGCTCGCAATAGGCACCCGGAAATTGCCAAGGACGGGATCCATACAGGGGTCCTCGACAAAGGCAATAAGAATGGAAGGATTCCCAAGAATCACTGGAAGTGGGTCGAAGGAGCGTTGGCTGTCCACTGTTTTAATCTGATCATGAGTGATCCTCGACCACCACCACCCTGCAGAATTGCTGGTTGGTATCAAGGCAATATAAAAGTTATTGAATGCGATAATGCTCGCTCTGTCAAGCATTAAAAAGCGGAAATAACGACCAATGGTGAGGTCTACCCGGGTGCTAATCTGGTCGCAGTTGACTGGAGCGAAGTCCCCAATAAACCTTGGGCACGTATCTGGATATCGGCGGCATTAAAGGAGCCGGACCAGGTACTTAAAATGATGCATAAATGCAATCCATCTCTTCCCATCCAAGACTGGAGGGTGGTGAAGATTGAGGCCTCACTGGGTCCCATGAACCAGGCGGTGGTGGTGCTAAATAAACAATCACTGGCGCCTACTCGGTCATCGTCAAGGTGTACAAGTCGAACGTCCAAACGGAACTAGTTCTTTTTTTCTACAGGAAGTGCAAAGTTTCTACACTAGTCCCTCCCAGACTAAACAAAACCAACCTTTCCTTCAGTAACATTTCCAACATCTTAGGGCTGTCACTCGACAGCAAAGGGTTAAGACAGCAACAGTCGCTCTATACACTTTTAGGAAATCTATTGGACTTAAGTGAGGTATTTCCATTAAAATTGTCCGACGACCTATCAATCGTAAGACCCATCCTCTTATGTGGGATAATAGTGTGGTGGCCTTGTCTCAAACGGCAAACCACTCAGAAACAACTAATCTAGGTTCAGCGTATAGTTGAACTATGCATCTCAGGGGCTCTTCTCACCACATCAAATGAGACGCTAGACGCCTTCTTAGACATTCCATGTCTATAACATTGAACAGGCAACACTCACGGCCATCAGACTGAAAGAATCCGCAGCGTGGGTTACTCAAACGATGGGCCACGCCTCTATTCTAGTTGGAAACGCAATGATTCCTACAAAAACGGACTACTGTGTACCAATAGCACAACTCAATAAATACATCCCCTAAAGGGAGGAATGGACCGACGGAACGCCCGGTTCACCAGCAACCGTGGCCTTCTACACAAATGGCTCTAAGCTCAAAAATAGCTGATGAGCTAGCAAGAAAATTTACCTGAGGCAGTGCACCAATACTTTCAATTTGCAGATGCTTACCTGTAATTAAAAGAAATAAAGTAATATTAATAAAAAGTGTTACATAATTGTGTTGTAATATTCCAAAAAGAGAACCCTACAAGTTAGAACAAGCCCTTGGCTTGGCACTTGAAAGTCGTGTTCCTGTCACAATCACATTGTTTCCACTCGAATTGTTGCTTCGCTCTTAATCATTGCAAATGACACGTTCTTATCAAAAGCAAGAACAACAAATACATCAAAAATAAATTAAAAATGGAAGGAAAGAAAACATCCGCATTGCATGCGATTGTTGTTGCTGTTGCTATTGCGGCACTTGTTGGTGTTGCTGTACTCAATTCGCAAAAAATGGCACAACGCAATAAATTAAAATGCAGCAGACGACGCGTCGTCGTAAGAGTCGCTCCAAACAACCAAGTCACTAGTTTCCATTCATATCACATACACACACACATGCACACCACCCGTGTGGTGAGACGGGTATAAGAATACCACCACAGCGAGTCATAGCTTGCCGTGTGAGGCGACTAACATGACAGGAGGATGACACTACTCGGATAAGTACCTCTAGTAGGCGAAAAGTTTCTGGGCTGACGGTGATAGCATTCCAACATTTCAGTAAGCAGAGTGAAATCCTGCTAAAATACCCGTTCGGCCAATGCTAAACCGCCACCGTCCCGTTAGAACTTAGCAAATCTTCTAGTACGCTTCCTGATTGTTCGGCATTCAGTTGTCAGAATAGGTTTAGTTCAAAGTTCCTGATTATCGCGAATCCGGCTCTGAGCGTCCGACCTCATAAGGGCGGGTGTCAACCCTCGCATGGCCTGCAAGAAGAGAACCTTGAAGGCACCAAAGCCAAAAAAGCCCAGAGTCTTAAAGGAAATGGCGAGGCCGGACACGAACCTGATCTAGGCGAAGGGCGAAACGTTAGACGCGGAGATACTGCGCAGGGTAGGGGCAGATAAGAATCTGTGCGACCTTGGCAAGGCGGTGTCTAAGATATGGAGAACACAAAAGGGAGAGCTGGACAACACATAGCCCAGTGGATGAAAGATGCGAATGTGGAACTCGCAGGTCATAAAACCGAGTACTTATCACAAGCCGTAAGTCGATCGAGTACAGAAAAGTGAAAGTCAACGACATCACTATAACCTCGAAGGAGTCCATAAAATATCTTGGAGTACGTCTATTCTACAGGGTTCACTGTCGCAAATGCCATTAAATATTGGGGGACCCAGGCTAGGTGGGCTATGGATATCCTATTATCAAGAGTTGTGGCCTCGGTCGTGCTGTACGCGGCGCCAATATGGGCGACAACAATTGTCAGCAGGAAAGGACTACGTAGAAAACTATCTGCTCCCTGCAGATTGAGCGCGCTGCGAGTGGGCTTCCGCACAGTCTCGGATGAAGCAGATATAGTCCTGGTCGGAATGCTCCCATCCGATATTGTGGCCAGAGAAATGAAGGTCAGAAGAGCAAGGAGAAATTCACAAGATGGAACAGTCTCGATAGCTGAGATTAGATGATTGGCGATGGAAAGCTCGATTGCCACATGGCAGTCGAGGTAGGACGCAGCCAGTGTCCCCATTAAAGTCCTTGGTACGGTACATAACGTTACACTCACGCACACACACATACATACACAGAGCTAGGAGGTAGGGTTCGGATGGGCTGCTGATAGGTTCAGTTCATAACTGCAACAATAACAAAGTTACATTCTTATCGGTGCCGTAAAATACGCTTCATAAGATCTGAAAAAAAAAGCGCCTTAATCAATTGGAAACACGCTTGCATAGAATGTCCTGGAAACTTTAACGGCTTAGGTTCAGATCACTTTTTTTGGAGGGCACGTAAAAAACCTAAGCCCAAAATCGCTAGCGCTAAGAGTTGACAAGCCCAGTTTATTGAAACAAACAAACCAGTTTGACTTGGCTTGGCAAGCGGCCCGTTTGAGCTGATGTACCCATAGACAGAGTCTCGAATGTGGCGTGGTCTTACAGAAGAATCAGCTTGTAGCGACTCGGAGACATAATTGACAGAGTCGATTCCAAGTTGGGTGTTGGTGCAGTCTAGTATTGGTGTGATAACATGTCCATATGCTGACTGCAACCGTTGAGTACGCCTCCCTCCCCTACCCAACGTAGTCTCTGGAAGCTCGTTTGTTTTGTGGGTGAATTGTTGTTGTTGTTTCGTCTTTTAATTTGCATTTAGCAACTGCTAGCTAGCAGCAGCAGCAGCAGAAACAACAACAGACAGAAATGTCTGCTTCGCATGGCGTCGGCACAACTTCAAAGCGCATTTGCGCCTTTTTTGTTTAGTTACATTTTATTTTGTAGTAGTCGTTGTCTTTGTTTACTACGTTTTTATTATTTTTGTTTAATTTTAATTTAAATAAAATGCGCAACAAACCAGAAACAAATCTAAACGAAGCGAAGCTATGAAAACGGTATGAAATCTTTTTATTGACAGCCCCCGACGGACGACAAAAGCGGCGACGAATTGAAATTACTTTTTATGGGCGACAACAACAACAAAAGCGGGGCACAACTCGTTGCGGAAATCAACAGAACTTTTGCCGACAGCTACGTAGACCTTAAGGCAGTGCCACGCCCTATGTTTGCCACACGAATGCAACAACAGTAGGTGTTGCAACAGTTTCAGTTAAGACTTGAGTTTCAGGAGTATCCAATTTACTTCCCCCCTTACTCAGCAATCTGATTACCAACTGGTCACTGCTCGAAATGCAGCCAAAACGCATAGGGGCTTTAGTAAGGACAGTCACCCAACAACTGTAACGTTGTGCAATTACAGCTACAATCACATTTAGTGTGGACACCAACCACTTAAGGTAAAAAACGATCACCCGCTAAAATGCGTGGGCGCTCAAGAGCTAATCGAATAGTTAAGTCTTAGCGGGATATTTAGCGTGGCAAAAATATAATTAATGACACCACTTTGATGCAATTATTGCATAAATATATTGCCAAGACAATAAATTTTGCGTCTATTTGCTGTTTTTGCTATTGTTGTTCGCATGTATTATTCTTGTCGGCAAATTAACAAAGGCTGCTTGTTAGACGCCCCAGCTACCTTTGCAGCCTGTCACGCTCCATTGTCCACTTAAGGACCCGTCACTCTCTCTCTCCCCCTCGCACACTCTCTCTTTTTCTCTCCCTCTCCTTCTCTCTACCTATCTATCTATCTATCTCTATCTTCACTAGCTCACTATTGGTTGTTTATTTATTTACTCTGTGCAGCTTTTACTCAATTCTTCTAAACTGTGCGCTAATGCTGTGGCGTAAATGGATGGTGCTTGCCACTCAAGGTGTACACAGGCTGGCTATCGATCGATTTGGTATGTACATATATGTACTTCTCTAGTTGACATATGTTAGCTGAACTATTCTTACTTAGAACACCTTTAAGGATTATGAGAAAATAAAATAAAACCGAAGAAAAAAGGGTTCAGTTAAAAATAAAAACTGGTTTCTCATTTGGGATCATAGTTACACAGTTGCCACCACACATATTAATCAAACTAATGTGCGGCGGGGTCGCTTGCGAAATTTCAATTGCCAAATACCGTCCAGTTACCCGCTGTTAACCCGACAATGTTCATAACTCAGTTAATCAGTCAATCAGTGTGACTCTTAAAGTGAAACTCTCTTTGGGTTCAAACCAAATTGAGGGTATGAAAATGGACGCAACGAGTTCCGCCTGAGAATTCGAAAAATATATTCGGTTATACCCTAGATTACAGTTGATCAGCTATTGGCTTGGTAATTCTCCGTTTGCTTAGACTCGCTTTGCATGCATTAATCACCAAAGTTAGCACACTTTGAAATCAGTCCACCCACCCCCTCTCAACGCGAAACTTGTTTTGCGTCAATTGCGGAATTTGCTAAGCATGAGTTGTAGTTACTATTGTTGTTGTATTGTTTGCTATTTGTTGTTAGTAAGCCCGCAAGCAGTTCCAATTTATTGTAAGTCAAAAGCTAATTGAAGTTTGACGCAGCAGTGCGACTACAGCTAGTAGACTACAACTACAACTGCAAATGCGACTAGCTAAGCTGCAATTGCCAATAGCAACTGTGAAGCGTTTTTGTGTCGCGTTCAATGCAAATGTCGCGAGCGCGGTTTCAGTTGCGCGGCGCCAGGTCGTCAGTATCTTTTGGCTTTGCCCGTTTTTGGTGTGTGCTGTGCACACAAACACAAACACACACACACACAAACATAAAGGCTATGAGAAACGCTTGACAATTGGCACAGCGTATCGCTACTTGGATCTGGAGAGACGCCGTCTTTGATCGCGTTTTGTTGTGCGGGTGGCGCGCGGCCGCCAAGCCAAAAACGCGCGAGCGTTTTTATTTTGTTGTTGGTTTTCCTATTCGTACAGTGATTATTATTGTTGTTGTTGTTGTTGTAGTTGCCGTTGAGCTTGCATTGCAATTACAATTAAATACGCTGCTGTAATGAAAAGCGTTTATTGCTTATGATTTATCATCGCTGTTGTTATTGTTATTACCCACGCCTCCTTTCCCACTCTTTCTCTCTCACTGTCAGCAATTGTGCCCTCATCCTCCCACTTCGCTCCGCGTTTATTCTCCATAATGAGGCTAATTTGACACTGGAATAGCAATCGTTGCCATCTCAGCTGTCAAATCAAACTTTGGAGTCACTCGACACATTTCATAATGACTCGGTCCCTTGCCCTAGGTCTCCTTCTTTGTTACACACATTTAGCCACCTGGTTGTCGTCTTATTCGATTCAGCCTCTGCTTGTAAATTATGCAAATTAAAACTATACAAAAACACGTTAATAATATTGGCATAGGTGTTGGTCGCGCTGTCATGGTGTGCCTGTTTGACATGGTGTGACTGACTTGGTCGACAAGCTCTGCTTGGAGAACGTAACCTTTATGTATTGAGTAGTGTAGTTATCAATAATTTCGAGATACTCGAAGACTCGAATATATATCAATGTAGTCAAGCTTCTTATGATCATAACAGATTATTCTATAATACTATCGGCTTACTTCGTTATTAAAAGACAATTTTTTGTTGTATAACCTTTGCATGGCACCTTGCACATATTGGTAGCATGACTAACTGACTGACAGCTCTAAAAAAAAAAACGAAACACAATCAAATATATCAAATATAATCTATATATACGAGATTTTTAGTGCTTCTTTTTAGCGCCAGTTTTTATATTCTTTTTACAATTTTTGATTGCTAAATCGATGCAAGTTGTTTGACTTGCTTACCATAAAAAGCGTCAGTTAGTCAATCAGTCAGCCAGTGGGTTTTTGTTGCTTTTGGAGAAACTAATCCTCGCAATCCGGCAACATTTTTGATATTTCCCAAATATTTTGTCACGATTCTGCGTTTCAAATTCCAAATCTCGCCACGTAATTAAATTTCAAATGCAAGTCGATGCTCCGCGTCAATCTGAAGTTCAATGCCAAATATTTATGCTGGCATCGCTAGCTGTCGCCATTATTCCACAATTTGTTTTTAGTTTTGACAGTAAAATACAACTGGCAAACATTTTTAAGCATGTTTGGAATAAGCCACTTTTTTTGATGTATTAAATGTTTCGCATAGAAATTATAACGGTTTTCAATTGGTTTGCTTGCTTCGCTATTGCTGTTGTTGTTTTTGCTTTGTGTTTTGCTATTTTTAAAGGGAAAGCTGGCTAATATAATATGTATATATGTGTTTAAGCCCAATATAATGGCAATTGATTAACACAATTTCATTCTGTTCCGGACACCGTTACAAGCCCACCAAATGAATTAATAAAAATAAGAAAAATGGAAGAAAACAAACAGATTGACTATTTTGAGAACAAGCTTAAACAGAGTTAACCCACTTACTGCTACACCATTTTCTTGTTAGATCTTTATACATATATTCTTCACTTGTTTCTTAAAACCATATATTGGCTGTCGCGCTTTGAGGCCCAGAAACATGATCTATTTATTGATTTGCGAGAATGTAGTAGCTGTTTTTAATAGCAAGGACGGATCTTGGTTTTGAAAGATTTGTGCAAGAAGCATCGGCAGCGAAATGAGTGAATGATTTAAACGATTTATATTTGTTTAAAGCGCAGCACAAAACAATGCTCACTGTACAACAACAGAAGAGACAAAGGTGCGCACGTGGGCGCAGCCTGTCTATGACAGTGTCAATGATGACACCATTGCCTTAGCTACGACCACTGCCATCTCCGTCTCCAACTCCATCTCCATCTCCATTTGCATAGCCTGACGACCTGCTGGCGACCAATGCGTCCCACACAAAGCACATAAAGACTGGAGCCGAAACTCAAATCGATGCGTAGCTAAATCAACAAATATTCAAAATTAAACAACAGCAGCAGCAACAACAGGTGTACAGATAAGGCTGAGCAATCCAAATCGAACGAATCGATTTAAAATAAAAAACAGCAAAAAAATACCTAAAAACACAAGTTTTTAATACGTTTTGACCAAGTTTGACTAATGTCGCCGACAGTTAAGTGAGACGCCTTAACGGCGCCAAGGTCGTTCAAGGTAGTCCACAAATGTTTTATGATACAACAAATAAAAAACAAAAAATTATACTCAAAATAAATCTCACGTCGAAGGTACATATCGAGTCATACATCAACAGCGTGCGACATCGCACGATGCGTATGCTTAATTTCAGCTCCATTGAAGGGGGATTGGATTTGAGTGAAAATGTTTGCAATTGAGAGTGCTGCTCAGGTTTTAGTGCAATATTATTTGTAAGAGCGGCCCACAAAATCCCACAGACTTTGAATGTTAAATGGTCGGTTCCCATCAATTTAAATCGCGATGAAGTAAGAAGGCTCTAGTTGAGAAAGCTGGTCAAGCAGTCAAGACTAGCTAAACGAAACTGTGAAATATACATTTGGTTTTATGATAATACGTTTTGGTTAACAAAATCTGCGTTTCTTATTGAATCTTAATAAAATTTGTTTTATATGTATTTGTCAGACTATACAATACACAGTTATTAGTTTTGTAAACAACTTTGTATCGATATCCGCGAAACGGGAATAGTAAGAAACAACGAAATAAACTTGATCTGCCATAACCTTGATGTAAACTATGTTTCCGCGATTAGCGATCATTCAAGATTTGGAACTATTGAGACCTGCTAATTTTTTCTCGCTCTCGTCATGTGCATACCTATCTTTTAGTTTATTCCTTTGAAACTGTTCTTTACTGATTTCTTTTATTTGTTTTTTATGCAAAATTCTCAAACGATTTCGATTCGAAAATTTGTAAAACTCTCGATATTCATGTTATTTTCTGACTTTTGGCCCCCTCCCCTTATCCCAAGCTGTGGGACAGTGGGCTCACAGATTGCTTTATGGATCTCTCACCTTGGCCTGTCTGCAGTTTTGTATTTGGCCGAGTATTTTTCCGTTTCTCTTGTGATTGCGATTTTTTCCTGCTGCTTTTGGCCTTGGCCTGGCCCCCTTACCCAGTCTGAACGGAAGGGGGCTCCCTTTGAAAGATTGTCGTTTTTATATGATTTTTAA
Source organism: Drosophila seclusa (assembly GCA_035043575.1). Lineage (NCBI taxonomy): Eukaryota > Metazoa > Arthropoda > Insecta > Diptera > Drosophilidae > Drosophila > Drosophila seclusa. The sequence continues at coordinate 548,704 of JAWNMX010000377.1, read as the reverse complement.
GTTAGTTTTTTGCACATTGGTTGCTTGCTTTTGCATGCTGGTCTTCATAGACAATAATATATATATTGATTGACATGAACTGTGGGCCACTGTATATATATATAAAACTAAACTGACTACCAAGAATTGGTCTATTTATACCGAAAATACTCAACTTTAGGTAAAAAATCCGAGTTTTATGGAACCCAGGTGTCCACAATGTACCTTGTCCAAATAAAATTTTCCCTCAAAATAGGCTACTTTTTTACATAATCCTACCTAACAGGTGGGGAAACCTCAGTGTATTAGCGCCATATATTAATTTTTGTGGTTAATATATGTACCTACCATCGGTCTTTGGAATATTTGAAAAACAATAAATAATTAGCTTATGGCAGGCAATTACTTTTTGTCTTTGACACTGGTTGACTTGAACTGTGAGCCACTGTAACTTTTTTTTTTGCTTGTGTTTAATTTTTGGGTCAATAGAGCGGAGTTCCGTACACTTTATTGAACTGTAACTGAAATGTCACCGGCCCAACAGCGGTTCACTTCCAGTTCCAGATGCAAAACGTACAACTTCGTTTTTTGTTCATTTATTATTATTTTTTTTTAATTTTTTTTTGGTTGCCTTTCACAAGATTTGGTTTCGTATGATTATGCAATATGGCTAGCTGGGGGGGGGGGGGGGCTCATTATAATGACTACAATTAATTAATAATCACACTGCTAATTTCGCAATAAAATTTAGCGACAAAAGTTAAAGCATTTATGTCACATTCATACGTACATATATATGTACAAGATCATGCAAGAGCCGCAATTGACAGCCGATAATTGATTGTTGCATTGGGTCGATTGCGGCGCCGGCACGCCTACAAGCAACTCGGCAAATATTATGGGATAAATCTTGTGCGCTGAAAAATCACAGATCGTAGGTCGATAAAACTATATAAGCACAAGAAATAAAAATTCATGTTCATTTGCATATGTGGTATTGAATCTTTATTATATGATATAATAATGTTTACTATAGATATGTTAGGAATAAATATTAATATTGTACAGTATTATTATTACATTTTTATAATTCGTTTTTAGTGTTGCTGTTAGCCTTCAATCATTGCAGCTGTCATTTGATTTTTTTTTTACTCATTTAATTATGAAATGTAAGCGCATTTAAAATTGTCGTACAACTTCCTAGTTCGATAAACGTACAGTTTTAATGCCATAAGGCAATAAATTGAATTTGTTTTGCAATCAAATTATTATTCATCACTTCTGCGGCTGTGCTTTCCCCTGGCTCCATCAAACCCCCTTGTTAGTTTTCTCAGCGTTGTTGTTATTTTTATGAATAAAATAAATTGATATTTTAGACAAAGGTCAGCAGAACTCGTTGCTGATTCATTTACATCTTTCTGGTCTACTACCAACCTCCCCACCCCTATCTTTGTCCTGTGACTCTTGCGAACGGCTTCGCCAACTGTACATTGTTTTCATATACATATAACCCCTGTACTTGTATAGTCGTTATCGCGCCTTATTATTAAATGCTTGATGTATTTGCTAGTGGTTTTGTTTTTAACGGATCGTTCCCAATGTATATGTGTGTTCAACTTTAATCTGTACGTTTTGTTTACTTCAATGGCACCAAAAATAAATCTGCATAAATGTTCGCTATACTGAATTTACTAACGACTTTTATGACTTGTTAATCTTTTATAAGAAGAAAAGCCCAAATATAGTGAATGAATCTTAAAGCTATGCGTTTTTTATACTTTCACTCCGAAGGTATCATAGATAAGATTGATATTCTCAAATCGATAAAACCACATATCTCACACAATTTGAAAGAACCGATAACAAATTTGTATGGCCACGCCCACACCTGCGTCCATAATCGCCAATGCCGATATTTGGGAATGTGTAAATCGATAAATCAGCAAATCTTCCCACAATTTAAAAGATACAGTGATCCAATTTGGAAGGTAACTTGTTGGTAACTTCCTCCAAGGATCGGCGTAATTCATTTTCAGACCACACAGCCACACAATTTGTAAGCTAAACTCACAAAACATTTTGAAAGTATGTTACTGGTAACTCCCCTAAGAGATCGGTAAAAAATTGAATGGCCACGCCCAGTCCGCCTCCCTAAACCGATACACCTGTTAGTATAAGTGGATAAGACCATATATCTTATACATATTGAAAGCTAAAGTCACTAAAATTTGAAAGGTATATTGCTACTAACACCCTTCAAAAATCCAGAAGAAAAATTTCGAGCCACGTCTACTTTTGCCCCCAAACACCATAAAAGCCTATTCTCCCGATATTTATGAGCTACATTTACCAAACTTGGAAAGAAGATTACTACCATCTACCGCAATTTGAAAGGTAAACTTGGACAGAATTTCTTGGGTACATACAGTGGCTCACAGTTCAAGTGGATCAGTGTCAAAGAAAAAAAGTAATTGCCTGACATAAGTCAATTATTTATTATTTTTCAAAAATTCCAAAGACCGATGGCAAAATTAATATATGACCCTGATAAACTGAGGTTTCCCGATTTTCAAAGTTATAAATATATATATATTTATGGATATATTGTAAAAACTTCTAAGATGGATTTTCATATTGAGCAAAAAATCGTAGAGTAACCGAAATATAATGTTAAGAATTTCTACCTGGATTAAACTCTATATATATGTGTATGTATATATGTTCTGCTATGCAATATCAGTTATACTTATGATGGTACAAAAATGCACATACAATTGATGGACATGTCCCTAAGTTCGTTGTCTACATAAATTTTGTGTCGATTTGTATGTTAAAATGCTTTGCATTAGTATTCATGTAGGTTACCCATAATGTGTGTATGTGTACATGTATGTATTTATGTGTGTGCGCATATGCATACCTCCCTAACGCACCTCCTCTATCTGTCTGTAAGCTTTCTGTCGAGTCTGTCAGTATAATAGGCTATTGAACTAAACGGCAACGCACAGCGGTAGCTGCTGATGAGCGGAGCGGGGTTCAGAGGCAACTTTTGTTTTTGTATTTTGATTTTATTTATTTTTTTGGGCCACTTTTGTTTTAGAGAATAAATTATGCAGGTATATGACCTCTTAGCTGCACAACATTTTTATTTTTATTTTTATTTATTTTATTTCTTGGACAGTAGCAGCAACAAGTAGGCAGCAAGCGTAGTATAATACTTAGAACATGATGAAGAAGAAGAAGATATTTAATTCATTTAACATGTTGATCGTGTGTCACATGTGCAGCAACAACAACAACAATAAGAGAACTTAAAATTTTATGTCAATTAACGGTCTTTTGTTTACTATAAAAAAGCGACCGGGCTTTTGTAAGGCAGTGCTGTGGCATGCACACAAACAAACAAACAATCACACATACACAGACATACACCGCGTCAACAAAATTGTTAAAAAAGCAGCCATTATGAAAACTCTGCTCTCAGCTGTCCGCTATTCTCACTGTGCTCTCTTTCGTGGCGCGCTGTCTTTGCTCGATCTCGAGCCACTATTAATGTTGTTGCTGCTGTTGTTGGGTTTTGAGTGCTAAGGTCACTTGGTGGTTGCATACTTATGCATGTGTGTGTGTGTGTGTGTGCGTTTATGTGTGTGTATTAATTTATATGTGTGTGTGCGTGTGCCCAAAAGCAAGTTGTTAGGTAAGCTTCTGGCTTTGTCTGGCTGCTGTTGTACCAGAGAGAGAGAGAGAGAGAGAGAGAGAGAAGAGAGAGAGAGAGAGAGAGAGAGAGAGAGAGAGAGAGAGCTTGCTTTGAAGTGAGGGAGCGTAAGCTGGTCACACTGGTAACTGGAAGCTGGAAACTGCCGTTTGTCTTCCTTTCCATTCATTCAAGTGTGTCAATCATGCAATATATATTTAACAATTGATCACCACAGTACAAGATTCGATGACACGGCGAATGAAAAAAAAAAGAATAGGCCATTAGCAAAGCGTGCGTCGGATGATCCATTCGAAGGGGCAGCCGAGTGTCAAAGTTCATTGCCACATTGTCATGGAAAACCTTCACTTACTGCTAGCTCATTTGCGCTAGCTTGCCACTCACTTGCGTAGTATTCAGTTTTCTACATATGTACATATTTAATGTGCGAGCGCAGAGGGGAGGCAGACCGAAGGGGAACGCTGCATATCAAAACTTTCTAAGATTACATCGGGTGCTCAGTTTTATGGATGGGGTGTTTTGGGTCGTGCCATTCACTTGCTGCACACATATCTTTGTTCTTTATGGCCATGGAGACTACTGTGTGTGCTTGTGCGCGCGAGTGTGTGTGTGTGCACAATCATAACTCAAACCGATCGATAAACAAAAACCGAGGTGGTTACCATTTCAAATGATGATTTTGATGGTGACTTCTAATACGCATTCGAATGTCGCGTTTTGCTGGCGCGTTTTTTCGTTTTGTCGTCGCCGCCGGCTTGTCGCTTGCCGGTGAAAGTTAATTTCTTTCGATTTTTGCTAGTCGCAACACTCTCGAGTTTCCAGCTAGCGATTACTTTCAGCTACTGCTGATGCTGCTGCTGCTGCTGCTCTTACTCGCAGATCTCATATCTCTGGGATCGCAGCTCATCAACGTTAATGTGACAGTTGTAGTTTTAAATGTGGCCGCAAGGCAGCCGGATACAAAAGTCAACAAAACAAACAACAACAGCAGCAACAACACACCGTTTGACTAACTTCCAAGCTAACTGATCTTACGGAAGCTGAGCTTTTGCAACATATAAACACCAAACAACATTTTGATTGATATGGATGTAAGATTCTTTGGATGAGCATATTAAATGTGTTTTCTATTTCAATAATATTGATACATCCCAATTTATCGGGATAATAACAGCCAGAACCGAAGTATTGAGATTGACTTGTTTGGTAATTCGGCAAAAATATGTATTTGATCTAGGAGCGATTCAGAACTGGATTTAAAACATATTTAATTTTAAAATCAAGTTAATCAAGTTCGTTCAGTTTTTTCATCTTTTAAGAAGTTTTCGTTAAAATTGTTGCTGCTTATGGATACGAATCTTTTTTTTCTCTCTCTTTTAAAACTGTTTCAACTGCTGCTGCATGGCCAACAACCAAATGCCAATCGTTTAAATTCAGGAGAAGTATATTTAGCTGCGGCTATTGTATATATGTAAATCAGTATATGTACAGCTGTATCTGTATCTGTATCTGCATCTGTATCTGTATCTGTGCCTGTTTTAGTGCATCTGCGCATTTGTGTGCTCTCTTGGCGGGTTTGTGCACATATTTGACTTTTATGTTCGCCTTTTGAAACTCGTTCATAGTTCGCTTTAATTACGTTCTCAACGCAAAAAATGTATGTCTTCTCTGTTCAATTTTTGTCGAGCGAAATGTATCCTGAACACTATTTCAATTCTTGCCGTTTTTGGTTGGTTGTGGCTGTTGGTGTTTTTGTTGTTGTTTACCATGTAGGAGGTGCGATAGACCGACAGATCAGAGAGGAGAGATCAGAGGAGCTCAGTGCTCTCCGTCTGGGTCTGGTTCTGTTTCTGGAATAAACATAGACACTTAGGGAATTTTGTCAGTCTGATTGTCTGTATACATATTTATTAGCATGTATTTGTTCTCGTGAGCTGTAGTCAATGATTAGGCTCATATAACTTTAACTAGCGGGAATGAAAGATTACAGAACTATTCGCACGAGGTCGATGTTTCCTTGCTTGCAACTTTTAAATTGCTTTCTGTTATGCAATGATAGCTCTGGAATCGACCCGATATATCTGTAAGTGAGGGCACAGAACTGCACATATTTCATATACAGTTGATTCTCGTTTTGCCAATTTGTATGCCCGTTTTGACTAAGATTTGAAAACATAATTCTCAGGCATTATGCTGAACTGAAATAAACTGAGCTGACATCAAGGGCCTTGCATAAGATTGCAAGAGTGTGCATGTTGCACAACCTGTATAAACGACAGCCGACTGACTGACTAAGTGACGGGTTGACTGCTTGAATGACTGGAGCCAAAGATCAGCAAAGCGGCAAATGCATTAAAGATGATGTACGAGTTCTAAAGAACCGGCAGAGAACCCAACAGCCCAAAACATGAAAGTCAGTTAAAGGCTGAAAAGTCAGCTGGAAGAAGTCAACAGAAGAACGGAACACAGAAAGAAACACAAATACTGTTGAAATGACTGTGGGAAGTCAAAGCACTTTAAAGCACTTAACTTTATAGCATACACACACAGACACGCATACATAAATAATGCTTGTGTTTATGTGTGCAAGACAAATTGTGAGCACTTTCTACAAACAGCAAACAGCAGTAATAATAATAATATTAACAACAACCCAGTTAGTTAGTGAATAGAAAAAAATCTTGACAAAACAAACAACAAAATAAGTAAAGATCCAGAAGAGAAGTCATTGAAAAAAAGGTAGGAGAACTTAACTGACAGCAAGCGTATAAGCAAGTAAATAAATAAATAGCCAGTAAACGGTAAATAATTTAGCCTCCAACTATTGCACAATTGAAGTTCGACTTTCGACTTGAAGCTGTAGTTGAAGTTGTTGCTGTAGTTGAAGCTTACATAGAAGTTAAAAAGCCTACACATGCTTTCAACTCGAACTCGAACTCAAACTCTAGTAAAACTTTCAATGGCAATTGATAGAAAAATATGTGGCAATGATGATGATGATGATAATTAATATCATATTGATGATGAATAGTTGCAGCGATCGATCCATCAGTTTGTAATTTCATTTAAACTTTAAATTTCTTGACTCGCTAGCCCTTGGTACGCTTTGTGTGTTGCAGGCTGATGCCTTTTGTTTGATTTTGTTAGCTGTCAGTCAACGACTTGTCAAGTCATGCCAAGCCGCATGTCAATTATTCTAAACACCCCCTCGCCCCACAGCTTTAAGTCATTACTGCTTTTTAAAGAGCTTCTCATTGCAAAAATCGCAAAAATAAAAATAGACAAACCACAACTTTGAGCATAACGGTTTTTGTTTTGTTGTGGTTAATAATGCGCGACAATTGTCAAAACGTTTTGTTTTCGTTTTGTTCGTTTGGTGGAAAATTACTCACAATCAGAGAAGTTCAATGTCAAGATTTTCAGTGCTACGCAAAAGTTTGTTGAACTGTTGTCCGCTGTAACCGTACCAAAAACCAAACAAAAATCAAAAACCGTAAAGCAACATTCAATTGAAATTCGATCAGCGGCTTGCCCATTAACAGATGTGTGGATTTAGCAGCATTATTGTTGATCGATCAGCTTATAGGGCTGCTCAAAAAAAAAAAAAAAGACGAACAATAGAAACGGCGACAACATGAACAATACCGTGACGATGATGTTATTTGAATAGGATATACATAAAGAAAAAAAAAGAAGAAAAACATAATTGACAGGTCTCATTGTTTTTGCACAAAAATTTAGGCACAGCGATGCGATCAATCAACAATATTCTATGTCTGCAGAATTTCACACATACAAATAAGCGCCAGCTTATATGGACATTTGAGATGGCCCTTTTGTTCCCGCATTCAAGGGATACACTATAACTAATAAGAACAATGATAATAATGATAATAATAATATAGTTTTAATTTATACAATAGCCAAAATCCAACAGCAACGGCCCCAAATCTAAGCTGCCTCCCACCCAACTACAGTGCCATACGTCTCGCATGTGTATATATAATATACGACTATAAATACTACGCACAAAGGCCGTCCATGTGGTTAGTATATTTATTTATGTCGATATTCCGTTTGCTTCAGCGTTTTTTTTTTTGAGTGTGCTCTAAAATTAAGTCATTTGGCCAACTGGTGCCCCAAAGGTTTGAAGTAGAGTTTTGGTTTGGTTTAAGCCAGAACTCAATGCTCTTGGCCATGGATTGATTAAATTCCTTCTATACATTAACAGGTTAACAGGGTACAGAGACGCTCGCAAATTGTTGCCGTTTCAGTTGCAAGTTAACGAGTTCAAGGCATTTGTGTTCTGTTGAGCATCGCACACAAATTAAAAATCAATAAATTTTAATAATTAAAAAGCAATTAGCTTGTGTTCTCATTGTGGTTGTTGTTGTCGTTAAATTAATTAGCTTTTAAAGCGCTTCCACAAAAATAAAATCATTCAATAACAGCGTCGACCTTCGGACCGTAACTAATGCAACTAAGGATAATAATAAATGCCATTTAATGAGTTTAAGTCAATAACAAACAGCCTCCAAAAACTAAAAAACCAAAAAAATCAACAACAACAGTCAAAAACAGTCAACAAGCTCCAAATACATTTGCTCTTTGCATGTGTAAGTAATTGAGACCGGTAAAAGATTGACAACTAACTACAATACCTAGAGCTGTAGTTGCGCTAACTTATAGCCTTGTAACTTTTCAATCTCAAAACTGAACCAATCTCTAAAACACAGATCTTATTCGTTAGTTGTATACCTGTGAGTGTGAAGATTTCAGTTGCAGGAATTTCAAATACATTGATTTGCATTCCTTACAATTGTTTTCAGATACATATATATTTTTTACAATTTGTTTGACTAAGATTCCGGTCATGTACACACTTTCGTACATATGTATATACTTATTTATATGGCATGCTGCATCTGTCAATCACACAGACACACAATGTACACAGCAGACATCGGTTATTGAACTGATGCCTCTGTCCGTGCGACTGTCAAAGGTTTTTGTTAGATGTCTTGATACAGGTAAACAAAACTGATGAGACTACAGCACATTACGCTGTTTGGGAAAAGTTCATGAGCCTCCCTCAGTGTAAATCTGTGAAGCGTGGAAATTATGCAAGAAACAACATCACATCAATAAAAAACAAAAAAACGACGCAAAAAAATTGAAGCAAGCGATTTAAGAAGAAGGATCGCTTCAAATTTAAAGACGCATACCAATATTTTTGGGTTAAATCTTTTATTATTAAGATTAAGCGAGAGAGAGAGAGAGAGAGAGAGAGTTATGTTCGGCTTGGATGCATCGTATCTGCAGCAACAGAGTCTGTGGGCAGTTTGCTAAAGTTCCACTCGCTCGACTCAAGGCAACGCTTTGCAAACGACCTTGACAGCAATGTCGACCTCGTTGCCAGATCGCTGTAACGATGGCATTGATCGTCGCATTTTGTGGTCTCTTTTTGTGGTCTGGGGTTCTGGTTTTTGCTATGGCTATGGCTTTGGCTTTGATTCTGAAGTGGAATTCGAATCGGATCGTATTGGTTGGCAAAGCTGCATTCCTTTGATGCCCATTTGATTGTGATTTGATTCGCTTTCTTTTTGCTGGCTGCTGCATTCCTTTGGGCGCGGGTGTGGCTAGGCGATTTAAACATTAATGCATACACACTTTTATTCATTCACCCCCACTTCCAGCTCACACTCCTTCTCTTTCGGTTTGCGCCGGCTGCTATCTAGCTCCTCTGCTCTCTGCGCACTTGAATACTCGACATGCCGCAGCGTTTATAGTGCGTAACGTGAGTGCGTGCGGTAATGGGACGGTGCAGAATATGCAGATAACCTTCCTTTCTCATGTGCGACCCCAACTATCGTTAACAACTTGCTCTACACATTTCTATGAGTTTTGAATAAATTGTAAGTAATTCACCTTAATTACTTGTAAAATCGAAAGTTTACGGAAAGTAATTTAAATTTGACTGAATTACTGAACATAATTATATCATTTTAGTACATACTAAATAATCTTCAGGCGTTTTGTGAAATGCAAATAAATAAATTTAACTAAGAACATAATTTTTTAAGCAAGGAACCTTAACCTCACTTTAAAAACCAAAAATTGTATAAAAAATGTTATGTTAATTTCAGAAAAAAAAAATAAAATTTTAAAAAATTTATTTTAAATTTTAGAAGAAAAAATCAAGTGCCTTTGATCGAATTTCGCGGAGTGTATCTGTATACATATATTTATACTTTTTCAAATTGAATTACTCAAGTAATTGTAGAGAATAATTATGTTACTTACGCCAACATTGCCTTGACCAAACTGCCACCACCACTAGCAACCGCTTCCACACAACCTTCCCTCTCCTCCGCTATCAAGCCCAACGCTTTTCTCTGTCGCCCATGTCTGGTATGCAAAACTACAGTGTCTCACAGCTTAATAGGGTACTTTTTACATAATCCTACCTAGTAGGTGGGGAAACCTCAGTTTATTAGGGTCATATATTCATATTGATGGATAATATATGTACCTACCATAGGTCTTTGGAATTTTTTAAAAATAATTAATAATTAGTTTGTGGCAGGCAATTACATTTTGTACTTGACACTGTTCCAATTAAGCTGTGAGACACTGTGCATATGCAAAAATGCCAGCTCAAATACATATAGTACTCAAACAAATTGCATAAAACAAAAAGTAAATAATTTAAAAAAAATTGAAAAACAACGAAGCAATTTATTTTTCTTTGCTGGTGGGCAAAAATTGCATAGAGAATGAGAATTGAATAAAATTTGAACAAACAAGTGCAACAATAATATAATATAATCCGCTTAAGAACCAAAACAGAATAACGAGAATTTTCCACGCTGGAATGACTTTCGACTGGAAAGTGAATGATTGGCGGCCAAGAAGTGAGTGAATGAAAACAAGTTAATGAACGATTAAAACCACATTTGTAATCCATTAACTGCATTTGCAACTTTCGAGTCTTCAAGGCCGCAACAATCAAACCCACCCAACCCCGCCAATCCCGCCCTCTGTTACTACTGCTCTCACACCCTCTGGCTTTGTCCGTTTCTTATTGTGCCGCTTTCTTTGTGCATCACGTTTGCGGTTGTCAATGGCAATGCCAAGCAATTTGGCATTGCAAGCGGCTCAGTTTGATTCTCGGTTTTGTAATTTAACGTTTGATGTTGTTGTTGCTGCTGCTGCTGCTTTGACTAAAATGGCAGCATTAACAACAGAGACAAGAAAACGCTTTGGTAATTAATTCAACGGAAATAATGTTCTCGAAAAGCCAACGACAATGGCGACAACAACGCAGTTCATGTGAATGCGTCACACACACAGCCCATGTGGTATTTTTTTTTATATTTTTTACTGTTGTTGTCTAAGTTGCTGTTTATATTGATTGTTGTTGTTATTGTTGCTGGTGTTTCGTTGCTGTCACCTTTTGTCGCGTGCTTTGGCCATTTTTGGCTGTCAATTTGGGTGAGTGCAATGCGCAGCTTTCACAAAAAAGCAAAAAATCCTCAAAACTGCTTCAATCAAAAGGAACCGACTACGAAATACCCTGTGCGCATATATCATTTCTCGTTTATCTAGACGCTAGACTTTTGAGAGAGTACTTGAATAAATTCTTGACTTGTCAAAACTATTTTGCCATCTTATCAGATCTGCGAGGTCTTTATCTAAAATCTAAGAGTTTAAACTACAAGTTTTATAAATTTGAGGTAAGAGTATAGAAAATTGATAATAAACTGACTTGACGCATGATTCCTTCATATGCTAAGTCGCGAGTTCTGTTCAAAATACGAAGTAAACCAGTTGGGCAATAACAAAAATATACATTATCTCCGTCTTCTCGGTGTGCCACACCACAACTGATATTGTACAACTTCTATGTTAGCCTTATTTGAACATTTGAATGGGCACAGGGTGCATATAAAAAGTATACGTATATATATTTTGCATATATTCTGAAAATTAGATCATTAAGCTCAGCCAAATGTGCTTTGGTGTGTGTCAGTTAATTTATCGATTAATCGCTGGATTATGTTGACCTTTAATTGCGATGTAACGGGTTATTGTTGTATTTGTTGTTGTTGTTGTAGATACTATTACGTTATGTTATGTTTTATTCAAGGCAATGCAAAATTTCGTAAAGCTCTTATCTCTCACAGTGCGCACTGATTAGAAACGTGTCAAGTGCAAAGTTCAGCTGATGTTTGACGACAACATTGTTGAAATTTTAATTGTCTTTAATCATTCTTGCAATCTACTATTGCAAGTGTACAAGTGCACAGAAAATTGTATACACAAAAACTTTATAATATATATTTGGAGTTGTATTGTAAGCATGTAATATGTACAAATGTGGAACGCACAAAATATAATAATATTAATAATAATAATTCGAACTCCGGACTAAATGGTATGCAATCTTCGGCATGCCAAAGATAACAAGAGAATATGTTATAATATGTTATGTTATTAAGTTTAAGCATAATGTTAATAATTGGGTAAAAATAACTCGTTATTTTATCAAACTCCTAATATCTCAATTGAACAACAACAAAATATACATGTGTTTCGCATAACCACTTTTTAGTAGTAGTTCACTTATTTGAAATGCAATCAAATACTTAAATATTTTTCAAAAAATAATTGCCTTATAAAAATCCATATATTGTTTGTGATCGTTGCTATGAATGCAAACACAGACAGGACGTTTGATGTTTAGTAGGTAAAAGTAGCCACTGCCCAAAAATCAACACAGAAAAACCAAGAAACAAGACAAAGTAAAACGTGACATTGTTTGCTGAGCAGAGATGTGAACGTAGATACAGTGCGGACACCTTATTTGGAACAATGACAAAGAAAAAAAGTAATTGCCTGCCATAAACTAATCATTCATTATTTTTCAAAAATTCCAAAGACCGATGGTAGGTACATATATTAACCACCAAAATTTATATATGACCCCAATAAACTGGGGTTTCCCCACCTGCTAGGTAGGATTATGTAAAAATGTTGCCTACTTTTTTACTTTTGTTCCAAATAAGGTGTCCGCCACTGTATATAGGAGACGGTTGGGATGCTTGCTTCTAGCTGTAGTTGTAGTTGTGCTGCTTATTGTGTCGTTGTCATTATCCAGGCGGCTTCAACCCATGTTGACCCGAGATTAACTGTTTGTTGTCGTCATCGTCTATTGCAGTTATTTTCACATTTTCGCACACACTGTAATACATATTTGATGTACGCCGGAAAAAATTGAGTCCGGTAAATCGATTGCTGGTGCATGTTGTTAAGCCAGAGTCACAAAATTTCATTATTGTTGGCATTGTTCAAAATACTCACAGTCCCTCTCCCAAATATCTCCCACACTCTTAAATCTAATTGAACCAAATTTTGAAGGTGCTCTAATGCTTATGCAAGGTATGCCAATCGAAATTTTACTCGCTGCACTTATATGTACGCTAGTTTCAATCTACTCATTGCCAAAATTACAACTATAAGTAAAATCACTAATTTACTGAGTTCGATTGCTTAGTGGTACGATGTTTGCTTCTGGCTGTATAACTATGATAGGTATGTTAAATATTATTAGGAGAACTTTCGTCAATCGCTACTCGTCAAAGTAAACTACTGTAAAGATATATCAATTTGATTCGTCAATACATTATTCTTATTATGCATACTTTTTGCGCTGGTATTTGTAAATGCCAACAAGTTGTTTGAATTGAATATCAGCTAATTGTGATGTGAATTTTTACAAATGCATCACCTGGGCAAATTAAAAAAAAAAAAAATGGAACGGAACAAAAGGTAATATTCTATACATTGTGATACACATGTCTACATATGTAAATATGTATATGATTATATATAATCACGAGCGATGTACGTGTCAAATAAACCAAAAAACCTCCACGGTGAGCGAGGGGTGCATGTAGTTCCAGCAACCGTGCTGGGAAGGGGGACAGTTAGGGTTTACTGTGGATTTGACAAATAGGTAAAACGTAAAACGTAAAACAAATCGTTCTTATCTTATCGGAGGCATTTTGGTGAACCATCCAACTTCTAGTTGCCAACTGAGAGGGGGCGGGTCGGGGGGACACACCTTTGCCAAGATAAAATTCCACTGCGTAACAGCACATCAAGTAAACTTTAAATTATATAAACTTGAACAAAGCAAGAAACGACCTTAAAACAAAGATATTATTTTTTTTTCTTTTGGTTTTGATTGAATGCATTTGGCCATGTGCCTCAGAAACCTCTGGCTTAACTTCATGGGTGGAAATCTGCAATCGAAATGTTATTCAATTTGAAAAGAAACGAAATGAATCTAGCAGAAGCCATCACATTTCACCATGTGGCCACATGGCTGCAAAAAGATTAAAAAGAAGAAAAAAAAGAACACACAAATGCCATTAAAAAATGCTACAAAATATAAAAAAAAAAATCCCGAAATAGATGGCAAACAGTTCCAGGCAGCATGAAGCTTAGTAGCACTTCCGTTCGTGCACTAGCGGCTTCATTTACAGTCTGTAACCACGTTTGTTGATTTCAAGGCCACTGCACAACAGTTTATAACACTCGACAACTCCCTCCCCTTAAGCCTGCCTCTGCCAATATGCGCTCATCCTAAGCAAATTAGCTGAACAAATGGGGCTCTGTGGTTTTGGCCTGCCCAGTGGACTGATATCGCTTGCCTTGTGGCCTTGAGTAACACAACCCTCACACGCGCACACTCACACACACACACACACCAATAATAATACACAAATGTTAAAGGTGATCATCACATCGAGCGGAAATCGAAAACGAAAAAATTCAAATGGAAATACGATTTAAAAAATAAGACAAGCAAAAGTATCCAAACTACAAATTTAACTAAACCAAGCACTCTAATTATAATCTCAATACTTATGTTTACAACCAAAAAGCAAAACAAATGATACTTAGAATTGTAAAAAGCACACTGAACCTTGACGAGTTGTTTTTTCCTTTTGGAAAGAAAAATGGCACTTTTAAAGTTTTTTTGCAAGCTTAAGTAAAAAAAGCCAAATGAATATGCTTTAACGTGATATTGACCATCCGTACAAATTACATTAAGATTGATACAAACAGTATTACTTACTATGTTGGTCTGAATATCTAAGAGAATATGTAAAAATTTGCATTAAGGGTATCTCACATTGAAGCTATCCCGACTTAAGCATTCTTTCTAATTTTTTTGTTTAGGTAATAGAGTCGCAGTTGAATCAATAAGAAACGTTTATGAACTAGAGAGATCTTAAACACGATTTTCTATACAAATTCTACTGTGAATCCGTTGTACATTTTCTTTCACATTTTCAGTAAAGTTTTCTTAATTTAACCAACATGTTCGTGTTCGTGTTCGTGTGTCTATGTGTCCGTGTTGACGTGTCATTTAACCGTAGTTTAAATGAAGCTGTCAATTGACCCCTCCGTTCCCCTCATTGATCACAACAATACACTAATTCAGAACAGGTAAGCAGAGAACATTGCCAGCATTTTACGAGCGCAATTAAAGTTCAATGCACAACAACATAACAAAACTGTCAAAAGCCACCAACAATCAAACATTTATTTGGGATAGAGACATGGAGAACACGCTGCTGTCAGTTAGGGAGGTTGATGGGGGCATCCATGAAGACAAAAATAAATTAAAAATGAAGAGCGGACTTTGCAGTCGGGCATATCCAATTGCGAAAAACTTTGATACCATACATAGTGCCAGCTGGCAACAAGCAGCTATGAACAGGGTGGGTAGCCAAGGAATAATGTCCAAGTTGACCTTTCTGGATTTTCGAAGGGTGTTACTAGCAATATGCCTTTCAAATTTTAGTGACTTTAGCTTTCAATATATATAAGATATATGGTCTTATCCACTTACACTAACAGGTGTATCGGTTTAGGGAGGCAGATGGACAGACAGACAACATGACGGACATTGCACAAAACCTATATACTTTCTGTATGAAAGTATAGAAAGAAAAAAACACTCACTCACACGCTATAATGGGGATGTTACAAGCTGCAAGCTGCAAATTTTTGGCAGGGTTGCTGACATCTGCCCTAAACAGCGGCGTTGGCAATTGTAGCGCTGGAAGAGGGGGTCGGGATAGCGGCAGATGTGGTCAAACAAATTGAAAATAGTTGAAGGAAGGGAAAGGGTGTGATTGCGGTTGCTTGCCACCTGTGCCACTCGGACTCGAACCTCTAATCGAGATAAGATTGAAGGAAATCATGTTAAAATACTGCAGCATGCAACAATCAGCTAGTCAGCATCATCATGCGGTGCAACAACAAGGAACTGTCAACATTTTGATAAGCATTAGCGAGATTTCGTTTTTGTTGTTGCTCCTGCAATTGTGGTTGCTGATATCTCTGCATGTCACTTTATAAATCGCCACAGCTGCAACAACAATTTTTGATTGCACTTTCTTCTTGCTGCGTCGCGCAACTTTGCTGTTGTTATTGTTTGTACTGCCTTGCTGATGCTGCCGTAAAGAAACCAATTTTCTTTCTTTTTTTTTAATTTTGATGCACAATTACTTGACATGTATTTTGCCATCTATAGGAATTTTTGATTTTTGCAATATGAGCTTTGTTTATTGACGAAAAAAGAAAGAAAAAAACTTAATTAATCTCCTCACACAAAAAACAATCGATAATAACAATAAATTTAAAAAAAAAACAAAAAACAGGCAGCCATGTATTAATTAGGCAAATGGCAATTAATTCGGTTAATAAAAATGGCAGAGGAGCTCCAGGAGGCGATCAAATAGGACAGTTAAAAATGTTGTGTGTAAACACACACAAACAGATGTAAGCATTAATTCCCAAAAGTACCCATATAATTTGTTACAAACTACACAAGCGGATAAGCAAAACCAGAAAGAACGTTACAGTCGTAACCGACTGCGAAATACTTTGATACCGTACGTAATGCCAGGTGATAACAGGTAGCAACGAAAAGGGTGGGTGTAGCAAAGAAATACTGTCCAAGTTTGCCGTTAAAATCGCAGTAGATATAAGCTAGTTACCTTTCTTCGAAGTTTGGTAACTGTTGCTCTTAAATTATGGGGGTTATGGGATTTTGAAAATTTTGGGGGCGGGGGTTAACATGGCTGAAAAAACTATGGACAAGGTAGCTATTAAACTGCGTCAGAATAGGCTTTTATCCAAAATTGTTAATCCGTAATTTTGAAGAGTATTACTAGCAATATACCCTTAAAGTTTGGTGACTCTTTCAAATTGTATGAGATACAGTGGCGGACACCTTATTAGGCCCAGTGTAAAAAAGTAGCATATTTTAAGGGAAAATTTTATTTGGAGCAGGCTGCGTTAATACACGGACAGACAGCATGACGGACATTGCACAAAACCAATATACTATGATACCTTCGGTATCAAGGTATATACGAATGCTGCTGCTGCTTCTTGCTAAGCCGCTGGCCCTAACAAAGAAACAGAATGTGAGTGTAAATATGAATGTGAATGTTGTATGCGAATGTTGAATGGGTTGTGGAATAGGGAGTGCGTGCTGCTGTTGGCGCTCTCTGTGTGTGTGTGTGTGTGTGTGTGTTTGGAATGTGGCTGGATTTTTCATTTTCTTGTTAAAAAAAAAACCAAATGTGAATACCATTTCGAATACGGATTGAAACGCGAATGCCAATGCAGATGGCAAATTAAACCGCAAAATGAATATATGAACGTATGCGTAAATGCCAAAAACGTTACAGGTTGGAAGATGCAGATGAAATGGAGCAGCTGGAAGGTAGTACAAACTTTAGGACAGAAAACTACAAAAAAAAAAAATGAAAACTAAAATACCTCAGTTAAGTCGATAAGTTTTAGAAATTGGAAATTTAAAAGAAGAAGCACAGCCCATTGATCCCTACTCGAATGCTGCAAAAAACAAGTAAGAATGCTTAGCAACAGATATTATTACTGTGTGCTTTGGTTATCGGAAAACGATTTATATCGATATTTCCATTGAATTTTGTCACGTATTGAAATAAATGCTTGCACTTAATATTTCACTAAAATTTTCGATTATTCAACTAAAGAACATTGTGAATCAAATCGCATCATATCCATTTATGTATTCTGTAGGTATTCTTGAAAATCTTTTGAGTAAACAACGTAAGTGGCTAGTTAAAGTAATTTTAATGCACATATTGGCTTTATCGAACTATAGCATTTTATCGATATATGTAGGTTAATATCAATGCAAATCAGATATCTAAATTGTAATCTAATGTTAAAATTTTAATAAAATTTTCTGCAAGTCCCAGAATTAAAAAAAAATCAGACACTTATTTGAAATGTTTTGGCCGTTGCAAAATGTCTTAAACCAATTCAAGTCAAATTGGGCTGGCATTGCTCGTAATACACACGATGGCCCGTATCACTGACAATTCATTACACTAATGACCACACAACACACACACACGCACACGCATGTTGCAAAACCTACTAAAAAAAAGAAAAGACCCACAACAGCCACAAAGCAAAATGCAAGATTTGACAATTGCAAACGTCAATCAATTGGGAGACCACAGAGTATAGTTTGTTTCGGAATCGGATTTGGAATTGGAATGAATGATGTATTGAAGCAGTCATTGGTCGCTTGTTGCCCCGTTTTGAGTATGTTGTTGTCGCGCAGTTGACGTTGGATTACGCCCCAATTTATGTGGCAAAAAAAAAAAAATGGCAACGAACATTGACAGTCGAACAAATAAAGCTGATTTGAACACTTAACCGTAGCGCAGGTAATTTTTTTTATATTTTGTTTTTGTATTTTGGAGCCCATTTTGAGCACGACTTTGACTTGGCATATTGTCCAGTTGTAGTCAGTTTGCATTTGATTGGTTTTATTTTTTTTTTCGTTCCGGATTAAAATTGGAAATTAGGCACATAGCTCTCGCTTGCATAATTCCCATTTAAATAGGGTATGTTGTTTTACACAAAATTACAATTTAATTAGCCGTCTGTCTGTCCTTCAGTCTGGCTGCCTATTTGTCTGTGTATGTATATAATGCCTCAAGTCTAGACAGACCTAAACTCAAAGAATAATAAAATACGTATACGTACGTCACCCAAGACGTAGGTTAACCCGGTCACCAGTTCGTGCCACAAAATGAGACGCACTCGCATTGCGAACATGTGGTGTAAGTGTGTGGGTGTAAGCGTCTCTCCCTCTCTCTCCCTCTCTCTCTCCCTCTCTCTCTCTCTCTCTCTCTTAATATTTTTCGGGGTGGTGCGTGGCAAACAAATGTATGCGTGGGAGAGGTTCACAGCCGCCCACGCTTCAGCTAACGTCATCAACCCTCGCTGGCGAAAGTGGATTCGTTTGGTAATCTTCGATGCCTGCTGGCGGGTGTTCACAGCAATAAAAAAAAAAAATACAATTCGAGTTGTATCCGCTTGGAACAGATCGCATCGCATCTCTAGAGTCAGAGGCAGAGAAAGATAGAAGGCGGAGAGTGTCACAGCTCCCTCTATGGGCATAATTTGCTGCCCTCAAGAGCCTCTTAACAGAGGCTGACAAATAAAAAAACAAAGAGTCAACAAAACTAGTTTTAGCGTCTTCCTCCCCCTTTAATCTTACTGTCACTCCCTCCCTCTTTGAGTTTTTTTTGTGTATTTATAGATTGATTTCAGTTTGGTATTCTTGTTAGATGAGCACACGCCAAGATATGTCAAGAAGTCGGCTATTGACTGTGAGCATTGTCGTTCAGCGACCTATGCGTATGTTTCTATGTGTGTATGTGCACACAAAATGCGAAAGAAGAATCAATACGTTAAATATGAGAGGGCAATATGTAAATACATGTTTCGATAAATGTACTCAAATGACACTAATTTCGTTTCGATTAGCTCTAAAGAAAACTTTTCTAAAGAAAAAATGTAAGGACTCTTTCTCTTTGTCCCCACGGTTTAAACTTTCAAGATCGAATTGATTGTAGCCAGAAGAAAGTCCCTCACTTTGTCTTGCTTGGCTTTAACCAAGAGTTTTGCCTATTTTTACTTTATTTTCTCCTTCATCCTTATTTTCCTTTACTAAATTATAACGTTTAAACATTATTGGTCTGATTTGGTTATTTTATGGGTTTACCCAATCCCTGGAGCATTTTAATTTTTAATACTTCTAGTTATATTATAGACTTCACTTTATTTCTATACTTTGATACCGACGGGATCACAGTATTTTGGTTTTGTGCAGTGTCCGTCCGTCCGCCTGTATGAACGCGACTTTTTCGACAACTTTAGAGATAGAGACTTACAACTTGGAACATGCCCGCCTCAAAGTGTAAAAATTGGAGTGTGGACGTAGCAATTTGCAATTCGATTAACCCATAAATCTTTTTCTTTAACGATGGAATCACCAACCTGCTGGTGACCTCCTTCAAAGATAGATACATACATTTGCGCATATCTTCCACAATTTGTAAGCTAGTTACAAAATTTTGAACGTGTGTTACTGGTAGCTTCCCTAAGAGATCGGTACAAATTTGGATGGCCACATCACCTTAGCCTCCCCAAACTATATGCCATTATCGAATTTCGCAGAGTGTATCTCACACAATTTGAAAGCTAGTGCCACCTAATTTGAAACATACATTGCTAGAAACTACCTTCAGAAATAAATAAAAAAAAATTTGGATCACTCCCAATCACGCACAGAAAAACGACAAAGCCAATATCTCCCGCAATTTAAGACCTATGATTAGGAAACTTAGAATGTAGATCACTAAGATCGTCCTCCAACATTTTTTTTGGCAATGCCCAATCCCGCCCCCAAAATTTCTTATATTTTATTTAGGAGCTACAGTTGCCAAACTTGGAAGGAAGATTACTAGGAACCTTTTCTAAAAAATTTTAGCCACTCCCACTCCTGCCCTCAAACTTTCCAGAAGCCCATATTTTCTGTAATTTAAGAGATAGAGTTACCAAGCTTGGAAGGAAGGTTACTAGGAAACTCTTCCAACATTATTTTTTAGGCCACGCCCTCCGCATTCTTTAAAGGTCACAAAATCGCATATCTACCGGAATTGGCAAGGCAAACTTGGACGGTCAATATATCCTACCTACACCCATTATGTTCATTGCTACCTGTTATCAGCTGGTATTAGTTGAGGTATCAAAGTATTTCGCAATCAGCCACACCCTTTCTCCATTGCTTACATTTTTTTATTTAATATTTCATTATTTATTTAATATCAATTAATTTGGAAGTTTTAAAATGTATTATTTTAAAACTTTTTCTTTAGTAAGTCAAAAATGAATAAAAGAAAAGCTTGCTAATGAAATGTTTCGATTAATTTTCGAGAGTTAAAAGCCAATATTTCGACTCATATTCTTCTTTATAAATTTCTACGGATAATTTATTGTTTCGTTGAATATCGTAATCAGTACGATTATATCGTTGTCGACGAGCTTGCTTACGAAGTAAGTAGTAAAGCTATAGTTGTTCATAAATCTAGTGACCTAGCAAATATTTCCATCGCACACACACACATTTTCTAACCGTATTCATGCCAAGTGGCGTATTAGGCATTTTCATGTTAACTGTTGATGTTGGCATACAAACATGTATGGATCATGCCACAAATCAGTCGGTTAATCTTTTGTTTTCGCAACTCTGCCCAACAAAAAAACCTTTCCGCTCTTAACTATCGCTCTAAAAGAGCTACTGCCGCATATATTATCGTATTCATACCCGCATTCGCATTGTCGTTAATATATACATATACACATATATATGTATATATATATATATATATATATCATCATTCTTATCACTATGTTCTCCTTCTTCTGTTGCTACTTCGTTGTCTTCATTATTCGCTGTCGTCATTATTCAGTAAACGCGCAAACTGCATATTCTTTATCTGTGCCTTTATGATCCATTTGGCCGTTTCGCCGTAAAAAGTTTAAAGTAAAACTCGAACGCAAACTTGGCTAATATATAAGTTCGCTGAATGCAAAGCATTAAAGAATGAATAGAAAAAAACCTTCTCTCTTGTGTTTATCTGCAACATCGAAAAGTACGATAAAAAAAAGAGCACAATAAGTTGGCCCATAGGTTGGAGACCAAAAACAGAAAAAAACCAACTAATAAACGCGAGATTTCCGCCAAAACAATCGAAGCCCAAACGAAAAATGTCAATATTATGCAAAAGAATCGTGAGCACAAATGAAAACAAAGCCAACAACAACAGGTTGCAGTGCAGAAAAAAACAGAAATATAAAAGAACGAAAAACCGTCAAAAGAACTTGATTACCGTTGGGCAGAATATTGATAAAGAGGCGAAATTTAATGCAAATGAAATTACATAAAACTGGAACTTGAAGCACAACGAATCGGGAAAGTGCAAATACACATGTATATATATGTATGTGTGTGTATGTAAGCAGACGGAAAAAAGTCCTACATAGTTACTGTTGACAGTGACTTGACTTGTCTGTTTGTTATTATCAGTTGCTGATTTTCCAGTTATCGAATGCATTGTCCGATTATAAACGGTTCTTGTAATATGCATAATAATATACATACATATGCACACATTTATGTGTGTGTGTGTGTATGTGTAATTTATGCAAATGCCAGTAGCAATGAGCAATCAGCAATTTACTCGCAGCTGTTTAATGTAATTAACAAATGTTAAATACTTAGTGTGACACAACTGTTTCAAAAACAAAATCCAAATCGCCTGTCGACTAGTCAGTGTTCAAAATTATACTTTTAGCCAAAACAATATTTGAGTTTTTCAATAAATTTGAAAGTTGCAAACAATGTTAATTTCAAACACTGGATGATAATAAAAGGATATTTAAATGGGTTAAAAGCTACTAATTACTTAACGATCACTGTGCCATATCCATCGATTTTGTATTTCTATTTGCACCTGTGTTTTTACTATTTTGGAAGGTAATCGGAACGAAATGATAAGACTTCCAGTCGAGTTGAGTTCAGTGTTACAAAAAAACATTGTGATATGCGTGTGTGTGTGTGTGTGTGTGTGTGCATGTAGTTTTGTATATATGTGTGTGCTCAATTCGCTGTTCACATTTCGTGTTTCGCTTATGAAATCAACTCATTGATAGCTGATTAAATTGTTGTTTGTGTGTTTATCAGTACAGCTATAAAAGCCGCACGAGCTGCCGATAAACAGAGATGACTGTTTATATTTATATTTAAACAAAACTGTTAAAAGAAAAATGAATTTATGAAAACGTATGTTACAGACATACAGAATGCTAATGCTAATGGCTACTCATCTTGGTAGGCAAGAATATATTTTAGAGGCAACAGGGTATTTCAAAGATCGCTGGGAACATTATGGGCAACTTTATTCAAAGTGGGATTTGCAGCTTGCGTTTTGCAGCTTCCAACTTGCAACGAAACGAAGCAAAACGAATCGAACGACCTTCACAGTCAGTGAGAAAAATTTAAATTGAGTTACTTCTTCAACAGTTTTTTTTTGTAAAGAACAAAAAAAGAATAAGGAGAAGAGATGACATGGACATGGAAGTGGTAATCTAGCACCTTTAACCTTATCTCTTTCTCTCACCTAACTTACAGCTGTCAGGATAGTTGGAGAGAGAAAGGGCCAGATGGAGCAGCAATAAGGAAGCTGCGCTGGGGAAGCACAGCTAAATAAATGCAGAAGAGAGGCAAAAATATTTATGGAAATTTAAGTTGATGGGGGGACAGGGTTGGAGAGTATAGATAAAAACTAATGAGCGAACTGGACGGAAAAGGCATAAAGCGAAATGCAAAATAAATTATAATGAAGGAAAAAAATAAAAATATAAAAAAAACATCCAAGCAAAAATGCAAATCTAGCAGAAAAGGTAGGCCGACTAAGGGCAGCGCAAAGGCAACAACAATGCAGCAATGCGAGCGAGCAAGACCATTGGTAAAATGGAAGGCGAATTTAATGCAAAATGAAGCCGAGGGTCAGTTGACGGCGGCAAACGGGAACAGCTGCTTTGTTTAGTTGTTGATATAAGGGCAGGCAAAAGATAGCAACAACTATGTACAACAACAAACTGCGCAAGAGAGTATGCCCAGAGTTTCTACCTCACTCACACACACACACGCACACATATACACACATACACACACACAAATACACACACATGCACAGAGCTGCCAGACTGTGCACTTAAAAATAAAAACAAGTTTTTTCGACTCGCTGCTGCTGCGCCTGCGCAGAAGATTTCAGTTTCCAACCATAAAAAAGGAGAAAAAAAGATGAAAATACGAACACAACTGCTGACTGCTCACTGCTGACTGACTTTCTTTAAGCATTTTTGTGCTCACAGCTCGGACAAGTTGCAGACGCAGTCGCCGTCGCAGTTTTCGCTTTTATTTATTTATTTTTTTTTTTGGCAACTTTTCGAGACAGTCGTCGTCAAAGAAGAAAACACGTTTTGTGCTCCGGTTTCGGTTTCTCACTCACTCACCTGGCAAACGGCGTCTGTTCCACCTCGTAGATCTCGTTGATGTCATGCGACACCAGTAATCCCTTCAAGCGCTCGGCATCAACGTCCAGCAGGCCATCGCCTATGGGAAATATGCCCTCCTCGGTAAACATGTTAAAGCTGCTGCAGCTGCCTCTCTCTCTCTCTCGCTCGCAGTTTTTATTTTATTTTTTTTTTTAGATTTTTGTCTTCAGTTTTGTCGTGGGCTTTTATTTTGTTTAGTTTAAATATGTTTTTTGATTTAAGGGGCAAGGTATTTCGGTTGCGTTGAGACGGCGGCGCGAAATTAAAACTGTGGCACATACAAGGAACAACAATCAGATAAAAAAAAACAAAAAAAATTATATTTGGCAAGCATAACAAAGAGGAAGAGAACTAAACAACAATAACAACAGCAAAAACAACAACAACAGCAGCGCGCGCGCCTTTTGCAAAACTTTGGTCACACTGACTGCAGTACAATAGCAGCAGCAGCCGAGAAATTCGAGAGCCCTTTTGAGCTGCGCTGCCGACGTCGGCCAATGCAACAGCCTGTGAGTTGGAACGTGATAGCAATAGGGATGCTGCTAAACAATGCAGCAACAACAACAAAAACAACAATCAGTCACGGAAATTTCTTGGCTGTTTTCTTTTTCGCAGTTTGTACTTTTTGATTATTAATATTTTTTTGTTTACTGTTTTTGTAATTGTTTTGTTGAGCGCATTTAAATTTGAAATGAACACGCGGCACACGCACAAAAATTTCACACAATTACACACAACTCATTTCACGTTAATTTGTCAATGCTGCCGCTCTATCTGAATCTGTGCCTGTATCTCTGTGCATGTATATGCTCAATGCTGCTTGTGTTGGTGTATGCCGTCGCTCGTTGTTGTGTTCTGCCCAACTTCGGCTTTGTTAGCATGTGTGTGTGTGTGTGTGTGGCCGACTTTGCACTTAAAAACACACACAAAAAAAAGAGAAACAAAAAACGAAATAAATAAATTTACTGCTTACGCAGATTGCTTGTTATTTTTGTTTAAATATTTAAATTTATTTCAACTCTTAAAGCTGGCAGGAAAAAAAAAGTTGTTGCAGCACACATTCGACTTGTAAAATGATTTGAATTTGTACTTTTTAGTACGACACATATACACGGACACACACACATACAAACAAACACACTCGTGGTAAGCGGTAGTCAGCTCGTAAACGACGCGGTAGCAAAAAAAAAAAATCACAAACCCAGCACACATACACCAGTCGACAACGAATTACAACACGTCCGCCTCGTTCGGCTTTGTTTTTGCTTCTAAATTATCGATGACAAATTGGTTGGAATGGCGCGTCTTATCGATAACAATAGTCTGTTAGCAGCTGTTAAGACGCTGTTATGCCACAGCAATACATCGATTTATAAAACTATTAAACTGTTAGCGATTGTAAAAAAGTAAAAAAGTGTTTTACCACATACAAAAATAGAAAAAAGAGAACAATAATTTTAGCAATGTTTAATACCACACATATTTCATTATTTAATTTAAATGTTTATTAAACCCTATTCGCACAAACTTAAGCAACTGTTAAACATAAAATTACGCTATTCATGTTAGCTAACACCAACAGCTGACGTTGCAATAACGATAGATTGAAAAAGTTTGAACGCATGCGTGCCAACCTGTTGTAATTTTGTCCGCTCGAATTTTGAAATAGCAACACTGCGTTTTGATGCGCGCGGCCGTGGTTACGGCTTGAAAATTTGAAGCAAGAAATTACGGCAAATGAAAATTGGAAAATGAAGCGATCACGGCGCTGCACACTTGACGGAGTCTTGACACGCAATGGGCGTTTGGCAACGGCCTAAACATAGCAGCCGGCCCCTTTAGTGCTATGGCGCCGCCTATAAATTCTTAATTTAGACATTTGCATTTGCATTATGTTTATATTTATATATATGCTGTATGCGCGTGTGTGTGTGCGTGCTCCACTTGTGCTGCATTTTCATGAGCAGCAGCCTTCGCCACACTTGGCCCCCTCTCCTCCCCCCCACGATCTCTTGGTGTGTCACCAGCCGAGTGTATAATTTAATCACTCGACGCTCATTGCCGGGCTCAACGGGGAGAACGGGAACAAAAACCGGCGGTGCTGGTATTTCAGGAATGCGCACAAAAATAGCCAAAAAACCAAGTGCAAAAAACTTTGCAGTCACAGAAACAGAAACAGCATTAACATTAGCATTCAGAATTCGGCATCAGCCGCCAGGGCACATTAGTCGCATTTGCTTTATATATTTATGCATTTTTATTAATAGGCGCGCAATTTGCTATGCAGCTCTGCCCAGAGCCGGCCGATGATACTATAATACATACATATATATATATAAATATATATATATATACAAGCTGGGCATTTTCACAGCAGCAGTACTTACATTAATAAAAAACTGAATTTATTTGTTGTTATTAATTTGAATAACTTTTGATGATTTTTTCTTAAATACTTGTTTATTATAATCGGAGCAAAACAATACAATAAAAGCCAAGATGGCAAATATTAAAAATTATATGAATTTTAAATGTAAATATATATTTAAAGAAAAATATTTATTACTTAGTACAGAGTTCAGGTTTCTGCGCCTCTTCAACTTAGCTTAAAAACTCAATTTATAAAATGATTTTCAAAACACAACTGGTTAATTATTTGAATACTTAAGGCTACATAAAGCTATGATTTATCTTACTAAAGCCAGTTTTATGGAAGTTTATTAGCGTGACAACGAGAAACATCAGCCAACATATAGACCGATATAGGTTATTCACGATGGACAATCAGGAGTTCTTACCGACGAAATCACATGTGGCAGTGAACCAGACGAAAAAATACCAAATAATTGGGTAAAGTCTCCAGTATAGATTTTATATAGTAGGGTTAAAGACACGAAATTATACTCCACCTCAATAACAGTGTTGCTTAGTCCATCAATGTATAATATATTGAATGGCTAGTGAGCAAAGTTTTGGTGGACTGCTCCAGCATTGCCAGTGCACCCAGAAGCTGGAGTTATCGGCTATGTATTCTTTTCCGAATCGTAGAACTGGAAAACAACTAAAACCAATTAAATGTGGACTCAAGTTGTGTATGAATATCATTTGAAATTTCTTGATTCTTATTAACCGAAGCATTCTATTGAGTAAAAGGTGATCCAAAAGGATCTCTAGGCAAGATGAGACAAGGCTCGATGAAGAACGATCCAGCATCCAATTGCGTTCAAGTATACATGAGCAATTCATAAGAGGTTTTCTTACTCTTACGATCTTAAGTGGAGAATGTCAAAGAGAATGTGGAGTCGAGAGACAGATATTCCAAATGATATACCATCTCTGGTGCTACTTGCCATGCAAGAATCTACATGTGAAATTGAATGTCCACTAGTAATGATGAGCTGCTGGGAAGTCGCCTTCAGACTGATAACCTCTATTTGCTGCAAACTTGCTGATGGGTATCGATATCGGTGTCGGTATAAGGGGTTCCCTTCTCTCAATATGCACGTGGCCAGTGCGCTGAACTCAAAACGCCAAAATGAACTTAGCTCGGCTATAAATAGCTGATGCACTGCATCATTGACAAAATGTCGCATTGCAATTGCGATTGTAATTGGAATTGAAATTGGTATGTGTATGGAGATGGGAATTGCTTGGCAGTCTTTTAAGTTTAGCAGATCGGGCATTTGACCTAAGCGACATATCATTGAAAATAGACACATTTTATTTGACAGAAGCATTCGCGAGTGCAATCCCGGAGTTTCAATTGGTACAATATTGGCATTTTGGTCCCGTTCGTGACGATGCCTCATCATCGCTGTCCCGCTTGCCAGAGTCTCTGGCATCGGCATCGTCACGGCTACTGGCCTGATATTCATCGATTATGGCCAGCAGCTCTTCCTGGGCGGCGATAAACTCCTGCTCCTCCATGCCCTCGCCGGTGTACCAATGGAGATGGGCCTTGCGGCGCAACATGATGCTGGACAAATCCAGCAATCGCTTGAACAACGTCTGTATCGATGTCGTATTACCAATGAATGTAGCGGACATATTCAGGCCACGTGGCGGAATATCACAGATGGCCGTCTTTATGTTATTCGGTATCCAGTCGACAAAGTTGTCCAGATTCTTGTTGCGCACACCCGTCATCAGTTGGTCGACCTCGCGCGGTGACATCCGTCCACGGAAAATGCCGGCAGCTGTTAGCAGTTTGCCCTTGCGCAAATCGATGGCACACAGCAGATTGTTGCTGGAGAAGATCTGTTGCACCAGCTCAGCGACGGTGCCCTTGCTAAATTGTTGTTCCTCGCACGTGACCAGCGGCGCAAAGCCCGGTATGAGGAAATGTAGGTGGGGAAAGGGCACCATATTCACGTAGATCTTGCGCAGACCGGCATTCAATTGGCCGGGGAAACGAAGGCAGGTCGTTAGGCCGGACATTGTTAGGGCGACAATGTGATTGATGTGCTTATAGCCAGACATTTGAATCTTCAGATTACGATTGCAGATCTGAAAAAGTGCCTCATTGTCCAGGCAAAAGGTCAGATGCGAGTTGTTCACCAGCGCCGGTATGCTGAGCAGTGCATTGTATGGCTCCACACTGGCTTGCGATAGATTCGGGGATGGTATGGTCACATAGTTGCATAGCAAATTATCCGGATACTGATCGACTAGTGCCTCCATGATACGTGACGTCAGACCCGAACCGGTGCCGCCACCAATTGAGTGGAGCAACTGAAATCCCTGCAGTGAATCCAAAGATTCCACCTCGCGTCGCGTACTCTCCAGCACTTGATCGAGAATTGCGGCGCCATCCGTATGATAGCCACGAGCATAGTTATTGCCCGAACTCTCCGAGCCAGCCACAAAGTTCTCCGGCCGATATAGATGACTGCTCGAACTCAGACGCTGTATGGTGCTGGCATCCGTATCGATGATGATGGTGCGTGCATAGAAACGCTTGCTGACCGTCGCATTAAAAAACACACTGATCCGTTCCAGCTGCAGCGGACTGGTGCCGCCGAATCGACCCGATCCATAATCCACGCCATGCTCGTGCGATATCAGATGCCAGAACTGCAAATAACCAGAGAAACCAAATCAGAGATCGCATGATGCAGACAAAATTTACAATTTTATTTTATTTGCTGTTCTCTGTTACATATACTGCCTAATAATACATGCCTGATTGATTTTCGCTGATTTCTAAAAATCAGATGTCACGCATAGAGCTCTCTATCTGTCTCTATCTTTCGCATTCTCTCTCTCTCTCTGTGTGTTGTCAGCTACTTACCGCATCACCAATGGCATTGCCAGCTCCGCCAATCTGCAGAGTCACAATCTCTCGCATTTCTTACGTCTTCCGTGGCTGTCGCGTATTTGCTTGTTTATTTTCAATTACACCAGAATTTTAAATCCTTGGGGTGGCCGAAAGTGGGGTTTGGGATTTGATTACTCAAATGCCTAAATGAGCTGCATGCTGTGGCCCTGCTCGTTTCTCCCAGGCTCTCTAAATACTAATAAATCCAAAACAAATATATTGACAAGAAATAAGTCCCAAAGAAGTAATTCTCTCTCGCCACCTTCGATTGTGTCGGCACGAAACTAGTTGCGTAGGCACATGATCCTGACAAAACGCCCATAATAAAATACCCTCGTGCCCATCTCTATAGGAGTTACATTTTTAAAGATTGGCGAATTAATTTAATGAGACAGATTTAATAAGGCAAAAAAAAATAATTAAGATGGAAAGCGCAAGAAAAACTGCTTAAGCAACCAGCGATTGCTGGTGCGGCTGCTGCCTATTGTTGCTCCAGCTACTTGCTCTTCTTTTCGGCAGCCAGTGAGTTGTACAAACGATTGACCTCGTTGGCCACCAGATGATCCAAAATGATGCCATTGCAATCAATGAAGGCGGCACAGGACTTTATGCTGGTCTGCTCGCGCTGTCCACGCCCATCCCTGACACAGAGGGTGAGCATGTATTTGTCATCGTACTTCTTCATGTCCGAACTGGCCTCCCAGGTGCGATTTGTCTTACCGCCAACGGCCTCCTTCTGCACAGCAACAGCAAAGGTGCCCTTCTCGCGGAACGTTGTGTGTAGCGTGAGCACGCCCATCAGGGCGAAATAGGCCAGCACACTGAACAACAGCACCGGTCGTGACTGCGGAAATGGATGGGTGAAGTCCCAGGCGTGCGCCATAATGGCGACACCGACGGCCAAGGCACAGAGCAGCAGGCGGGTGTTTACCAATCCAAATTGCTCCTTCAATTGAGGACGATCGCCCAGCAGACAGGTTTTCACTGCATCATCCAATGCATGCTTCACCGCTGATCCATCCCATTTGTTTACCTTGACCAGCTGTGGATTGCAATCATTGATTTTATACATTAAATACGATGCAGACTGACGTGTAAAAAAAAAAAAAAACAAGTGGAAACCGGCGATTTCGAGCCGGCTCAGTTCTTTCTATTAGTTACCTCTTCAGCGTGCTGTGATTTATCCTCTTTTTTAGACATTATTGCTACTCGTTACAGTCGATTTGGCTAGCGGTGAAATTGGAGAATCTCTTAAACTCCTGTTTTTGACAACGCGACAGATAATTAGTACTACTCTGTTTAATGTACAGTGTGACCACAGCGTCAAAATAAGTCTATTTTTGGGGTATTGCGGTCTGAATATGGTTGCCACTTAGCAGAATGTATTTGCTCCTACCCAAATCGATAAATTCAAACAAAACAAAAAATAAAATTTATTTTAAATAATATATTTAAGGAGTGAAAACATATATGTGTGGAATATAAAAAAAAAACAAGTAAGAAATTACGTGTTTGATTAAGATTTTGATGCAGGTTTTGTAAATTTGTCCCACGTATGCTACTGTTAACGCTTCCTTGATAACATTTGTTATCGATAGATAATTAAAAACAAAGAACGGTCTTATCGTTTTAAATGAAAATTGTTAATATATAATTATAAGTAACAGTGTGTGAAGCTGCTTTTACATCGACTTCATTTGCGCCATCAGTTCTTCCAGACTTGCCTCCGGCACCCCATCACCAGCAGCAGCCGTCGTTTCTGATTTCTCAGACTTTTCCGGCGCCTCATACGCTAGACGCAAACCGATGGCGACATTTGTATTTTCCGAGGATTTCGTCATCGTTGTTGGCGTACCAGACACTTGTTGCTCGGCCGGCACATCATCCGCAACTAGTTCAATGCCCCAATCGTTACAGGCATGTAGCGGTTCATCGGACTCCTCCACCTTCACCAGCTCCTCGACTGGCTTCGGACGCAAATGGAACTCTTTCTGGCGCACCAAACAATTGCGATCATCGCACTGCGTGTTCGGCCTGAGGGTCATCTTGGGAAAGAAATCGTTTAGCGCATTGTATCCCAAATAGTCAGTGACCTCGCCAAAGTTCAGCAAATACTTGAGCGCATTCTGAACAAGAAGGCCAGCCGTAATGCCCATCGTTGTGGGCAAAGAGGCGGCGCAGACTCCCTCACGCTTTAGCGTCCGCTCGTCAATGTTCTCGGCGACAACTAGGGGCGGGGCGCAGGCAAAGCATGCCGTATCGCCGGGACGTATGAACTGTATGTGGCCGGAAACGGCATTCTCCGAGACGCCGGATTCAAACCAGTTCATATTTTTCTCATTGCAGGCGGCATTGATCGCCATGCGTGCCTCAAAGTTGTCCACGCAGCTGAGCACCAGATCGACGGGCTGGCCAACCACAATGCCGCTCGCAGAGATCGTGCTCAGGAATTGATCGAAGTTATCCACTGTGGTAATGTTGTAGTTATGTGTCTCTATGCGCACATCGGGATTGATGACGTTCAATGTACGCGCCGCTGCCTCCACTTTGGACAGGCCCGCCTGGTCGGGTGTGAAGAACAATCGGTTCATATTGGCCAGCTCCACCTTATCGTAGTCGAACAGTATTAGCTTGCCAATGCCACAGCTGCAAACAAAAAGAAAGCAAAAGTGTCCAGATTAAACAACCAAAAAAAATACATTCTTTTTTATCATTTGTCCACTGACCGCGTCAACATGTCGGCGGTGACACTGCCGACGCCACCAACGCCCACAATAGCCACCGCCTTGTCGCGTATGCGCTCGTAGTCCTTAACAATGTTCATGCGCTGCAGGGCCATTAGGCGGCTGTATGGATTGGAATCGACGACCTC
The DNA here is from genome assembly GCA_035043575.1 of Drosophila seclusa. Lineage (NCBI taxonomy): Eukaryota > Metazoa > Arthropoda > Insecta > Diptera > Drosophilidae > Drosophila > Drosophila seclusa. The sequence continues at coordinate 516,265 of JAWNMX010000377.1, read as the reverse complement.
GGCGGACATGCGTTCAATACGCTCGCGCGCATTACGCGCCGTCGCCTTCTGCTCCTGGAGCTCCAACTTCAGCTCGGCAATGATGGCCAGCAGTTTGTCAATGGCAGCGGACATGGCAGCAACAGGCGACTTGAATTAACAGTTAAACAAAGTAATTCAATCAAACTGTCAACGTTTCGGCTGTCGTCGTGTCACTTTCATTACCACAGCTGTGCCGGCGTTGCCAGACGTTTTACATATTGACTTGTCCAACGATGATTATCGATAAGCGGGAAGCGTGCAATCAGCTCGAGCTGTAATTTAATTAATATTTATAAGGGTAAAAGAAAACGCAAGCAATGTATAGTTGTGACTGATCTGTTTTAAACAAACTTCATATATATACAGATGCACTCAAGATAATACAATTTATTCGACTAATTAACTTCTATCGAATCCCATTTCTCAATAACGGCTTACAGTGGCTTTGGCTTTTTAAAAATTTAATTGTCCCTTGAATGCAAACTACATATAGTAATCGTTGTGGAGTTTTGCCTGAATACCAATCTCCGATAATTTGGCTTACTGCCCTTACATTCTTTGACTGCCAGGATAACCAGCAGATTGTCCTTCTGCCAATGATAGGCAAGTTAAGAAACGTTAATTATCCACTTGAGCTAGATGGCTTCTGTGTATTTTTTGCCTTTTCTTCATGTGATATTCTATTTCAGATTCTATCTTTTCGATAGACTACTAATACGTTCATTGTATATGTTTCTGCAAAAAAGAAAAATCACAATTATTATTTATTATTATTGTTGGGATATATGCACTGCGACCTGCTAGATCTATCCTTCTGAGCCTATAGCTCCTTCGTCAATCCCAGCTCATGCACGAATGCAAGAACCTTTGTTGCGTTGACCGAACTGCTCGGTCCGTCGACGGGAGGCGGTATATCTGCTGTGGTGGCCTCAGCCTCCTTCTCTGTTGGGATGGGTTGTGCTTTTGTCCGAAACTTCTTCCTCAGGCCACTTACGGGAATGGACTCTTACCAAAAGAAGACCTGGTGCCCTGTCTCTAATACAACTTTCCTAGATATTTCTATCTATCTGTACCGATAACTAGGAAAGCTCCCTCACCCTCATTCCTCCTAGAAATTACCTTTTCCTCCGCAGAGCCAACAACCATTCAGTGGACCGAATATTGAATTGCAGTGGGACGACGGTATATCGTCTACCACCTTACAATCGAGGGGCATGCCATTCCACGGTTGTAGCCGCGACACTACGGCCCTCAGCCAATACCCTATTTATACCCTATGAATAAATATGTGCATATGTATGAAACAGGCAGAAGAAAGCATATCCGATCCCATAAAGTATCATCAAGATCGGAAAACATTGAAGGCAACATTGTCATCTAAACTTTAATCTGTAGAAAAAGAATTGAGGCACAGCACTGCAATTTAAAATATTACACCATATATATTGTCAAAACATTATACATCTAATAATTAAATACACAAAAAAAAAAGAGGAAATAATTAATATTTGTTGTTGGTGGTGTTGTTTGAGTGTCTGTGTCTGGTTTGGTGTTAAGTGTTAAATGCAGCGCTTAAAAATTGCTACGATAAATACATAATTATCAAATTAGAGTAGTGTGTTGATGTGGGCTTTCTGATTTGTTTGGTTTGTTTTATTATTATGTATATGTAGTATTACTTTATAGACCGGGACTATCACTTGCGAAGAAAGAAGATGTGTGTGCATAAGCTTATGATGCTGCCGTGCTGGCGGTTGTTGTCGCCTTTCCCGCCTGTCGCGGCTGGAGGCGCACGCGGAAGCCCTCCTCCCGCTTTAGTATGATGTCCGCCTGCAGCCTGAAATCCGACTCGCTGAGGTCCGAGTAGACACGATAGTTACGCATTATGGTCGACAAAAGGATCTTTAGCTTCAACATTGCATACTTGCGACCTATGGTGAAATCAAATCGGTCAATACAAGAAACCCCCCAAGATCATAATTATTAACTTATATTATGCAAAAAAATCGCATATTAATAATTATTAGTTGAATGTAGTATAAATAAAATTTATGTTTGTCTTGGTTAACTTTTGATGGATATACACATATAAATTATTAACTAATATTAAAAAAATCACATTTGAATAATCGCACTTAATACTCACCCACACAACTGCGGGGTCCTGCGGAGAAGGGTACAAAAGCATAATAATGTCGATTCGCCTGGCGTTCGGGCAGAAAGTTGTCCGGATCGAAGACGTTGGGATTGGCGTAGACCTTGGGGTTGCGATGCAGCAATATGGTGGCCACAGTCACAGTGGCGCCGCGCGGTATAACATAGGGTCCCGAGTTCAACTTCAGATCCTCCTGAAGCTCACGTGCAATTAGCGGCACTGGGGGGAACATGCGCAAAGTTTCCATTAGGCAACGTTCCAGATATTTCATTTCGAGCGTATCCTGGAATGTGGCCGGTCGCTGCGAGTCACCAAAGATGCTATCCAGTTCTGCAATGACGCGATCTTGTATATCCTGGTGTATTCCCATAAGTGACAAAAAGAATGAGGAACCGGCCGCCGTCGTGTCGTGTCCTTCGAACATAATCGTGTCCACCTGCTCTTTGATTTCGGTGTCCGTGATGAGTGCACCGCTTTGTGCACTCTCCAGCATCAAGTCGAGGAAGGCCAAACGTTTCTTCTCGCCTATGTCATTGTCCTCCACATCCAGATCGTCCTTGAGCCCAGCTGATTGGCCATAGGAGAGGCCGGCGACAGGACTAGACGGCTCCTGCTTGACAACTGGCGTATGTTGCTGCTGCTCACGCTGTTCCTGCTCCAATGCGGCCGTCTTCAGCTCGCTCTGTGCGAGAGAGCCGCGGGTGCCCTGCTGGAAGGCCTCCTTCTTGCTACGTATGACCTTGGTTGTGAGGCCGTGAATGATGTTCAGCAATCGTCCCTGCTCCTTGTAGTAGCGAGTCAGCGTGAAGATAAACTCGTTCCGCAGAAAGATGCTCCGATGGCGTGCATGGAGTATATCGCACATCCGCATCACGGCCATTGCATACTCGAAGCCGGACTTATCCTGTGTCTTCTTCGATACGCCCATTGCGGTCTCTACAAGATGTTAAAAGAATGACGGGAAATCGGCGACAAATAGAGTCGCAGGTCCGATTAGCCAATTATCCAGCAGCATGCACAGTAGATGGAGTTTTGAAAAGGCAACGGGACCGTAAGGAACGTAAGGGAATGATGTATAGGAATGTGGATTGGAAGTGGAATGCACTCGACTGACCCAAGCACCAATTTAACTTAACAAACACACAACGGACGCTGCTCCGCTTGTCTAACTGTAGATACAATGCGTAAATAGCATTCGCTTTAGATTCATATATGCAAATAATATGCCATACACACTATATACACATCTAGGCATATCTAGTAATGCTTAGTTCATTTGTATGGCAGATTAACTCGATTTAACTTCCATATCGTTTATCAGTTTTCCACCAATGCTTGTGGTGCTTGCCTAGTTTAGGAATTATTTATATATCTCAGTCATAAAATGTATGCAGTTTCTTTTCAAAAGTATTGAATTTTTTTTTTATATATATCTGTCAAGCGGAAATGAACGATTTTTGAAGACTTAACTCTTGATATTTGCGATTGCTTTCCATGAAAAGCGATTCAACACAAATCCAAATTGACTGCATACGAACTTTTGATGGTATTTCTTCCGCGCCAACTGAAAAAGGTGACTCTGATTCGTATCTATATATATGAAAACGCATTGCATAAGAGAGGAAATGCAAGTTTTTCACTTGCATTGCACGACTTTGGCCCACTGGCCAGCTGGCAGGAAAAACTTGTTGTGGCCACAAACACACACAATATGGATATAGATTATGCAATATGTCAACAATCATCAAAAATGGCATTTCATTTATTGTTGCAGTTTTTACTATATATTTATATATATATTATCTATACTATTTATCATAATGCAAACTCAAAAAAATGATTTATACACTTAAGCAATTTGTTGTTGATGTTGTTGTTATTTTATCATTTGAATTTTCACTCTTAATTGCTAATTGCTCGCTTGCGTCAGTGGAGCTGAGACCTGAGGATAGGCCTGGGCCCCGGGCCTGGGTCTGGGTCTGGGCACTTGAAACGTGGAACTCAGACAACTGCAGTTGCATTCAAATTTTCCTAATTAAATGTTTAATGGCAATGCGACGTTGTTTTAATTGCACTTGGCTAGCAGTTTGACTCGTTTGGCGCTGGCAATTTTTTGCAGTCTGATGCGCGCTTTTGGCAGCATTTCAATTATGGGCGAAGGTAAGCGCCTGCATTATGCAATGGCCTAGAAATCAATCGGTCCGACAGACAGACAAATATATGTATATATATGTACTACATGCATACATAAATGTGACACTGATCACTGACCACGGACCCCAAACGATTAGGCATCCAGTTAAACGAGCGGTTTCACTTATTTTGTCTTAAACGTGTCTAGCTTTAAATATATGACAGACATTTGTGTGGCACAGTTGCCAACGGCCACGCTTAACTAATGGTCAACCAAATGTGATAATGGCATTGTTGTACAAGTAAATAGGGTTAGAGGGTTCATTCAGATACGGCTTGAAGTCAAGGCACAAGGACCACGGACTAATATAGCTGACCCATCTTTAACTTGCTAAATCAGAATTTCAAAATATAAAATTTATATTTAAACAGATTATCGAAAGTAATCTTCTCCGAATTTCTATTACCATATAACTCAATTTGTTTCTTTACTGTAAAAAGTTTAATTCGGTTCGATTTCAATTGCTAAATCAATTCGGTACAAAAATCACAATAATGCCAAATGACTTAATGATCTTTTAAATATTGCTCAGGTCACATCCAGTTTTTGCCAAAGGAAGTAAGATCATCTTGTGAAAGCAACGAAATTGTATTGTCAATCTGTTTGCAACGGCTCATTATTCCGGACTATACGGATTAGTTAGGTATTTTAAATAAATCGGATCCCGGGTCGCGTCTCTGTTTTGTACCTCATTGTCTACACACAAAAGAGGCAAACGGACAACAAACAAAAATTTTGATTTGTGCGAGTATGTGGGAAAATGGGACTGTGCTCAATTGTGGCATATAGTAGTAGAGATCGCATCTACAACATACATATGTATGTATGTATCTAAGCGTATATACACATATATGAGTGTGTATGAGTATATTCGCTGGTATTATGTATTATTATGCATGTGATATATAACTATTTAGCATTTAATGACACGCAAACAAACACACACAGTCACGCACACACAGATCATGCAAAAAAGAATTAATCGGAATTAGAATATGAAATTGAAACAAAATCGTTGCCTGTCGTGCTCTGAGTGCGGGTCAGTGGAGAGTACCGTTTCTCACTGACTATGTATGTGCGTGTGTGTATGTATATGTGCATGTATCACTTACCCAATAGAATCTCCACAGTTGCCTCACTCATGTAATCATGACAATCAAATGTGCGTCCATCCTCCGCACGCAGTTTCCGCACCACATTGCGAGAGTTCTCGTTGAACAATTCAATGAAACTCTTTAAGACATTCAAATGGAATGTGGGTGCGATCAGTTTCCGATGAGCCCGCCACTTTTGACCTGATCAATATAAGAATAGATGACATTTAGATGGAAATATGGTTATATTATTAGCTGGGATTTGAGCCAAATCGGCATTTGAACACATCGCACATATATATATAGTTGTAAACATAAACATAATAGAATAGAGAGGATCAAGATATTCCTGCTTCGGCAGATCATTGGAACGATACACAGATATTCGGAAAGAAGAGATAATTTAAATGAAGTAAAATTAAGTTCGTAATAGGAACAGACCTACAAACATAGTTTGAAATATATTATTGACTGAAAATTAATGAGGAATCGAAATATATCTATATATCTATATCAATATTTCATTTGATAAATGTCTATATAAATTGGAAATTAGATTAAGAACGCAATATAAATATAAATTCAGTTCGTATTATAAGATCGCTTATCCTTAGATGATAGCTATGATGTTTATGGAATAAATGGCGATTGGGCTGACAAAATGAAAAAAAAAAGAGACAACAATATTCGTCCCCTCTTTTAGCAATTTTCCACTCTTCTCTCTGCACTGTTCTGTGCTGTTCTTTTCTGTTCTATTCGGTTTCTGTTTCGGTTTATTTATAGCCGCCATTTGTTAGGCGTTGTTGTGCCAACTGTCAGGCTTACAAATCGTTTAATTAATTTATGATTCCATAAATGCAATTTAAATTGCATTAGTTAGTCGAGAGGGTGAGCTAGAGAGATGGAGATAGAGTGCCATTGAAAGGCAAGGATTCCTTTCTGACTCTCTACACGCCCACACACGAACACACACAAGCACACACTCACCTGTGCTGATAAGTAGACCATCACCGAGCCAGGGCTTGAAGAACTTGTACTCGGATGCCTTGTCAATGTAAACATGACTGCTGAGGAGCAGCTCAACATCGCGCGGATCATAGATGAACACCACCAGCTTGGGCCCGATCCACATTTTGGCAATGTGCTCAAATGGTGTGCTCTTGCGTATGACTGTTTTGAAAACAGCTACAAAAAAAAACAAAACCATAAAAAAAAGAAACAGAACTCAGGTTAGTAGCCAGATAGAATTGAAGTTTATGGGGGTTGCCACCTACACGAAGCGGGTCCAATCACATCGAATAGATGGCCCACAATGGGCAGACCTCGCGGGCCCGGCAGACGCGCCGCTAGCTTGTTGAGATGGGCGCGAGACAATCGCCAATAGATGTACCAGAGCACCAATGTGGGCAGCAGCAGCAGATAGAAGACGCTGCTGGGCGAGCCCATTGCGGCGTCTTTCTTTAGCACCTCCATTGAGGTGGAGCACACACTCAATACTAGTAACTACTAGTTCCGAACAACAATAAAAAAAACACACAAACCCACAGACACAAACACGAGCACACACGGTGACGGATGCGACGGGAGATGTGACAACGATTTAACAACCCGACTCGATGCTTAAGGCATTACACATGTATGCATATATATGTATATGTATACGTATATATATATATATATATTTGTATTTATATTTATATGTATATGTATAATATGTATATGTATTGACTATTCTATTTAGTTTTTTCGCTTATTCGCTTTATTTTATTTATTTTTTGTATGTGGATGCGGATGCTGTTGTTGCTCGTCGCTGCTTGTCCGCCGCGATACTGAGACAATTGCCTGCGAAGTGTCGAGCGCAGCTAAAAACGTAGTCACAAAAAAAATAATAATAATAGTAATAATAATAGTAAGAACACAACACAGCACAACACAAAAAAAAAAACATAAATACAAAATCACAGTAACGCCAAAGGCACAAGCACACGAGCAAAAAAGAAGCAAAACGAACAAAAAAAATTGTATGTTTAAATGAAATATGGAATGGGAAATGGTCGCCCCAACGTCGCAAGCTCCGCACTGTGACTTGTGACTAGTGACTAGCTGCAGCCGGCAGTGCGACCGACTTTTATAGCCAACAACGTGGCAAGCGGCAACGAACTGACGCTGACCGACAGGCAACCGGACGACAGACTCTCAGACGTACAGACGATCAGACCGATGCACAGTGTCCACAAAACGAGCGCTCAAGCGAGCGCCTTGTAGTCAACCCCAGCTTCCCCGCTGCATATATGAAGTCTTAATTTAAGATGTCGCGCTCAATTTCGGACAGGCAGTGCGCAAGAGCTTTGAGCTTGCAAGCTTTCCTTCAATCATCATCAACGAAATGCAATTCAAAGCTCGCCGCGCTGATTGGTCAATTGACAATGTTTAGTTTCAGAGCGCTTGCAGCTTTATTCCTTATAAACTCAGTTCCATAATATTCCGATTATTTAGTCTTTTTGGTTTTGTTTATTTTAAAGGACATTTATGTATGATTATTTTTAGTAGTTGTTACTCATAGCTAACTTCTTAATAGTCTTGCAAAAAAAAAAAAAATCAGTTTTCGCCATAATGAGTACTGCATTCTTATTGTAGCTAATGTACGAGGGTCGATTATTAAATATCCACTAACAATCTAAGTCTGTACAATTTATTTACATGCGCAGAGAAAAATAAGTACAAAAATTCAAGTATAAAGTTGTATCAAAACTGATACAGTCATAAATATTTTCTTAGATAAAGTCCATCTATTCATGAATGAGCTACCTTGATTCAAGTTCGACGTATACTTTGTATGCTCATTTTGAAGAACTTATTCAAGATTACTGAGTTATCAATTTGAAGCTATAATTCATCATTTGAGATTCATTTTTCTAAAATGAATAGTTCTAAATCACGTTTCATACACAACGTAAATTTTTGTATGTCTAAAAGTCTGGTTTTAACGACTTTAAGAGCTACCAGCAGAAAGTCTTCTCCATCTAATAATTATACTTAAATTTCCCGTCAATATGTCTTTTTACCAAATATGGTGCAGTGTCAGCTTAGAATTGTGGAACGCGTCACTTGAAATCTGATTATTCTTAGCATTGTGTGAAAAACGTCGAATTGATCGACCCTCGTATGTGTGTTTAAAATTAATTATGTTTAGAAATTAGCTTATGGAAGTCGTAGGCTGGACAACACCAAGCAACAGGGCTTTTAATTTCCATTGATATACACACTTACATATAGAACATACAATTATGGGGGGGATAACAACATTCACAACTACTAATCAGTATGCACACATGTAGATACATATGTACATACATATGTATGTATGTATAACTAAGTACAAGTTAACTATATGATATTTGTTTTTTGCGCCTGAGTCTAAAAGTATGCTGTGAGTTTTTTCGATGCGTGGGAAGCACTCTTTTTAGACGGATGACTCGTAGATGACAATTTGTAGAACCTTGGGCTTGCTATTTTGCGCCTCCTTCACCTCCTTGAGTATCGCATTCGTAATGGCCTCTAGTGCGGCAATATCTGAATTGTGCTCGTTCTTCTTGTTACTGTTCCACTTGGGCATTGATACCTACGCGTGTGGCATTAATAATTCAACTGGTTAGTTCTTTTGTTTTTAGTTGGCTTCCTTAACTTACGGTTAACACTTTCTGCAATGTCGTATAGTCTAGACCCGTGCCCGCCGTTTCGCCCAGGCGCCGTAATGTCTCCGCCATTGGACCGGAGAGCTCCTGTAATACAAAATACAATTGTATTGTGCTTAAGTGAGAATGGAGGTCATTGGGTCAGCGCATACCTGCAGCTTGGCCCAACTGGTCGCGTACTGGCGACGCACCAGCTCAATGATGGTCGACGTTAGCGCCAGGCCAATGAGTATATACAGAGTGCAGAGCAGCATATAGTTGGGTTTCTCTGTGGGTAGAGTAAAGCAGAGCAAAGCAGACAATTAGTTAGTTGCAATCATGCCGATCCCCTCTCGCACGCACTGGGCACCAGATCACCAAAGCCAATCGTTGTCATGGTTATAAAGCAGAAGTAGAAGCCATCAAAGAATGTCCAGTCATCCTCCCAGAGCAGCAGCAGCCCGGCACCAGCTGCCAGATAAACGCCCAAAAATCCAACGGCCAGAATCGCATAGAACCAGGTTTTGCCAATGAAGTTCGTAAACTTCGGCTTAGCTGCAAGCGAGATGCATAGCACATGAAACCGTTAACAACATATTGCAAACAAGGCTTTCTACTTACTGGGCATGTGTGTGCCAAAGACGGACACTGCGCTGGCAAAGAGTCGGCCCCAGTCGGCGATGACCGTCAGTGTGAAGGGTATGCCAACGAGTGCAAAACAAATGCAAAAGACGCGACCACTGATAGTTACTGGCACTATATTGCCATATCCTATAAAAATTAAGATTCCACTTAATATGCATAAGCAGTCATGTCAAACATGGAAGAAAACATCTAAATTGATGAAGAAGTTACAAATATATTTTCAAACATGAATGGAACATCTTAACTTACGAATTTTAGTATCGCCTTACGATCTATAACCTCAAAGCAAGAATATTATCTTAAAACGCAGCATAAGTAATACCAGCTGATAACAGGTAACAAGGAACTGGGTATTTGTAGCCAAGAAATACCGCCCAAGTTTGCTATCAAATTGCGGTAGATATAGGTTTTTGTGAGTTTTGGGGGCGTGGAGTGGGCGTGGCTGAAAAAATTTAGATACAAGATTCCTAGTAACTTTCCTTCCAAGTTTAGTAACTGTACCTTTTAAATTACTGGAGAAAGAGAAAGTTACTAGTAATCTTCGTTACGAGTTTGGCAACTGTAGCTCTTAAATTGCGGAAGAAATCGGCTTTTGGGGAAAAAAATATGCTTTTGGCCAAATAAAATGTTGGAGGACGATCTTAGTAAATTACCTCCCAAGTTTCCTTACTATAGCTTTTAAATTGCGAGAGATATAGGCTTCTATTTCATTGGGGCGGGACTGGGCTTGGTCCAAGTTTTGTTATTTCCGGATTTTTACCTACTGGCAATATACCTTTCAAATTTGGTGACAATTTAGCTTTCAAATTATGTAAGATATATGGACTTACACTAATAGGTGTACTGGTTTGAAGAGGTCTGTTTGTCAATATAATATCGATAATCCCTAATATCATCGAGGTCGGTAAAGGAACACGGCATAATTTTCAAATTTACCAAAGCATGTGTACATACAAAAATATTAACATACAATGAGTTGGTTAAGATATTTTAGAAGTGTATGACTCATGAGTGGTTAGGGCTTGGGTTCAGGGTATCTCCTTGTCGAGCTCGTTCGCCTGGGATATTCCTTTTTGTTGACAACTGGAGCACTTACCTATAGTGGTTAACACAGTTGATGAGAAGAACACAGCTTGCAGAATGCTCCAGCGCTCGTAGGGCTCTGGAAAGTCTTTATCGGCTATGATGAGCAGCCCGCCCTCGGCCGCCAGTTGTACTACCTATAGAAATATGAAATGACAAAGGGCTTAAATTAAATTATCCGAAATCAATTCAATTGCAAACTGATTGTGATAAAGAGCTCTGGTTGGATTAAAGTGGCTAGAAAAAGCTGGTAACTAAAATCCCCAAAAGTGTATGCATATTTAAACACAACAATTTAAATAAATAATTAAAAATAAAGAGAGAACGTTGCAGTCGGGCATAACCAACTGCGAAATACTTTGATACCATAAGTAATGCCAGCTGATAACAGGCAGCAAATAACAGGGTGGATGTAGCTAAGATATACAGATCTTTGAAGGCGATTTTAGTTTGTCTTTAAAATTGCGGTAGATATAAGCCTTTTGTGAATTTTGGAGGCGGAATTGGGCGTGGCTGAAAAATAGTATTATAAAAGGTTCCTAGTAGCCTTCCTTCCCATTTTGGTAACTGTAGCTTAAATTACATGAGATATACATATGTACTTTTATCTTTATTGAGGAAAGGGGTGGGCTTGGTTCAACATTTTTAGTCCAGATCTTTGAAGGGTGTTACTGGATTTCAAATTGTGTGTGTCTTATCGACTTATCGAAGATAAAAAATTGTTTACGGTTCTTAAACGGTACCTACCATATGCCGATCTTTGAAGAATACTGCCAACAACTTACCAACCAAATTTGATGACTGCAGCCTTCAAATTGTGGTAGATAAGTGGCTTTATCGATTCACAGTTAACGATTTTAATCGATTTCCTAGTCCCCTACAGGACGTAGCACTCCAATGTTTATAGGCGGACGGACGGACAGACAGCATGACGGACATTGCACAAAACCAATATCATATGATATCTTTGGTATCAAAGTATAAAGACAAATTTGAGAATATCTTTTTGGAAAAATCAATGTCCAACCTACCGCTTCATATTTGGCCAACTCAAAAGAGAGCAGCTCATTGAGATTGTTCACCTCGGTATTGTTCAGTATGGTGCTAATAAAGCGTTGTCGTTGTGTCTTCACCACGTCCTTTAGCTGCGTAAGGCGCTCCACCTCTGCTGGACGCTCCAGGTGTCGAAAGATCTGTGTCAAAAATATGAGAAAGATAAAATAACAAGGCAACTTTGCATTAGCATTTAATTTAATAGCGCACAGAGCAGAACAGCTGCTGGATGAATATCAGTATTAGGGTCTTTAGTGCCTGGGTGGGGTATGGGAGGTTACACTAATGGCATCACTAAAACTATGATCAAATATGTGTGGCGTTTCTTTGTGCAATCTATTGACATTTGATTGATGAGCAAGAACTCTGATTCTCGGACTCTTACTTCTATCGCCTGGGCTGCTCCTTTTATAGCCCGCGTCGCAGCCTTTTGTCGGACCTGTACCAAAGAGCACGCGATCGCCTCGGTGGCGTGATCTTTGGTCATTTCCCACTGCCATTTGCTGGCGCCAGCCTAGGTCTGCCGATAGTGTGAGTATGGATGGCGATATTGGACTCGCAATACTCCTCACACCATAACGGCACATGTCCTGGTGGACATGTGTGTCAGACACGCTCATATGGCTGACAACCTGCGTACGAAAGAGAGAGGGCGAAAGAGAGCGAATTCGCCGCAACTGCAATCAGGGCCGGATTTCGGTCTGATGTACAGTTACTGTGAGGGGCGCATATAGCACACATAAATATATAAACCTATATATTTATTTGCCATCGCTATATGGCTCCTCACAATAAAATAAAATAAAATAAAAATGGTTGCACAAATTTATGTGCGTGTTACTGCATATTTGCACATACATATACATATATGAATTTATATATAGTACAATACTGCTTGTGAATCAGCATGCGCATTCGAAATTCAATTGAAATGTGTCAGACAGCCGTTTCTCTTACTCGCGCCCAACGACTTACATTAAGTGTTTTATCCCCCTCACAGAGACAAGTAGAAGGCACTTGAACAGCAGATGTGAGTACATTTGTCGCAGATGGGAACACTGGACAACAATTTTATTTCTCTTTGCAAAAGCGAAAATATTTAGAATAAAATGTGCCAAATAAGCATATTTTTTTTGTAAACCTGTGTAACTTCCAACGGCATGTAATGCCGGTTTTGTTTTTTTTTTTCTTTTTTTAAGCAATTAAAAGGGTTTTTGTTCTGGACAGGAAATATACATAAGAATAAGTAAAAATGTATATATGTATTAATTTCCCTTATATACATAGATATATAGTTATAATTTTAAACAAAAAAATTGAATTATATGTATCTGCACACATATTTATTTCATTAGAATAATACAAAAGACCTTTTCCTCTTCAAATAAAAAATAATAATAATAAGCATAAGAGGAAAACTGATACACGCTTATCTCTAGTTACACTTCATTATACATACATATGCACATATGTATATGCACATATACATAATTTACTTACTTACTGCTCAATAATTCATTGAGAAACCCTCGTTTGACGATGGCCTTCAAGGATCCCTTGTATTTGTAAGCTATGACTCCCCAAGAGATCGAGAAAAAATATTGGACCTTGCCAACTCCCGCCCCCAAAAACGATAAAAGCATATGTCTTCCGAAACTTAGAAGCTATCGTCATCAAACTTGGAAGGTAGATTACTAAGATCGTACTCCAACATAGTTTTTTGGTCACGCCCACTCCCGCCTCCAAAATTCCCAAAAAACGTATATCTCCCGCAATTTAAAATCTACAGTTATGAAACTTGAAAGAAGATTACGAGGAACTTTCTCAATAATTAATTCCACCCACGCCCACTACCAATCCCAAAAATTTCCAAAAGCTCATTTCTTACGTAATTTAAGACCTACAGTTACCAAACTTGGGAAGTAGATTACTAGGAAGCTTGTATAATATTTTGTTCAGCCACGCCCACTCCCACCCCCAAATTTCACAAAAGCCCATATCTACCGCAATTTGAAAGGCAAACTTCGACGACTTCGACATCCACCCTGTTCTTTGTTATCAGCTGGTATTACTTATGGGATCAAAGGTTATCGGTTACACTCGAGTGCAACGTTCTCTCTTTTTACTATTTATATTTTATAACAATTAACCGTTATGCCACTAATTTGTTCAGTGGCAAGCATTAAGTTTTGCTGCCTTACGTAGCAATCAGCCCTCGTCCTTGCACTCGGTTTATGATAATTTCTGCACATATTTGTCGGGCCACGCATTTGCGTAATTAGCTTTTCCTTGGCTTACTCAACCAAATGACGGCGACAACTTGTCCGAGCTAAAAAGTTATTCGCACAGATCTATATGTTTAGTAGCAAGGACGACAGCACACAGCAGACAGGCGTTAAATCAAGTTTAGAGCTTATGCCCGGCACTCGTCTTTGTCCACTGTGGCGTATACGCAATGCATATAAGAATTTCTTGTCGACTCTAGTGCTGTCTTTTATTGTCCGTCCGTGTGATATTGTTGTGCTTGCGCATAAACTATAATAATTCTCAAACAGACTTTGGGTGAGATGCGCCCTGCAAGGAGGAAAGTATTGTCTATATCCGAACAGAGATGGTCCACATACATATATGTATATATATAGTTTAGTCCGGGCTAAAATTTAAGTATACATTTTCAACTTTGTATTTCGGTTATTCTAAGATTTTTGCTCAATATAAAAATCGATTATAAATGTTTTTATAATGTCGCAGAATGTATATATTATTAAATCAAGTGTCTGATTAAGGGTAGGCGAACTCTGACCCTTATCGCAGTGACTGGCCAAAATATTTTGTGGGTACTCAAATCATAATATCCCTGAGAGACACGAAGGAATTCTGACTTTGTGGAGGTAGCTATAATTCAATTGAACACATTCGCAAATTCCCTTAAGCACACTATATCTTTGGAGATTGCGTCAAAACTATCCATGTTTGCTTAGCCTGTGCATTTTTGTGGCACTGACTCGGACACTTAACTCCACGTAAGTTGGCAGCTGTGTTTTCTTTATAACACGCTTAAAGCACTTGACAAAAGAAGTGACAGTCCATTTGCATGCCATAAATCACTTGACGCACGCAGCGCTACGTGCAAGAAGCGTGCCCCCACAACGCCGACATAAGTTGCTATTTAGCTTACCGTAACACAGCTTACAGGCCAGTAGCTAAGGGCATAGCGGCAGACTGGCCAACGAGCACGGATGTGTGGTAAGCTAACAACCACACGGCGAATGCTTCATTTTCCGCTGATATTAATTTTCATTAGAATGCAACACACTAGTAGGTTTTGTTCGTCTCGTTGTTTTTAATCAAAAGCGACAGCAGCAACATCAACAACAACAACAACAGTAACAGTTATATTCACAGCAATTTATCTTCATTCAAAATAAACAAAAGAAAATCCTGCAAATTTTGGTGCTATTTTGCGAATGATGAGCGCGCCCATTTAACGGGTAACATCTCATTTCCGCTTTTGTCTCCGGTCTATGCCTAAAAGTGGTATAAAGAAGCCAGCCACGCAAATTGATTGAGTGTATGTGTGTATATAATATATGTCAGTAGATACGCGTATATGTATATGAGTATGCTTAAAGGCAGTTCAAGCCATTTAATGCAACATTTAAACTGTGAACATGAATAAAGAAATGCCAAATGTCTTACTTGGTCAAAATATAAGATTGGCTGTAATTAGAAAACAGCAAACAACCCGTTAGGTTATAATTAGTATGCCCTACTTCAAGGTAGACAGCATTTATAAATGTATAGTATTTTATTACAACTTAATCCCGGATGTTGCCTGCCCCCAACAGTAGCAGCAGCAAACAGCAATCCAAAAGTGCGTACGTATATTGACGGACCTTGGCCAAAAACATGACAAATTGCAACCGAAACAAAGATGCTGAACAAAACAAAGATGGGTTCTCGGCCTTAGGCTAGGCCTTGAGCTAAGCAACTATTCCGGCGCAACCTGCCGAAACGGATGCCCAAAGTAAATGCGAAAAAATATGTTCAATATATGTTGTGAGCTTGTGTTGTAACCTGGATATATTGGAAATCTACATATAATCGCTGATACATATATGTTGTACCCTTGTTCAGGGTTTCTTCAAGTCACGCTCTCTCTCATCTACAATAATCGAAGTTGTAATCAACTGTGAGTGAAAATGGCCAACTTGTTACTTTACTCTGGTTTCCTTTGTTTCTACACATCGGGCATTTTAATTTTCCATATCAATGCCTCTTTCATTTTCCCTTTCCCTTGCCCCTCTTTCCAAGTTATGTGCTTCGAAAGCTGCGGGGCGTTTTTATTATTATATGGCTACAAATCATGTACTTGAACTTTGTTGTTTTGTTTACTATTTCATGAGTTTATGATTTGAAATGAAATGAGAAATAAATTTATTATTACGTTGATGTTGTTGTTTTTGTTATACATACATACATATATAAATCGCTGCCAGCTCATTAAATTTGAGTGGTTTACACTGGGAGAATTAGAAGTAAAACGCTTTAGAAACTAGAATATAAGCTCGATCTTACAAATTGAGAAATTATGAAATACTTTAAGATTTATGATATATAGTTCACGTTTAGAAGGTTGAAAACAGTTCAGCAATGAAAACTGTGACAAGGAGAGTGGTTGTGAGCTTATACAAAAATTGATGAGCTCCATATATATTCAAGATTTAAGATTAGATTTATGGAATCATTTTGCTCTCTGTATATACAAATTACAAAATAGCCATCGGATATGCCTTCGATTCTATAGGCAAGAAAATAGTTTTTTGAAGAATACTTGATTGCTTATCCTAGTGCAGAATATGTTCATCGTTAATAGCATATTGTTGATACAATCTAAAGCGATATTCCGGCTTCTATCGGTTGTCGGCAGCTGACCTAAAACGTAAGCCATTAAATCAAAAATGAACGGGAAAATTTGCCGATTTATGAGCACGCTCAGCAGCCATCCCGCAGAGAGCCCCCCGATTTGAATTTATTTAGTACTTTGCTCTTGGCACTTGGCACTTGGAACTTGGCACAGTTATCCATAATTGTTATGAACCACGAATTATGGCCAAGAGCATAAAAAGATGCCGCATGAAAGGCACAATCTTCCGTACACAAAAATCAAACCAAAAATCAAACCAAAAATCACAAAAAATCCGGCAAGTAATGATAATAATGTACGCCACTCCTGTGCCATCGCTAATTAACAGATCTGAGTGGAGGTTGTTTTTTTTTTGTTGTTTAGCCATTGTGTCTGTATTTATGCTAATGTCGCTCGACCCAAATACACAAACAGCAGACGGCAACTGGCCAACAACAAAGTGCCGAGCATGGAATACCCTTTCATACATATTTTCCAACTCCGGCGGATTTGTATAAAATTAACAATGTGCGAGTCAATCGCTGTCTAAGGTTGACATTCGACGATGATGAGCCTCAGATAATGGGCAGCTTTCGCTGCAAGCCAGCTGAACAAACAGCCACACAATTACTTAAGATACCCAGTATTTGAATTACTAATGAGTATGCTAGAAGAGGCCAGAGCGGCGGTCATCTTATCATACTCACCCCAAGATCTGCATAAACAGAACAAAACTAATGTTTCATTTTTAATTACACAATAAGTCGTATTTTATATTTTTCAGAGCTGAGCATAGAAAGTTGCTTCAAATAAATTTCACATTAAGTAGAGGGTATTACGAAGTCCATCACACGAGATTACAGCTTTCACTCATCTCGTATGCGTTGATTTCCCAAGGACCAAGCCACTCTGTCCGTATCAAGGGAATCATTCAGGGTGGTGTTGCTATTTTTCTTGTTCAACACTTATGTACCAAATATGCGAGAGTAGCTCAATTAAAATTCGTGTTCAATATGGAACTGAAATTGTTGAAACCTCGGCCAAATACCACAAAGTGAACTCCCCTCAGGATTAATGCTTGGGCGTTTAAATTTCACACTTTCATGTTAAGTCGGTCGAAGTCGCGTGTCCTGTGCACGTGACCAAGCATTTTACCGTGATACGCAGACGTTAAGTAAAAATCAACAATAATCCGCCGAGATTTGCATGCCACAACAAGCAACAACAGAACAACAACACGTCACCATACCACTAATCAGGTCAGCCGCATAAAGTAAGCCAATAAGATTTCTCTTAAAGAACAACTGTTGTGTACACTATGACCTCGCTAAAAGGGCTTTACTGTTGTGTCTATATGTATAATAACATTAAAATTAAAAAGTAAAAATACTTAAAAGGTTTACTTTAAAGCTGAAAAACAATTTAATTTTGTGTATGTCAATATTCAAGCTAAATAAACCATATTGTATATAGAGAGAAAACGAAAATGTTGATCCACAATGCTGTACAAAATCCACTACTATATATATGTATATACATATATATATATTTGAGCTGCTTTGCGTTTTTCACATTTTAACGCGTGCAAGCCAAATATGGCAGGTACCCGGCCAAGAGATTGGTTCTGCCAAAAAGGATTTCCGTTAAGTTGCGTGCCACATGAGACGGCTAACACAAAATACGATTCGCAGCAATGTCCACAAAGATGCTCTTGCTGCCCAGTTGTTTTCACTCAGCATTTAATGAGGTGCCCATATTAAATTAGTATATTGCCAAAAGAAAATCACATAATGAAATATCAAGCAAATGATCGACACGTATTCATTTCAAACACCACCTACAACAACATACATATTTGATGTTTATTATGTACTCGCAATGCACAGCTCTTGGCAGACGTCCAATTGATGGCAGAGGGGAAGCAACTTTTAAACGAGTGACAGAAAAGCGCTATATAGATATGTATTTACATAAATATGTTCAAACATACATGCGGACATTGATTGATATTTTTCCGGTTAAGTTTGCCTTTTCTTGTCGTGATTAGAGTAGACAAACAATTAGTACTTACTACGATATATAGTGCCCTCAATCACTAATAAGGTCAACTGGATTTATACACATATTTATTTGAAGAAATTCAAAACATTAACATTGCACGAGCAAAATCAATGATTTGTTATATCAAGAGCAAACAATATTATTTACTTAAGACACAAGACCTTATAGACTCAAAGGCAATTGTTCATTGAAAATGTGGGGAGGGCGTCTTTTTCCTTAGTCTTCTTACTTCCTTCAATAAAAGGCAGCTTGGTGGCGGTTTTAATCACTTTTTGTGTCTTTTATCTCATTAGTGAAGATTTTGGGTGCTACGTCTGTGTAGTCTTGCGTATATATTTCTACTCGTATTACAAGAATGTTAAAGATAACAGTGCGCTGAGTGCGCTGTGTGGAGATTTGCTAACAGCGCTGAGTGCGCTGAGAGCGAATTGCATTGCAAAGAGAGAGTATGTGGATCGTAGGTCATGTTAAGCCAGCTGATAATGCCTGGCTTAACATATCCCACATAAACATTCATAGATATTCGCATCTTAAATTAAAAACTGGTAAAGGTTTACAATTATACTTAAAGCACTGAAATCCATATCTAATATTAAATATGTAAAATATGAAAATAATTCTAACCAATTTCGAAATAATAATTATTTAGTGTCTAGTGTCTTATGATAATATTATGATGCTTAATATGTATGATGCTTATAATACAAAGAAAGCAAAATATCAATCAAATAAAATAAACGCTTGTCATCAAAATTGTGTTGAGCGGAGCAGCGTTAAAGCTACTCTGAACGTGCATGTAAGTAATAGCACAAAGAACACACTCAGGCACACATAAACACAGATAAACACACATACACGTACATACATAGAGCGTATCATCAATCAACGCCGCTTCGATATGCAAATACTGCACGCAACTAAACATCGATGGCATTTTAAGGAACTTTACTAAATGTTGCCGGCAGAGTCCAAATTAAATTGCCAAAGTTGTTTTCGTGCCGCAGAGAACCCGAAAAATGCTGAAAGCCAAAGATTGGCTACTGCAAAACAACTAAGGAGAGCATACACTGCACGCAAGCATTGTTTTCGGTGTTTGCGACCGGCGCTTTCGCGGCTCCATGGGGCCTCATTAAGTTAATATCGTTGTTATTCTGGTCTCCTTTATTGGCTACTCCTCTTGTAATTGCAAAGAAGAGGAAGAAGGAATGCAGAAAAAGAAGGTAATTATAAATGCAACAAACATTACTGGAGGCATGTACATAGTAACCATAGTTCAATGTTGATCTTTTGCTCTTAACTTAAGAGTATGAACTAAGTGTGGTACGGATAGAATGTGTACGGATAAATGTGTTTCATACACGAACTCATCTTTCAAGTGGAAATTATATATATGATGGGATCCAATCTGGCTGATTCCGGTTTATTAAGTGAAAGTCGGAAATATTTCAAAGTTTCATCAACATAAATTTAGAAGTAAATATCTAGTTGGCATACATCTTGACCATTGATACTGATCAAAAATAAAGAAAAGAAAAAAAATAGATACAGATATAATAGTGTTAGAGGCATCTCAGGACAAAATGATCATACCCTCTGCAAAGATATCAATTAGTGCTTTAATCAAATATGCGACAGCCTCACCTTGATCCGCGTAATAATCAAATGTACTCATACTTTGGACTGTATACCATCGATATTTACATATAAATATTTATGTTTTCTTATGGGTCCCTTCCTGCTGCTAAGTGGGAACAATTAGCCTAACTAGAACAATAACTTAGCCAGCAGCAACCGCACTAATCATACAAAACAACAAACAACAAACAACACAAACAACACAAGCAACCTTGACACGCCAACTCCCCATAAACTCTTGCACTTGGCTTTGATTTTGCTCCCAAATATTTTCCACTCTATTTGTATTTTTTTTTTTTTGTATGCGTTTTATTCAGCGTGCACGCCTACATACGCCCACACACGTGGCAGACCGTGGACCGCTTAAGATATAATAACACCTCTATGTGTGTGTGTGTGTGTGTGTGTGTGTGTGTATCTGGGATGAACAAGAAACGATATGCAAAATAAATTAATAACTCATACAAACAAATTGCGAGCACATTTCGTAGCTTATTATTTAATAATAAATTGTGCAAATTATTATTGCTGGTTTTGAATGGATAGTCTATTTTTTGGCAGCGCAACTATGTACCTACAACAAAAGCAAATAGTTTACAAATTATTTTTAATTTCGTTTTCTGCTTCTTTGGTGCAGTAGGAACAACAACTGGGGCGAAAATCAAATGAAACGCAAACATCTGCAGAATTCTTCAAATTTATTTGCTCGCCAACAGATAAAAACAACAACAACAACAACAACTTCCATACACGTGAAATATGTTAAATAGTTGTACGTTATTTGTTTTGTTTTGATTTTTTTTTTTGTTTTTTTTTTTTTTTACTTGTGCACTGCCTGCGTGCTGTGCCAAGGCCCATCCATGAAAACATGAAGGCACATGAAAACTCAAGAATTACTCATTCGCCGTATTGGGCAGCAAATTATAAACTGAAACTTGCGAGAAAACACCAAAAGTGCGGCGAAACTAAAAAAAAAAAAAAAAAATCGATAAAAAAAAAAGGTAAAACACGGCAAATTATAGTGCTGCACTGAACTGTCTGATCGTCTATCTGTCTGTCTGTCGATCCGTCTGTCTGTCAGCCTGTGCGCCTGTTTGTCGCTTTTGCATATGACACACACTGACGGTGAAATTGTGTTTCCCTGGAGAGGGGTAATGACAGCTCGCCAAAAAAAAAAAAGGTAGAAACAATAACCCTCTGCATTAACACTTAAAGATAAACATACTGCAAAAGTCGAGCAAATTGCAACGTTGTCCAATACTGTGGCAACGGATTTTCCTTTTTCTCTTTTAAAATTGAGAAAAAAAAACTCTCAAATGATTTCATAAAGTGTAAACACAAAAAAAAAATGGTCGGTGACTGTTTAGTCATGTTCTTGTGTTGCACGTACATAGGTTCGGTTTGTGATCCAATCTTTAGGAAAGTCATAGAAGCCACGTTTACTGTTGAATGCCGGTGCAGCAGTATATGAAAAAGGAGCAGGCTTCAGGTCAAATGTTTTCTTTTATTTCGGAGTATACGTTATGATAAATAATATGAAAACTTTTTGCATTTTTATGTATGAATATCCATAAAATACGAGATGCTGGAGATGCAGTATATAAAATGATGACTAAGTTACTGGTTCTTCACCTTGGAACCAATAGGGCAATAAATCCCAATGGCTGCACTCGTTCGGGCTTTTATTGAGAAAGGAGAAGTCCATTAAATGAGGTGTAAATTGCTGTTGGCAATATGCATAGTTGAAAGGCCAACGATCTGAATAATTTCGCAGACGTCACATGAACATAGCAACTGAACTAACTGAACAGACGTCGGCGTGCACAATGTCTGAGGAGGGCGGGTGCGGAGGAGTTGGAGGTAATAAATTCATTTTCTATTTATAGAAAATGGTACGCGAAGAATATAAAGAATTTCCTCAGTGAGAAAATACGATAATTTGTTTTGTTGGTCTTTCAATTTTGTTGGCGCCTTCTGCACAAATCTGTCCAAGATTTGTCACCTGGCCGTCATCGGATAGTTTGCTAATTCATACGGTTGAGGTGCCAGCTGCTGGCCACAAGCAAGTAGACAGCGTTATCGATGCGAAGGCGTCTGTCAAATATTCATCCCAACATGTGTGTGTGTGTGTGTGGGTGTGAGTGTGTGTGACTGGAATATGCATGAATTGATAAAGTTTTTTGTTGCGTGTTCAATGCGTAAATAAATCGCTCAACGGCCCTTGACCCACAGGCAAGCATCAGAAAGTGGCAATGTCATGTGGTTGTTGTTATTGCTGCCAAGTGATTTTATGACTTACAATACACACACACATATGAATATGTACGAACGTATGTGATTTCTGTTAGCCTTTGTTTTTTGTTGTACATAAATTGAAAATGTGCAAACTGACAGCTCGACAATCGATTTGTATGCCGTATGCGTAAAGATTGACCCACAAACAAAATAAAAATCAAAGAGCAGAACTTTATCTCATGCTCACAATGCCCGACCATTACCCTTTCCCCCCTCCCCACCCCAAAGTTCACTAATATACTTAAACACTTTGTAAAACTACTAGCGTTGATAAGATGACCATCGATGGATGTGCTTCTTATTCACATTTTGGGTTTGTCGATCGTCATTGTTGAGTCATTTACTTTCCTCCCTTTGACATGATTGGAATTTGTAAAAAGGACAAAATGTTGATTACCAAAAGTGTTTTGTTAAACGACATGACCATGAAATGGTGGTCAATTTCAGTTTCGATTGGATTGCTCTTTTTCAGACAAGAGTTAAACGTCAATTGCAAAGAGGGTTGAAACAATAAAATAAATCTATCATTGCAGCAGTTGGAGGATTGCCGCGAAAGATTCGTTAAAGAGGTGGAGCGTGTTGTTAAACAAAAACTAATCAAAACTGCAACACATGAAAGTTAAATTGCAATTATATATGCAATCACTCATACCTCGCTATACGGCTATACGGCTAGAACGGCCTTCTTTAATTAAGGCACGTTTTCGATTTAAGGCCTAAAAAGTTTCGCTATAACGGCAAAAAACGATCCTGACGTCGGACGTAGCGCTAAAGTTTCTCGAGGAATTAACTGAGCTAATCACCAAGAACGAAATACACAAAAAGGCAAGCCAAACAAATTTTTTAAGCCAGGCCTTCATCTGCATGATACCAATTATTCATCGTCTTTAGATTAAATCCATTTAAAACAAAATTTTGTATGTATACAAACACAAATTTTATGTAACATGAAGTTGTTTGTAGATTATTGTTGGTTTTTGGAGTCTGTTATTATTTGATGTACAAATGTATATACGTGCTATGTATGTATTTTTGATTCAAATGAAATAAATAGATGAAATGCATTTTGAATACATATATATTATAGTATATAGTTATATAGTTAAAGTATTCCTAGTTTTTAGAAACAGATGAGTTACCCTTAGCTCTAAAATTATGGCGATTTTCTGAATCGAAATCTCTTAAATAAAATACATAGTTGGAAATGTACGCGCAAAATACATATAAATCTTGAAATGTCAGAGTATTGTGCAACCGGCTACGACTGCAAAATTCTTATATTGGTGCTTTTCCTTCAAAATTGCAAATATCTCAAAAGATATGTTTACCATATGCTAAGTAATTGATGTAAGTGTAACCAATTGTGGGTTCCAAATGTTAGCCAAACAATTTTACCAAAACAAGTGTATAAGCAAAAGTTCAACTTATATAAGTTAATTTTGGATTGGTAGCTGTATGTTGTATGCCCTAACATAGGTAGTTTACTTAGTTGGTTGGACTTGGTTGAGATTAATGCGGTCATTTAAAGTTGCTATTTGTATCTTTGAAGTATTTCAATTTCTAGACGCGCCAAACCAAAAAGTAGGCAAACAACTGAAAAGGCCAACAACGGCCACAATTAAATGACCGCTTGTCACACGCTTAATGCGCGCCTGGCGTGATTTCCTGTGTGTGCCAGTGTCTGTGTGTGTTTGTGTATAACTTTCTCTCTGGTTTTTGGTCAAAATCAAAACGTAAACATCCGGACCGTTGCCGTGCCTAGTTCCTGGTATCATTTATGGGCAAGGAATTGGACTAATATAAAATCATGTATTTTTGCTCCTGGGTGGCTCATTTCATCAGATAACAAACAACACACACAGACACAGACACATACATATGTATATGTGTGTCGTCTGCGTTGCTGTGTGTCTAATTGTCTTTTCCTTTCTTTATTTACTGTTGCCCAACAACTTAATTTTTTTGGATTTGCTGCAAAAGGTGCCTTTGCCATTTGACAAGGCGAATTTTGTTCATGAGATGCGAATCGATAAAGCTGAGCAATTTACTATAGCAACGCCATCAGCTAAGTGATGAGCGCACACAATATACATATGTGCTAATTCAAATTATTTATAGGTAGATTCCCTCGACATAATGATAGGCCTTAAGTCTCACACAGCCCTCTCATCCCCCCCCCATCTTTCATTCCACGCCATATGGAATGTGTGATTGTGATATTTGAGATATGGTTGAAAATTCACTTGAAGCCCTACGACATGTCACAAGCAAACCATTGGGGAGCGATTAATTAATAAATTTACAGTACGCTGCTGACAGCTACTTAAAAGAGGAACATAAACCAGATAAATGTTGATTGCACAAAGACGCAGAGCTAAAGCTACCTAATAGCAGGGCATTCAAAGTTGGCATTGGCTTCTGCCTGGCTGAGTTGCCAAAGATTTCACATACGCAACGAGCAACAACACCTGCTGTTGCTGCTGCCGCTGGAGTCAATGCATGAGGCCACATTTTATTTTTGGTACTTGATACCTGTCTTAGTCTAGTTCGGTTAATAGTGTTCTTGAGAGTGTGGACGACGATTGCCCAAATCAAATGGCTGCTTAACATAAAACATATGCTCACAATTTCAATTCGCATTCAAATTCAAAAACGAATTTCAGGTTTCATTTATTTTTATGATCAATTTGGCGTAATTGCCTAAATGTAATTTTTTTTATTTATTTATGTTGTTGATTTATGGCAATTGCTCACTGATCAAATGCAAAATAAAAGCCCATGCACCGACAAGGTGTTAACAACCTGCCATTCGAGACCTGGCCAATTGCTCTGTGCTGATTACTTTTCTTGGCCGAAGGTTCAGTTCAAATGAGTGCTCATGAATCAGGCCCTGTATAGACAACCAATTTAATTGCAGACACGTTCAAATTTCAATTATAAATCATTATGTTCGAGTGCTGTGCAGTAAATAAGTCGTTGCTGAAAAATGAAATCGGCCTTTGAATTGTAAAATCGACGCCAATTTAGTTAGGGGGAATAACAATGAATTTCCATTTTATTTCAAAATCTCCATAATGCCATAAATAATTAAGCAGTTTAAAAAGATGAAGAAGATTTGTCAGGAAAATGATATATGTTAACTGTTATTAGCTGATATTACACTGGCATCAGAATTTGCAGCAGTGGATTACGTTCGATTGCAACGTACTTACTCTGTCCAATATATTTTTATTTACATACATACATACAGATATCAGATTATTATGGATGTCGATATATGGGATTATCTATTTTGGGATATTAACAATTCTTATGTCGCTCAGATATACATATGTACTTGCTAAGGGACTGCTCTATTTACTCTATATAAGATAATAACGCATAGCAAACAGAAGGTCGACAAGATGTCATCAATATATCATTATTGAATGACTGTAGATAAGTGTTACACATCCAAGACACTCACTCATATATGAGACTTGACCAGAAGTGTTGTCCGGAAATTCACAATTATCGGTGCTAATGAGCGTGACTGCACTTGGTTGTAAGCGTCGCTGGCGATGCAGTCATGGATGGATATTGACTGCATGGAGGAGACCAATAAACGACGACGTCATTGGCAAAAATTGTAAATGTTTAGACAAAATTATTTAAATTTGTCTTAATGCCTAAACACACAAACAAAAAACCACACAGACATTGGCGGCTAGGGTTGCGGCTGCGGTACATAGTGCATCCAGTACCAGTCCAGCGCGCTGGAGATAAATATGAAATGTAACATTTGTAAAATCTATAGGAATCGAACGATTAAATGCGTGGGCGTTGGACAGGAGGATGGCAACGACTTGTGGGTGTGGCAGTTACGGCAGACACTTAAATCATCAAGTACATTAAAATTTTATGTTTTAATTATGAGCTAATTTTTACTATTGCCATAAATTTGGTGGGCTGTTTGTTCTCTGCGCAAAGGCAAACAAAACCAAATACTGATCGTCGAGTTCCATAACAAGTCTCTACATTGTTGTTTGCTGGCATTTGTTATTATAAATTATAATTATTTTGAACATATTTCTTCTTTTTTATTTAAGTATGCAAATTATTTGATGATCATTTCTTGTGTGTGATCAATCGATTGATGTTAAGTGGTTAAATGCACTGCTTACCAATCCGCCAACGCCGCAATAGATGGAGAGCGAGACGAGCAGTCCGATGTGATTCAAAGCTGACTTCCACTTGAGTGACTGCCAGCAGGCCTTGTTGCGACTCCAAAGGCCGCCACCATTTTCCACCGCATCAATACGTCGATCCAAATGCTTCAGCTTCTCCAGCAGCTCAGTGTTGGCCTCATCCTGCGATTCATAGTCGGCTAGCGAACGGGCCTTGGCGGGCATATTTCACAATTTGCACACTCGCGTATCTCGTCTGGACAACAATTCAATTAGCGGGCGACCTGCGCCCCTCCACTTAAGCTGCCACGGTGCATTGCAACGTATCTCAATGATTATCAAATAAATCACAATTAATTTGTACTTGTTCGCAAGTGCAGTTCAAATACGCGCAAAAAAAAAAACAACAACGTCTCGTCTCAAATGTGGCCGTAAGCAGCCAGCGTACAGCTAAAGGAGCTGAAAATCAAAAACAACCGCTCTCGACGAAGGCCAGCGAGGCGTATGAGCAATGGGAACATCAATAACAGCAACAGCGACAACATTACCCATTTAACATAATTCTTGGCAAGAACAGTGCCATTTTGAGTACAACAGCATTTTCAAATTTACAGTGAACGTTACAGGCCGTTGCTCTCATTCCCAAATCCATGTAAAATCTCTAACTGGCCACACTCCCAGATCCGATTAAAAGTCCTTTATTTAACATCAAAATTGTATTTTATTGCAATATATTTTTTTCATATTCTTTTTTAATGTTTCAATGTTTTTACTCCCATCTATTTTGGGTATTTTAATTTTATTCTTCTGAAATTCCAAATGTTCATTATGGATAATTTACAAGTTATGTAGACACTTATTTAATCTTACTGATTCTTGAATAATAATTAAATTGGTATTTAAAATAACAATTGAGAAAAACTTAAATATTGAAAACTATTTCCTTTTGCGGAAATAAGTTGTACATTTTTCAGAAAATAATCGAAAATTCTTATTTGTGATTTAGATGCCTCGAAAGTTACTCCACTCTTCCAATGGCCATAACTTTATCACAACTCAACCAATTCCATCATCATTAATAATAGTGCTTTGGATTATATATATTACTTCAATTGAAGTGTGTAATGGTATTTAGACATTCAAAATGTAATTATTTTATATCCCACTTCCGAAACCCTTTACATATATTACATGCATATTTTGTTCATTTCTACTATAATATGTCAGTTCGATTTACAGCTATTTTTGTGTTTGATTAGTGTGTGTGTGTGTGTTTGTCTGCAATTGGTTGTATGTGTGCCTGATGATGGTCATGTGTACATCTAATCTGCATATTACTTTTGTTTAAGCCTTGCTCAAATTGAAGAAAATGTAATTAGAAGAGTTGTCGATGGAAGCATTCATTCAAATGAAATTTATATCATAAATTGTTTATCATTAATAAACAATCATAAAAATTCCATTCACACAATATATTTATTTGTAAAGTGCGTCAGTTATATTTACAGCTAATTAAAAAAAAATCCAGTTAGAGTTGATTTTGTGTTCTATTGTGCTGGGTGGATGATTGTGTATGTTGGCCTGTTTAATACGCATATTGTTAACATACAGAAGCTTCTGAAATTATACAATTTACGTTATTATGTATGCTATATGATTGCTCAATTTAGAGAGCTTAAGGATCGCGTATTTAGAGGTCTCGACAAAATCGATCAGATGTGAGCGGGGTATGTATCAGGATCTCTGTAATCTATACATAACATATGTGATGAAATATAAATATGTATTATTCAACTATGTATACATTTCTTAGCAATTATAATCAAAGATTGGTACTTAAAAAATAAATATATACTACTTATATGCATTAGCAGCGTAAATATTTCTACTATTACAAAATAATATTATGTGTTCAAGACCAAAAAAAATATATCGATTCAATCAGTGCGCTTGGTGTTGTGAATCTTAACTTGTAATATGTAATATTCATATTTCGAAAGCTCTTAAGAATTATATATATGTATGTATGTACATATATTCTTATACTTATGATTTTTACAAGAAGATTTTAAATAATAATACGTATGTGTAAGAAAAATATTTTCTTGGTGAAACAGATTTAAAATACTAGGCGACAAACGAAAGAACTAGAAAATAATTACATATTGTGTGTTTGTTGTTAATGATGGTTCAAGTTGCCGAAGTATCCTTTAAAAAGTCCAGCCAAATATTCGTATACTCCTGGTAGGGAAAATAATCGTATTAGTAATACACAACATGAATACAAAAATGCAAGAAATTCTTAGTTATAGTGCACAAATAAGTAGCAGAAAATAATTAAAATGGTGGGAGCTAAAATAGGTCAATTAATTTATTATAAGTATTAATATATATATATTACACACACAAACAGAACATCGCTTAGAGCGAGACAGAGAATCAGTAGCTGCAAATAACCTTTTTGTGAGACACGTCCATATTTTTCTTTGTCGTAGACTGTTTCAGATTCCAACACTGTAATTACAGCGTCCAGGCAGCCACCAACATGTTGCCGGTGCTTAGTGGGGAGTTGAACTCTGTCAAATTGAAAAGAATAATACAAAATTACCAGATAGCTATAGTGCTCTAGTCGAAAGTGACTGACATATATATAGATATATAAAGAGATACATAAATAATCAGATATTAGCAAATTCGAAATCAGTCGATTATTTGCGTTTTTTTTTTATATGAATATATCCAATAACTATAACAGACTCCCGACATAAATGGATTCTGTTGGAAGAGCAAAGAGACAAGCAGATGACATACGCACCCACAAGAAAAGTTCATCGTCATCCAAATTGGGTATTTCACCAATCGGCGAGCCTATTGATATGTTGCTGTTGTTGTTGGTCGTGGTGGTGGTTATGTTGCTGTCGGTGATGATGGAGTTAGTTGTTGTTGCGTTGGTGGTGCTGTTGTTGTTGGTCGTGGTGGTAGTTATGTTGTTGTCGGTGGTGGTGGAGTTAGTTGTTGTTGCGTTGGTGGTGCTGGGTCGCTGGCCGCTAGCTGGGCTGCTGCTAGCTGAGCTGTTAAGTGTGTTGGGTGCAGCGGGCGGTGTCGAATCGTTACAGGGTGTGGATGGCGTACTGATTTGGCGTAACGGTGAGGCTGGCGACGGTATGCGGTCTACAATATGCAATGTTTTGCGGTTGCCAACCGTTTCTGTAGCCGACTTGATACTGTAATCTGAATCGGGGGATTCTAAGCGGAGCAGCAGCTCCGGCGTGGTTTGGCGCGATGTAGGAGTGTACAGATCTCGGACATCTTGGTCAGATGTTTGTATCTCCAATATGTCATCAGATGATGTCACATCTTCTATGATGGCGAGCGCGAATGGAGATACTTCTCTTAACTCAATGTGTCCAGGCACAGTTGTGGGCTTTTTCAGCTCCGGCGTCGACTCTGGATCCACAGCATTTAGTACAGGTTCAACAGGCTGCGGTTTTAGTTTAGACTGTTGATGCTTACCCATGTGCTCTGCTGGCTCCTGTTCCTCCTTAGGTGAAGATAATTTCTCCTCTTGCTCCATAATTGACGCTTTTTGCTCTTTAGTTGACAAATTTCGCTGCGTAGATGCTGGCACTGCTGTGTCCGTCTCCTCATCGCTCACTGTGGTGGTCGACGAGAACCGTTTCACGAGATTTGAAGTGCGAGCGCGCCGCACACCGTGCGGTTTGTTATCGGACACATCGTTCGGCACTATAGGAAAAAGACTTGCTTTAGTGTGGACAGGCGGAATTTTGGACAACGCTTGAAACTTACC
Organism: Drosophila seclusa; assembly: GCA_035043575.1. Taxonomy (NCBI): domain Eukaryota; kingdom Metazoa; phylum Arthropoda; class Insecta; order Diptera; family Drosophilidae; genus Drosophila; species Drosophila seclusa. Next base: position 485,475 of record JAWNMX010000377.1, on the reverse strand, counting down.
GATATACTCGTCACTAGGTTCGTTGCTAGTAGGCTCATCCTGGCTGTCCTCGATGCGCACAATGGCCAAGCCAGTGACTGGAACGCATGTAGACAGACGTTTTTGCAATTTGGGTGGCGTCCCGTCGATGCAGGAGGATGGAGCACCCCGCTTGTTATGCGATAATTTAGTGCGACTGGATTCCTGTGACATATTTTGCCCAAGGTTAATGTCCTCAAGAACATTACCAGTGGCATCGACTCGTTGCAGACGCGTCGGCACTGAATAGCACTTGTCGCCACCAGAAGTGGATGAAGATTCGCGCGGCTTGCTGCCCAATATCTCTACTGCTTCGCTGAACGAAACAGTCTTATTTATACGCTTCGGCAAAGAGCTGGTCAAGTCCCTTATGCGCTTCACCTTCACCACACAGTTGAAGAAGCGGGCACCGTAGCGACGCACCATTTCTCTGCGGACAAATGGTGGCGTGATGTTTTTTGGGCCGCGCATTAGATTTGGCGGTGGTTTGTGGACTCGGCTTAATTGCTTGGAACTGTTTTGCAGTCTGGGCACGTTAATGTTAAGAGCAATGTGGTCCTTGTTGCTCCTGTTTCTATTCCTGCTGTTTGGCTTCGGTAAATTATTTGACGACGAAGCTTTTGCAGACTTGCGGGGCCGACCGCGTTTATTTGATTTTTTTTGGGATAAGGCTGCGTTTAGACGGTCAATCTTTGATTGGGTCAAGCGATTGATGCGCACAATGAGCGGTTTGATGCCGATCTGTTGTTGATGCTTTGAAGGCAACGGCAATTCTGCAAACATTTTTTGTTGAGCCTTCGTCTTGAACGGCATTGGCTGTGGCTGGTCATCCTCACCCGCTTTATCGACATCATCGGTACCATTCCCATCATTCCCGTCATTGACATCGTCGTCGTCGGCGTCACCATCATCATCATCATCAATCAAAATAGTCTCATTTGTCTTGGAATTGGCATTTTTACCCAGGCTCAATGTCATATTTCCGTCTGCTATCAAAATTCGTACTAAATATTTGCCGCTTCTGCGTTTCTCATTTTTTGACTCACCCTGGTGCACCGACGATTGTGTACCTCCAACCTCAATATCATCGTTCGACACTTCTGCAATTGTATTTATGATTAAATTTTTTTTTTACTGATTTGTTGCCACTGACCTTTGCCTGCACGTTGCAGTACTGTCTTTGGTGGCGGTGCTTTTCGCACCATATCAAACAGATCCATTTTGTGTGCTGAGTATGTGTGGGTGGTGTGTGCAGCAAAGGAATACGCCAAACAGACAATAACAAATGCTTAACAATTGATGATTAAGTCTTGAGTATGCGATTCTGCCATTGCGTGCATTTGCAACTTACCTCAGCTGCAACAACTAACTTTTGAACAAGGAATTTTTACTTTACTATAGTGACAGAGACGCGGTTGAGTTGTAAATGACAATTATCCAATTTCATCCATACGAACATAGATATATACTTAGAAACTTGTATCGGAATTAACGCTTTTCAATTCATTCACCGCAGTCACAACAATTATCTTAAACAAAAATTGACGGCGACAACAAAAAATTTTAGCAACTACTGCATGCACAACGACGCCGTTTAGTGATGTGATTTGAAATGAAACATCGATACATTAATTTAAGCAGCGCGATTTATTCGGAATTAACTCGATAATAATTTTTGTCGCGGCAATAATTAGCAATTAAATGTGTTGCATTTGCGGTACATATCGATATGCAGCTATCGCATACCACCATCCAATGGGAATAGTAAAGGACCACATTGCCCAAATTAAGAAACAGGCTGGCAGGGTTGGCGAGGCCCCAACTTAAGGTGACCACATTTACCACAAGGTGGCGTTTTGTGGTTTAGGGTGAGTTTTGCACATGACAAAGAAAATCGAATTGAGGCAGGTCATGTCTCTTGGCGGCTGAATTTACGTGTGGCGCGAACAAGGAGAAAAATGACGGATCATCCACAACAACGGCCAGGATTAGAACCACCGGATATAATTTTGTTTGCAAGGACAAGGGAATCCCTCAGCGATTTATTTGTATTCGGCATAGGAAACGCGCCTGCGCATGCTCGCATTTCAAAATGTGATTTAAACTGCCCATATGTACCCATATATATATAGATATATGTAAATATTGAGGCGATACTCAATTGTATGGTAATTCGATTCCAAAAATTATTTACTTTGGAATCTAAATAACAAAATAAAAATGTATTACAAGCCGAATTCAGCGCCTAGGGCGTAGTGCTTCTGCACATCTGTGTAGATAATTGTTTGTAATTTAAATGTGTTCGAGCGAAATTTCCCCGCGTCAGGGAATGCCAGGATAAAATAATGCAACCCAAGTACCACCGTCGTTGTGTTCTCAATTATGATTGGTACGCATTAATGAGGGACTATACATATGTAGGGATGCACGGTTGCATTGAATGTAAATTAACATAATTTTCAACAAAATATTAATTAATTTATTTATTTTCAGTCATATGTTATCAATTTCACTATTTAAATGTATCCTAATTTAATCCTAATTCTATTAATATCCGGCATTCGGACTTATGCCAAGTTTTAGGTAATACTTTTTGAATCAAAGCCCCCCGGCACCACATACTTATATTAGAGCTCTAATAGGATAGGAAAGGGATTGAGGGTCATCCGTAAAATATTTGATCATAATAGTTTGATTTTTGTTGTACTTTTTTTAATTTGGCAAGATTCCAAATTGAAATTCAAAATTGAATTGCCGTTTGAAAATTATACCGCCACCTAGCGGCATGTCTTTATTACTACCTATGTAGAGTAAGCAATGCCTGGTAATAAATAATAAGGAAAGATAATGAGTTGCGAGTAAGCTATATGGAGAAGAGAATCGCCGGGAGCATGAAGTTGATTGATCGTCAACTCCAATTAAAGGGTGACGGGCCGATAATATCCGTACAGGCCCATTGAAGGAGGGGCGGGTACGTCACGGCCATAAATACCAGGCCTGCCAACTGTTTTGATTGTTTTGTGTGCATTAGGTCGCTGTGTTCTTGTGTAGTTCGAGTTTTGTTTTGGAGTCTGTACCGTCTATGGGCAAGGTTGGTGTTCATTGAAATCATTCATCTTACTTTTCACATTCATTTGCACTCACATGAGAACACTCGCACACCCGCACACTCACTTACGCACACACTCGTATACACCATATACCCCCTATTCCATTCAAACCGATAATGTGAGCATTTGAAATTCGCCTGGCCAGCCAATAGCATTAAGTAGTTGGGTTTTTGGGTTTTCCTCTGTGCACACAGGTAATCCCCGCCTGCTGCCATGTGCATATTTATCAGGGAAACTACCACAGACAAAGCGACGGACAGTCGCACAGCCGTTAACAGCTTTAAGCGACACTATCTATTAGCGAATCTGTACCAGTTTATTATTCATGCCTATGAGTAAATGGGAATTTCCAATTCAGCAAGGTTCACAAGAGTTTAAGAAATATTTTCTCATGTAATTTGGAAACTTTTTCAAAAAACCAGAAAAATATTTTTGTTTGAGAGTGAACCAGTTAGTTAATTATTTAATGGACTTCGATTTGTCTGCGTGGCTTCAATAATCTTAAATTTTTTGCTAAATTCGATGCTTTTGACGGCGCTTAGTAAACAAAGTAGGCAATGAGTTATGGAGCGAAACTTTAGTTAGTTTAGTATTATATCAAAAAGGGTATTACATTGTATTTGAAAGATGGAAACTAAACAATTTATAGTTGAGGAGTTTGTGAAACCCATTCCCGAGGAATACCTAGATATGATAAAATTCAAGATACTGAAGTTTATCTTTCCACCTTATGGTAAGACAACAATTCTAAGATACAAAGGAAAAGATCCTGAGCCGAACTATTGGTATATTACTATATCGATTTGCATTCCGTTTGTTATCTTTCTGGTATGGTACCTTTATAAAAAATTCAAAAAAGTAAGTCACCACTTTGAATAATTCCTTTTTTTATTATATAATCATTAACAATTCTAACTTAGAATCCACGTAAAAATGAGATTATCAAAGTAGATGAATGCAATAACGCGGGACATGCAACAGGTCCAATTTTACGTTGTTCCAATGAAAAAAAAACCCAACCAAAACCGAACAAAAAAAATCATCAAATGTGGCAAGCAGCCAAATAATTGTTAATTTCAATTATAAAAACGGAAAGAGCCTCTGTCACGTTAAATGTTATTTAAATTGTAATTGTATATAATAAAATTCTTTTTCGAGTCCAAAATTGATTAAAATCTTTGGCCAAGAATATATTTGTACTTAGATTAAGTGCGCTTCTTATTGAATGAATAACCTGTTTACTTTTCCGTTTGGTATTTAGGTAGCTTAGCTTAAGCTGAGGTTATAAAGCCAAGAACAGTATAGATACATACTTAGATTAAGACCGTTTCTCCTCGAATAAATATCCTTGAACTATACTTTCTTCTCATTTCGAAGAGCACTTTCAGGATTTGATATTGTAGATGTTAAGGAGACGTTAAAACTGCCTAAAATAGCTTAAAATGTTTTATTTAAAAAATATAATAAAAACATTTTGAACCTTGAACTCATTAACAATGGTTATTCATTGTCAAAATAATAAAAATAACCACAATTTTGATATAACTGAACCGAACAAGATTTGAGCTCTACAATAAGTTGGCATTTCAATTTGTAACCACGATTATTCGCTTAGCATTTATTTAATTGCATTTGAACTGTATCTGTGCAATTTTCCCACACTGCAATACTCATAAAAATCGAAACTTCTACATTTATTAATTAATTACATGGAAAGTTAATTAACACATCGATTGTATACATTTGCTTGCAAGTAAATGGGTATTGTGTGTGTATATTATGTATACAGTGAGCGACAGCTCAAGTCGACCAGTGTCGTATTTGCCTGCCATAATCAAATTAATAATTATTTTTCAAAAATTCCACAAAATCGATGGTAGGTATTACATACATGTATTAACCACCAATATGAATGTTTACCACCTGCACCCAGGTGTCCACAATATACCTGGTCCAAATAAGTTGAAAGCAATCATTTTTATTTTCTTTGACACTGGTCGACTTGAGCTGTCTCTCACTGTATATAGAAATGATCTTCAGTTTTGCGCTCAATCGACTTGTCGGCTGCAGGCGTTGTGCCGCTTGCCTTCCAGCATTCGTTGCCGGGTGTGATGGTCGGGATGGTCCGATCACATTTCATGCTGTACCATTGGCCTTCTTCTGTTGGGTGCTTAAGTGCCACGATGTGGAGGATGGTCTACCACGATTGAAGGACTTCCGCTATCCAGGGTTCGGTCCCTCATTCGTCTTGCGACATGCTCCGCCGGGAGATCCTGCGGAAATTTTATATTTTTGCTATTATTAGTATACATGCTGGTCCCACGAGCTGCAGACTGTCCGCCCCGGGCAGAGATTGGCATTACCCGGGTAAGGCTAATTAGAACAGGCGGTCGCTATTTGCCTGAGCCCACCATTAAGATGTGTGGGAATAGGATAGAGGTAGGTAAGTGATGCGGGGAGGTTGTGTGAGGCTTTTAAGAAGACGGCAAACGCCTTGTCATTACGATTGACATTATCGTACCCGCTGTTTGTCCGGGACTGCTTGATTACGAGGAATCTCGTATTATTCGCAGCTAACTTCCCAGCCTCAGCTCAGCCCCATCCGAACCATCCCCCAAGTTCTCAGATCAGGATATATATAGTTATAAATTAGCATTTTTATTTACTTTCATTGTATAACTGGTTAATTGCAATAAATATGATTTTGTACAATTTGTTGGCGAATTTTTGCAAGCAGCAAGTCATTGTGCAATTAACAATTGCTTGGATTTGATTTAATTTACGTTTCGTTTCTGAGGATAACACCATCAGGACTAGCACAAAAAGTTTTGCCGGCTCAGCATATAAATATGTATATAATAAGTAGCAGTACATACAATAGCTATATAAACACATACAGATAAAAAGAATACTTTGCGTACACAGAGGCGAGCGGTAAGTTAATTCATTAAATTGGGCGGCGATATTCAAAAAACGGCTCTAAAAGAAAAAATAATAATAAAACAATTAAATACATTATAAAAGTACAAACATTTGCTGCATGCGAGCGCGTGTGTTCGTGTGTGTGTGTGTGTGAGTGTGTGTGTTTTTGTATAAATTGCAGTCCAAAATTGTCATGTCCGGCGGCTACACTGTCATGGCACCCACACGGCTTTCTTAAATGTACACCTTGAATGCACTCCAGCCATGGAAGCACTTTGTGAAGCGTCTCGATTCCTTGTTCTTCATCGTGAGGAAGAGCTTGCGCGGCCGCTCCGGCTGCTTGATGCGCATATGATGTATGTAGACCTGAGCCGATTTGTATGCCAGCTTCACCTCCACCTCGCTGCAACGCGGCCCCATCCAAAGGAAGACATGCTCGCCGTTGTCGAGTATCATAATATCGTCATCGGCTAGACCATCCTGACAGAAGTCTGCACACTTCTCGGCCACCGACTAAAGACTCTACCATCTGACAGGACTCATTTCAGCAGAATATCTAACCATCGATATATGCACTTCGGCTTATACGGTATACCTCACCATCATCATCATCGTCGTCATCAGTCAGTTGGTTGACCAACATGTGACGAATCTTATTGCAGAGTGCGAAAACCAATCGGTACATGTTGCGTACGGTGATTGTGTCCGACTGGCGACGCTTTATATCGAAATCGACGATCACCGACAGGATCGCAATGGATCCCGCATAGATGCCATAGTTATCCAGTTGATATAAGAAATCGTTAAGCATCAATTTGATGGCACTTTTCTTATTTGAATCACGCTGTACTTGCAAACCCCTCGTCATCCTTACCGGCTGTTTGGCAATACTGATTAGATTTAGACTCGCAAAAAAACTTACGATGAGCAAGCGAATTTCTTCAATAACTAAAAATGTTTGATTCCTATCATGGTAGGTGACAAGGCTTTCCCTTGGTTTTGTCGAGTGACTGCAGAGAAGTTTGGGATTGCGAGTTAAGAGTATGATCTGAACTTTTTGTTTTTGTTTTGATTTGCTTACAGCATAACATTCTCCATTTCACCCGTGTCGGAGACGGTGACAATATTTAAGTTAAAAGCACATCTCCCTATCGCAAACACCTCAGCTTGAGATATGCTGGTGTGTTTTCCCAGGGACTCATGGTAGGATAACCGAGGACCCACCACTCCATGACCTGTTCCCTGCTTGGTGAGAGATCCGTCGGAGTGCCATTTTATGGTGTGCGGTTTCATAGGATGGACTTCGTTTAACGTCGTCCATGGCGCTAATACACTGAGGTTTTCCCACCTGCTAGATCAGATTTAGAGTGTTTGGAATTTAAGGAACTGCCTGGCTCCTTGGCTGCCTGTCGTCGCCTTCCATTTTTTCTGCAATGTTCCGAAGTGGGCAAAGATAAGAATTCGACACACAAATGTACAAACACACACACACAAACACACGCATGCACACACACTCAAATAGCAGACATGCTTACACATACGAAAGTACAAGATGATGCGGACGTTTCTGCCTTCTCACCAGGATCTAAAGCTAAAAGCACTTGTAACAAATTGAAATCACTCATCTTACTTTTCACATTCATTTGCACTCACATGAGAACACTCGCACACCCGCACACTCACTTACGCACACACTCGTGTACCTCATATACCCCCTATTCCATTCAAACCGATAGTGTGAGCATTTGAAATTCGCCTGGCCAGCCAATAGCATTAAGTAGTTGGGTTTTTGGGTTTTCCTCTGTGCACACAGGTAATCCCCGCCTGCTGCCATGTGCATATTTATCAGGGAAACTACCACAGACAACGCGACGGACAGTCGCACAGCCGTTAACAGCTTTAAGCGACACTATCTATTAGCGAATCTGTACCAGTTTATTATTCATGCCTATGAGTAAATGGGAATTTCCAATTCAGCAAGGTTCACAAGAGTTTAAGAAATATTTTCTGGCGTAATTTGGAAACTTTTTCAAAAAACCAGAAAAATATTTTTGTTTGAGAGTTTGAATTATTTAATGGACTTCGATTTGTCTGCGTGGCTTCAATAATCTTAAATTTTTTGATAAATTCGATGCTTTTGACGGCGCTTAGTAAACAAAGTAGGCAATGAGTTATGGAGCGAAACTTTAGTTAGTTTAGTATTATATCAAAAAGGGTATTACATTGTATTTGAAAGATGGAAACTAAACAATTTATAGTTGAGGAGTTTGTGAAACCCATTCCCGAGGAATACCTAGATATGATAAAATTCAAGATACTGAAGTTTATCTTTCCACCTTATGGTAAGACAACAATTCTAAGATACAAAGGAAAAGATCCTGAGCCGAACTATTGGTATATTACTATATCGATTTGCATTCCGTTTGTTATCTTTCTGGTATGGTACCTTTATAAAAAATTCAAAAAAGTAAGTCACCACTTTGAATAATTCCTTTTTTTATTATATAATCATTAACAATTCTAACTTAGAATCCACGTAAAAATGAGATTATCAAAGTAGATGAATGCAATAACGCGGGACATGCAACAGGTCCAATTTTACGTTGTTCCAATGAAAAAAAAACCCAACCAAAACCGAACAAAAAAAATCATCAAATGTGGCAAGCAGCCAAATAATTGTTAATTTCAATTATAAAAACGGAAAGAGCCTCTGTCACGTTAAATGTTATTTAAATTGTAATTGTATATAATAAAATTCTTTTTCGAGTCCAAAATTGATTAAAATCTTTGGCCAAGAATATATTTGTACTTAGATTAAGTGCGCTTCTTATTGAATGAATAACCTGTTTACTTTTCCGTTTGGTATTTAGGTAGCTTAGCTTAAGCTGAGGTTATAAAGCCAAGAACAGTATAGATACATACTTAGATTAAGACCGTTTCTCCTCGAATAAATATCCTTGAACTATACTTTCTTCTCATTTCGAAGAGCACTTTCAGGATTTGATATTGTAGATGTTAAGGAGACGCTAAAACTGCCTAAAATAGCTTAAAATGTTTTATTTAAAAAATATAATAAAAACATTTTGAACCTTGAACTCATTAACAATGGTTATTCATTGTCAAAATAATAAAAATAACCACAATTTTGATATAACTGAACCGAACAAGATTTGAGCTCTACAATAAGTTGGCATTTCAATTTGTAACCACGATTATTCGCTTAGCATTTATTTAATTGCATTTGAACTGTATCTGTGCAATTTTCCCACACTGCAATACTCATAAAAATCGAAACTTCTACATTTATTAATTAATTACATGGAAAGTTAATTAACACATCGATTTTGATGTACATTGTATACATTTGCTTGCAAGTAAATGGGTATTGTGTGTGTATATTATGTATACAGTGAGCGACAGCTCAAGTCGACCAGTGTCGTATTTGCCTGCCATAATCAAATTAATAATTATTTGTCAAAAATTCCACAAAATCGATGGTAGGTATTCCATACATGTATTAACCACCAATATGAATGTTTACCACCTGCACCCAGGTGTCCACAATATACCTGGTCCAAATAAGTTGAAGGCAATCATTTTTATTTTCTTTGACACTGGTCGACTTGAGCTGTCTCTCACTGTATATAGAAATGAACTTCAGTTTTGCGCTCAATCGACTTGTCGGCTGCAGGCGTTGTGCCGCTTGCCTTCCAGCATTCGTTGCCGGGTGTGATGGTCGGGATGGTCCGATCACATTTCATGCTGTACCATTGGCCTTTTTCTGTTGGGTGCTTAAGTGCCACGATGTGGAGGATGGTCTACCACGATTGAAGGACTTCCGCTATCCAGGGTTCGGTCCCTCATTCGTCTTGCGACATGCTCCGCCGGGAGATCCTGCGGAAATTTTATATTTTTGCTATTATTAGTATACATGCTGGTCCCACGAGCTGCAGACTGTCCGCTCCGGGCAGAGATTGGCATTACCCGGGTAAGGCTAATTAGAACAGGCGGTCGCTATTTGCCTGAGCCCACCATTAAGAGTTAGATGTGCGGGAGTAGGATGGAGGTAGGTAAGTGATGCGGGGAGGTTGTGTGAGGCTTTTAAGAAGACGGCAAACGCCTTGTCATTACGATTGGCATTATCGTACCCGCTGTTTGTCCGGGACTGCTTGATTACGAGGAATCTCGTATTATTCGCAACTAACTTCCCCGAAGGGAGGCCGTTCGCTATCCGCAATCCGCATGGTGGCCTCAGCTCAGCCCCATCCGAACCATCCCCCAAGTTCTCAGATCAGTATATATATAGTTATAAATTAGCATTTTTATTTACTTTCATTGTATAACTGGTTAATTGCAATAAATATGATTTTGTACAATTTGTTGGCGAATTTTTGCAAGCAGCAAGTCATTGTGCAATTAACAATTGCTTGGATTTGATTTAATTTACGTTTCGTTTCTGAGGATAACACCATCAGGACTAGCACAAAAAGTTTTGCCGGCTCAGCATATAAATATGTATATAATAAGTAGCAGTACATACAATAGCTATATAAACACGTACAGATAAAAAGAATACTTTGCGTACACAGAGGCGAGCGGTAAGTTAATTCATTAAATTGGGCGGCGATATTCAAAAAACGGCTCTAAAAGAAAAAATAATAATAAAACAATTAAATACATTATAAAAGTACAAACATTTGCTGCATGCGAGCGCGTGTGTTCGTGTGTGTGTGTGTGTGAGTGTGTGTGTTTTTGTATAAATTGCAGTCCAAAATTGTCATGTCCGGCGGCTACACTGTCATGGCACCCACACGGCTTTCTTAAATGTACACCTTGAATGCACTCCAGCCATGGAAGCACTTTGTGAAGCGTCTCGATTCCTTGTTCTTCATCGTGAGGAAGAGCTTGCGCGGCCGCTCCGGCTGCTTGATGCGCATATGCTGTATGTAGACCTGAGCCGATTTGTATGCCAGCTTCACCTCCACCTCGCTGCAACGCGGCCCCATCCAAAGGAAGACATGCTCGCCGTTGTCGAGTATCATAATATCGTCATCGGCTAGATCATCCTGACAGAAGTCTGCACACTTCTCGGCCACCGTATAATAGCCCCGCTCGTTGGAACAACGAAACAGTCGCGTATAGTTCATATATTCAGCAATCGTATCGTATGGCTTGCGACCTCCGAGCGCTACCCAAAAGAAGTTCTCCGGCTCGTCGCCCTCATTGAGTATCTGTTCGTGTATATAATTTATATATATATATACATATAATGACATTGATTGGGATGGAGTTACTCACCTGCAGGCTAACCCAGGGACTGTTGAACATCTGCTCAGCAACCTCCTGGATCAGTTTTGCCTCCTCGTTGCATGCCTTATTGCCCAGCCAGACGTACACAATGCCCGACTGTGACTCGTCCTCCGTTTCGAATGGCACATGAAGTATATAGCTAAGGGCGAGGCAGATCATTAAAATACAAATCGAACCGGTTTATCAACTCTAATTCGGAATACGTAATGCTAGTTGTTGAGATTTTACTTTTTATACCCTGAACCCAAAAAAAATGGATAATGGTTTTGTGCAAATTTATATAACAGGCGGAAGGAAGCATCTTCGACCCCATAAAGTATATATATAATCTTGATCAGAATCAACAGCGGAGTCGATGTAGCTATGTCCGTCCGTCCGTCTGTTAGTCCGTCTGTGTAAACACGCGGATCTCAGAGACTATAAGAGCTAGAGACTTAAAATTTGGAACATAGGTTTTCGAATACCAGGCGCAGATCAAGATTGCTTTATTTCATCGTTAACTGCCACCGTTTCAGGAATATCGATGCATTTCGATTTTTGATAGCGATTAATGCTACAATTTTAAGGACTGAATTTTCTAATTAATACATAATATGCATATGCATAAGATCGGATAAGTAACACCCAAGTAATGGTTGGTAATATATTCTCATATTGATCTCATTTATATCAGCAGTCGCAAGCATTTTCTGTGTGTATAAATATGCATGTTTGAGAAAGAGATGGCATGACAATCGCCGCGAGCGTCAATATGTTTTTGTGTGTGTTCTGCAGAGCCCCGCTACATGCGTGTATGTATGTATGTATGTATGTGCACGTGTTTGTAGCCAGTTACTTCGGGTCAGAGGTATTGAACTGAATTGTATTCAATGCAAGAAGAAGAACACTTTAAATAGATAAATAGTTTTTTTTTCATTGGACTGACTCAGTTTTCAATGTTCATTAGTTGTATTGCTCATAAAATGAATCATTAGAGTAGTAGCAGGAATGCCAGACGCTACAAGAAGGTAAAGAACTTAAAATGAGGTGAATATATGAAATAAATTGGAGGACAAATTGCACACAGAAACCGGAAAGGTAAAAGCAAAAGTGAACAACTCACCAAAATGCCGAGTTAAGATGCACTGCATCCGGCTGAATTTGTATGAGACGTGTGGTTAAGGCACCACCATTAGAACGCAAATGGAAGAACTCAACGGCTGGCTTGCCATCGGGCGTTAGGGATTTGTCTTTGCGCTTGCCCGTGTGAATGATAAACTTTCGCTTAAAGTGCGACATAAATTTGAGGTTCTCCTGCTGTTGGAAGATGCGCATCACCTCCAGCTCCTCACCGAACATGGCCTTGAACTTCTTTTGCAGAGTAAATGTGAAAGTTAGCCAGCCCATGTTGCCGGCATTGCGTCCCTGCCAGAAATATACAACACACTCGATCTCATCCTCGGGCGGCGCAGTCTGTGATTTGCTGTCCGCTTCCGCATCAGGGTTGGGATTGGAATCGGTGCCGTTCTGGCAAGCGTCGACATCGACATCAACAGGTATGCAGTAGCGACAGAGGAACACATAGCATTCACCGGTATAGAAATGGCCTAGCTCCTCCTCGGGCAGGCGCACAAACTTTTTGTTCTCGAGCACAAATGCCTCCATCATCTCGAGATCGTAGTTCCACTCCTCCTCCAGCTGTTCGGCCTCGGCCAGCGGCATAGCGTTCTGGCGTGGCATAAACAGCGCAGCCAGATCTGTGCGTGTCTCCTGCTGGCGGGCCCACTGCGTCAGATTTGCGCCTGTCTTGGCCACCGATTTGGCTGTCCGCGTAAAATCAACAGCCATCACCTCATCCCATCCGGGGAATTTGGTGCGAAAGATTTGCATTTCATTGCCCTCGCTGACGCGCATGACGAGCGCACATTCCGGCCGCTCCAGCATATTGAAGAGCTCGCGGCTTAACTTAACGGCAGCGGCACGGACCAATCGTGTCGACTTCTTGCCAAACCAAACGAACAGATCCGTCTGACAGTCGAGAATGTAGACGTGCTTGCTATTGAGCAGTGTATGACTTAGCTTCTGTTGCGGCAGCTCCACCTGCGGCAGCTCCAGATAGCCCATGCCCAACTGCACCTGGTAAAGTCGCGGACGCACTGGCTCATAGTTGTCATCGATGTGCTCTTCGACTGCTGGCAAATCGGCCACCTCCTCGGGCAGTATATCGAATGCGTCCCAGAATTCCTGACACTCCTCGCCCTGCAGATCAACGAGAATGTCGCATTTGTTTTTCCGCTCCGTCTTATTGATCTTCTCGGCCATTAGGCGCGCCTTGGAGTTGAGCGTGTTCTTCGAACGTTTGCCCAGCCAGATGTGGATGCGGGTGCCCACATCGAGGACAAAGGCGTGGCGCGGATCCAGCGATTGCAGCACCATAGCAACGGGCTCCAAATGTATGCTAGCTCCATACGCATGGACCAGATATAGCCGCGTTATGTGTATCATCTCCTCGATCGTAAAAAAACCGGTCGCAGTGCGTCCGCCTTCAATGTAAATGATCTCCGTGTCGAAGAGGGCGAGAAACTCATCGGATTCATCGCCCTGCTCCTCCCGTATGGTGCGACAACGGGCGCCCAAATAATTGCGCAAGTTCACAGCATGGATGGCGGCACAGGCGCGCTTATCGAGAGTCGCCTCATTGCCTATCCAGAAGTAGATCTCCCAGTTTAGTGTGTGCAGCTCATCGAATTGCGTTTTCAGGACAATGTAGCAGTCAGCCTCATAGAATTTACCATGTACCACATCCTCGATTTTGTTGGGCAGAAAGTTCTCAATCTCCCAGATGGTTAGGCCCGGCAGTTGGCCATCTTCTTTTTCAAAGAATTTCGAATAGTCCAGCTGTGGCTTCTCTAGCGATTCGTCCCACCGTTTTGGCTTCAATGATTCCGTTGTCACTGCATCGCCATCATCCTTATTCTTATCCTTGGCGACATCTTTCATGCCCTTGAGCACCTTGGCCGCATCCTGCCCACCATCCTGACCATTCTCCGCACGCGGCCCACGACGCAATCGAATCTTTCGTGCCGTCGCATCCTTCGGCGTCGATGTAGCCGGCATTGAAGGTGGCACGACGGCCCCAGCCAGACGCAGTTGCGTCTGCAGCGAGAAATCAATGTTATAGAACTCCAGACTGGTCGCCTTGCTCGCCTCACTCGGCTTCGGCGGCATCACCAACTCCGGATTGTCACGCAAATCTAATTGATCTAGCCCCTCCAGCAGATGTATGGCATCCGGCAGTGTGATCAATCGATTGCTACTCAAATTCAGCTGCTTGAGTGCACCGCAACGGCAGAGTCCTTCGGGCACCATCTCTAGCAGATTGTTGGCCGCCGAGAAGTATTCGAGGGTGCCCAGCTTGCCAATGCCCGACGGTATGCCCTCAAAGTTCAGTTTGTTATCATTGACAAAGAGGCGACGTAACCGGGACAACTTGCACAGGGCGGCAGGCAAGGCGGCCAGCTGATTGCGGGACAAGTTGAGCGATTCGAGACGCTGCCAATGCTCGAGGTTGGTGCTCAGCTCGTTTATCTCATTGTCGCTGAGATTAAGGCGGACGAGAGTGACCACATTGTATACGCAATCGGGCAACTTGGGCAGTGCATTGTGCGATAGATCCAGCTCGACAAGATTGGCCAAACTATCGATGCTGGTGGGGAAATTGAGCAGCGTGCGCTGCGTGCAGCTCATGTTGAGCACCTCGAGACTCTGCAGCGAAGGCAACTGGCGCAGCTGGAACAGCTCCAGCGGATTGTGAGACAAGTCCAGCGTCTTCAGATTTATTAAGCGTCGCGTCTGCGGCGGCAGCGTTTCCAATCGATTGTGCGATAGATCCAGAAACAGCAGATCAGTCAGATGGATGAAGAGGGCGGTGGGTATGCTCTCTATTTGATTGGAGCTAAGATTGAGCACAATCAAACTCTTGGCACGCTCCAGGCCTTCGGGCACCTCCTTCAATCGATTGTGCGATAGATCTAACGTGGTCAGCTCCTCCAAATGGAAGAGCTCGGGCGGTATTCCGCTGCTTTTTAAATGATTATGACGTAGATCCAACGAACGCAGGCACGTCAGCTCCGTTAGCTCGCCAAAGAGCTTTTCCAGCTGATTGTGATTCAGGGATAGGTGCTCCAACTTCTGCAGGTGGCCCAGCTCCTCGGGTATTTGATGGAGCTGCGTGTGGTCCAGTGTTAGCCACTGGACCCGCGACATTTGCCGCATCGAACTGGGGAATGTTTTCTGCAAAATAAACAAACAAACCAACATAAAATAGCGATATTCAATATATTTTTTCCTTTTTTTGTTGTCCACGAATGTAAACAAAAGACAATAACTACGCTGCCTATGTCGCAGTCGCAGTAACCGTAAACGTCAGCAGCTGCAGCAGCTGAGCGTTGTACGCTGATGACAAATTCGCAGTGAATGGTTAGATATTTTTTAATTTTTTTTTTTTCTCTTATTTGGAGCAGTGAGTGAAGCGCTAATGATTGCGGGGTTGACCCGCTTGTGCAGCTGCAGCAGCCAGCGGCTAGCACTTAATTTAGCATTTGCATTTACATTCCGCATTTAGCCACACAACAACAACAACAATAGCAGCAGCAGCAGCAACAACAATACTTACGCTGAAATCATTTTTCGTAAAATCAACGCCGCGAACGAACGGTAAAACACTCATACTGGTTATGTTGCGCACTCTGCGGTTGCGGCTGCTTCTTCGTCTTCTTGTGCGGGAGTTGTGAATATCATAAAATTAACAACTTTGCGTCACGGACACGAAAACGGACACGAAGAAAACGGCTGCGAGCCCTGTTCTTGTTATTGCTATTTCAATGATTAAGTGCCTTTGCCTATTCTAGTGATGGCAAAACTATCGATATTTATATCGACAACATCGATTATTAGAACTTGATATTTTTAGAAATACTGCAATAGTTTCAGGTAGATTATGATGGAATGTATTTATCGATGTTATGTTATTTAATTTGCAAGTGCCTTTTGTGCAGTTCCTTGTTTCTTATAATAAGATTTCGTATTTAATTCGTATTATCATATGTAGATCTGCCGTTGTGGTATAACGTATCTGAGTCACGCAAAGAAATCAACTTTATGCAGGACGCCATCTAACTCCTCAAACATATACGTACGTATGTTTGCAGACCGTAACGGACCGATGTCAACAGGTCAGAAACAAATCAGCTAATCAGCGAAGAGTCAAATGTTGCTTCGGCAAATTGATAACACTGCCATTATCGAACAGGAAGTGATCAGTAATCATACGTAAGCGGTGGCCTTAGGTTTATTTGTAAACATTAAATAAATGTACCTAGTTAGAAACGACAATGTTCGAACCCTCAACTTTCATAAAATCCAATTAGAATACGCGGCCAGTGTGTACATTTGTGTGAGTTGTAATACCGATAATTTTGCCTTAAGTAGGTACACACTGGTCGTGTGTTATTTTGAGGGGGTGGCAAAATGAGCAGCATTTAGCGCAAGTGCACGGAAAGGACTTCAGTCTCCTGTTATCCTGTAACTGCTAAGCGAACCCTCTATGGAATATCAACATCGTATGCATATTCTAGAGGGTGTGACCAAGTGAAAGTCCAATAATTTTCATACTTCTCTCAGTCTTTGGAATGTGAAGTTCCTGCAGGACGTTTGTCTCGACAACGTTGCAAGTAGAAATAAAATAAATAAAATAAAATACAAAAATAAAATACCTACACATTTATAAAACAATTTAATTGGATTAAACACTAATCGAAATGCGAAAAGCTTGTGAAATAAAGTGCTACGCGGACTTTTAAAATCCCGTTTTGTCGCTTTGTGGCAAGCAAAAATTTAAAAGTAAGCAGGATGCGAAAGCGAATGCGATGAACGCCGAGCTTCAAGTCTTCAGCTTTGTTTGTTGTGAAAAATTGTGTACCCATTTGCCGAAAAAAGGGAGTGTTTTCTTCTTTCTTTTTTTTTTTAGAATGCGCTGCTCGGCGCTGGTAATCAAAAATGCGACACGCAAAATAAATGCAAACTATTTAAATGCACTCAATTACACATTATGCATAAATGTGTAGTGTATGTTTGCGTGTGTATGTTTTACACACACAAATACATCTAAATACTATGCAGGCTCTTCTATTTAGCAAAGCAGCAAAATATTATTCAAATCCTAAGCAACAAAATTGAAATCTCAAATTCGTGGGCGTATGTGTGTGTGTAAGTTCCACCCCGTGCCCTAAAAAAACTACTCTATCAAGGATAGATATTTTATATATATATATATATATTTATACAATTATGTATATATATATATATGTATAGAGACACACACATGCGTAGTGGGCGTGTGGGCTGCTGATGGATGCTTCAAGCAGAAACTGTCAAATGTTGCATTTGTCCCTTTTGGGCTAAGAGTGTAGAAAGCCGCAACTACAGCTAAATAAGCGCAAGATGCTGCCCTGAGTTCAGATAGCTGGCTGCACTTTGCCTCAGATGGTATTGACTGTGACGAGTGACAGTTTCTGGGGCAGGGGTAAGCGCGGCATTTACCAGTTTCTGCACAATGCGGGACTAAGCATAAGGTATAAGGAAGCAGAGTGAACTTTTAATCAATAGATACACATACACACACACACGTACAGAGATCCCCGGACCAGGAACAGGAGAAAGCAACAATAACGGGAGCAGCAGCAGCGGCAGCAGCAACAACAATGAAGCGCGCAAGTGGCTGAGAGAGGTTAGCGAGAGAGAATTAGTCGGAAAGAGAGAGAGCAATAGTGAGTGCGCTGTGAGAGAGAGAGAAACAGAGAGAGAGAGAGGGCCTGGCCATTAACTTTTGTACCGTTGCTCGTGCTGTTACTCGCACATGTACTTGTGCTCGTGTACTCGTATTTTGTCCCGTTTGCCGTTTTTGTTGTCAGCCAGAGCAAGCACAAGGAAGAAGAAGACAAGTGGACAAAATTGCTATTGCGCTGGGCAGCCGCAGCATCAATAACAGAGAGCACATCACCATGAGCGGAGCGTGCGGGCCGAAGCTGCGATAAAAGGGTGTGTGTGTGTGTGTGTGCGTGCTTATGTTCGTGTGCTCATAGGGAGCTGTGTGAAAAAAAATGGGAATAGGAACCAAGTACGAAAGCGTTGCACCGACAATTTTTAATTAAAGTATTGCAACATGGCTCATTTTGGGCTGCAAGCGAACGCCCCCCACATGCTTCTTTAATAATAAATTGCATGCTCTGAATACCCAAAAAAGTGAAAATGTGTAATAGCTCTGCTAGTGAAAAGGACAAAGTGCTCAAAGTCGACCCTAGTGAATCTTGTTGAAGGAACTTCATCTCATTAGGTTATTTTGTAGCAACGTTCATTTGTGCTGTTGCTGCCTGCTTCATTTAATCTGAATGGAATTGTGAAAAGTAATAATGTGATGAACGTGATAATGGTATTTTTTTGTTAACAGACTTGAAAAGTGCTTGAGAAAAATTGGTGTTAAGACCTTTTCGCTTTATCACAGCTAATAATACATATATGTACATAATGTACATGTGTGTGTGTATATTGTATACACACACTATGCATCCAAGTTGCGTTCCATATTCGTGCACACCCACACACACACACACACCACTGTGTATGTATGCTGGAACGTGCCAAACCACGCCTAACATTTTTGAATGAGCTTCATCGATTGCGTCGTGAACTAATTGTGCTTCCTTGCTGTCACAGTGTGCAACAATTTGATGTCAAGAGTTTAGAACTCTGTCCCCAGAGCACGACGACGACGGCGACGACCATCAGGAGCAACGCACTCCACTCCGTTTCCATTTCCATCTAAAATCTTCGTAGCACTTCAATCGCTTTACAAACGCGAAAAAGGACCAATCGCTTAGTACGCATTAGACGTATTGAATCCCATTACCAGGATGGGCGACTATCACGAGTTCACGGATCAGTACAAAGTGCCGGTGATAGCCAAGCTGCTACATGCACTGCCTCACTACAACATCACGTTCCACAAAATCAACAGCACTTTCCGGCCCAATGATGAGATCTATCTGGAGGTAAGCTCACCTAAAGTTTTGTTACAAATTTTAAATAAAGAAAACATCAATTTTTAACTATGTAAAAAAATATTAAATACACATAGGAAAAAGGTGTTGTTTCTTAAAGTTTGTTAAAAAAAACTTGTACAAGCTTCAGAATATTGAATTGAGATCAGATATCGAGATATGATTGCATTAAAGATCAGTTTTTAACTAATGATATCCGATTGGCACTATTTGAGCTAATATATTATATTATCTTATCGATACATTATAATCAATACATTCTTGATTTGAAAGCTTCCGAATTGTAATTTGCTTTTTAAATTTTACATATTTTTTTTACGATTTTCTCATTTCAATCATTTAACAATTTCTAAACTTTAATTAACCAATTATTATTCAATACATATATATATAGAGTATATAATTTTATTCTGCTTTATCCTTTCCTTTGTATACATCCACAACTTTATTTTCTTCCACATAGAGCCTGGGCATCCTGGGATCGGTGCCGGCAGCACTGTTGATTGTCTCGCTGCTGGGACTGCTTTTCTATTTGATGACACGCTGCTGTGACCGCAAACCGCGTCCGGCGCACTCGATAACCAGCCTGAAGGTGGCCCTGTCCATCGTTACGGTGATGTGTTGTGCGGCGATTGGGCTGGGTCTGTATGGGAATGATGATCTGCACAATGGGCTGCTGGAGGTGTTGACCGCTGGCCGCAAAGTGGACAATTTGGTGACGACAATACGGAATCAGACGCACATACTCGAGAACACGCTGACCAATCGCATACGGCCGCAATTGGTGGAACTGGCGGACATCTTCGATCAGCCGGTCTCCAATCAGACGGCGCTATCCAAGCTCTTCGTCTCACTGAACATTGTCCAAGGGAATGTGACGCTGGCCACGAATGCGGCTAGCGATATTCGACGGCCGTTAATGAGCATCTCGATGACTCACTTTCTCACTGTGAGTATTCTTAGCTAACACTATTCGCTGGCACCCTAATCTTTATTGCACAAATGTACAGCGCGGTGATCAATGGGAGCTGATACGATGGCCCGGTACTGTGGCAACTCTGGCACTGTTGCTTGTCCTCTGTGCCGTGTTGCTAGTGGGCGTGGCACGGCATTCGCGCTGCGCCCTAATCCTGTTTAGCGTATGCGGCCTGCTGGCCGTCACTGGCTCCTGGCTAATGTCCGGCCTGTATTTGTCTTCATCGGTGGCGGTGGGTGATCTCTGCATTAGTCCAGCCGATTTTCTTGTCTCCACCGCACCCCGTGATCTGCCCACCAATGTTCTGCTGCACTATACCCAATGCGAGCCCGGACACACGAATCCATTTACGCAACGATTGCGCGAATCACAGAACTCGCTGAATAATGCACGCAGTGCAATGGCCACCGTCATGAAGATCTCCCTGGTGTTGTTCAAGAGCTCTGGTCTGCAACCGAAACTGGGCGCCGTCAATGCCGATCTTAATAGCAGCGAGCGATTGCTCACCCAGCTGACCGCTCTTGTCGACTGCAAGGCGGTCCATCATAATTTTCTTGCCGCTGCACGTGGTCTCTGCGAGGGCGGCCTGCTCGGATTGGTGCTGATGCTGATTGCCAGCTTCATAGCGGCCATACTGCTGACGATCATGGTGTGGGTGGACTCGCACACTTGGATCTATATACGAAAGCGCAACGATTATGCGCAGGTCGACGAGCCATCGTATATTTCACATCCGGCTCCACAGAATCATCAACAGATGATGAATGCGGCACGCACGTTGCCACGCAATCATAACGGGTAGGTGTTTTGTGATCCGAAGACTGTTCTAATTGCAGCTTGGGCAAATTGCGCTCTCATTGCAGGCACTTTAGTCCACCGGTGATCAGCGGCTCCCACACGTTGCAGCATCCCAACAAGCGACAGCAGCACGAGATGATGGCCCACGCACACATCCAGCAGAACATGAGGGCTATGGGCACCCATACGCTAGGCAGACTGCCGTCGCACAATCACAGCCCTACCCACATGACTGGTAAGTGCCAAGTGCCGTCAAGTTGTCCAACCTCATCCAACCATCCACCAAATTCGTTAGTAGCACTATTCGCATCACCAGCATCCTCCACACTTAATCTCTATTTCTCTTCTATTCTGTCTACGCATTATTTATTGAGTGTGTGAAGCTGTACTTATATGTATATATAAATATATATATATGTATATGTATATATATATATATATGTATGTATAAATAAATACTTTATAAACAAAGTTATGTCGCTTCATTTTATACATATATATGTTTTTATTTATTGTTCAAAACTAGAAAATATGTTTTTGAAAAGATTTCGCTTTAGCGAATCAATCGATTATCTTTACTTCTACATCTGTTCATCTAAATAACGATCATACAAAAATATTAAAAGCTTACTATTTGAGAAGCTCAAAAATCTAGTTGACTCCAGAACCAAAATGCTAATTGACTTTAGAGCAGAATGTCCGTAGTTGCAGCTGTGTGTTCAGAAAAATCGTGTTCCATATAAATCTTAAAGTTGAATAAAAATTCTTTTTATTTTATTATTTTTTTTTTATTTAAGAAATGTTTTTTGTATGGTTTTCATGCTCATTGGCGTCATTGTCATTCCATGCGTTCGACGCGATGTCAACTGCCACGAATCCGCCACATCCGTACCCGATTCCTCATCCGCCTTGCTAATTGTGTGTGTACATTTTATAGGTCCTAATAACGGTAAATATGCAACCCTAAGCAAACAATGCAAAACTTTGGAAGCCAATGACTTTTACTGAAAATCGTCGCCAGCCGCTGCCGTTGCCGCCGCCGCTTCTTCCGTTCCGCCCACCTCACAGGCCCAGGTGGCACAGGCGCAGGCCCATGCTCATGCCCAGGCTCAGGCCCAGGCTCAGGCCCAGGCCCAGGCTCACTCTCAGCAGCAGCAGCAACAACAACAACAACAACAATTGGGTCCACAGCCAATCTACTGCCATCATCCGCATCAGCATCCGCACGCGCATCCGCATACCCATCCTCATTCGCATTCCGCAGCCGTTGCCGCCGCCGTACAACACCAGCATGCCATCTACCATCAGCAGCAGGCGCAGGCACAGGCTCAGGCCCAACAGTATGGCACGTATACGACAGCTGCGGCGGCGCATCATGCACAACAGCATCATATGCCAGCGCCGGGTCAGAGTCAGATCTATCAGCAGATACCGGCACATTTGGCTGGTCAGTTGGCGCCCAATGGGAATCCGCATTCGATTTATCAGCCGCTGGTGGCGGTTAGCCAGGGATCCATTTATGTGTCCAATTTGGCAACAATGCGACGCCAGAATAGCCAGGGTGGTCCGCAAATACCCGCACACCATCATGCGGCATCGGTGCAATCGCAACCCCCACCCAATCCCCATGCCCACCAACATCAGCAGCAGCAGCAGCAGGCTTCACAGCAGCATCAACAGCCGCCGCCGCCATCGCAACAGCAGCAGCAACAGTTGTTGCAACATCAGCTGAAATCGCCACAGCAACAGCAACAGCTGCAGCTGCAGCAGCAGCAGCAGTTGCAACAGCAGCAGCAGTTGCAACAACAGCAGCACCAGCAGCAGCCGGAGACAGAAGTAGTGCCCATTAGCACCACTATGGAAACGGGCATATATGATCGCGATAAGCAAATTTACAAATGCTCCACTCTGCGTCAAGGCGGAAAATTCGATCCCAAGTACAAGCCATCGATATTGAATTGCCCACTGCCGGAGATACCAAAGGATGCGGAGCAGCCTAAAGTGGAGTCCATCTATCAGCAGCAGCAGCAGCACCATCATCAGGCGCAAAACTACTCCAAGTAAGTACACCATAAAATATGTGCGCCGCCACAAACCTTCCGATTGCTTCGCTCTTTTTTCAGAACACTGCAGCGGCCACCAATGAAGTTGCCGCCGCAAATGAAGGCCATACCGCCGCCAAGGATTGGCACGCCCACGTCACCACCGCCGCCGTCAGCTCAGCCCGATCCGGCGCTGCTTAATGGCAGCGGCGGTGGAGGTGTTGGTGGTATTGTCAATGATGATGCCACCCTGCCACCGCCACCACTAGAGGCGGCACAGACGCATCTCACTGGCAGCGTGGACGTAACGCCTCCCAAGTCACGCGTCCAAGCGGCAAATGGCAAGCCCGGTAATGGACTAGCTCTGCACAATGGTGGCTCTGCAACGGCAGCAGCCTCATCCACTGGTCACGTCGCCATTCTGGATGATGATGACGATCTGCCGCCGCCGCCGCCGGCGATAACTGATGAAAGCAACTATGCGGTAACAGAGCTATAAGATGGATATACCTGTATAGCGACAGAGTGTGCCACATCCACATATAGCATTTGAGTGTTCCTTGGTTCTTGATTTACATTACGAATCCTAATTCCTTTTTTACAACTTAGGGCTAGTAAAAAAAAACATAACGAAAATCGACAAAAAACAAAAGAAAAAAGTAGAAAGGCTTTAAAGCTGATTGAAAGACAACCCACTACTGGACTTTTGTATATATACTACATACATACATACACACTTACACATGCTAACTCTTATACGAGCACACACACACACGCCCACATACATACATACATATGTATCTATGACGTATACAAAACATATATACTATACACATATGTATTACGAATAGTCTTTTTGATAATAGGGAATTTTGATTGTAACGAGTTTTAAAAAATAACCAAGAGGAAAACTAAATGTGGGACAACATCTTGTAATATACAGAACTATATTTAAATGTATTTATACATATATACAATGAAATTACGAAAATGAGAATGCGCAATTTCGGCTGGAACTGGAACACTCTTCACAACCAACCGAAAACAACAAGTATTTAAATTTACTACATAATATAGTTAAGAGGGCGGAACAGTCGAGAATGATTTGAAGAGAGCAACATTTTTAGGCATTTTATCGAGTCAATTTTTGTTGTTTTTTTTTTTTAAATGTTTTTTGAATACATACATATAAAGAATGGTCAAAAGGCGAAAAGGTTATGTGGACTTGTGGGTTAATAGGTTGTGCTCCAGTTAAGATCCGGTTAGTTAAGCAGTTTAGTCTAGCCTTGCGATTTTATTGTAATTAAACGTAAGCTTAACAACAATGCATTTATTAAACATTTAAAAACTCAAAAAACACTTAGCACATTCGGAGTGCGCATATACATACATAAATACAATACATACAATATAGAAATGTAGCTATACAAGTAACTGTATATTTAATAGCAATAGATAAACCAAAGTCAAAGCGTAGCAGGAAACAACAAAGAAGAAGGAAAAACAATTGAAAAGCAACCAACTGGAGTATACTCTTTCCCGAGTTGAGCTTTTGGGAGAGCGTGTGTGTAATCAGATAGCAATATGAAAGAAATATAAGTACTGCCCCCACATTCGGCTGAGCCGAATCAAACTGCAACCGATAAACATAAGACACAAAAACAAAATAAAACTACAAAGTTATATAAATGTACATGCATATATGCTTATACATATATACATATGAAGCTAAATACGAAGAAACCGATGCGAATTCTGCAGTTGTCACATTCAATCCTTGTAAAGTTATTTAGGCAAGTTGTTAGTGGAATTCTATAAAAGACCTGTGTGACGCCTCAACACATCCCGACAAGTCAGAAAGTCATTAATACAACAGCAATAATATTAATAAAATAAAAATATAACAATAATAAAAGTACAGCTAAGGATTTATTACTAGACTACTACTGAGTGTAGAGCACATCGGGAATGATCAATTATATATTACATATGTATATATGTCATATATATATATATATATATAAATATATATATGACCAAATATATAGCGAAATCGAAAAATGAAACTGAAATCAGAAACAGAAACGATTTCGAAAACTTATTCGATAATTTTAAACTTTTAAGTATTAATGCGTATGTATAGATCTGTAAAGTAACTTCAAACGAAACGACCTAATCAAGTTTTTTATTCACTTATATACAATTACGATACCATAATGTTATAAATTATTGAAAGATAAGGTACGAGAATAGCAGCCCTCTCGCATCATCCTTTCCCCGTCAACTTTCAGGCGTACTAAAGTCGAAAGGGTGCAGTTTGTTATGTTCGATTGGCCCGAAGATTGAAGACCCTTGCAGATATATTACATACATATTGCAGTTGCTAGATGTAGTCAACTGATTTTAAGCCATATCTTATCTTAACAGTGTAGAACGGTGTTAAATTTGTAATGATTAACTAATTCCATGGAACAGTTCAATTTGTAATCGATTGTTAAAATAGTAGTTATTACATATGATAGTGTTCCTTTTTTAATCAAATTTGTTCACCGTTTTTGGGAGGTATCTTTAAAAAGAGAATTTTTTTATTTTTATTTTTTAATTTTACAGGCGACAATTGCAATTCGTTTCGATACAAATGTATGTATGTAATCAACGAGTTCTGCATACATATGTGCCAAGTTCTATAAAGTTTTAAGGTTGAGATATTAGCTCAGATCGTCGTACCGACCAATAAAGCATTTATTAAAATAATCTGCAAGGGTAGGATACGCTAAAATAATAATGATAAAATTAAAATACAAATAAATAGATTAAAGAAAAATAGCCACAGATTCTAAGAGATCTTTTGACACAGAAAAATTACGAGTTGCTGGACCACAGTACAAGAACTTTGGGATTGGCGGACATGAAGTGTAGAATGAACTTAAGACCGATGAATCGATGATCGAAGCTATATATACACACACATAAATACATACATATACGTATATAACACATTAGCTCGTAAATATATCTCTGTGTTAAATGTTGTCATCGTACGCGTTGTAGTTATTAAAGGGAAAATACCACAAAAAAAACTAAAACAAAAAACAATCGAAATTTTAGGAGCTGAGGTTACTTTAAGAATGGAGCGGCTGGCTTTGGTCGTCGCAGAGCGTAGCAACATCATGTTGTACAACATATACATTTAGTGTATATGCACAAATAGTTAAAGGCAATGTAAAGTAACGGTAAAGACGAATAAGCTTAAAACAAAACAACAAAAAAATACTTAAAAAGAAGAAAACTTAAGCAAAGTTCGAAATTCTTGTAATTAATACAAAAAGCGACAAAACAAAAATTAAACAAAATACATTAGTATTCGGATAAATTGGAAGAAAAAAAGATTGCTACACAATTTCGCCCAGTGGCGTGACAATGAGAAATGGGATTTGGGAACTGAACCGATTGTGAACGGGATGGTATTTAATTCGCAGCAAAGTAGAAACTACATGAAAAACACAAAACAAACGCACAAGACCCGACAAATTTCATTCAAGCAAAAAGCGGCAAATGTAAAAATCGCTCAAAAAAAAAAAAAAACAACAAAAAATCGAAAAATATTAATACAAATAAAATAAAATCATAAAATTCAATAACACCATGGGCTCTTTTTCATGTGTGTCCGTTTGGGTTTTGGGATGAACTGTGTATCACTGCAATGAAGAGCAAGGCATTATTCAAGAAGTAAGTCTATATCTTTTTCACCCATTTGAAATGCGAAATCCTTTTATCATTGTGCACATGTTCAGCAGCATACTTTATTTCAACTTGTATAATAAATATATTTATCATTTGTATTATGCACTTATATTAATATATTTGTATTAAATTATATTTTAATGGTTAAGCAACCGTTAGCGACTGATGTGTTCCTTCTCTTAGTGGCTGAATGGTGCAAGTTATTTCTACACTCAATTAAATATTGGGACACAAATCAAAATAATAATCAAAAGGCATAAGTGGAATCGTTGAAAATTATATTAAAACGCCCTTCAGCGGACAACAGCAACAACAATGCAACATAAAAAATATATATATATATACGGAATACACATAATAAGTTGATTATTCATAAATGAATAAGAATAGATAAATGATAAATAATTCAATAGATAGAAATACATAAAAGTAAACGAAAGATCCGTCGATTTCTCTGCTCTCCTCTAAGATTTCTTTGGAATTACAGAATTGCATTTGGAGGTTTTGTTTTTAGTTAAGATGGACAAATGGTAGGCGCGTCATAAGTTGGGGCTACTTAAGCTTGTCGTTGCTCCTCGTTTGTTTGTCCCTGGCCCAAGTCATTTAGTAATTTATTGTTGTTGATTGCACTATTGACAGCCACCAGTTCGGGCACCGATGAGGATCCAGCACTGCTCTGGCTGACAGTGCGCACTCGATCCACGTGGTTGCTAATCGCTGCTGATGCTGCTGCCGCTGAAGCTGTTGCCGATATAAGCGTAGCTGGTGGTGTTGCAGCAACCGGCGATGCTGATTCGCGTGTTTCAGCAATTACGGGCTCCACAGTTGGGAATATGGGCGGTGCGGCAGTGGACACCACAGGTGTTTGTATCATTGGCGTCGGTGGCGAACGATTCGCTGGCAGCTGATGAGCTGTTTCGCCCGATATTTGCATGTGATATCTGTGGAGAGTTGTATGGCTGATGGATAGCTCATTGTAGTAGCCCAGGATTCAATTGGACTCACTTGTAAATGTTCTCTGTGCTCTCGACAACGCCCTGTGTCAAATTGAGGCTGCGACCCTTGATACCCGACTCCTTGGCGGGCGGTGACCACCAGTTGAAGACGCGCCCCACAACTGGTACATGACGCAAAATGCCCTCCTGCCAGAGTTTCTCCTCCGATTCGCGCTGCAAATCCGCAGTAGCTGCCTCAATGCCCTGTAGATTCAAGTAAAAAAATAAAAAAACAGCAATGGTTTAAGTTATTCACAATTGCAAGTAAGATTTCCATGTACAGTTTTTACCTTCTTCACAATTTCAGACATGGTGTCGAGGACGCGCGAGTTCTCCTGCACGCTCTTGCCGACGGTAACGACAAGGTCGAGCAACTCTTCCACCTCCGTCTCGTGCGTGACCATGCCGAAGCGCACACAAATAAGTCCGTCTGTGCCCTCTCCCAGCGAGAAGGCATTATCCGTTGACTTGAGCGCCTCCACCAGATCAATGTTGAGTTTGTTCAGCTCTGTTTTAGCCTGATCCGTTAGCAGTGATTCCCAACCCTCGGGCACAAATCGCACACCGCCCATTCCCGCCCACTCCGGCAGCGGAACGAGTCGAAGAACCTCGCTCCGCTCAACCAAATACATAAAGCGTGCCTTGTGCTTGATTGTGGCACGCAGTATGTCCACGTGCGCCTCCAGGCTTTGCGCAAAGCTCTCCAGATTTTCGGAGCTGGGCGGCTGTTCGCCCAGACCCAACTCCAACGGACAGTAACGAATGCAGCTGCCATGCGTCGTGTGCTCAATCACCTCAAAGTCAAACTGGAAACCAATCAGAAATTAGAAATCAAAGCTGGCATAGGGGTGACATTGCGATAGCTACTCACATTGGGGCAGTCGCGCTGCAGTATCTGACCCAGCCAGGAGTTCAGGCGATCAAAGTACGAGGCATTGTTCACTTTCTCCAGTGGCCGGAGGCCGGTTTCGGCAGTGGGCTCCGCACCAGTTGTAATTGGAATCGTGGTGCTCCCATCGAACTGATAGACAACCACAGGAGCAGAAGCATCGAATAGGGCGTTCACATCAAACGGACTGTTTATGATGTCCGACAGAGGGGCGCCCGTTTGAGCACCAGGCGTGTGACTCTGTAAGGGAAGTATAGGCAAATTATTATAGTAGTCAATATTTTGATTTGTGTGCTGAGATGCCAACCCTGTCTTTGATCCGGGTTAGAGGCTAAGTGACATTAAATTAATAGGCCTAAGGTATTTTATAATGAAAATCCTTGATCTTGTTCTCAATATTACTAAGCGTATTTTGTAAGTATGTGCATGAATTCATCTTTTCTTTTGATAGCTTTTCCTCGTCCCACTAGTTACGATTACAGATGGAGCTTTAGTGCTTATTATATGAGTATATATTCCATTTGAGAATTTTCGACTGGACCATTTGAACAGATGCCAAATTGAAAACATAACGGAATTGAGCACCAGGCTTGTGATACTAATCAGAAATATATATATACCTGATGGGATTGGATCAAGTAGACTCTCTAAACGAGATGATTATAACAATATTTATTATTGGTCAAATGAAGTATCTACCAGAGATTCTAGCTATATATAGATGGAATTTGTTACGTTACCAACACACGAATACCCTCGCATTTGGAGGCGATTTCGAATAGAATACTGCAAGTCTGGAATGCCACATGTAAACGCTCAGCGATTGCCTTCCGGCCGAGCGCTTGAAGGCTGGTCCACAAAGAGAGGGCGCTTAAGCGCCGCGAGAGGATTGGGTCTGATTCGAAGGCACTCAATGCACTGTTCTGCAGCGGTCGATGAAGCAACACAATGGGCAGACTGGGCACGCCCAACCAGCTGCCCAAATTGACGGCCATAGAGTGCAGGACATCATGAACATTGCCCGGCCGCTGGGCACAAACGAGTGCGGCCAATCCATGGCCGCTGGCATGCAGCCACATGTTGTGCGCCTTGCAGACATCCCGCAAAAGCTGCAGATTGTCCACATAGCCGCAGAGCGAGGCCCCAATGTCGGCAACAACCAGCAGTGGCGTGCGATTGGCGGCCAGATCTAGGTGCACCTGTTTTTGCAGGTGACTCAGATCCATGGTTCCGTATTTACTGTCTTCCGGTATGATTTTGATGGCATCCAGCGATATGCCCAGTTGCCGGCACGCATATTGCAATCGCACGGGCGTCGTATTGTCCGAAATGTAGAAGCATGGATGCGCCAGCGCCGGTATTCCACCTTCCAAATAGCCCGGACAGCGAGCGACAATTGCAAGGCGCACGGTTCGCAGGACGGCATCGGCGTTGTCCGCGTGGAAACTACTAGCGGCATTGCCAAAGTGAAACAATGCGCCCAGCCAGCGTGTGGCATCGCCCGAGATGCTATTAGTCACACGCAGCAAAAGATGTCGATCCAGATGCGATAGGTATGCGACAATGCTGTGGGAGATGAGGGCCAGATGTGAGACATCATCCAGGGCAGGCAGCGGAAACTCCGGATCATCGTCGTTCTCCGCGTAGGCGACCAGTTGCTCCAGCGATTTAAGTATATCTGAGGGTACACGATGCTCCTGGCGCAAATGCGTCGACAGCACAATATCGGCGGCCGAAGTGCGTGTGTCGTGTGTCTCCTCATCCTGCAAAGAATGCTGCTCAGATGCACTCTGGCTCTGACTGTCGCCCGCCCCGCCGCTGCTCACCTTGCTTGGGGAGCCGGCAACGGCTTTGACATTCTCCAGTCGCTGCAGCACCTGAGATGAGCGCAGCTCCAGCTCCGCCAATCCGGAGCGTATCTAAAATGGACGTTAGCAAACATGATACGCGTGATTGATGATAAGTCGCATGGTAATTGCACCAATAAAAAAGAAAGAAAGAAAAACAAAAATATAAAAAACAGAAGCCCATATAAAAAATAATAAAAACGAAAACAAAAACCACAACACGTTGACGTGTCTCCGCAGTCGTCATCAGAAGTGCCAGCAAGACTTACGCTGGATGCGGCGATTTCAGCCACTGCTGATGTTGACGTTGTTGCTGCTGTTGTTGTTGCTGTTGTCGGTGATGATGTTTCAGTTGTTGACGCTGGCTGCTGTGCCGTGGCAGAGCTTGGCTCGTCAACAACTCCAACCGCTGACATTTCTAATGGGTTTACCTGGCAAATTCGATGCGTTTGCCTTTTCTTTATCTGATATTCTAGCTGATGTGGAGTTCTACGAATGAAATACCCAAGAAATCGAGTATTTCTTATATTTCGTTAGAGCGGTCACACTGCACACACAATGTCTCGGCATAATCGATTGCTACCGATATTTTGTCATCGCTTCAAGCAAGTTGGCAACAACACTTGGAACTGCCAAAATGTGTTACGAGTCGGTTTGTCCGCATGGGGCAGCTCCGGCCAGCCAGTGCTCAGTTAGGGGTGGGTCTGCCCCTGCCCGCCGACCGCACAATAAACGAAACTACACAAAATCTACACATTACAAAAAAAACAGCTGTTCTAACGGACAGTGGCAATTCAAAACACAACAACAAAAAATAAACGATTTTACTCCCGGCTTTCCACGGCGGCTTTGCTGGTGTTGCCGTAGCGCTCCCGCCCTTCCTGTGGGGGTAATTAAATAATCTTTATCCCCACCCTTTTAAATCCGCACGATCATATCTTTCCTAACCCACTTCGGGCCCCCCTCCCTTCATTTATAACACTTAGCCTTCCATTTTCAACCGAACATTATTTATTTAGAAAAATGGAGCCTTAATGCTAACATTTGAGGTAATTTACTGTATAAAAGTGCAGCATTATAAATATTAAACGTAACGAAACAAAAAAAAAAAAAAAATTAATTAAATAAAGGTAAAAAAAAGGAAAAAAAAATTTGGATTAATACAAAAAAAATAAATAATAACAAAAAAAGTAAATTAATTAAAGAACAAAAAAAATGATTAATACAAAAAAAAATAAATAATACAAAAAAAAGGTAACAAAAAAATGATTTATACAAAAAAAAAAAAATTATAGCAAAAAAAATTCTTTTAGTTCGACCGCTGCCGTCTTTATTTATTCGCAGCTTCTTGCCAACTGCCCTTGACTTTGGCTTGACCTACACGTTCTCGATCATTCTCTTATCTTCTCTCGGATAATCCTCCGTTATATTGGAGCTTATGAGCCCGCTCTCTTTTGAACATGGGGCTACCACTCGTTGACGTTGTGGGCAGCCCCAACTATCGATAGCGTCGGCCCCGCTGCAACAAATGGCGCGACTTTTGTAAATGCTTCAAAATCACTACAATTACTACATGCTTGTTAATGCTCCTGTTGCAGTTACTCCAGTTTGTTATTTGTTTTGATTTTGGTCTTATGACCCAAATACCATTTGTAATGACAGCCACTAATGCGTATTTGCAGTTTGACATTACTTGGCGACATGTGTGTTTTCCTTGGCACAAACACTAAATAAAATGCAACTTTTGCGAAACTCGAGCAATATATGGAACTGGATTATGCGAATATATATTTATGTGGATATATATTTATGTGTGTGTGTACCTTGGCTTGTTTGCATATGTACATTTATGTATGTCATGCATATATGTACATACATATCTACGTATGTACATATATCTATAATGAATCTGTTTGTATGTGTGGGCGTTGGTGAGTATGTGTGATTTCATGTAGCTTTTCACTTTATTTATGCATAAACTTACTGAGAAAGTTTCGTGTGCTGTAAAACTGGTTAGCAGCAAAAAGTTGCACTCGTATTGAAATTTGGTGCCACCCCCTCATGCCACATGCAAATAACATATCGATGGTGCTTTTTCAAAGTGTAACCACTCGGGGGCACCACCACCCACAACCCAACAGCGCCTTCCCCCCGTCCACCATAGGGGCTTGCATTGCTTTTCCCTTGTGGCTTCGGCGTCTGTTGTGCCGGGGATTTGCGCCGGGGCTGTCGAAACGTGCCGCTGCACATGCATCAATTTGCCTTGGCAGCCACAAGCCCCAAAAACCTAACGAAACCTACCCCCAAAACAGTTCGCAAGCCACCACCACCCCTCCACCCTACCACATAGCCTACACACACCCAGCAACTGTACACACATATGCACGTACAACAAATATATCTGAACTGCAGTTCCCTTTAAAGCTGCAGTCCCTGAACTTGTGTTATGCGTTATTCAAGGAGTCGCTGGCTAAGTAAATTAATTCATCATAGTATCAAATTCAAGCAGTTGGCTCCATTTTATGCATATATATGGTACACACATATGTATGTAGATACATTGTACATCCAAATAATCATTTGCACCATAAATTTGGAAATTTCGATTGATTAAAACAGCCGCAACATTTAAATATATTTACTTAAACGCACACACCGACTAATATATGTGCATATATCTGTTATGTGCCATAAATTATGGTGTACTCTGTTCCGAAAAGGATTTGAAGGATTTTTTGTTAGAGAGAATGGCTCGAATATATAACAAGTTTTAAGATACACAATTTTTGACAAAGTTTTATTTTTTCACTTTGAAAAGTCTTATGCGCTGAAAATAATTAAGTATGTATGTGTGTGTGTTACCCACTAACGGCTTCATTAATTGCCAATATATGTATTTATTTATGCATTTGTTAATGGTAATGAAATTAAAAATCTGAACCTTACCAAAACTTTTGTTGTCGAAGTTTCTATAAAATTCGCAACTACATGAGTTTTTGAATGCTAAATAAACAAACAAACATAAAAAGTTATGTATATACCATGTACATACGTATGTATGTCAAGTATGTATGTATATATCAACATTTATATATTAGTGATCAGGTTAGAGTCAATATAGCCATGTTAATGACTCTCTAGGCTAACAAAATTTGTAATTTGAGTCGCTTGAGCAGAACATGTAAGAATATGTGTGAGATCGCAGCCGTATAACATATTTATTTCATTTTCCCAAAATTAATGTGCTCTCATAAAATATAATTCACATTGCTTCTATTATAACAATTCGAGTTTTTTCCACATTTAAAAAAAATTAATTAAATGTAAAAGCTTTCTTATTGTTTTTGATTCAGCCAGCGTGGGCTGATTATTTAAATTACTAGTACAGTACCGAAATGCACCTAATTGTGTATGTGCAACGCACACACATACAAGCACACGCTGAAAAACATAGCTGAAAGTAATGGCAGAAGTGCGCGCAGATGTGTGTATTTAGCTCTACCTTAAGGTACCCAAGGTGTTGCCGCCAGCAGCACCACTTTAAGTTCCACACACAAAACACATGCGTATTAGAGAGAGAGAGAGGGAGAGAGAAAGAGAAAGAAAGAAAGGAAGAGTTTGTGAATGAAAGTGGGTGGGTTCTGCGTGTGTTTGTGTTTGTTGCAGAGGTGCAAAGTAGTTACCACTTAGAAACCAAACTTCAAACCAAAAACTTCGAACAAACAAACGGGGCCCACGCTTTGGACCATTGACAGCAGCTAATCGGTATGGAATTTAACAAGAACCATCATATGTATATGAATGAAAAAGCTAAATGAGCAGGTCTGCTGCTGCAGCGGCTGCGCCCACCCCCACGCCCACCTATCGTTTGTCACGACGCTGCTTTTTCCTTTCGCTGAATTCGCCAGAGCCATCTAATTGGCAACGTTATCAGAAGATATAGAAAAGAAAAAAAATGAAATAAAAGCAAACAAAACAAAAGAATGAGCATGGGTCTGGGCTAGGTTTGGGATCTGAGCACAATGTGCATACATCAGCAGGAAAAAACAAACCATTATTCACATAAACACATATGTACATATATACAGATAGGCATACACATTGTCAAATTGACAAAATATAAAAGGGACTGCAATGGATGGCCAAGAAATGCACACACACACCCTATACCTGTGCATACACATAGGAAGGCAAGTAACAGACAAACAATAACAACAACAACCAACAAAAATGCAAAAAGAAAAGCGTTGCCAATTCCCAAATATCTGAAGGCAAAGGCAAAACAAAAGAATGAACGGCTATCTGAGGCATGTCGAAGACTACATACCCTTGTAGACTGTATTTATATATTGTAGTTGGATGTCCATGATTTGTTGTCCAACTTTTAGAAACATACTAACACAAGTGTGTATTAAGTTTGGTTACGAAAAACAAAGAAAGTGATTCAACAGATTGTTCCTTTGGCAGCTCTATGACAAAGTAGTTCAATGTCAATTATTATTGCCCAGATGTAAGACACATAAAAACATGTATGTATATTGGCTAAGTTTGATTTAGATACCTTGGTAACCAAAAAATATTTTCTTACAAGCATTAATTTATCGACCAATCGTTCCTATGCTAGCTATGTGATGATATGGTTTTCGGAAGTTGAATTATTATACTATTTTGTTTAATTATTAATCGACTCGCCAGCATTTCGCCAAGGTGAATATAGTGAGTTGATGCATAACATACCTTGATGTATTATTGATGAAGATCGAAATAGAAACACCCAATTTGGGTACACATATCAATGCGAAAATGCGATTGCTGGAAAGCGGTCATTTCAATTCGGGTGTCTAACTCAAATTATTCAATACCCTACTTTTGTCTGAACCAGTACCTGTGCCGGTCATAAAAGCTTAACTTACATTCGAGTGTGCAAAGCAGTAGCATAAATAAATGGAACTAAAAATATGTGCGTTCTGGGACCGATCATTTTTGAACGACATGTTTGATTGACGTGTCTATAGATCAGCTGTATAAAACGACAAAGTATGCAGCTAGTGCAGCGCAGAGATATTTGATCTACATAAGCAGCAATCAAACATAAAAATGTACGATTAATAATAATCGTGCTCGCTGTCTGTCCGGGACTGCTTATTTACGGGCACTATTGCCACGTATTATTCGCAGCTAACCTCCCCAAAGGGAGGCCGCAACCTGCGACCCGCCTGGTGGCCTCAGCTCAGCCCCATCCGAACCATCCCACAAGTTCTTCAGACCAAGGAAACCCAAAACATAAATGAACACAAAATATTTAAATTGATTTAAGAGAATCTGAGTACAATTTAAGTTAAGCCAACAACACAAACAACCACATGAACCAAGGTCAAACCTAAACGCCGACTCCGGCTCTTGACCTGGACCTGGGCCTGGGTCTGGGCCTTACACCCCCGAAATGGGCGGACGAATATCCGTTTTTCATATTTTTCAGTGTTTTCCACATTTTCAATGTCAACCCTTTTTTCATTTGTTTCAGTGCTTGCCACAACATTTTCAATGTAAACACCACTGTTATCAGACCCAGAACGCACATATTTTTTGTTCAAGAAAATACATAATTATTCTTCTTCTTTTTTTTTATATAGCATTATATCTTTTTAACTTTAATCAACCTATTCAAAAGTTATAAAACATTAATTTGAAAAAGGTACGAATAATAACAGGAAATTAATTCAAGAACATAAACATAGAGCTGGTTCTAACACATGTTACATAAGTCTGCAATGGGTTGACGTGGTTATGCAACCGGTCATTATAAAGCTATGTATGTCGATTTATTAGTTTCCTGACTGTCGGTAGACCAGAAGTGTCTCTTAGCACCTTATTCTGCAGAACTTGAATGTGATTAACCCAAGATTTTGCCGCTGTACCCCAAAATGGAATCCCATATGTCCGTGTGGACTCTACGATCCTTCTATACACCAACAGCTTGTTGCTCAAGCTGAGTTTGCTGGATGGCTTCAGCAACCAGTTTAGTTTCGCCCTTTTGGATATACACGCTGCTGCCGTGATCTGGATGTGTTTGCGACAGATAAGTTTCCTGTCCAAATACATACCCAGGTAGCGAACATGGTTCTCCTGAGGTATGACCATGTTATTGAGCCGCACGGTTGGACAATTACCATTTCTGAGTGCAAACGTGCAGTGTTGAGACGCAGATGTCCCATCGGTTGGCCCAAGAACTAAAACCATCTAAGAACCTCTGCGTAACACTGTGTCATCTGCGTATGTAGCAAGCAGCGTGTTTCTGGCTACTGGAATCGGCAAGTCCGCGGTGTATAATGTGTACAAGGCAGTTCCAAGGGCTCTACCCTGCGGTAAGCCCGCTCCAAAGCGGATGTTTGATCGCTAGCCCTAAGTTAAACCATAAAACAACAACAGGTAAGACCTGAGCAGCAAATACTGCGCCGATGGAAGTAGGGAAAAGCAGGTCATCATGCCATACGCGATTCAACACTTGCTGGATATCCAGGAAGACGGCTGAGCTGCACTGCTTATTTTCCAAGACCTCGAGGACATGCTGTACTACTGAACTTGCTGTTTTGTACCATGGTGATGCCTAAAGCCAAACTGATTATCAGGAATGGCACTCTGGAAACCACTTACTGCCGACAATCTGCCAAAAAACATTTTTTCAAATAGTGGAGAAAGTGGACAGCAAGCTTATCGGTCGATATGGCGAGCCAAGATTATCCGGCTTGCCAGGTTTCGGAAACATCGCAATCACAACACACTTCCACAGAGTGGGGAAGTGGTGGATGCGAATCATGGAGTTGAAGAGCAGCACCAAAAACATAGCTCCCTTCTCTGGAAGGGACTTAGCAACTCTGCCGTCGACGCCATCATAGCCAGGTGCTTTAGTGGACTTCAGACTGCCAATCTGCCAGCGGACTTCATTAGAGGCGATAGGTGTGATCGGCTGTACAGAAACGGAATCTGCATTGAAAAATGCTTCAGTAGCCTGTACCTGGATGGATGACGCAAGCGCAAAAGGCGTGAACCGGCATTTCAGCTAATCCGCAAATGCCGATGCAATCTCTGCATCCGATCGACACCAAGTGTTATCCGGTAATGGGCATCCGCCTGAGTGGTTGATCTGGAGCAGTAGTGAGTCTCGCAGACTAACATTACATCTATTTGATGTCGATGAATAAATAACTTCAACTCATTGGCGTTATTTGCAAGGCCATTGGAGTTCCACACGCCAACGCGCATCCCAATTTGGCTAATTTATTGTGCAAGTACAGCGTGCAACAGGCTCATCATGGCCATAAGTGTCTGATTCGTCTTGTTGAATTTTTACATAAGAATGTCAAACTGGGGCTGGGAGTGCTCATGGAACAGGTGAGGCTATTGCACTAGCTGATATTGCTGCTGACGCTGTGGATGCTGGTGTTGTTGTTGATGACGTAGTTGCTGTTGACGTTCTTGTATGCGCTATTGCTGTTGGTGTTGCTCCTGCTGGCGTTGCTGCGAGTGTTTCCGTTTTTGCTGTGCGCGCTCTCGATACCTAAGCATCTGGCGAACTTTATGTCGTCGCGTTTTTCGTGTCCGCTATTGTTCAGGAACCTGCGGTGCAACTTTCTAAAGCGGCAAAAGTTATTGTGGCTGCTGCTTCGGCTGCTGGCGGTGCTCATGTTGTGGCTGTTGTTGATGATGAAGCTGCTGCTAATGGTGACGCTGCTGTTGTAGCAGTTGCCCAAGTTGCTCCAGGAGCTGAGGACCCGTTTGAAGACTGCCAGCATCAGCATATGGAAAACTTTCACTGCGAATGGGTGCCAGGCTTCTTGGGAGCGACTTTTGTGGGTCTTGAGCCGGCCTTTTTGTCTGGGTCACAAGCTTCCGTACTTTGGCAACGCATTGATAAGCCGGTCATCCTTTCCAGCTTGCTGGATGGCTTCCTCTGCAGTTGGCACATTTCGGGTCTGCATCCAATCCAATGTATCCAATTATTCTTCTCAAAGCTGTAGTATGAAAACACTGGCTATAAAACTGAAATCTGTGTTTTAATCGATTTATTATATTCAATAGCTGTATACAGACCATGAGATTCAAATATTGGTGTTATAGAATGCGGGAGAGTTGTTTGATTTATTACAATTAGGCAATCTGCTCGGTGTATATGCCAAACTTGAAGTCTTTAGCTCTTGTGGTCTCTGAGCTACGCGTGTGCATACAAACGGACCGACGAACAGACGGACAGACGGACAGACTGCCATGGCTATATCGATTCGGCTGTTGATTCTGAACAATAATATATATTTTTTATGGTGGCAGAGTTGCTTCTGTCTGCCTGTTACATACATTTGCACAAAACCATTGTACCCATTTACCCATTTACCTATTTTCAATGGGTTCAGTGTACAACAGCAGTTTGGTCGGTTAGTCTTAGAGGGGAATGAATGTATTTAGAGTGCTGTGAATAATTTTCCATGCCGTGATTTATTTAAGGCATCGCAAGTTTTAATTGCGCCAGCGTGAGTTTTTATTTCTGCTGTTGTGGTGTTGAGGGCTCCAGCTAAATGTTTATTGCATAATGGCATTTGCCATGTTTATTTTTTTTGCAGATTTTATGCTTTGGGTTTTGTGCTTTGATTTTGCTTCTTTTTTTTTTTGCAGTTTTGCTTTTGTTTGTGCACACATCCTTTGAACAAAGTTTTTCCCTTTGCGTTTCTCTCGTTGTGTTTGTTTGTGTGTAAGTGTGTGTCTGCCTATATTGTTGTGTGCAGTTGTAGTTATTGCTGTTGTTGTTGTTGCTGTGGCTGCGGCGCTTTTGGCATTGCCATCATCATCGCGGCACTTTGCAACCCTGACCTGAATTTAATTCTAAAATTTTTTATCTGGATTGTTGTTGTTGTGCGGCAAATCAGAAACTGAAACGCTCACGCACACACACCCGCCAGGTTGCTCCTACTAGCCACATATCTGCCTCAATTTGAAGGCTACAGTTACCAAAATTTGGTTTGGTAGATTACTGGTCGTCTTTCTAAGAATCGATGAAAACTTGGTATGTCCCACACACACCTGCGCCCAAAATCGCCAAAGCCGCTATATCTCCCACAATTTTCACCAAACTTAGAGGGTATCTTGGTGGTAATCTCCATCAAAGATCAGAGTATAAATTTTCAGACCATGACCACACCCGCCGCTACCAGGAACTGAGGACCTTGAAATCTGAAATGCGCATATCCTCCACCATTTTTAAGCAACAGTTACCAAATTTTGAAAGTATGTTTCTAATAACTCCCCTACAAGATCGACAAAGAATTGGATGGCCCACTCCGCCTCCCCAAATCGATAAATCGATAAAACTATATATCTCACGCAATTTTAAAGCTAGAGTCACCAAGAAATAGGAGGTTCCTAGTAATCTCCAAGTTTGCCTTACAATTGCGGTAGATACATGTATGTAGATGTATGTGCTTTTGTGAATTTTAGGGGCACATGCTATCATATGGTATGATTTCTTGGTATCAGAGTTTTTCGCAGTTAGTTACGCCCGAAATTGAACACAAAAT
Source organism: Drosophila seclusa (assembly GCA_035043575.1). NCBI lineage: Eukaryota > Metazoa > Arthropoda > Insecta > Diptera > Drosophilidae > Drosophila > Drosophila seclusa. The sequence continues at coordinate 445,162 of JAWNMX010000377.1, read as the reverse complement.
TACATTAACACATACATATATGGGCCATGTAGGCACTATGTACAACAACAACTCAATTAATCTGGCTTAAGGTAAGTAATAATCCATTACTGTGAACTATAAGTATATCTTATTGTTCAAGTATGAGCATGTGTCGCTATAAGATGCCGATAGATGGCTCATGCAGCGGTCTCAAACATAGGCACTTGAGGCTGACTTGCATAGGGTCACGCTATTCTTAGAGATGAAAGAGGAGATACATTGCGGTCGCCTTACGGTTGCACTAGATAATAACTATATATTTAGGTAAGGCAGTTCGATTCTCGTCAGAGCACGCAGTTCGATTCTAAACGTAGTCTCATCGTGTTGACTACACACTATACGTGTATCACACTTTTTTTTTTGTCCTTCGAGCCGGATACAGAGTTAAAAACTAATCGTTGAATCTGTGTACATAGTTCTGCACTAAATGTGGTCTATGTAACTTGAACTCCGCGAAGATCTCAGAATTCGAATTTAATCGTCGAATCTGAAAAATTTTGTTCCTTCGCGAAAAGGCATGTTCTGTGGCTTACAACAGAACTGTGAAGCAATATCAAATCAAAGCAAAACAACAACAAACAATTTAAGTGAATATATTGTTAGAAAAACATTTGCTAAAAATGGAGCCGTCCACATTACAAAAAGAGATTAATGGACGGGGAGTCGGGGAGTCCCCACATGGGAGAATTATGGAAACCTAGAGTTGAAGCGCTGAAGTATCGTCTAAAGCAGATTCTTCGAAACAATAGCTGCATCTTTTGAAGAGTTTTCTTCGCTGCTATATCGCGGCCATTGATCTCAATGGAAAAGTGAGAACGAGTCGGACTATATACGGACCACTGGATGTTTCCTAGGAAGATTGAATCATAAACTCATGCAGCTGGGAACATTGCGTTTATCAATTCACCGGCCAGAAGCACACGTAGACGATTTGTCCATGACCAATTGCCTTTACGGATTACTGTTCCTAGACGACTACCCACTTCCCAATCCTCTATCAATGTATCTTGAACACTCAAGTCACTCTTCTGTATTAACTACCAATAACCCAACCAACTTACAAGCTCCCCTTACCCAAGCTATTGAACGCTATCTAATTAGAAAGTAATTTATTTATTTTGCGATTTATGTTTATACTGTAAATTACCGAAAATTAATTTTTTTTTCAATCTCTTTGGGCGTCAGTTTACAATCTATTTGTGCCATTTTATCAACTGCATGTCTTGTCCTTACGCGCTGTCAAATGGACTCGCAAAATGCGCCAAAGACAGAAGAAGAGCACAAGGGACAATTCAGTTTTAAGCTCCATAGCTGCAGGTAGCTACTTGACTGTCGTCATGTTGTGCATGTGTGTGTGTGTGTGTCTTTGATGGCCAAGCAGTTAGGCAATGACAATCAACTTAAAGCAGCATCCCCTTGTCAGTATCCCTTCCCGGCCATACTTTTAATCCAACTCCAGTTCCATGGGTCGACCAGCAGGATCAGAATCCGGATCCAAAACAGAAGCAGAAGCTGAAGCACAATGTAAATGCAAATGCAAATGCACTGGACAAGGGTAACTAGCATACAAAACCAATTTCCTTTTTATGGCAAATGAAATGAAAATTTGAAATGACCACAAAAACGAGTGACAAACACACACAGCAAGTGAAGAAAAATGAGGAGGAGGTTGCTTTTTAATACAGGAAACGGCAACACGGACAACATACGACATTGTGAAGTGGCTTCATTTATTCAACTATTTTTTGCTTGCTCTCTTTCACTCGCCCTGTCTGTTTAGCTGTCTAGTGCAGCAGAAAGCTGGAGCCACTGCATCATAAATGGTAGCCACATTAACCAATAAGAGGAACAGAAGCAAAAGCAGCAACAGCAGCAGCTGCCAAAACGCGAAATTAGCCGCCAAAAACTGACCAACTGAACAACTGACTGCTCAGCGACTGTCAGCATGCGATTAGATTTGCGGTTAGGTAAGAGGAGGAAGCGAGCATTGAAGAGGGATGTGGGATGTGATAGGTTGTGGTGTTACACCTTTTTTTGCTGTCTTGCGATGTCAGCAGACAGAGAGAGAGAGAGAGAGAGAGAAGAGAGAGAGAGAGAGAGAGAGAGAGACAGAGAGAGAGACAGAGTTTTGGGTCAACCGAGAAATATAACCGACGCGGTTTTGCGGTGGATTTATTTTATTGCCCCACTCATCAGGCCAACGCATAGAAGAGCCAATAGGTAGCTGGAGCAAGGGGTTAATGGGGCAACTGTGGCAAGTTGGTGCTCCTCGTCGTCATCAACTGCCGTTGCCTGCTGCACGGTGCCAAGTCGCCTTTTGTGTGGTTTCTCTTGAATCCTTTCGGATGTTACTTTGCTGAAGTTAGAGTACAGCCGGGATGTCTCCTCTACCACCCACCTCCAAGCCACCGCATCTCATAAAAGGCCATACGTATGCGCTTTTTATTTGATTTGATTTAATTTCATGGTCTGTTATGTGTGCTCTTCTCTTAGCCTCTTCCTCGCTCTACCTCTGTCTGCTGCTGGAAGAAAGGGGAGTGTGTGTGTGGGTGGATTGGTAGGGTGAATTCCTTAATGTATGCCACTGCTGGTTGAAATTAATTTCATTTGATTTTTATTTATTTATGCCAATGAAAATTGATCGGGCTTTGTATTTTATATTTTTGCTTATTTTTTTGTGTTTTTTTTTTTAAAACTTGGTCCTGCATAAAAAGAAGAGAAAAATATCTGTATCTGCACTGTTTAAGTGTGAATATGTGACGCTCTAAGATGCAGATAGCTGGCTCATGCAGCGCTCTTAAAATTAGGCACTTGAAGCTGGCTTGCATGGGGTCAAGCTATTTTTAGAGATGAAAGAGGAGATGCACCACACACTGCGGTCGCCTTACAAGCGGCTGCACTCGATGGAGTTACACTGCGGTCGCCTTACAGACGGCCGCACTCGATAAGAGACCAAGCGGGGTACTTTTTTACATTATCCTACTTAGCAGGTGGGGAAACTTCAGTTTATTAGGGTCATATATTCTTATTGGTGGTTGATAAATGTACCTACCATCGGTCTTTGGAATTTTTGAAAAATAATGAATAATTAGCTTTTGTCTTTGACACTGGTCCAATTAAGTTGTCCGCCACTGTACATTTATAGGAACTTGAAAGCTGCGTGTAAATATATATTGCTGTTCGGTAACCAAATAAATGTCCTTAGGCCTGCTGACAAGTAAGTACAAATATATGCATATATTAATTTGAGATCGTCTCTTTTGCAAATCAGAACACGCCAAGGGAAATGGAGACCAAGATTGGAGTGACCACTTCCACGAGCGGGTTATAAACTGTTGCTTGTTTTTCATTCCATCGGTGACTATATAAATGGCTTGAAAACATTCATATGCCATAGAATATGTGAGCTCATTTACGTTCGGTAACTGAGTTCGAGCTTCTCAAAGTTGTAATGGTTGGTGCTAGGAATATACACTTTTGTATACTTTGATATCGAAGGAGTCAGTTACGCCCGACTTCAACGTTGTTAGTGCGATGCTAAAGTAGCTTTAATAGTAGTAGATTAAAAGTAGTATATCTAAGAATGTGTAATAGGTTTTTTTAATGCCGTTTTCTTGTTTGTCCCAAGATTGTTAAAATCTACCCCACTTGAATAAAAGTATGCTACATTAAATTTAAATTAAGATTCGAACACATACGATTAAATTCTAAGACATGGTAACATGAGGGGAAGCAAGCGGGTGCATAAAGGGACCTTTAGTGAAACATACTGGATGGGTAGAGTAAGATCGCTTGAGTCGAATATCAGCTCAGATTTTGCTGACACCTATGAGCCATCAACAATAAAAAGACACTCTATGAGCCGCTGAGGCGAGCAATGTAAATCGTGTATCTTATTTCTTCTTTATTAGATCCTTTTGTTTAGTTGTATTGTATATCTGTATGGATAATTAATTTGATTATGTATAGGGTCCCATCTGCTATTCGCGATCAGATTCGAAAGTAAAAGCTACCCTGTCTTGTTTATAACTGCACGGTTCACTTAACTACAAAATTATTGTCGCCTAAAACGTGTAGCAGCTGACCATGGTTCATTGGTTACAAAGTTCGGCATTGCCAACGAACGCTATGAAAAATAAGTTCTGTCTTGGACAAGCCGATTAATATCGGTTGAGTATGGAGCGGCCTTTTTCAGGCGTTGGTCCAGACCATGGTTCCGCAAACTGCTGCTGCTGCTGCTGTTGTTGTTCGTGTTGTTGTTGAGGTTATGCGCGTTGCTCTAATTTTGTTTTTCATACTCCAGCGTCAATAGGTTCGTTTGTCAATCTGATAATCAAGCCCCATTCAGACAGCCTTGATACGGACAGCCAACACGTCAGTCAGTAAGTGAGTGAGTCTGCTGGTTTCGTATGCAAGACCATAGCCTTGGTTCTGGTGTAAGGCCTAGGGCGGCTGCCAGGCGGGTCACCCTTATATACAAATACATATATTAATAGATGGCGCGTCATGCACAACACATCATCATTTATCAAAGCGCGGCAACAATTCGCAGGCTGACAAGCCACTAGCTCCTTTTAAGCGAACACACCGCCCATCTCCCTCCCCAATTCCATTTATTTGCTATGCTAAACCAAAGCCGTCGCCATTTTCTTTCGGTGCTTATTCGGCGGCGGCTTATCGTTAGGTGGTCCTGTCATGTAACGGTTAAATCTGCATGAAAAATTAATGCTGCTGTGTGCATACGTATGTATGTGAGTGTGTGTGTATGTTTGTGCGTGTGAGTGTAACCGTGCCTCTATGCTATTGAAATTAGTATTGGCCTTTGGCAGCCACATTCCCATTCATACACTCAGAAAAAAGAAACTCTGCAATGTTATTTTCGAACCAAGTAAATCACTGCCAAATTCCGACCTAGATTGCCAATTATACACCAAGGATTGAACCTTTATATTGTATTATATATATTGTGAAATAGAAAAATTTCCGACCAAACACACATCGACAACAGTTTCGTGTGTGTTGACAAAGTCTAAGCTTTCCATTATTGCCTCGTAAAAGATTTCTTTCTGTACACGTAAAAACTCGAGCAAGCGTTTATACAATGTGCATATGGCTTGGCCGGCACTGATTTGGGTCAACATTTCTTTTTCTAAGTGCATTATTGACATTTGCATTCACAGTTCAAAATGTTTGCATTTAGTGTTTATATTTTATATATATATATATAATAACAAGTGTCGTTGAGATTCGTCGCTCTGTGTATGTGTGGGACAGGTCAATGCAGTATTCCGCAATTGGGTATGTAGGTCATGCGTGTGTGTGTGTGTGTGTGGATGTTACTCAGTGTGTGTGATAGTGTTTCTGTTGTGTGTATATACAGGTATATGGCCATTAGTAAGTGTGACGCCAGATGTTCTCGTTGGGCTGCTGTCGACGCTGCCGCAGCTGCTGTTGCTGTACTCTCTGATAAGATGAGCAGAGGTATTTATCCGTGTCGTTTTTGTGACCGCCGGCGGGCTCATGGAACGGTAAATTCAGGCGTCTTCGCTTCTGGATGGGCTCGACCGGCAGCGGAATTACCGCTGATCGCCGATTGCCCGTGGGCTTTTTATCCTCCCACTGTTGTTATTTTTTTTTTTTAAAGGAACTGGTTTTGCTTGTGGCAACTGCTGCTGCTTTTGGTGCTGCTGCTTTGCCTGCTGCTGTTTCGGATGCTTTGTCTTAGTTTTCATTTTAGCTGGCGGCTTTGGCTCACTATTTGGCTGCGATGTCGCGTGCGTTTTAGCAGCCTTTGGCAAACATCCCGTTGGTTTACTCAGCAGTTGTTGCGGGTGTTGGTACTGCCGGTTGACGCGTTGACGATGTTGCTGCTGCGTTTGCTGCGGTTGTCGTTGTTGTTGCTGCTGTCTCAGGGGCAGTTGTTGAGCGTGCATATGCAACATTTCTGCCTGCATTATCTGCTGTCGATTCTTAAAGGCACGCTTGTGGGCAGACACTTGAGTGGCACTCACAGCTAGCAGATGATTTAATGACTTCGGCTGGTTTGGCAGCTTTATTGTAATTTTTTGTGGCATTTTTACTTTCTGAGGTGTTTGCAGTTGCTCAGCCAGTCGTAGAGGTGCCAATTCCAGTCGTCGGCCGGCGTTGCTGCCCCTTATGTGAGCCACATGACTGGTGCGTGTGATTTTATTGGCGGTGGCAGCAGTTTGCCTGCCACTTGCGCTGTACCTGCTGGAGATTTGATTGCTCATCTTCATCATCTCTTCTTTGTCCAAGTGGTGCTGTTGTTGCTGCTCCTGGGTCAATTGCTTGTTCTTGGTTTTGGTCTTGCTTTCGATCTGCTTTAGGATCTTGCTGCGGGTTCTAGTTAGTCTGATGGACCTTTTTGATTTTGACTTATTATGATTTTTATTGAGCGTTGGCAGTGCATCTGTATCCCTTGCTTGTTGTTCCTCTAGCTGCTGCTGTTGCTGCTGCGATCGCCAGATGGACGCCAGCGAATCCAGCGGCTGCGCATTCTTTTTTTCAGTTGCCAATTGAACGGCCTTCATTATTCTTCGCTTTGTCCTTGCCACCGTCGTATGTACCTGCTTCTGCTTCAGTTCCTGCTTTATCGGATAGTTCAGGCTGCGCTGCCTGTGATTCGTGTGGAGCACATTGCGAAAGCTGAGGCAGTGCAGCTGCTTTGGTATCTGCTGGCTGTCTAGATGCCGGTTGCGGTTACTTCCATACTCCTGACGACGATTGAAGGCTTGAAATTCAAATCGTCTTATGTGATCGCCGAACGTGTGCAAGCAGATCTGCTCCTTTTGAGCTGCTTGGGATAGACCCTTTAGCTGCAGGCCATCGATAAGTCGGATGTTGCCGAAGTCCACGCCAGCTTCTGCTTGGCGTTCGAATCGGACGGCAAGACGCTGCTTCAGTGCCTCATCGACAACCATTAGCTGCTGATCGGCATAATCAGAGTCGTAGTCAGAAATCCGCCTATGCTGCCGAATCCCTGATTGTTCAATCTTATTTATATGAGGACGGCAGCTGGGATGGAGATCTCTGTTTTTGACCTTGTTGTTGTCTAACGCATTGCCCATGCCCAACTCGAAAGTTGTAAGCGCAGGCAGCCTCATCGAACGTCCATGCAATACGCTCAGATTAATCTTATTCATATCCATTTCAGCAACTGCCGTTCGCCTGTTGCTCCTCTGCTTGTTGCCGGCACCGAGCAAAGTGCTGCTACTTGCAAGACTGCTTCCGAAGTTTCCCCGTCCCCGGGTGCTGCCGCCGTACATGCGCAGGCCACCAGCTGAGAAGGACATGGAGCGACGTCGATTGGCCTTCATCACGGTATGCAGCAGATTACCTGAATTGGCATTAACTGCCTGTTCGGCCATCTGTTTGTGGTTGCGTGGATATTCCGATGTTTTGCGGCCCAGCTGCTGCGATGTGAATGACCGCACCGGTGCATTATGCTCCTCACGCACCTTCAGATTCTGCAATACTGCTGATGAATAAGATTGAAATGTTAGTATTTTGTTAAGCTGTAAGTCCAGCTGGTGATAAAATCTTTCCTAAGGTCTATATAGACCTCACATTGTACCGTGAATTATGTACTTCTGATCAACAAGATAGATCGGCTCTCTGCAGACCAGAGATCAACGGCCTAAAATGGGAACAATAGAACATACATATATTTAAATGAATAAATAAATTGTAATATAGCAGAATTTCGGTCTGCAAGGGGGTGTAACTTTTGCTCTAGCACATTCGATCCCCAGCAAAAATCGTCTACAGGAACTGACACGGCGTTCGGTTTATCAGTTATGAAGCTTTGAAGTTGACAAATTATAATTTCTCAAAATATATACTATTGAATCTGAGTTGTGTGTCTTTCCCTTTTAATAGTCTCTACAACAGATGGTCTCGACAATATCAAAAATTGTATGGGGTTGATGGTGTCGTTAATTTTATTTTATATACTTATTTAATATGTGTGCATATGCACTCACCTGAATTGTAGGCCACGACGGAGTTTTTGAGTTCATAGTAGCTCTTTACCGCATTATCATAAATCTTATTGGTGTTCCTCAATAGCCAGAGATTTTTGCGTCCGTTGACACGCATAAACCGATCGGCCTTCATGTTATATAAGTACATATCAGCTAAGTCTCGTCCTTTGCGGTATTGATTTCAATGGGTGGTTGCTGCTGTTTGTCCTTTGTTGTCAGTGTACTCAATATGTACCAAAACAATTTACTTAGTTCTTTCAGTGCCACTTTACTGCGGAGATGCACGCGCCTTTAACTCAAAATTTTGGATATATTTGATGTTGTACCAAATGTTTATTAATTAATTTTTTTCTATTAAACTTTTGTCTCAGACCTCGAAGTACAACAAATTTTATATACAATTGAGTTGCCTGCTAAAAAATAATAATTCTGAGTTTGTCATTGATTATTGTGTTATGACAAATAAAATCGGCCTATTTTGATGCCGAGTACGTACAACAAATCTGTTTAGCTCTATTTATATATAAATTATACAGATTAAAATATCCAATTAAATAGCCAATTTAGTTATGTGAACAAATTAGGGTCACCTATTTATTTCCCACGCGACAATCATTTATTGGCTACTCGGTCAAGTGGCCAATGTGAGCTGTGTTGGGATAATGTAATAATTAGCCACAGATAACAACACACACATACACGTCGGCCAGGTGACTCAATCATCATCATTACATAGGTCCGCTGTTTGATTCATAATGCTATTGTTGCTGTTGTTGTTGATGATGGGGTTGATGATTATGCTGTCGTGTGCACATTGCTGCTGCTGCTGCTGCTGCTGGCTCATCTTGTATACAAACAAGATTGCTAAAAGTGCTGAAAGTGCTGGTAACAGCCAGGCACGCACACTTAAAACAATATTCGAAATTTGTAACTGTGTGGCATTGGCATAATATTTATGTGACTGAGCAATAATTGGAAGTTTTATGTATGCGCAGAAAAACACCACTGAGTTTAGACATGTTTTTTTTATTATAATTTTTTTTTTTTTTAATTTTAAGATCTAAGTTGTCAAAGAACCGCCCACCTATAGTCATGAAGAATGGTAATTTTCTTCATTTCAGGTAGATTTTGTATTTATTTATTTATTTTTTTGAGTGCAGGTAGAAATTGTGCTGCTGGTCGTGCAGTGCATGTGCACAAAGTGGCTTTAATTAAATTACATTGCGTAATTTATGCATTGCTCAGCCCCGCTGCTTGTACAACCTCACAGAAAACAAATCGCGAGCAAGCGGCCTCTGTACCTGCTACTACTAGTTGCAAATGCCTTTTAGGCTTAATCGAATCCAGGATTTATTGCAGCGTTGCCAGCGTAAATGAATAGAGCCGCAATGCCCACAACCATATAATCCAAACACACGCAAACACAGAGTGACAGTTGCAAGCAGTAGCAACTTTTTTGGGGTGAAACCAACACATAACATAAGACTTTAAAATTTAATTAATTAATTGGCACATTATTTCGGTTAGTGTCATCATTTACCCCGGACCTACCACCTACTCCTACGCACCGTGCCAATGTTGTTGATGTCTTTGCCAGCGTCGACTTTTGACCCTTTTAATACTTTGCGAGTGTAAAGTGAATTTTAGTTTAAACCCAAAGAAGGAAATATTTTCTTTGCGGCACTCACCCACATTGTCCCCCTCCTTCACATTCCCTCTCCCATTTCTTTGTTGTTGTTGCTGCTAAACCGTCAAATTAGCAAAGTGAGGTGCAAATATTACGAGTGTCCTTTTTTGAGCTGACAGCCAGTTTACGTTCCTGTTGCTCTTGTTGTTGTTGCAGATGTGTTGTTTGTTGTTGTTTTAATTTGAGTGAATGATGAAAAGCTGTTTCAAGAAGAAATGCTTTCAGCTTTTAGCGTGCCGCCTAATTGCGGGCATAGCTGGCTGTTCGCCTAATGCTCTGCTTTCCATGTGCGCTGGCCCCATTAAAACTGACATTCATTGCATTTCTGGCAATTACACTAATTGACTTTTAACCATGAGTACATGAGGAGTACACCCAAACCTCCTTTCCTCTTTCACTAACGTCCAATCTATAAGGGACCATTAATTTTGTATGCGCAATCTGTTTGTTGCACTTTCATACTTTTCAGCTAGATCGGGTCTGCAAATCATAAGCACTGAGAGAGAGAGATGCACCCCATATGTTTGCTGAGTATTTTCAATCTACCTAGTTCTCTACTAACTTCTCACCAAATGTATCATATACTAATCCTGTTCAAACAGCTAATTGCGTTTTTGGTCCTGTGATCACTTTAGAGTCACTTCTTGCCGACCTACACTCAATCATGCCTAGGTATTCGCCAGGTCCAGATGGAGTTCCGGGGTGTGTACTTAAGTACTGTTCTGAGTCTATTTGCAAACCTTCACTTAAATTATTTACCTTGTCTGTTGAGACTTATTGTTTTCCCGCTATTTGGAAGGAGTCCTTCATTATTCCTCTCCATAAAAATGGCTCAAAGTCTGATATAAAAAACGACAGGGGTATTTCCAAATTGTCCGCAATACCTTAGGCATTTGAGAAAATATGAACGACTCAACTGCAACACTTATGTAGTTCTATTATTGCACCATTCCAGCATAATTTTGTGAAATGTAAGTCTACTACCACTAACATTCTTGAATTTACTTCCCTTGAGATCAAAGGATTTCAGAATAAAATGCAAACTGACGTCGTTTACACTGACTTTTATTCTGTTCACCATTGTCTCCTTCTTTACAAAGTAAACCTTATAGGATTTCTTACTAACCTTCTTACCAGGATTTCGGAGTATCTGAGTAACAGAACACAAAATTTTGTATTTAAATCAGTACTTTCTAAACCAATCCTAGTCACCTCTCTACCCCAGGGTAGTCACCTGGGTCCAGTGCTTTTTAATTCATTTATTAATGACCTTCCTTTTGCTTCTTATTAACCTTCCGTCCCTAACTAACCGCCGTCTAGACCGCCTCGTTATTTCTTTCCACTTTCTCTTAATCGTTGTACTACTAATTATTCCTTGCATGAACCGTTTCGAGTACTCTGAAACGATTATAACAAACTGTACCATGTAATCAATTCAGAGTGTTCTATTTCTATAATTAAAAACTCAATTTTAAATCTCGGGAATAATTTTTTCGCATGCACAGGTGTTGGTGCTTAACTAATTCTTACTAATTATTTTTAGTCTCATTAGGTTTTTCTGGGTTTTCCCCAATTCATGCAATATATGTTGGACCGTTTTGCATTTAAATACCCCCAGAAATCTTATAAATATTTCGAATTTCAAATATATTTTTAATTTCAATTTTATTTTAAATTTAATGTAATTAAATTTCTTACTTGTATTTTTTGTGTCGACTGATTTAATAAATAAATATTGCTAGTTTACTTTGCCCTTGTTGTTAAGTTCAGTTTATAGTTAAATTTTTCCTAATATTAAGTTGATGCTCGAAATCTTTTAGTTAGATGTTACCTTTGATTTATTTATTTTAATCAAAACCATAAATTTTGAATTTATAAAAATGTGTTTGAAAAACTAAATTTAAATTTTTAAAGACTTACAATTAAAAAATTAGTTAATAAAGTTGACTTTTGTTTGTGTTAAATATTTTCTTGTCAGCGAAGCTTAGATAAGATTAGGGCACCTGAACTGCGGGCCTAGAAGCTGATAGAGATATTGTCGAGATGATAGCTTTTGTAATTGGATTAGATTAGCCACAAAATCAATAAGCCCGTCTGCCCCGCATCGACTCAAGTGAAATCATCGGCAGCGAGCGCAGCCATCTGAAGTGCAGGCGAAACTGTTTCTGACATTTGCACCCAGCTTATACCCATGAGTTGAATCGTTCGTATGCTGCAGCTACAGCTCCTGCAGAATTTCCCCCTTTACCGCCACTTACAACCACTTTTGGCCCGAAAAGTTCTTTGTGGTTGGGCGGTGGCGCGGTCGGTCGAAAGGTTAGGGATGAACGGATTCTCGACGGGCGAACGACATGCCTTTGGTTAGGCTGCTCTTGTCGTAGTAGCTCGCGCGTGTGCTGCTTTTGAAGTGTTCACTCGGCCATTTTCCAGCACTATACGAATACAATTTTTAACAACTCGCCGAGGCGGACGCTATGTGCGTCGCTTAAACTCCCAACGGTCGAGAGGGCGACGAGTCCATCAACTTGTGTCGACGTCGTTTTAGTTTTGTGAAACTTTCTGACCCTTAACTCAAATTTGCAAAAGTGTCGTGGGGTCCAATCTAAGACCATGTATACCGAGAGCAACGTGACAACTCCTTAAGTGGACCTATCCCCCGACCCATTAAACGATCTGCCCATTTACCTGTCATATTTATGAATAATCGGCAGTCAATCTGGGGACAACTCCAAACCTTTCAGATTGGTGCTCGTTAAACTATTAATGCCAACGACGTTGAATAATGAGCTCCGCACGTTGCATTTTGTGATATATGACTAGCCAATGGCTTCATCAATATTGGCTGGCTGGCTAATGATGCCCTCGCTGCAATGTCATCCACCCAATCACCCAGCCATAACGCCGTGTCGCTAATGCTACTCATTACAAGCATTTGAGTCGCAGAGACTAAGGATAATATGGCACGCAGATGACCTAAATGATGACCTTAAATAGCAAGCCAAATATATGAATTTTCCGTAGTAAGTAAGGAATGCCTTTTTGTTTTTTTTATTTATACCTTAGTTACTATCAAATCTATCAAATCAAAATAGAGAATGCTTTGCAAGTAAACTAACAAAATGCAACGAGTATGCGACTCAAAACTCAAAGCTTCAAACAAAAACTTATATTAATCCTTAGAACGTGAGCGAAGTACATATATTTTTGATTAAACGAATTCGCTCTTAGCAGAAACAAACCAAACGAATGATAACACGGATAACTAGTTCAATAGTTCGATTATTTGCCAACAACAAAAAATAATTATCCAAATTTTCATGCGATATCCATCTACTCTAATATGAGTTTTTCCCTTGTTGCAAGTGTAAACAAGTCAGCACACACGAGCTACAATGATACGGTGTCATGTGAAACCCGAATTTGCTCAAGCACATGATTTTAGGCCAATTCGTTGTACACGTTGGACACATGAATGAACATCAAATGATTTGAGCATTAATATTTTACAAAGTTTTCTTTACCTGTGTTTTTTTTCCTCATTTACTCATTTTTATACCCCGAATCCATTGAAAGTGTATAAAAAGGATATAATAGTCTTGTGCAACTGTATGTAACAGGCAGAAGGAAGCATCTCTATTCCTCTAATCAGGATCAGTCGAGTCGATATAAGTAGTAGGGAACTGGGGATTCTATGACAGGAAATTGCTTGTTGCTATTTTTATTGCTTTTGATTTTTAATTGCTTCATTACAGCACTTAATTTATTGCTTTTGGGTGGGGGAGTGACAGGTGTGTGACCTTTTTTTTAGAAAAATGTGTGGTTTTGGATCACGTACGTGACATTTATGATCGAAGGGTCTAGATTTATGGATGACCCATTTTTTATTATGGGTTGGAGTCAGGTGGAGGATCACTCGCGCACTTGTGTGTACGTACGTGATTGTGGTTTTTAGAACTCTTAGGACACCTCCCACCTGAATGTTTTTCCACATCATAATTATAGTATTAATAACGTAAACTGTTCGAAGGATTGGTCTATTTATACCGAAAATACTCAACTTGAGGTAAAAAATTCGGGTTTTATGGCACCCAGGTGTCCACAGTGTACCTGATCCAAATAAAATGTGCACCTCAAAGTAGGCAACATTTTTATAATCCTACTTAGCAGGTGGGGAAACCCCAGTTTATTGGGGTCATATATTAATTTTGGCCCTAAATATATATACCTATCATCGGTCTTTGGAATTTCTGAAAAATAATAAATAATTAGCTTATGGCAGGCAATTACTTTTTTTCTTTGACACTGCTTTCTCTGAACTGTGAGCCACTGTATATGTAGGAATAGAAATACACACAAAGAGACGAGGGCAGAAAGAAACGCGAATTGGTCACCGTTATTAAACGTAGTAAACGAGTAGGCATTCAGAGACTGGTGGTAAGCTCCGCGTTTATTCGGTGCCAAAATCTCGCCAAAAACGCATGTAAATTTAAGTTACGAAACCAACTCATTTATGTTGGGAAATTACATAATACATACATATATACTGAAGTCAATTTGTTATTGAGAAACCCGATAATAATATTAAATAATTATAATAATAAACATCATTGCTGAATTATTTAGTGCTAGTGAAATATTCGGGATCCACAATTTTGGGAGCTGGTTCGGGATTTCTGAACAAAAAGTAAATGTAAACTATTTACTAGAACATTGTACTGTATTTTAAAAATTGCGTGATTTGTGTTGTGCGGTAGTCAACAAAGATTTTGTTAAAATCGCAAAGACTTGAAAGCTGTATGCGGGGAAACGGAATTTCGAAAAGTTGTGAAATTCGATTCTTGCATGAAAAAGTTTTGAGACAAAATCGACAAATCGAGGAGGCGGCGAAACGGCGAATGAAGCTGGTAGGCATAGTCTGGTACGTCGACAACAAAACTGTCTGTATTAAAGTCGACTAGAGAAGCCATCGCAGCAGTGGTGCATCATAGGAAACAGACAAAATAAGCTGAGGTTAGTGTGTTGTGACTGTCTGCGCGGATTGTGGCGAGAGGCGTGTGGAAAGAAACGGTGCGGATGACATCAAGAATGCAGCAGCCGAGGGCGTGCGTATACGGAAAAAGAGGCAAGCAATGGTAGCTTGTGGGTATAATGTGGTACAGCGGCGACAAAATCAATCTGTATTGAAGTCGTAGTGAGTTGCCGAAAATTCTTCAACGCCATGGTTGAGACGAAACAGTTACGTGAGAAGCCGAACAAGATTAACAGAAGAAGTAACATAGTGTTGAGTGTATCGTGCGAATAGTCGCAAATATGTATGCACTGTTAAGGTTACGGAGTTAACATAAGTTAAGTTTAATTGATTTGACATTTTGATACTGAAGTTGGTCTTGCGTGTCGCCGTCGGCATTTGGCTGAATCGGCAGAGTTTGAAAATTATTTAATTTTGTAATTAATTGTAAGGTAAATGAACAATAATGAACAGAAGCGAAATTTTGGCACTGCGCGTGTCGGAGTTGCGGGTGAAGTTATTAGAGCTTGCAAATGGGAAAAAATTAGAGTTGCAAAATAGACTAATGAATCATTTTGGGTTGAAAAAAGTTAAAATCAATGAACAAGATAATGATATTGATGATGATGAAATATTAGATATAACTGTAATTGATAGTTTAACAGGTCAGAGCCGTCAGACAGAATCATGGCAAAATCATGGTTTACATTAAAGGATGTTGAAGGCGGTTTTCCACAGTACTCTGGTTCAAACTCCCCAGACATTAATCAGTGGATAGAATAACTCGAATAGTGTGCGATTACGGTAGAGTGGAGTCAGCTTAAGATATTTCTTTATTTATTATTTCTTTATGCTTAGTGGTGTTGCAAAGGTGTTTGCACGTAGCGTGATATTCGTGATTGAAACACATTAAAGGCTGTGTTGATCGACGAATTTGGTATAAGAGTGCCGAAAGAAAGATCTGAAATTCACCGTAGACTTAGCAAAAGGCAGCAGTAGAAGGATGAAACGTTACATGAATACTTATATAGCCTGATGGAGATAGCAAAGCCCATCAATTTGGAAGACGTGAACGGTATTCCCGACTCTAGAGCTGTACCAAGCTAGGAATATGAGACAGTTGAAGATACAGATTGAGGCTTCCCAGAATTTGCGAGGCCCTATTGTTAAATATATGTATGTATATGACAGTGCATGTGTGAGAAAGGGGTGGTATGATAATCGTCTGTATATATGTATGTGTGCATGTATGCTTATATGTACATACATGTATATGCACGCGTTGGTTGCAAGCCGGTGATTTCATAATAATACTGTATGTGCACTGTCTTAGTTTGTGCATGCCATAAGATATGAAAGTGTTTCCACGTAAAATTCTTGAAGGGAAATTTGGAAATAAAACTACAATATATTTAAGACCTGTGTGCAGAGCATTCTTACCTCTTTCAGTATGACCACTGGACTAAAAGAGTTAGAGAAAGTGAGGGCTAATATTTGAGCGAATACGTGCACAAAACATTTATTTAAACACAAATTGGGCAAACTTTGTTTTCGTGTGAAACTTTCGATTTGGTCGAAAGTTCAAAGGCATGCTGATAGGCCATTAAATGGTATCTGCATTATTCAGTAGGCCGTACCGTACCGTCCTATCGTCATAAAAGAAGCGACTCAATAAAAATTAGTGGCAAATGAAATTTTAATTTTTAAACAGTCCCAAAGCTCAGCCGCTGAACTGAATAATACACAACTCAAGAGCAGTACGGTCCAATCAAACGGAATGTGAAAATCTGTTGAGCTATGTCCCCAGCAAATCAAATCGAAGGAAAGTTTCCCAAAAAGAAAAATGAAGAAACGTGTAAGCCTAGCGTTAACAGAACGTGTTTTCCGCTTCATCTCAGTGGCAAAATCAAAAGGGAAAACGAAAAGAAACCGTAAACTGAACAGCCGAGACAACACTGCAAAATGTTGCCAACACACATGTTGCCCAGGCATTTGTCAAGCCCATAAAGCGGCCTGCAGGCAATAGAGGTGGGAGTGGCAGCGGCGCTGGTAGCTGTCAAAAGTCAAAAGACATATACTACATATACATATGTACATGTAACATGCAATGATGCCTCAACCCTAAAGCTCCACTTCTGTCAAATACTCACAGTACTTCACCCATCATTCAGTCAAATAACCAGTTACACTCAGAAACAAAATTTACTGGCAATTTACAAATTCGCCATAAAAATGAAAGGTTTTATTATTTTGAAAAATAATTTTTAAATGTAAGAAAATATTTTTATTAAAATAAGAAAGGATTTTCCTAAATCGACATTAATTAGATATTTTTATAATATGTAGAAAATCCCTTCTCTATAGTTGAAATCCAAACACTAAATTATACGAGCTTATAAACTCTGCAGAATGTTTGTATATGAGAAATCTTAAATCTAATAATAGAGGAAAATGGAAATAGACAATAGAAATAGAAAACTCTAGTATGTATTGGCCGACATTGCCTTAGACCTACTGCACAGTAAATACGTGCTATCATTTAAAAATGATTTCATCTCAATAGTGCTGAAAATTATGTATACCGTTTCTATCTGCTTGTGCAATCTTTGGCACAATTTTATCTTATATTTTGCTACTAAACTAAACTTGGTCACTTTTGCAATCTGCTTGTGTTAATCTATAATTTCAAATGCAAAAGCAGTTTAAGTAAATTGCCACCTGATAGAAAAAGGCTGCAAAATAACATTTTTAGACGCGGCACATGCGCCCAAGCCAATACACACACATATAAAGAATTGCGGTAGTATGGTAAAATCTGTTCTTGGCATTGCGAAATGGCGTCTCCAGCACCTCAGAGTCGACAGGGGGCAACACCAAACAATTTGGCGGCAAAGTGAAGTCACAACCACCATCCCCCAGGACCTTCCGTTTCCCTTTTCAGAGTTTGAGCTTATCTAAAGGCAGGCTTTAGAGGCCTGCCAATAGTTAAGTTCAGTTTGAGTACCAGCGTCCCTTTTTGTCAGATTACGATTACGCATACGCCGCGTGTGACACGCGCACAGTGCCATGCTTCGCAGCTTCTGCGAAATTAAATTAAATGCTTTTGATTTATTTATTCATTTGTATTTGTGCGTCGCCCCGTTTGCCGAACACTGGGGCCGTGGGAGTCTGGGCAGCGCCGAAGACAAAATAAAAAAGTCCCCTCAAAAATGGAATACAGAAAAATCACAAGAGCCACGTGAAAAAAACTTGTGTTCCTCGCTTTCTCGCTGTCCGCCTGCCAAGGAGCTATTGTTGTTGGTGCTCCACATGCCACATGGTGCAGCTCATTGCTGCTCTTTTCGACCCTTTTCTTATTTTTTGTTGCATTTGGACGCGATTTTGCTGTTGCCTTTCGTGGCCGCTTTGATTTCACTTTGCACATTTGCCTACATTCTCGCTGCCTCAGCATCTCTATCTGTGTCTGTATCTGAACGTGTGTTGAGTGGCTCTTCAGCAAGCTATGACACGCCTGTAGGTGCGACCAAGCGAAGATGAAGATGATGATGACGACGGAGATGGCCATTTGGCTGCTGCAGTTGCATCACTGCGCAGATGTCTTACGGGTCAACACTTGCTGAAAGGTAATCTTTTGGGGTCCTGTTCATCACCAAGCTATCACGGCTGACACTTTAATCTTTTCGTTGAGATGTTTGGACCGATTTATTTTCCGAAGATTTAATTTTTGCACTTTATCATACAATGAACAAATGTAAATACTTACTTTACATAACACAAATTTTTAAATTTATCAACAGATGCCGATAAGTCGGATTGGATTTTCGTTCGGGCAGAAAAAGTTGGATTCCTTGGACTACAACATGTCGCGACGGGGTGTCAACAAGTGAGCGCTCCCATCGCAAGACGCGCAAAAAATTTAGCTGCCAACCTGGCTGTGTGGATGTTTTAAATGCTTGATTAACACGACCGAATAAAACTTTGTGTAGTCGTCACTCGATTATTGTTGCTGTTGTTGTAATTCTGGTCACTTTTAATGGCAGTTTGTATGTTTATTGCTCCCCCTCACTTCCTTCTCCCTGATCAGGCAGCTAACGGAGCAACTTTCAGGTCGATTTGCCGCCAGGCTGAATTTTCACTTCTTCGCATAAAATGTCTCCATATTCTTCTTTCTTCCCTTTTTCTTTCTTGTCCCCCTTGTCACAACGTTCTTCGTTCGTTTTATTTATTCGACTTTGTGTGCGGCATTTTATTGCTTGTGCAAATTATTTGTGCAAAGTTCTTAACGTTGTCCTCAGTAAAAGGTTTTCCAACTTGTCATTGATCACAGATGCTGGCTCATTGCACACAAGCTCGAAGAATACCCATATTTTAAGTTTGTATCACAACACTCGTAAAAATACAAGTTCAAGGTACAACACCCATATCATCGTAGGGATCCTCCTTAGGTACTTGCTCTACATTTTACAGCTCTTAATTAGCAATGCGGTACACTGAGAAATATAAAGAGGGGTAAAAAAATTTATGGCATCCACCTTTTATGGCCCATGATAAGCATAGGGATTGTATTCTGAGTTTGTCGTTCTGTTGTTGTCATTTGCTGCATTTGTTGTTTATGGCCATGTGAATTTTGATTTTGAAATCGTTTTACGATTTGTATTTTACGCACGCGTTAAGAACACAACACGAAAGACATAATCGCACGAGGCTGTACAGTGGCTCAAATTTATAAAATAAAACTGCTTTACAATTGCCAAAAATAAAATATTATTGGCTCTTAACGAACTAACAAAATTTGAAATGCAAAATTCAAACAGTCACAAAAATGAACTATAGATGTTTTTATAATTGCCGGCAACATATAAAATGAATTCGAAACCTGATAATATAGTTAGTAGTTGGCTTAGTTTAGGTTATATTTTTAAGGCTGTTCGCATTAAGTTTTTGATCGTATATACAGTCTTTTTAAATGAACTCGGTTTTTATTTCTTGTCAGTTTATTCTCATTCAGATATATGTTTCACATTCCACTGTGATTAGCATTTAACTGAATTTTAATGAACTACGATTAGCCGTGTCGTTAAAGTTAAACACCTTCCGAGCGCTGTGATGATACCTTTTTTAATTATACATCGCTGGTTTTAAAGCCCATTACCAATCTCTCAACTACAATAAGATATTTTTTTCCACTTATTTTTGTTGTTGTATTTTTTGCGAGCCAAACTCAATTAGGTTGCATGTATGCGCGTTGCCTTGTCAAATACGCGGCGGATGGGCGGCTGCGTTGCTGAGCTGCTGGTAGGGTTCTGGCGATTGAAGGTGTGGCTCAGTGGCAGTTGGGTGGGTGTAGCGAATATGGCAATCCAAATCACAGCGACAACAGAAACTACAAGCGAAGTACAGAAGTACAACAATTACAAGGGAGGGACAGGACTTCTGGAGGGGGAGGAGGAGGGCAGCAGAGCACACTAAATACCCAGCAAGTGGAAAGCGGAAACGGAAATAGCGCACACAGTAGAGCATGGAACGCGCTGGGAACTGAGTGCTGAGAACTGTGTGCGCAGAATGTGTGTCGCTTGTAATTCATACAAATAGCAAAGTTAGTGATATACACTAAACCCCACCCACGGCACTACGTTGCTCTTCGTTGCTGCTTGTCCTCGCTCGTGTCCTGACCATGTCAGCATTTATAGCTGGCGTAAATGGAAGCCGGAATGGACAAACGGATTGTGTGGGATGGTCCACAATGGTGGCCAGCTGAAAGCTACTCATCCACCTGCTTGTTCTCACCTCTCCGCATAGCTCCGTCCCATCCCGCTCTCATCCAGCTGCTCTGGTGGCTATAGCCAGAGTTTCAATTCAATTCGCTGCGCCATGTTCATTGTTTATTTTTCATTTAATTTTACACTTTTCATCTTTGAGCGAAGCGTTGCCATCATTCTGTATCTGGCTCTACTCTAGATTGTACTTAACTAGAGTCTATTCACTTTTTGATCCACCCTGACCAAAAAAAAATCATATATTTCAATGAATATATTTTTTTTTATCGATGGATCACATTGAATCATATGTTTTCTTATGTTTTGGAATGTATTGCATTATATTTCTTAAACTTATAGAAAGTTTATTCTTATTTGGTGCGTAACCTTGACAAGTAACTCGTCATGCCTCCAATTCAACAGATGTAGTATTACATCAGTTAGATGTCGAATTTGGTATTTCATACATTTTATTTTACAATTCGAAACGTGGCGCTGGCTGTGAAAATTCAATTATGGATGACACCGACTTAGTCTTTGAACTGTGGCGCGTAAGGGGAAAGGGGAAGAGAGCTAGGCGAGACTTGGACTCTCCTGCAGTGGGTGCCAACAGTTTTGGAGCGTAAATGACAAAAGTTGCGCTCGAGTGTTGATCTAAGTTAGGTCTATGCGGTGAGACGGGTAGGAGCCAGCATTCCAACAGTGGGCGGGAGAGGGAGACGTGTCAGCGCCAAGAGTTGGGATGATGGGCAACACGTTAGCTGTCAGTGGATGTAAGTGGCTTCCTTGAAACTTGCGTTTGTGCCGCACGCAATTTATAGAAACCAATACCAACAACAATGAGTTATCAGAGCTGCTGCTGCCCAGCAATCTCTATTGTAATAAAAAAACAACACAGACACACATCCACAGTAGTAGAAAGGTCATTAAAGTCAAGCCAGTGGCAATAAGTATACAATTGATCTACTACACAAGACTCTGTTTCCAGTATAAGGGGAGCTGGAAGCACATGAGCAAATTGACCTCCATAATGCAATTAGTGCACATAAGACTGTTATCCTATTAGGGAATATAAATTGATTTATTTTTACAAAAGCCAAGCTAAAGTGTTTATAATATCAAAAAAATTAGGAATTATGTTTATTGAGGAGTTGAGTTTATCGAGAGATGCGTGAAGCGACTGTGCACTGCATACTCTATTCTTTCTTTGCGAGCACTGTTTAAAAAGTACTTGCCTGTAGATATAATTATGAATTTTCCACGCCTGTCAAACCAAATCGCTCAAGCGTTAACAATCGCTTCAAATACATCAATACCGAGTCTACTTGTGGACCAAATATAGCCAATATAGCTCAAATCTGGTATAATCGCTTTCCAAACACACACGCACACACACATATAAACGCAACACATAATATATTTGTTAGGCCCATTGAGCGCTTAAAGTATAGCATTGTTGCCTTTCTGTTTTGGGGCACATATAAAAGCCAGGTTGCCTTTGGCCCCGCTCAGTCAGCTGCGCCCTTTTTTTTATGTATTGAATAGGCAGCGTGCAGCCGTCAAAGCCAATCCCAATGCCAACAACAACGAACAATTTTCTGCCTCAATTAATTAAAATGTTTTGTTCTATGTCTCAGCGAGTAAAAGGTTGGCGAAGAAGTAGGAGAACTCAGGGTGGAGACTGCTCTACGATGAGACGAGAAGTCTTGCCATTCGCATCCTTCCATTATGCATGGCACATTCCCTGCCTGCGTGCCTGCCTGCCTGCCTGCCTGCCATCTTTGAGCCATTCTAGTGTAAAATGCTGATTGATATTTTCCATCCGGATAATAACGTAGACCCAATACCGTTTGGTGTTATTATGCCTGTAAAGATTGTCTTGGCTAAAAATCCTTTGGCTTTCCAAGGTCGTCTAATAAAAATTAAGTTCATCCATCATTTATGCCATATAGCTGGGCCAAAGGGGCGCAGAGTAAAGAGGCCAGGGAATTTATATGGCGTTGCCCAAAAAGACACCAGTCAGTGGAGTTACGTTGAGATTCGCTGACAGCAAACGACTCAATTAATCTCACCGCACTGCATTTACATAACATTTTAAGCAAGTTTATTTTAATTGTTGTCAAATTTTGTTGTCGCCATCGCCATCATCATCGCCATTGCTTTCGCCTGTGTGTGCCTCCACGAAATCTGCACATGGCCCCAACTGGCTGCTCTTACTCTTGTTTTACGACAATATGCCTGTTGGCTTGCGCCTCGTTGGACAAACCGCAGACACAAAGCAGCGCACATAAATAATCGTTTTCAATGCCAGCTAGAGAAGTGTCCCGACAGCAATGGAGACAGGACAGAAGGATGGTTTGCGGTGGGGGCAGCGTAACAACCTTAGCTGAGAGCTTATAATGATCGCTAATAGAGATGCCGCCTTTGTCTTTCAGCTTCAACTTTGGCAGTGCTTTCGGTCAGCAGTTGCCTGTAGGCGGAAATATGATTTTCATTCTTAAGCAAGAGATGCAAATATTAGATGAGCACACTCGACAATAGACACCATCAACAGTCATAAGACATTGCGAAAAATAAGAAAGTGAAAAAGTTTTTTTAATTTCTATAATAAAAATTAATATTCACACTTGTCTGGGGAATATTGAATCCCATCTTGATGTAAAAAAGTATTTCTATATTTTATAATCGTCAAAGACAAAATATTATAGAATAGCAACTAAAATGCTAAAAATACCAAGAATTATGATAAATAAATAATTATTTAAGAAAATTATTTAGGAAAAAATGGAAAAGCGAACGTTACATCTCGAATTTCACAATTTCTGACTTAAAAAATTTTATTTTATAAAGTTTTCCATTTTAAATTAACATTTTTTTTTTACAGAAATACTGAATTGTAAATTCGAGTGTAATACCCTTTAAAAAATATGCAAGCGAATAGGTTCGCTTCAGCGTTCTTATATTAGCTAGATAGATTTATAATGTGGCATCACAAAGTTGCCTGCGAGGCTAAGGATAGTGTAGAGCCCAACAAACGCCATCAATTTGCAAGGACTTGCCAATGTGCTGTGTCTATTGGCCACCACATACCACAATGCAGATTGCGCATCTATATGCGGTTTTGTTGCGGCTATCCAAGCTCCGGGCATCGTATCGGGCTCGGATAACGCTGCGAGGTGCTCGGTGGACGGTGTCCGGTGCTCGTTGCTCGCTCATCCACAATTCAGTCAGCCATAGCAGACCATTGGACAACGAGCAAAGGATACGAGTCGATTCAGAGGAATACGCAGAGCATGGCGCTTTCATTAACCTTTTTGGCATGCAACATAATTCAATTTGGCATCAAGTCGATCTGCAGCAGAATCAACTCATTTGCATTAATGCGAGTCACGTGTGTGCCGCAATAAGAATTGCATTGAAAAAGTTCGTTATTAAATTGATTTGGCCAAATATCCCCTTAATAGTGGTTAACTGAGGGTTGGCTTCAGCAGCAGTTAACTTTAAAAACATTTTCCAATATTGATATTAATTGAGACCGCTCAAATTTTTGGGATCCGCTTTGAGACCTGTGCTGAATACTGTTGGACTGTTGGAGCTGCTGTTAACAACATGTGGTCCTGGTGCAAACTGTCCTTGGCACAGTGTAACCAGTGTGCCACATTAGCCACATCAAGTACACGTATCGTTGCCGGCGACTTTTGTAAGCTTCTAGCTGTGTTGCGCTGCACACGGTGCGCATGCCAGGGAATTTTTAACAGAGCCACAAGAAGGGAAATTTTTGTGCCGCAGCAGTAGTAACAGGAACAACAGCATCGACAGCGGCAGCAGCAAAGGCAGCAGCAACAGCAGCAGCAACAGCAACAGAAGCAGCAGTAACAGTCACAGCAGCCATTGCAGGATAGTATGAAACAGGACTCAGCGCAGACGGCACGCGTTTCGCTTTGAGGAGAACCAAACGCGAGAGTCGCAGCAGCAATCGCAGTCGCAGTCACAGCAGTTGCCGTTGTTGTCGTCGTAGTCGTCTTAGCCGTTGTCTCCGTGGCCGTGTCTGCGTGTCTGCGTATGTGTGCGTGTGCGTGTGTGTGCCTGTCTGCCTGTGTGTGCGTGTGTATGCGTGTATGTATGTGATTGTGTGTCTGTCTGTCGCGCATGTGACTGTCAGCTGCGTTGGTTTTTGTGAGTTTGAATGAATTGCTGATGCTGCTGCTGCCTATGCGAATGACAGAAACAAGCCGTAATTGCAACGGCAGCAGCAGCCCCATCCAGCTAATACCAACAACCATTACAATTATGAGTTTGGTTGACTTTAGATGCGGTTATAAAGCTTAACGCATCCAAAACAAAAAAAAAAACACATAATAAAAAATAAAACGCTTACATAAGTTTTGTGTGTGCTGAGCAATAAAAATGCACATAACTATAGCAGCAACATCAGAAGCAGCAGCAGCTCCACCAATAATAATAATAATAATAAATAATAAACTAGCTAAGAAAATATGAATAAACGAAAGAAAAATGAAAAATTACACTTCAAAGCAATTCATAGAATTTTACTGTGAAAAAGGCGCGCAGCATTTGGCAGCTGGCTGCTAATGTTGGTGTTTTCGTTGTTGTTGTTGTTGTTGTTATTGCGTTAAAGCGTCGTGCGATTGCCACGAGTGTTATCGTTGCCTACTTTGTGGTGCGCGCGCGTTTCTTGCCATTGTTTGTTGTTGTTGTTGTTGTTGCTGCTGCTCAGCTGCAAAATTGTTACACGGTCATTGCGGAGGTCGCGCTAACAAAGCTGCCAAGGCAAAGATAAAGAGCAAGAGCTTCAGCAACAACACCAACAATGGGGCGACAATTGTGAGTCAGTTGGGAAATTGAAGTTAACATTTCGTAACCAATACAATATGCTGCAGTCAGTTACTTGCAGATTATTAATTGCTGTTAATAAGCAATTAAATGAATTGATCAACTTGTTGCACAAACAATTACAAATGACTTAAATAATATTGAAAATTCGTGCGTTGGTTTTTTTATAGCACAGTACACAACCAAAACAGACGTAGGAAGAGCGAGAGAGACTGAGAGAGAAAGAGAGAAATAGAGAGACAGAGAGAGAAAGAAAGAGAGGGAGAGAGAGAGAGAGAGAGAGTCAGACAGAGTGTGTGGGAGAGAAAGCGAAAACGAAAGAAAAAACACATAAAATAGTTCAAAAGTGCCAAAGACAATTGAAAAATTCATGTGGTTTTTCTTCTTTTTTTTTAAGGTTTGCTTCCTGTTTTTTTTTTTTGTTTTTATTCTGTTTGAAACTATAATAAAAAGCAAAACAACAAAAAAAAAGTGCACAGAATTTTAAAAATTCGACTAGAAAAATGGAAAGCTGAATGCAAATAAGCGGGCGATAAAAAAAAAACAATTTTAAACAGAAACATACCTCGAGCAACGATTTGAGCAACGTAAACGGAATTTTCTAACTGTTGTTTCTGGTGTCTGCAACCAGAAGCAGTTGCTAGCTTTAATAGCATTCTGTGCCAAGGTAAGATTCAAGATAATATATTAGATACGTAGATGTGTAATTGTATTGTACCGTTTGATATTTTCGTACATTCTTAATGAGAAAACGATATTGTTGTTGTATTTTTGTGTAAGTGTTCTATTAACTATTAATACATATACATTGTTAAAGATTTGTAAAATCAATATAATTGAATACTATTATTCGTAAAATCCATTTGCTTACAGTAATAAATTTATGTCGGCTACTATCGTAAGATGAATGAAATTACTTTTATCAAGATCAGCATTATAAAGTTATGTGTGTCGTTCGTCTGTTTTTTATACATAAATTCTCTATCTTAACATCTGTGAGAGCTGAAGCTATAAAGTTGGGTGTATCGTAAAGTAAAATTGAAATGTGAAAGCTTCAAAAGTCAGCCAATTGATAAATCAAATTAATATATCACTGCTGTAATGAAGTTAAAAAAAATAAATGGGCTGGATTTAATTCGTAAATTATCCACTTCAATGATTTGGTAAAGCCTAATCCACATTGTGTGATTATTGAGTGTTGAAACACAATGGAAATGTTAATTAGATAGATGTCTATAAATAACATTAACCATCCTATTGTCTATTTATCGTAAATTCATTAAACCAGGACTCGGTCTGTGAAAACATAGATATAGACGAATTATCAAGAATAATTATTTGATCATGATAGCTAAACCATACTGTAGTGCTTAGTGCAGGCACCCAATGAACTCAGTTTTATATGAAAGCTTTCAATCGGAAAGTGACGTTGCTCAATTTATCTTTGGTATGATTTGATAGGTTTGTGTTTGACTTTTGATATCATTTAGCCCAAGTTGTGGGCCTATTATTTTGGTTCTTGTGCTCGTTTTTGGGAGACTTTCATTACATTTTGATGTTTCTGTGAAAAAAGCAATGAAATTATTTACCTATTTTCTCAAAATCTGTTGAGAAATGTTTGCTCTACAATTTGATCAATTACTTAGAGCATAGGAGCGACAAACAGAGAGAGAGCGAGAGAGAGAGAGAGACAGAGATAGAGAGCGAGAGAGAGAGAGATAAAGTGAGAGAGATTCTGAGAGAGAGAGATATAGAGATAGAGAGAGGGAGTGTGAGAACGACAGAGACAGGGGACGAGAGAGATATCGGGGTAGTTGCTAGGTAGGTTGCTGTTGCAACTATTGTTTTTGTCGTTGCTGCCGCTGTTGGTTCTTGGTTGGTCGCTGCAGTGGTTGCCAAAATGGCAGCAGCTCCACATTTATTTATTTGTTTTTGTTGTTGCCTTTCCAATTACACCAGTGTGTCACACACATCACACACAACACACCACCCATCGCCAACCGACCCCTCCCCCACCTCCCCGCCACTCGGCGTAATCCCCACAGACAATTCGCCTCATCAAGCCAATTTTCCAACTGCAATCGGGTGCCTACATTTGAGGGTTTTAATTAATTGCAACAACAATGCCAGAAGCAAACAAAACCATTGCACACACCCACACACACACTTTGTGGGATTATATGTATGTATATATATGTGCATATATAAATATGCTGTTTGCGAGCTGTGCGGCTGAAAGACAAGGCCTAGGGTCAAGAACTGTAGCTATTACAACAACAGCAAGCAAAAGCAAGTAACATTTTGTCCATGGAAATTAAACGAAACGGAAAAGATGTGTTCTCAAAATGTAATCAAATTTCTAATATCAAATGGAAATACTACAAATAATATTGGATCCCCAAGTGTATGGCTGTCATAAATTGATTTTATCAAATTGCAAGCAAATTAATAATAATTTAATAATGCACAAACACAACAAGCCTTTCCAATTCGTTCAATTCATGGAACAAATGTTGTACCATTTAGCATTAATACCCCCAGAAATCTTAAAAGTATTTTTTATTTTTGAATTTAAATTGAATTTTCAGTTTTATTTTAATAAGATTTATTTCAATTTGTTATTTAATTTTTGTGCCGACTGACTTTAATTGACATTAAATAAGTAAATAAATACTTGACGTTTTTAATTTCCCTATAAAATCGTGTCTTAAAGAACACTATTTTGGATTATCCGATTCATTCACAGTCTGTCTGTCTTATTTAAAGGCATGCGTTTTTTTTTTGGAATATAGCACTCGAAGCATTAAGTGATTCTACATATATCTACAACAGAACTTGCTGGTTCATGGTGTTGACTACTTTGCATTTTAATCGTTTTCCTTAATTGTCGACCATCTTTTTGGGAGACGTGAACAGGCATAATATCAGCAGACCCGAATACACAACTGACGCGGAGAAGCTTTTAGGGCGTGGCATAGTCCCTGGTTATTGTATTGTATTATTGTAGTCCGTATTGTGTATGGGTCCCAAAATGAATGAGTGAACTTGGCAAAAAAAAGGGCAGCCCAGTCCCATGCCAAAAGTACAATGGGGCGTATAAGCAACAGCAACAATACCATAAGAAACTACAACAAGCCAAATAAATTGTAAACATGGGAACCAAAAAAAAAAAAATAGCGCTTGCAACAATGAGCGAAATGAAGAGATTAGTGAAATGACCAACAGAATACACGGCAGGCGCTGAAACACCCTAAGCCCCCCATATCTCGCTGAAACAGAGTTGGTAGCTGGCTGTTTTGTGTGTCGATGTGTATGTGTGTGAGGCGCAAACAGGAAAAGGCAAAGAGAAAAAGCACTGAGCCAACGGTGCTGCCCTGATCTGACGTGTTCCCTGCTGCTGCTCCCGCCCCCATCTCCTTTATCATTTGCCTAACCAGCTCGAGTCGAATCCAGTTCACTCCAAATCCAGCGAAAGCGCCGACATCTTCGTTCTCGTTGCTTTTTATGGCAATGTCAAACACTGCAAATCACTTTAAACTAACAACTAACTCAGCCTGGGGTATTCAGGGGTACATATAGAAATCTGTTCGTGACTCTGTGTTTTTGGGTGTGTCAATGCTTTTGTCTGCAGTGCAGCAGCTAACGCCCTAAAATAAGAAAAGGCAGCGGCAAAGGTGTTAGCCATGATGTTGACCAGACCCACTGAAGTAGTGGCACTGTTTTAATTATACCCTTTCAGCGTATATTCTAATTTTGTTAATAAAGTGATCACTTGTGCAATTTGTTATTTTTAGAAAGCTTTCCTTGGAAGCTGGACAAATAAGATAATATAGTAGTAAATATTGTGAAATATAATAGTAAGCAAATTGGTTTGTTAATATGTAAATAGAATATACAAAATTAAAAACGCTAATCAAACACTTCAATCGGTCTTAGCTATATAAAAGCTGAGATCGCGATTAGGACTCTATTGATCGCAATTTGGACTCTAAAATGTTTTATCGGGTTTTCTGTCAAGAGAAGAATTGAAAACAATTTTGACATGTGAAGCTCCCAAGACACTAGAAATTCTCTCCAGATTTAAATACGAACAAATATTAATTATTATTATTCGGCAAGCTAAAATCGAATATTTCTAAACGTTGGTGTTTTTTTTTTAAATTTCTAGTTGCTCAGTTTTTAAGAAGTGCAAAATCTATAGACAGCAATCATGAAACTTCCTACTCGCGCACAAACACACTGACCAGTTCGCTCATAATTAACCAATTAGCAACTTTTCAGAATTTCCTTTTCACGTGACTGTGTTGACTGGTTTTCTTTTTATTTTTTATTATTATTGCATTACACTTTGTTGTTCTTGTTGTTAACGAAAATTTGTTTGCTTTAAACATTTTAATTGCTTCAACATAAAACAATGAAGCCAAAAACAAAAGCAACGGCAACAAATAAATAAATAAAAACACGCTGAGTAGGGGAAATAAAAAATGTGTTAAAAGCTCTCACTGGCCAATAAAAATAAATAAAATCAAAAGCAGCAACAGAAGCATAGAGGCCCCGCAAATAAACTGGTTGGTAGAATGTGCGATGGAGAACTGGGACTGGGTGGCAGGCAGGTGACATGAGATGAGAGAGAGGGGAGGAGAAGGGTAGAAAGCAAGGAGGCTGTACCTGTTAGTGCCAATTAGCATAAGAACTCCGAGAGTAGTCTGAGCAGTGAGGCTAATAAAATAAATCAACTTTTAGAGTTTACAAGACATTGTAGGCTTAAGAAAGTCTTTGGAATTGGTAAAAATGCAAAACATAAGGATTTGAATCTTAGAAAATTCAAGGGCACATAGAGTAAAAAATGTAGAGTTGGGTGGGTACGCTAAGTTCTCCTTCTTATGGACGTTCATTTTTTTCTTCTTTTTCTCAGCAGTTTCCTGGCAAGGATATCTAAGTGGGCTCTAAATTAAGTGATGTACTTTGTTGATAGATCAGTAATTACGTCATCGATCAGCAGGAGGTGCAGATCGTGAGTGGTATCACTGACAGATTCGGATTTTGTCGATGTGCATTTATAAAATATTTGTTCTCTTGGTTTTTCTTATCGTCAATATTTTTGTGGCTGTTCAATTCCATAATTTGCATATTTTACATGTACATACGCTTGTTCAACTGTGAAAGCAACCCTCGCCGCCATTTTCATCGAGTTTCTCATCCTTGTCTGCCCGTTGTGGTTTTCAATGTGTTTGCGCTGCCAGCCGCACTCAACGAACAAAATGCGTAAAATGAAGGGGAAAAATCATCATAATAAAATACATAATTTTCTTTCCTTTTAACATGGTTGTTGTTCGTGTCGTAATTGTTGTTGTTGGTGTGGGCGTTTTCCTGTTCGAGAAACTTTTTAATATCATTGAAAAGGCCTCGGAAAGGCCTCAGAAATTATTTTCAGATTTGCGACGTTCTCATTGTATTGGAGATGGTTGCCTCACGTATATTTTCAATGTGAATACGACATATTCCAAACCGCACTCGTTTTTATTTTGATTTATTTGTTACATTTTAAAAGGACGATGTAATAAGCAAATCAAATTCAATTTAGTGCATAATGTTATTATTATCAAAGTACACATTTATGATTAAGGTTTTAAAGAGTTACATTTTTCAGCTTAATTTTAATTATATACAATTTTATTATTACACATCTATTGCCTTATAATTCGATTTAGATAATAATCATTCTACTTAAAATAATGACTTAATACTACTTAATATAAATTTATATGGTTATGTAGTTGTATATTGAAATTACATCTAAATATTTGTCAAAATAAATTGTGTCGATGTTCAATTTGTGTGGAGTCTGACGTGTTCGTGGTGCTACTGAGGAAACACGAATCTGTTTTTCATTGTTGCTGATAGTGCGTATTTGTGCCAGCCATTTACGAGCAACATTTTAAATATATAAGCATTATGTGCATTTCACTTGCCATCGAAAATGGGGGCAAACGCATAAATGCGAAACGGCCGCATTGCCCAACAATAAACTCGAAGGAGTGCAAATAATATAAAACAATGTACACATCCTTTACGCCCCGTTTGGCTTCACCCTAACCGAATAGTAGCTTACATAACTAAGCCATCCAGCAACATAAAATTGAATTCCAATTTGCCACAGTGTTGACCAATGAGGATAGTTATACAAGTATTAGAGTATTCAGATTTCGTGGTCGATGCATTTTATTGCTGGTTATTATTGTGGATACTGTTATTTCTTTCGTGGCGGTTGTTGCCGGCTGCTTGTTAAGTGGCTTGTCCCTGCATCACCCAACCTCAACTCATGGGAGAGTGTGGCAGCTACGATATCTTCGGGGAGCTGTCTTAATAGCGTGCATGCTATGTACATATATACATTGTGTACATATATGAGCAGGTGTGCAGTGTCCCAAGTTGTTGACTACTCACAATGTGGCACAATTGAAAGTGTGACTCTTCAAGTGCGACTTCAATTGCCACAGCCAGACTAGACTTTAAAACCTGGCAACACAGTTGTATTTCCTCATTTGCAATGTCCGTTTTTTGACTTTGTTGCCCTTCTGAATGCCAAGCTAAATACACACACTCATACCGTCAGCAACCGTCATAGACACACACGCATTTTAATTCCTGCTGCACCAAGCAAACCGCTCACTTAACAAGAAGTAGGCACGCTGCAGACTTCTTACCCTTGCAATCGGCAGAACCCCTTAAAGCTAAATTTTGTTATCAATTTATAAACAGACAGATATAGTAGTCTGATGTTTAAAATTTGTTGACCAAAATACATAATCCCACCTAGTTGGGGAAACCTCTGTTTATTGGGGTCATATATTCATTTTGGTGGTTAATTGTAAGTTAAAAGCCAACATTTTTAATTTTCAAAGAGGCCCCATTTCGTCCATTGTGATAACGTATGGAATCTAGAGCGGATTTCGCCAAAACCTAAGATCAAAGATTTTATCCATGTTCGCTAGCTTTGATAAACTAGGTAGGTAGTGGCTTCCCAAGGTTGCAAATCGCTTCCTGGAAAATGCCAAGCAGAAGCAGAATAAGTGTTCAGAGATTCTACATGTTCCTCTTCTTTATAGCTTTTGTATAAGTCATTATACGGCACCTGGAGTCTACTGCCATGTATGTCTACTAACCAGTGTCCTATTATGCCACGGATTACGGCGAAGCAGTTTATGCAACTGAGATAACAAAGCTCTAACTGTGTCTTGTATTATTATTGGGCCATGTTTGGTGTGCATTTGACCTGTGTCTACTTGCTTCCTTGTTATTGAGCTTGCAGGTAGCTAGAGGCATGCAAATGCCTTCCTTATCCTTGAAGAGGAATAATAGAGTTCCTTTCCTAGCTAGCTCATTAGACTTAAAATTGTCTTCAATGTCCTGGTGGCCAGACATGCATATCAGGCCGATAACATGCTGCTTACCCATCTCATGCAGAGATTTGCGACAGCTTGTTACCGATATCGAATTCGAAGATATTGCGCTTGGCTATCAATATATGTATATACTTTCAGCCTTTTTAGGCAATGTCGGTAGGGTGAAGGATAGTTGAGTTGCTCAGAGTGGACACCTCCGCCTACGCCTTTGTCAAGCTTTGAGCTATTTGTGAAGGCCATGGGTCCATTCCTCCCTTGGGGGAAGTATGTACTAAAGAGTGTATTGAGTTGCATTACAGGCACGCAGTAGTCTGTTTTCAAAGGATTTTTGTATTTCCTTCTAGGATAGCAGCAGGTCCTTTTTTTGAGCAATCAAGACTAAGGTTTCTCTCCGTCTTATGGCCATGTCCTTATTTCCTGTCTTTGCAGACATGGGATGTCCAGGACAACAGTATACGCAGAGCTTCTGAGATGCAGAGTTCAGACATGCGCTGAACTTGGTTAATTTTATACTGGGTAGCTTCCTATTTTAAGCAAGGCCGCCATTATACGACCCCGTACAAAAGTATTGTTCTGACAAAAGACATGTACAACCATCGGACAATATTTAGAGACATATTTGATTTGAGCCCAACGGAGTTCCTACACGTGTATAAAACGACTATTGCCTTTTGAACCCGTACTTGGGAGTTAAGGTTTCAGTCTAGTTTCCTGTCCAGTGTAAACCTTAGGTAGTTAGCACTCTTACTGAAGAAGAGAGTTACGTTATTTAGTCTGGGAGGGATAAGAGGAGTGATCTTGTAATTTCTTGTGAAAAGAACAAGGTAAATTTCATTGGAACTCACACCTAATTCACCCAAGATGACAGTATTTTTTGATTACTGGTCATTAGGTCTCATAAAGCTTGGGGGTAGTTTCCTATAACGTCGTCCGCATATGCAACAGTTTGGCAGCCGCCCCATGTTCCGTTGTAATTAATTTCTCCCCATGCTCCATAGAAGGGGTGACAGGGTGCCCTTTTGGGGCGTACCTCTGCTGACATACCTGGAGAGAGTTGATGATCCAAGTGTAGATTTCACAATCTTGCATGTAAGCAATTAACTGATCAATTCCACTAAACTTGAGTAAATCTCCAGGTTCAACAGAACTCCAGTTGTTGCCACTGGTTGTTGGCAATTCGCCTTTACACCCGCTCCTGCCGCAAGATTAGCTGCAAAAGTGTCTCTCTATAAAGGAGATCCGCGATGTGCAGGTAAGGTTTAATACGATATGCTCCGTAAAAAACTGGGATATTTATATGCCCTTTGCCAGGCTGCGTATCGGCACGGGTCGCAGTCACCTCAGTCCGGCGCGTGACTTCGAAAATGGGTCCTTTACCAGGAGCATGACTATGGAAACAGACCATTTCCGAAGTTCAGGGTGCAAGTCTTAGCATAGGTAACTTACGGACCACTGTCGGCACTCTCGTGGAGGGTTCAGTTGAGGAATTTTTACCAACCCAACACGCGTTTGAGTCACTCCCCCGCCTTTTCGGTTATGCGCAAAGCTGAAATTGAAAGAACATTTTTTTTTAAAAAAATCACCAACTTCCAATAACAAACAATACATATTACAATTAAACTCGCGGGCGGCAGGCTGTCTGCAACTCACATCTGACAATGGATATTTATATTCATATATATGTAGGTATGTATATATGTATATATACATATTTCCGTACGTAGTCTAGACACATTGCGAATATTTCGTTGCAGTGGCTGGTCGCTGTTTGTGAAATGCAAAATAACGCTAATTTTTTTAGATATATATATGTTGATTTTACGGTATATGTTTATTTATTATATTATAAGATATTATATTACCGGATTTTGGCTTAACGATATACATTGGTTTGTTTTTTGCTTATTGGTTATTGCGCTTCATGCTGCTTGCTTCATCGCTGCTTGCAACTCTCTTATATCTTCGATTACCCGCTCTCGATAGCATTGCGACAACGGCAACAAGGCTGTCCGATAGCTTTGACTGCTTCTTGTTTGCTATCTACTATTTCAAATGACACATTCCCCTGCTGAATGATCAGTCGGCCCCAATGAATCAACCCATGGCTTCATGAATTCAGAGACTGTTGAGGTTTTGAAAGGGCCTTCAAAGTCTCCAACCTTTTCTACTTCATTTCGTCCATTTCGTCGAAACTCTTATCCTCGTCTGCAACTATATGAATTTCTATCTTCTTCGGAATGTCATCAATTTCTACCGGAATATTCCAGTCAATCACTTTGCTTTTCCACTTATCAACTCATTTGCAAGTTTGACGCGAACTCGTCTTCGCATTAAACATAACTCAGCTCCTGTGTCGACTAGACCTATATTCGGAATGGACAACATTCTTAAGTTCAAGACCGGAAACAGTAAGCTCACTTTTTCGATATTCCCCTATATTCAAAATCTGAACCATATTGGTGTTTTTCTCTTCCTTGACTTCTACTTCAACTTTGCATTGTGCTTCACGGTGACCTGCTTTACCACACCTGAAACAGTTTGTATTCATTTTCGGACAGTCTCTTTTTATATCCGAAGAATCTCCACACTTAAAATATTTTCTCTCATTTCTCCTACACTGGGCCGACAAATAAATTCTTCAGCATGTGGTTCCTGATTGATTAAGTCTTAGAACAAAACGAGTTTTTTATACACTTCAATCCGAGTCTTTGACTCCTAAACACTTCTGGTTTGGAATAACATTATTTTGTTTGCCTTGGAATCTGGAACACCATTTATGAAATTCTCGACTAAAGTTTCCTCATCCAAATCGACTGATTTTGCAATATTAATCAAAGCTGCCCAGCTGATCTACTGGATCGCTGCGCTGTCAAACTCGATAGCTGCCCTTCCCGATGAACTCGATCGATGCCGATGGTTTCATGTTAAGCCACCGCACTTCTTCCCGACATCTGTACTCGCCAAACTTTACTACTCGCCGGTTTTGCTTCTCTTCTTTGACGTCTTATTGTTCTTTCTACCGAAAAACGCTTGCCTTTGATCTTCTGGCGCCACTGAGTCGGTTGCCTTTTTACACTTCTGCCCAGCGATTATGTCTGTCTCGCTCTCTCACACTGTGTTGCTGTACTGTGCCGTTATTTTGCCTGCGCACATACACACACATGTAGACATGCATAAGTTTTTCTAATGCGCAATTGTCTCGGCGCCACACTTCAAAACACCAAATATCGCACTTTTCGCTTGGGCCAAATCCCGGTTGAGCCATTAAATTGTAGATTTAATGGTACATATATGTTTAGTCAGCTTTACGATAGCTTTAGTTCCAATAAACCAGAATAATAACACAAGATGATGTGAACTTCGTTTTAATGTTTATTGTCCAATTTGAAGCCAAATGCTAAACCTTCTCAACAACGAGAGTAGCTAAACGATATGTTCGATCAACAAGAGTTATGCTGCACTACTAAAGATATGCTACTGCCGCAAACATGTTCATTTATTGTATTATAAGATATTATATTATACAATACTGGCTTAACGATATACATTGGTATGTTTTTGCTTATTGATTATTGCACGTAAAGCATTTTGCTTCACCGCTGCTAGCAACTCAACTCTCTTGACTGCCGATCAGATATCGATACTTCTCTTCAATATCAATACGGACTCGATTACCCGCTCTCGATTGCACCGGAACAATTGCAACCAGGTTGCCAGATAGCTTTGACCGCTTCCTGTTTGTTATCTACTATTTCAAGTCTTACATATATATATATATTTTTTTTGTAAATACTTATTGGTATATCAGTATCAATATATATATGTTCAATTTTATATATATACAGCGATATTAAATGTAAAGATAACTCCAAATAGAGACAAAGAACTAAGGGGCATCTGCGATTGTGGCGCATTTTAATCTCAATACCACAGACGCCTGATTTCACCAAGTATTAGCTAGAGCCTTGTAGCTGGTTGGGCTGGGATAGCGTGATAGCGGACCGTGGCAATTATTCAAAATATGGCCAGACTAAAATTGCGAACAAGAAACATGTGCAAAGTGAATATTTAGCATAACAAATGCGCCCACTGGTGGATTATAATTATAATCCAGTTGGAGTCTGAGTCCTTGCTATGATGACTTTACTTTAACAAAACTGCCTCGAAGTAACTCCCGCTTGGTTGCGGGTAGACAGCGGGGCCGAGGCAGTGTTTGATGACTGGTAAACAAATCGCTGGCCAAAGCCGCAGCCAAAGCAGGAAGCGGTCGATGAGCAGCGGAGGAGCAGTGACGAATGAGAGGGAGAGTTATAGGGATGGAGAGTGGGAGGGGAGAACAATGCTTGCCCTTTTGGCTACATTAATCGAAGTCGAATGCTGAATCGCTTCTACATGTGGCCAGGACGGAAAGCAGGAAGGAAACACTGCAGACCGAGCAGCGGCCAGAACGGCAGCTAGAATTTTAGCCGAAATGAACTAAAAACGAGGTCAACAACAAAAGCAATGGAACAACAACAATAACAAGGCGAAAAGAGAGGAGACCTTCGGCTTGACTCAGAACGCTAGCCAATCAGGTATGGGTTGGAAGACCTGTAGGAAGTCATATGATTTATTTGCCTAAACAATTGATATAGCCAGAAACTTGTAACGAACGATGGGCGGTAGGCATAATGACGCCTCGTTGAACTCTTTGAGACTGCCAGAAAGCAGCCCAAAGCTGTGACGAAGGCGAAATATGTAAATAGGATTTATGGCAAACTTTTAACAGGATTTTAGCACAGAGTACAAATACACACAAACGCACACTCACGCTGGCAGAAGGAGGATGTCAGAAAACAAACAGTTGAAAACATATTTATCCAAGTGACTGGATTTTGGATTGTCTTTCTATATGTGTACGTGGCACTGTTAAGCCGAGTAGGCTGTGAATCTCAACTTGTCTTGCTGACGAGATCTTAATTCCTAATTCCTTTCGATTAAATTTTAAATATTTGATGATAATTTAGGGGAGCATTCGTCGAAGGTTTGGGATGAACTATTTAAGAAATATTGATATTGTGTTCTTCATACGCAAAATTGTTGAAAGAGTTAGTATTTTTCAAATAAGCGTAAAATATTGGCAAATAATTTGTGTCGTGGTGACCAACTTAGAAATGTTTTTGTTAACCGCAGATCATCTATTCATATCCCCCAGGTGAATTCCGAAGTAATTATAGTAAGTTCTTATTGAAATGGGTTATAGGGTATCTCCAGGGCAGTTACTCACAATGGGAGCATTCTCAACATGTTTTAGTCAGTTTAGTATATGTAGTCATTGTTATATACATACATATACGCACTCGGCCTGTTTATACATTATTTCTGTACATTTTCAGACTGTTTGGCACTTTTGAATTCTCCACTTCGTCGTTCCCTCGTTTGGTTCCCTCGTTCGGTCCCCTCGTTCGGTTCCCTCTTTCGGTTCACTCTTTCCCCTTCTCCAAGACAAACTAGCTTCATTCAAATGTCTCTCAGTTTGTCTTTTGGTTTGTCATGTGCAAATTAAGCCATCGTCGTCGTCGTTGCCAGGTTACCTCCCTATCACCCTGCTTAAGCTACTAAGAAATTTTTGTTGTATTGTGATTTGCTGCTGGTGTTGTTGTTGGTGTTGTGGTGAGTTGTTGTCATTGTGAGACCAGCTTCAGCTACAGTTTGTGCAGCTCTTGGCAGTGCCAACTGTAGTCTCTGTAGGTATTTACGCTTTCAATAATTCAAGCTTAAAGGATAATCACGATATGCTTGTATGTAAATTTTGATAATGCCATTTGGCTGACAGGATTCACTACTCACGCCGCTGCCATAGCAAACACCGCTTGCCTTTGCACTTCTGCTAGTGTGCGTGTGTGTGGTTATGTGTGCGTGCGAGTGTCTGCGTGTTGCTGCTGCTAGCATGTGAACTACATTGAAGTGTTTTCCCAAGCTGCCATTTTCACACCTATTTGCTTGGCCCATTTCGGCTGAGCTGATTTCCAGCTGCCTTGTTTTATTGCTTCGTTCGCCGTCTGAGAAGAATAAGCACCGCAGTTAGTCATTCCAGTTATTTACTTATTCATTTCATGCATTTATTCACTGATTTGCTGTCCCCCTTCTCTCGTTGACTTCCCCTTCTTTTTGGAAGGTGCTACTCATTTGTTGTTCATGCATTTTTCTTCCGGCAGTTGCTTGAATTTGTATACAGCCAAACGACAATTGATTAGGAAGCTGTCAAAATGGCCAACTCCCTGGTTATCCAACTGCCCACCAACTCCTGCCCGATGCCTGCGACTTCCGCCTACCTAATAACATTTTTGGTCGCTGGTCCGACGGCTGATGGTATATGGTTGATGGCATATGCCAGCTTGAAATTGCTTTCATTCTCGGCAAGTTTGCGGTGCTCAAAGAGTGCAGACCCTGTTGGTTGCAAGTGCTGACCAAGCGGTTCACAAAACTGAGCTGGCCAGCAACATTTGCATGCATGCATCAACCACAAGAATACCAACATCAACAACATCAACAGCAGTAGCATCATGTAAGAACTGAAGATAAATTAAAAAAACAAGTAAAAT
This sequence comes from Drosophila seclusa, assembly GCA_035043575.1. NCBI lineage: Eukaryota > Metazoa > Arthropoda > Insecta > Diptera > Drosophilidae > Drosophila > Drosophila seclusa. Next base: position 405,843 of record JAWNMX010000377.1, on the reverse strand, counting down.
AGCTTTTCTCAACTAGCAGATAGCCCATATATGTAGATATATATATAAGAATTTATTTAAAATATAAAATTATTATTAAAGACAAAATTCATGATTTGAGATTGTATATCTTATTTTGGAAGAAAAAATTAATAGAAAACAGAATTAAAAATCCTTAAATAGAGGTTTTGTTACTGTACCGATTTTTTTTTGATTGTTTTTTGCGATTTTTCAATGCACAACATTTATTATTATTTGAAAAAAAAATAATGAAATTAATTCATGTGTCAACTAGTCTTTCTAACTGTATAAGATGTTATACTAAATAGACGGTCAAGCTAAAGATTGTGTTCCATGTAAAAACACAAAAAAAAAAATTAAATGAATCTCTCTGAAAATTGAAGCTAAAGCTAAATTCCCGGCAGGGAATATTTCCCGAAAGCATGATAAGGAAAGCTCTGCATGACCTAACTGGGAACTTGAGCAACTTGAGTCAGCAAATCATATGCTACTGTCACTTCTCCACCGCTAATACATACTTGCTTAACCATAGTACAGGGTATAAATGTTCAGTCTCGCAGCTCGAATAGTAAGGAAGCAATGGATACGCAGAACCAAATACACTTAATATTTTGCATTTAAAAACCAAGTATAATCAAAAAAAAAAAACGGTTTTCAGCGGCCTCTCATCTAAATTGTGATATTGGTTGTACATTTTTATCAACAACAACAGCAACAAGAATTGAATTGACTTAAATTGAAATACAGAAAGTCAGCGTCTCTGTGTATGTGTTTTGTATTTTCCGTCAACGTCAACATCGTCGTCGTCGCTCAGGCAAAATCAGTACTGTGAAAAATCAATAAGAAAAGGAGATAAGCAGAAAATCCAAAATTTTCGTGTCAAACACAAACTTTCATAAATAACCAAATTTTAAAGAAGTCGAAGTGTGGAATTTTTCAACAAAAAGAGCAAAATTGTCAAGTTTGAATTGAAGCAGCCAACAAAAACTACCGGAAGTAACAGAAAGAACAACTTATCAATATAGCAAATATAGCATCTCAAACCTGATACCCCCTTCTACCCTTTGGATCCGTGATAATATCACGAGGCATATCAGCATTAACATCAACAACAACCGTATTGGATCAAGTGGACAATAGCACGAATACGTCAAGATTGTGCAAACTATTTAGAATGAGTCAGAATTACCATCGCGAGGACGAGCGCTTGAAGACATTTCAGAATTGGCCAGTGTCCTGGCTGGATCCGCAGACGTTGGCCCAAACGGGCATGTTCTACACCAACGAGGAGGACACGGTCAAGTGCTTTTTTTGTGGAGTGGCACTCAGGAGCTGGGAGCGCGATGATCAACCTGTACCTGAGCACTTACGCTGGTCCCCCTATTGTCCACTGCTGCGTCGTCGCCGCACCAACAACATACCCATTAATGCCGAGGCACTCGACGCCATTCTGCCCCCAATCGGCTATGACATATGGGGCTCCAACAATTCGGCGATAGAGGTCCGCGACACTGCCTCCTCCGAGAGTCGGCCATCGCTTATACAGTCGACGAGTGAGCTTTCCTCCACATCAGCCGACGTTGTTACATCGTCAAGCGGTGGTTTCTTTTATCCCAAGTATCCCGAATATGCCATCGAATCGGCGCGTTTGCGCAGTTACAAGCATTGGCCACTCAGCATGAAACAGAAGCCCCAACAGCTCGCCGAGGCGGGTTTCTACTATACGGGCGTCGGCGATCGCGTTCGATGTTTCAGTTGCGGCGGCGGCTTAAAGGACTGGCTCGATAAGGACGAACCCTGGGAGGTTCATGCTCTCTGGATGAGCCAGTGTCGTTATGTGAAGCTCATCAAGGGTCAGGTCTATCTGGATGCTGTGGCCGAGAAGGCGGCGGCAGCGCGGCGAGGCGAACAGGATGCTGTCCACAAACCAGAATGCAGCGACGACGAGGAGCAGCAGCAGCTCGTCCCAAGTGCAGCAAGCAGTGCTGCAAGCAGTTTTGCTGCTGCCCCAGCCACAGCTGCAATTGCGGTTGCAGCTGCCGTTGTCCCTGCTGTGGAGAGTGGCGATGTGGTGCCCGCAGCAGCAGCATCCACAGCTGCGTCGCGTATCCACGAGAAAATTATGGCCCAGGTTTGCTGCACCGAATGCGTTTCAGGAAAAAAGACACTGATACGCCAGGAGAAACTGTGCAAGATTTGCTACGCCGACGAATACAATACGGCATTTCTGCCCTGCGGCCATGTGGTGGCCTGTGCCAAGTGCGCCTCGTCCGTGACAAAGTGTCCACTGTGCCGGAAGCCCTTCACCGATGTGATGCGTGTTTATTTTTCTTAAATGGTCGTCATCAGAAAATTTACGGGTTGCCGAGAGCGTGTGATGCAAAATACAACAACAACAACAACAACAACAGTGGCTGCAACAACAACAACAAAAATAAAAACATTAACTGTGCGTCAGGTGGGCGTGGCAGTTGACATATGAAAAACTTTGAACGAAATGTGTTGCGAAATTCATTTCAGTTGTGTTCTTATTTACTTTTCAAGCTAACTTTTGGCGCCTGAGCCACCTTTCGGCTGGCGACTGCCACAAAACAAGTGCACAAGCTCGTATAGTACACATGGCACAACAGTCAGCATCAATTACTCCATTTCACCGCACTCCAACTCAGATGCACAGCAAATGTGTTAGGTGCGCTGGGGCTTGTCATATTTATTTATTCTTATCGATCAAATGTCATTGTTCAGTCTCGTTTCATTATATCTATGCCACATTCTGTTGGTTTTAATCATGATCCTTCCCTGGCAGCCACATATATTCTTAGAGTGAGGAAAAGTTCACATGCATTCAGATATACACACACGCACACTTACATATACGCTGAAAGGACTGACGCTTCAAGCTGCGTGCAGCGGCAATTTACCACTTGAATAATTTGTGTGTATTTCGTTACCGCTGTTTTTTGGGAAAAGTGAAATACATATATCTTAAATTGAAAGCATATACACCATATACAACACACATACATATATACCTCGCTTTACGGCCAAGCCTCGTTCCACGAAATTTGGCCGCAAAGCGAAAAGCCATATTAGGAATCAATTACTATAATACTAATTTAATGGGGTCGGCTCACAAATTTGTTAAATATGAAACATGATTTATCATTTAAAATGCATTTTATCCCATTTAAATCAAAAATACTTACATAACCAGTACATACATTTTTACATAAAATAATAATAGACTCCAAAAACCAACAATAATATATAAGCAAAAATGAAACAACCTCATGTTACATACAATTTGTGTATGTATGTATACATATATCCGTATTTTTTTTTTAAATGGGTTCAATCTGAAGACGATGAAGAAATGCTATCCTGTAGATCACTATCGTCATCATTTTTCGCAGGTAAGGGGGGGCCTGGCTTAAAAAAATTGTCAAACGTTTTTTTTTTGTCTTGCCTTCTTGTCTATTTCGTTCTTCAGTGATTTATTAAAGCTAATGGCTGATTTAGTTCCTCGAGAAACTTTAGCGTTACGCTTGACGGCAGGATCGTTTTCTGCCGTCATAGCGAAACATTTTAGACCATTAATCGAAAACGTGCCTTAATTGAAGAGGGCAGTTATAGCGTAATCATTATAATTTATATTGTTACATGTAAGAATGTTGGAGTCGAGTGAGCTCGTCTACGATATACTCTGAACCCAGCTTTTGAATATATTTATCATTTTTATTACACACTCAAATGTAAGTGCTCTCATTTCTTTTTTCAGGAAAGGTATTGAAAAGTTGGAAAACTAAGGCAGCAGAAATATTTATATTCTATTTATCATACATACGTATGTACATACATATATACGATTATCGTGCACTCCCTTTCTCACACATGCGCTCGCATATTAATGCGTATCGAAAATGCTTTTGCCTTCTGATAGCAATGAGATCAATATGAGAATACATTTTCAACTATAACTTGTGTGTTTCTTATCCGATCTGGATGAGATTTGTGTTGATTAAACATATGTTAATGCACATTATGTATCATATATTTGCTTTTAAATTGTGGCTGCTATTGAAATCGGAATCGATAATCATCGATAGTTGTAAAACGGTGGCAGCTATCGATAGAATGAAATAAACTTGATCTGCTCGTAGTATACGAGATCTTATAATTCTCTAGCTCTTATTGTCTGTGAAAACTACTTTACAGATTTTCAATGGATTCAGGGTATAAATATCTAAATTCAAAAATTACGTTTTAAATTTATTATATATATATATATATATATGTATGATCATTTAATATAGATCATTCACAGGAATTTATATATTTGTGATGTACTAAGCAACTCAGACTACGGTTATTGTATCGTGAGTTTAGAAAAAGTAGATAAGTATACATGTATGTATATATACATATGTATATTAATATTTTTTGTTGTTATTTTTTTAAACACATTCAAGCTGCAACTTAAATTAAATGCATTTGTGCTCTCCCGTTTCCATTGCTTTGTGAAAGGCTAGACAAAAATAGTGTTGTCGACATTTTTTTTTTTGCAGCGTCATATGGCAACTTGAGAATATTTTTGCAACTGCAACATGCACTTTATATGCACTTTATTGCAGTGTGCAACTTTGTTGCCGCATTTTATGAGAGAATAATTAAAATAGTTGCTGCCTATCGTCACATTACGCATACGCAGCTTCGCTTATATGTATGTATATGTGTATGTAATTCATAATGCGACAGAAACTTCCGCTTCTTGCAATTGTTGTTGTTGTTGTTGCTGCCCGTCTACCTGGCACATATGAATATTTGTAGCGCTCCTCCTCATCGTCGCTGCTGGCTGTGCTTTGTGCCAGCTAAAAGCGCGCAATTTGCATAGTTGTAAGCTGTGTGTCGTGTGGTGTTGTCTGTCATAAGTTTGGTAGAGTTTGTGGGTCTCAGGCTTGGAGCTCGAGGCATGTTTTATGCATGCGTTGACATCGTTCGCAAATGACGTAAGCCAGTAGGAAGGCTGTTTACCTCCCAGTAGCAGTGTTGAAGGGATGAAGTGACTTTTGATGCAGCCGCTGTGGGGTCGCCAGTCATTAATCAAAAATAATTACTTTTTGCTGCCCGAGAGCTTAGCATACTTATTTGTGAAGCTTTGCCTGCCTATTGACTGTCAATAAAGTTATGACCTGCCACGCCCACAGCTACCCACTACCACCCACTGCTGGTGTTGCCTGCTGCCATGTTATTAAACGTCCAATTAGCCATGCCAACGAGTATGCCGCCTCTCTCTTTCTCGCTCTCCCATGTTTACTCGCATATGCAATGATGAAATGGGCTGGTGTCCTTCAGCGCCAGGCTGACAGCAGCTGCGTGCTTGGCCTTGCAACAGCGGAAATCAATCACAGTGACATTGCCACGCTTCCCACGCCTTATTCTTGCAAAAGTCCTACGTATATATTCATATAATAGTTTCTACAGAATTGCGCGCCTTTAAAGTTTTACGTGGCAATTTAAATGGTTCTTGTGACGCCAACTGAATCATGACATTGCAAAATATCAATCAGAGCCTGAGTCACGATTACAAATTCGGTCGATTCTTTTGTTAATGATTTATATTCTCTCTTGTTGTTATTATTGTAATGAACTGTAAACACAATTTATATGCAGCAAGGAGGGTACATACAATATTTCTTGTAAAAAGTTAGATTTGTTTTTGGTACCAAGCCTAACGGGAGCTTGTTTACGCATTTTATAATGGTCCTTCATTTTCCTACACTGTTATGAAGCGTTGGAATGAAAGTTACGTTCGGTTTTTTCCAAGATTTTTGCATATTTGTGTTTTTGATTCGATTAAAGCCTTCGGGATAATTAAGTATACAAATTTATTTTATATTTTATGGGTATAAATATATTAAGAATGTTGGAATGGAAAAGGACAAAGCACTATAGCCTCAGGAGATACTGGAATAAAAAAAAGACAAATATCAATTAAATTAAGTCGATCGGCATCAGCAATTTTTGTTAACATTAAAAAAAAAAAACATCAACAAAATATTACCACGCAGGCAAAAATCTGCAATCTTACCGGCTGGGCTGGATAAAATTGCTACGGCGTCTAAAATTCTACTTGATTAAAGGCCACAAATATCGAAGCATCATATTCAATAAATTTTATCAGATGGTAATAGATTGGTTTGGAAAAAAATGACGTCAAAGCCAGTATTAACGATGGCATACTACATAGCCAGACGCGGGCCTGATATAAATATATTTATATATATACATATGTATGTATATATACATACATATATGTATATACAATCGTATGTAACTGGCGGTGGTGATACACACAAAAATATTTACGCTTGCGTCGATTATCTAGCCATCCCATTCTCACACATGCACGTGCATACAGAAAATGCTTGCGGCTGCTGATAGAAATGAGATCAATATGAGAATGTATTTTCGACCAGTACTTGGGTGTTACTTATCCTATCTTGATGAAATTGGGCAGTCGCATATGCATATTATGTGTAAATTAGAAGATTCTGCCTTTAAAACTGTAGCATTAATCGTTTTCGGAAATCGAAATGTCTCGATGTTCGTGAAACGGTGACAGTTATCGATAACATAAAGCAAACTTGATCTGTGCCTGGTATTCGAGAACCTATATTCCAAATTTGAAGTCTCTAGCTCTTATAGTCTCTCAGATTCGCGTGTTTACACAGACGGACGGACAGACGGACGGACGGACATTGCTACATCGACTCCGCTGTTGATTCTGATCAAGATTATATATATACTTTATGGGGTCGAAGATGCTTTCATCCGCCTGTTATATAAATTTGCACAAAACCATTATACCATTTTTAACCATTTTTAATGGGTTCAGGGTATAAAAAGAAGAAGAATCCCTGAGCGCACACAATCACGTAGACATCTAAACTTGAAGGCAGTCTTAAAATAATTATGCGTTGGCCGGATCGCTGGGTATGTTTTGATATGGCTCTTGCCCCCCAGTTATGCCTGCCTGGTCAGCAGTTGGTCATTCTCCATTTTTCCCTTATCAGCATATTGGAAGAAGAAGCGGTATTCAGCGCCCCAAAAAACCCGCATAAAGTTGGCAACTTGTTCTCACGCATTGCACATTAGCACACGCCAGCGTGTGTCACCACCCCCCCCCCCCCCCCTCCCCCCTTGCCCTGCGCTGAGGGGCATTTAACACACAGCCAGGTTTTCTGCCAGCTGCCTAACGGCATGCATTTTGGTTGGGAAATTCGGTTTCCTAAATGATGAAAGTGGCTAATGCCAGCGCCATGGCTGTCTCTGCTGCTGCGGCAGCTATTGTGGCGCTAACCGATGACTTAATGCATAATCCAACCGTCTGCTGTCTGTGTTTTTTGTTGGACACCTGTACTGTGCTTTTGTTAGCTGTCGCTTCTTGTAACTTGTGACGGCTTTTGTTTGCAACACTAAGCTGACTGAATGCCAACACTCCTTTGACTAAAGTTTACAACGGAAGCATTCCTAAGGCGTCAAGTCCGGCAAACTGAAGCAATTTCTGTCAAAAGTAAAGGTAAAGAAAACGCTTGTGGGAAATTCGGGGTAAAAGGGAGTGGCTGCCACAACTGTGCCGCAGCGTGCTCTTGTTCGAGCGTTGCTGCATCGAAATATATGTACATGAGCTACAAAAGCTGCTGTTGTTGCATTGTTTAGCGTTTGTCATTTTCAGAAAAACTTTCAGGAATTTAAGTTTGTTTTGATATATTTGGCAAAATTGCCGGCAAAACGCTGAAACCAATGCTTTCCGCTGGCATAATTTTTAATAAAAATTATTTGTTGTTTGTTTGCTTTAGCTCTTGTAGAGATATTTTATTTGTGAATGCAACAAAAATGGATAAATTGACAGTTAGATTTATATACATTTATATTATATATATATATATATTTTTATATGTGTATAACTTATTGCGTGCTGTAAAATAAATTATACACATTATTCCTTCGATGTAGTAATTTTTATACTCTGAACCCATTAAAAATGGTTAAAAAGGGTACAATGGTTTTGTGCAAATGTATGTAACAGGCAGAAGGAAGCTTCCCCGGCCCCATAATGTATATATATTCGTGATCATAATCAGCAGCGGAGTGGATGTTGCCATGTCCGTCTGATCGTCTGGCCGTCCATCCGTCTGTCCGTCCGAGACTATAAGAGCTAGAGACTTCAAATTGAATATAGGATGGAATATAGATTCTCGAATACCAGGCACAGATCAAGTTTGCTTTATTTTATCGATAACTGTCATCTTTTCAGGAATATCGATACATTTAGATTTCCGAAACCGATTAATGATACAATTTTTACAGGTAGATTCTTCTTAGTAATTCATAATATGCATATGCATATTGTTGATCAACTGCAACTGGTTTTCTGCAGTGTTTCTCGGTTTGCAACGTTATTTAGAAGGCGGGCTATGCTGCTGTTTGCCAACCAGCAGCAACAAGCACAAAAGGGCAAGTGTCTGTGCTCTATTGCCCCATATTGCGATTTGCTGCACACACAACTGGGACAAATCGAAAGCAATGCGAAGGCAAAACTAAAAAGTAGTCCGCAAACACTTTATCGAAACACACAGCGGCAGCAGCAGCCAAAAACTAACTGAGGAATAGAGAGGGCAACAGTACTGGCCATAATTAAGCCATTCTGCGCTAATCGGACATGCAAACGAAGAAACTATGCAAAAATTCATGTGCTGTATATGAGATGTTGACGCTAGATATTGGTTTGTTATTATGGTTCCGCTTGGAATAGTTATATATGTACAGTTATCATATCTTATAAATACGTGCATAAATATGTGTGCTATAAATACACTGGTGCATGCATTTTATCAGCCTGTTATGCGAAAGTTTTCCGCTTTAGCGTTTCAATATATTTACTGGCGCACAAAAGTATGTTAAAAAATTTGTGCAAACACACGTGAATATTTCTGCGGTTGCTGCTCTGTCTGTGTCTGCGCGTGTGTGGGTGTATCTGCTCTGCCAAAAGTTGAAGCCTGATATCAGTTACTTGTACAATGAGCAAAAGAGAAGGCAGCAGAGACGTTCACATTATGAAGATAAGCCTTAGAAAACAAAAGGTCTCCCTCCACACACACACACAAATCGCTGTGCGTGCGTGTGTGTGTATATGTGAGGGAAATGATTTGGCTTGTCCTACTCTCGTTTGCCGTTTGCCACATTTTTATACTCTTGTCAAGTGAAATTGTTATGCGCTGCGTCGTGAACTCTGCCAAGAATCTATGTATGCGTTTATTTACACAGGAGGCACACAATGGATATTAATGTCAGATCTTAGCTTTGGGCATTGCATGTCTGCTTGTCAGGAGACCCAGCTGCACATTAAGTGCCCGCACATGATTCACATAATGTATGTATCTATGGCTGTGTGTGTATGACTATGAACAAGTATCTGATTTAAAGAGCATTGCAGCGTCATTCTGCTCATGTCTAATCTGACTAATTTAATGTTATACTCTGTACATCCGAAATGTATCAAATAGCATAATAAAGTAATGCAAATGTATGTAAGAGCATCAACTATGTAGATCTATGTAGATTATAACCGCCAGAGATATGAAATTTGGCATATGCGCCCAAATGTGTACTTTTGCGTACAACTCATACCAAAATCATGTATATTTTCAAATTGCAAGTCCAACATCTTGGCGCATTTTGTACTTGTGAAAGAGTATTCTACGACAACTATTCTACAACTTTGCTTATCTTCAGTTTTTTCCATTTTTTTTATTTATTTTTTTTTCTATCACTTTAGTTGTGGCTCTTAGTTGCCTCATACCCAAAAATGTAAATGAGAGTTGTTATTTTCACTGGCCCACAAATTTTCGTGTGTGTGCTTGTATGTGTATGTGTGTCTGTGCGTGTGTGCGTTCTACACACACAAATCAAAAACTTTTACTTACCCCTGCCAGAGTTTGGTCGTAGTCTATTAACTGCTGGCGCACGCCTCACATACAGCTTATATCCAGTTCTACGCTCAACATCACACATCTTACATCAATCGACCACCACCCACCAAACACCAACCACCCAGTCGTCCTGGTGGCCCAAAAAACACACGCACTGTTAAGTAAGTTCATTTGTCTACGGGCTTCAAATATTTTTGTCGTTGTTGTTGTATTTTAACTTTTGCTTTTGTTTTTAGCAACATTTTCATTTTCTTGCCGGCCTGTACGAAATTTAAAACAATACTTACCCGCTGCACCAACAACTGTAGCAACATTTATTATATAAACACCAAAAGAAAGTGGCTACAAAAATAAAAGAAAACTGTAAAACAGGCAGCGATATTAAGACTCCAGAGCTAAGCCAAAGAAACTAAAACTGAGAATGCGATAGATATGGATTGCCTAGGACTGGGGAATAGCATTGGACTCTGCCTGTAACGACGAAGAAAGCGTTGACTGAAGCGACTTAAACTTTCGTCAACAACAACAAGAGCAAAACGACTGACTGCTGCCACTCAGCACGGTTCTCAATTCACATTTTGTATGTTTGTTGTCATTTGCTTTTTACTTGGCTTTTATTTTTTCTTATGCTGCTTTTCCTTTTTTTTTATGCATTATTTGGCGCAGTTTTTGGCTGAGTGCTTCAAGGGTGTATGTCCCTGTGCGTGTATGCCTGTGTGTGTGTGTTTGCTTAAGTGTTTGAGTGTTGCTGTGTCTTTATTGCCTTAAGTAAGCAATTTGAAATTTGAGCTTCTACAACAACGACATGCGACAACAATAATAAATAACAAAAGCGACGACTTGGTTTGCTGCTGCTGGGATTGTGTTGCCAGTTGATCGAATTGAGGTTTGCAACATTGTTTGACAGACCAGAAACGCGACGTGGCTTGCGTGGTGATTTAAGGGTTAAATAGACGTCAATTTAAATAAATTAAAAAAAAAAAACTAATATTACTGTCTGAATGGTCACAGAGTCAGAATTTAAAACTTGAAGAACAACTTGAATGCCAACTCAAGACTTGATGTGCCAGAGCCTGAACATTTTTAATTAGAATAATTAATGCGAACCGACGAAAGGCAGAGACGGAATACAGGGAGATAGAGAGAGAAAGTGAAATAGATAAAGAGGGCAGTATTGCTGTATGTATGTTTATATGTATGTACGTATGGGGCAACGTCAACGACGTACAACATGTCGTAAATTCAATTCTCCCAGCATCCGACGTGCGCTCACGTACTACCATTAGAAGAAACGCAGTAACGCAAGGGAAGCAAAACGAAACGACTAGAAACTACGCCAGGCAACTAAAGTCGTTCATGTAGCCTGGGTAGACTTGGGTTGTGTAGGGGCAGACAGCTGAACCAATGAGGCGTCTTTCTCTTTAGGCTCTCATCACATTTGTCATGTGCCGCCTCACACCAACATACGATTATAATTCATTTAAAGCAGATAAAGAAAAAAAACTTAAAAATAATAAAAATGCTGAGATAGCGGATCGTGTGCAAAATTACACACCTGTGTGCATGTATGTACCATTTAAAATTAATTGTCGCAGAGGCGATGAGAAAAATAATCGACAACAGACAATTGATGACCTCATAATGAGTTTTGTGCATTCAATAAATTTTGGAATGCAATTGACAGCATAAGACACAAATAACATTTATCTTTTTTTATATTACCCAGCTGATATACGAGAATGTGAATATGACACGATTCCGATGTAATGCTCATCTTAATCCTCAAAAGAAATTAATAATACTTTGCTTAATATTTATTTCCACTAATGTTCTTAAGCCCATAATTAATTTATAAATATAAAAAGAACAAATTCCATAAGATTTATGTACCTACATATGTCAAATACAATATTGTTGGGCTGATGCGTAAGTTAGATTAAGTTAGGTTAAATTCAAGAATATCGAATAAAATATATACATAATAGATTATATAAATTTTTCCAATTTAAATGGGTTACATTTGCAATTTGATAGCCAAAGAACAATATGGTCGACACGGCTAATTGTTGTACTATTAATAATAATGAGAGTAATTGCATGTGCAACGCGTCGTATCCGCAATATTCGCTCGTTTCGATTTGATTACGTGTCTGAACTTCAGCTAGTGAGTAACTGATATGCCAAGCTAATATCTGTCTTTTCAGCTCTCTACGCATGGGAGCGTGTGAGTGTATTTGTTAGCACATGTACGTGATACATTCAGACAGCGTCGCCATATCATCGCATTTGCACATGCCGAATGCAAATAGTGACTATGGACAGCCAAGTACCGACTGGCAAATAGTAGCTAATAGTGCTACTACCATCGAACATCGAGTGCATTTCTCACATTTTCAGTACTTTGTTCATCTATCTTTTTGCCCTTTGGCATTTTCTTTTGCCGGTTGCCGCTGTGTCTAGTATGCAGCATATTTGTGTGCACAGATTTGTCCAACGACTCTCACATCTCAAATATGTAATACTATTGATAATAACAAAGTTTGCTTATCGGTTTTTATAATAACCTGTGACCCATTAAATATCGATTATAAATTCCACACTCTCTGTGGGTCTTTCACTATATAATCCTTAAGCCGACCAGTGAATAGATCCATTAAATCTGTCGATTATGGATAAATATTCTGATAAATATTAAATACCATAAGTATCAAAATCATAGATCTCCTTCTCTGCACTAAATGGATGCATACAATTAGGCATATCGGTATTTCTTTAGGCAAGCATACTACGGCACAGCGCTTATCGATAACAGCATCAGCGTACTTCTCTTTAGGCATTTAATTCTCAATTACCACTGGGGAAAACGTTTCGCAAAGTGCGCACGTTTTTTGGCCAATGGTTAAGCTCAAATATTGTGTACAAATGCCCCGAAGTGCAAATGAAGGCCATAGCTCACAACTTGCACATACACACACACATGCCACTTACACCCACACACCCCTCTTACGCATACATAAAATAAAAGCAAACAGAATAAAAGGCAGAAAGAGAAAGGGAGAGGGAGAGAGAGAGAGAGAGGGATGCGGAAAAAGAAATGCCATTGGCGTTTCTCTTTTGTGTTTTATAAATTGTGTGAATTTTAACACTTGATATTTCTTTAATGAATTATTTGCCTTACAACGTTCTTGGCATTATTTAAATTTTTCAACTATTTTACTTGGCCAACAAAACGTCTTACAAGGGGCGGCAGTCGACGATAGGCTGGCAAAGTCAGTCGCTGCTAGCTACACGGCTGTGTGAAACTTTTTGAAGCAAATAGCTTACAATTGCGCCATTTATTGTAAGTGTGTGTATTTCTCTGTATGTGTGTGTAACTGTTAGTGCTCTGTGAATGGGTCAACACAAAAATTGCCAAATTACCGGCCAGACGAGCACCCAGTCGACCACCATACCATTCAAGTCAGCCATCTGTCCAACATCCCCCCTCCCTCAACAAAACTCTCTTCCGCTTTTGACTGCTTTTGATATTGCTCGCTTTTGTAGACTGTTTTGCAGCTGGACAACTGCCGTTTGATTCGGGTTTCTATTTTGTTTTTTTTTTTCGGCTTGCGGTTTGATTGTCCTGCCCATAATATATGTTGTTGCTGTTGTGTGCGTCCATTGTTATAATGTATTTGTCTTTATATGTCCGAACACAATTTGCTGGCACTCCCGCAAAACGCAGAAAAAAATAATAAAAAAAACAGTAGAAAGATATGTAACCAAAATGTGCCGAAAATTAAAACATTGAAATGTTTCAAGCGACTAGGCAAAAGCAAACACACGCACATGGCACATATCGGGATCTGGCCAAAAACTGCTGCTCGATTGCCTCTTTATAACACTTGGCACAGCAATTGCCAGCCCACAGAAATACACAATTACACACATATATACATTTATTCAGATGTGCGGCGAGCCACAGGAGGCGCTTAAGAAGTTCATTGTTTAGCCCCCGGGCCTTAAGATTGAGTGTATGGCTTACTTCTCTCTTAAATCCGCTCTCTCTCTCTCTCTCTATCTCTCTTACTCTCTTTCTTTCTCTTCGGGCAAATCCGCTTTGGCCTTGTTTAGCTACCTTAAGAAAACTTGGCCAAAATTTTGGCACAAAATTGGGCAAATGTATTTAAACCAAAATTTAAATGCGTCAGGTGGCTCCCACAAAAAGGTGCCAGGTGGCTGCTAAAGGGGTTGTAAATTTTAGCTACGGTTGGAAGGAGAAATGAAACAAAGGGCAAAAATATGTCTCAACAAAACTTGGAACATTTTATTGAATTTAACATACATAGGTGTACGTAAAGCCATCTGAGCATATTTAGCTTGTGTATGCATAAGTATTTCTGAGTTTACTCCTAGGATAATGTAGAAAAGTATGAGTGCATCAATTGTGGAAAGCGGGCACATTGAATGGCATTCAAAAAGCCGAATATCTTAAGTAATCTGCGATATGTGAGTACACATAAGCAATCAGATTAGGCTTTGTCTGTTCATGGATGTGCTTTTGTCTGTAAGACCACGCAGATTTTAGAGACTATAAGACCTAAAGACTTAAAATATGAAATGTATGTTCTCGTATTATCCCCCGCCCAGATCAAGTTTCTGTTTTCTTTTACTTACTCGTCAGTGGCTGTGCCTGACTTAAGAAATGAGAACACTTGCAGTTTTGCAGACATTTGAGTGTGGTTAACTTTTTAAAGGTTAATTTGGCAATAAAGCTTTAATATATTTAAGAGCTGGGTTCAGGGTATATCGGAGGCGAGCTCACTCGACTTCAGCATTCTTATTTGCTTTGTTCTAATATATTTAATCATGAAACTAACTTCTTTAGCTTTTGCATCTCTAAAATTTGTTGATTGAAATAGACAAAGCATCAGGCCATCAAAAGTTTTCGCTCGCGAAATAAGCAAAACGTGACTTTATTTGCAAAATGATGAATCAGCAAGTTGCTTGGGTGGTGGGAGGGAGGCGAGGAACCGAAAAAGGGAGGCAGAAACAGTTGACTGGTCTGGATGCGACTTCTGTCAAATCACCTTTTGCTAGACGCTGTCGTTTCCTTTTGTTAGTCTTAACTACTGCGAAAATTGTAAGTCTACCTACAAATAGTACGCAAATGTATGTATGTACATACATACATATATTATATATATTTGTAAATGTATACCGAATACATATTCGTTCATCCATGATGAAACTAAACATAAAACTGCTGACAGCTTTTGCGAAATTGGGCTGCTAAAACGGTATATGGTAGGAAGTAGGTTTGGGGATAGTAAACAGTTAACAGTGAACAGTGTATCTGACAGGCGTGCTGGCATTAAATCGTCCATAAAGCTCTTATCGATGCACCCATAAGGGCCCTGCCAGAGCATGCCCTTCGCCTTACTGCAGCATGATGCTCTATTATTATTTTTTGTATTTTGTTCTGGCAAAACCAAAATTTGTCATAAAGTGTCAAATTGAATTGAAAATGTTCATTTACGCGTTGCAAGTCCGGCAAATCCGTATAGAGCCGACCACAATAACCGCGTAGCAAAACCGCAGCAACATCAACAACAACAACATCAACAGCAAAGACATCAACAACTACAATAGAGAGCAACCAGACAATATCATACCTGCGTCAAGTTGCGCGTCAATCATGCATAAAGCTGCAAATCTGATTGGTGTTTCAAGCCTAGCAATTGAATAATCGCTTCAGAATTATTATTTTCTATATTTGATACAATTATTAAATCACAGCACGTTGCTCAATATACAGCTCTACTCATTTTGCTTACATTTTGAATGATACTCAGAGGAACGGCAACATAATCGTATAGGATTTTTGATTCGAAAAATAATTTAACGGCTGAAAAATTCATGTTATCCTGTAATGTTCTATTAAAGTCGGTACAGATTTTGACAAAAATATATATTAATAAATATCTACTCAATTTATGAAACAGCTTTAAGCCACTACGAATACTCTTTATAAGCTATTATTAATGATAACAGATCAATTCATGGTCATAGCTTTTAATAAGTATACATGAATCAGAACCATATGTCTAACCCATTTTGTTCAAAGAAAGTTTTGAATTATTCATCTCACTCCATTGTACACATGTGGCCGCCATGCAGCGAAAGTTACATATTTATCCAAAGTTCGTTGTTTTCGCCAAATCCGATGCATGGGTTAAAAGATGAGTTTTTTCACCTTGGCTTAAGCGTGCGGCAGAAATACTCACAACTAAAAACACTACACACACTCATACAACACACAAAAGGCAAAGAAAGAGATGAAGATAGACAGAGACAAAGCGAGCGAGCGAGTAAGTGAGTGTAAGTATGCGTATGTATTGGGAAAAATTGCATTGCTTCGAAGGAGGATACTTTTCACGAGGAGTGCTTTTTGCCATACGAGCCCTTGTGTGTTGGTTCTCATTTCCCTGTTCTCTGTTCTCTGCTCAGTGTTCTTGGGCATGTCCTTGTCCTGGTCTTTTGGTTCGTGTGTGCGTGTGTTGCCATGATTGATGCCCAGTTTGCGCGAGATTTCGTCTTAATGCCTTTGACAAATCCGTTTGCACAAAGCGCAGAATGAAAGAGCGAAGTGGAATGGGCAATGGGCTGCGATGGGGAGACAGGCAGACATTTGGGCTATGGGGACTGTGGCGGTGGCATGGCAAAATCTAAATGACAAAAACATTTGAGCGTCAAGTTTTTTCTTAACGTTACGTTGATGTCGTTAGAGAAACAGCCACCAACTCTAACGATAGCTTTAAAGTTGGTTTTTCTTGCACGTTTTTCGAGTAGGCCTGATAAGCGCACAGTGGTGCAAATTGATTGAAACTTAATACTCAATAAAAATGTATTAAACTGGTTTAATAGCTTTTGTTTTGTTTGCTAATTTTAATTTCCAATTTTAAAAAAGTTAGCACTTTTCTATACTCAGCAGCCGACTCAAAATCTTTCAAGAGAATTGAAGTTTAGAGAATAGGAATAGATTATAAAAATATATATACATATATTACTTGATTGACAATATAATTTACAGAGTTTCTAACTCTAAAAAATAGTTGTCGAAAAACGGGAGAGATGCGAAACGTTTTTAATGTATATTTGCGCGCGTTTGCTATTAGTTTCAAGTGCGGCCATATACGTGATGTTGGGAACTGCCTCATACATTAAATCGTCGACTATATCAAGTGTCTGGGAAGGGATCACTTTGAGCACATGCACTTGAGTGTTGCCTGGCTGAATTGAACTTTATGTCGTCGTCTAGCTTCGGTGTTATTTGTATGTGTGTATGTATGTATGCCCCACAGCAGCGGCAAGTTGACTGCCACTCGAGTGTGGCAGAGTGGCTGGCCCTTGACCCACTGTAGTCATGGGTACCTCAACGACAATTGACAGGCGATGTCAGCTGGAAGATGCTTAAAGTCCTGGCATTCCTCAGCGTTGTACGTAGTAAATTTGGAAAAAAGCTTTTTCGATTCCAAGAAAAAAAAATATAGAAAACAACAGAAAAGAAAACGAAAATAAAAACCAGAAAGGAAAAAATAGCTGGCGCTGTCAAGCATGTGTGTTTGTGTGTGAGAGTGTATGTGCTAATTTTGTTAACGGGGCTAATAGTTCAGGGCAAGGAGCTGACGGGCGATGTCCATGTCACATGACAGGGCTGCATCGGACGGACTAGCTGGCAGGCAAACGGGCGGACAGGCGAAGAGCTGTCTAACCGGCTAAATGAAATTTTCCTGCCAGCAGCATCGATCGAGACTCAAAATATATGCTGTAATTTTAAGCGATAAAAGGTTGAAAGGTTCGGATTTCAAACACGAACTCACATACACTAGGAACAGTCTTTGGTTAGAGGGGAAGATTGTGAGGTGGGGTATATGCTCACAAATAGTCTTACAAAAGCGCTAGAGCTGTGTAAGCTTAGAAACCATGAACATTTAGATGAAGACGAACGCGTTGAGGAATTAATTACAGGAAAAAAAGCAACAGCCAGAGTAATATCAGACACTGCCCATGACGACGATGACAAGCTCCCCAATGGCCACACCAAATAGTGCCAAAATTAATGCGTCAAATATTGTAATAGTGGAAATATTTTAATATGTGAATAGAATTCATTTGAGAAGTGCATATGTTAATGGCAGCTTTTGTAAATGCACACGTTAAATGTCATAGACATATTATTTCGGCCGCGAGTGTAAAGCTTTGGCAAGCTTAGCCTGCACGCTCGCTGCAAGCCTAGCTCAGCTGGTGCAGCTGCCTTAAGCTTGCGCTCATTAAGCTTTTAGCTTTCAAGCCCTTGAACCTTAAGCCTCCAACGCTTGCGCTTTAGAATGCATTTTATTCTTATTCATGCTGAGGCCAAGGTCACAGGCAATTATCAAGATCCGTGCGAAATATTTGTTCAATGACCGTGAACCAATTTCACGCTGCCATAAATCTAATCTGGAAACATGCGGAACTGGGTGAACACTGGTGCAAAGTGTGTGTGTGTGCAATAACAAAAAAAAATTAACTAAACAAATGACATTGCTGTTAATCAGAACTGTGTGTATACCCGATATCTGCAAAATGGATATATACAGATACCCTGATACCCTGACCTAACTTGCAAATACTGCAAGCACTCCACATCAACCATTCGACATCCACACCACAATACGCTATCGACCACGGCACTGGCCGCCGATGCCTTTTCTTCGTTTCATAGATATTGTTGTCTGTGCATTAGTGGTCCTGAGAGAAATGTTTATTTTTGTTGTGTTCGGCCATAGGAAAAAAAAGCGTTTGGTTGCGTTGTGCAACTTGTGCCTAAAGACGTAAAGGTGGTCAACAATAACCACACCCCTTGGAATCGAAATTTAAATTTATTTTTTCTAGTTACAAATAAATAGCCCAAAGAGCTATATCGTCATCGTTATTATCATTAAAAAATATATTTAACTTAAAATAAATTCAATACTCATAAATGTTTTATAATATTTTCTAGTAAAGTGTATCATTTTGAAGAAGAATTTTCCTTGCATATATATTTGCATTGTAAAAAAATAGTAGAAATATATAAATTGTACAAGACCCTTGCATGGTTAAGATTTTAAGGAACGAAATTAGTTCAAACTTACAACTCGACTCGGTTTCTTGTAAGCATTTGGTACTTCGAGACACTGCAGTTTTCCCCCACCAGGAAACTCAGATAATAAACCAGCACCTTAATGTCTGATTGAAGCCAGCTACAGGTTGCCACAAATAATATGCTTTGTTCTCTCCCACCAGTGGGAAGAGGCATTGTATAAAAAGAAATTGTTTAAACAAAAGCAGATTATTTGAAACAAATGATACACTTAAATGAATAAATATGTGGAGTGACGTGTAAAAAACACACACACGAAGTTGAAAGTGTGGCGTTTTGAAAAAAAAAAATTAATTGAAGTGAAGTTAACTGAAGCAACCTACAAGCACAAGTCGTCGCGAGAGGAGCACAAGTCGTCTCGAGAGGAGCAAAAATCATCGAGAGTGGAGCAAAAATCATCGAGGGAGAATCTTAACACTACAGCGATCGTCGCGGGAGAAAATTCGTCGCCTGAAAATCTGCGCGCTAAACAAACATAACGGGTAGAAGCTATTATTCGTGGAAGAAAATCATTGCAGGAGACACAAGTCGTCGCGATAGGAGAAAAAATCGTCGTGGGAGAATCTTCGCTCTACGGCAATCGTTGTGGGAGAAAAATCTTCGCGGGCACAGACCAGTTTACGTTCCAAGGTTCAAGTTTCTATATCTAAGGGTATCGAAAAAGTTGCGTTCATAAGGACGGACAAACGGCAATACTAACTAACAAATTAATTGATTAAATTATCCAAAAGCTGAGTAAATGATATGCTCCAATGAAATTCAAGTAAAGTGAATACATTCATAATCTACAAATGAACCCACCCGCTGTCCCCTAATCCTTTGGGATGAGCACGGTTAACTTAGTAAACTCGCGCAAAATGTGAAACGGTCGCCATGACCGGAAGTTTTGCGCCGACAGGAAGTGATCCTCATTATGTGTGAGTATGTGTTGGAATGTGTGTGTGCTCCGCAAAATATTTTAATTGTGTTGAAATTGTGCTGAGAAATTTTGTTTCATGGCGTATGTTGTTTGTTTGCCAAACGAAAACGAGGCCAAGGGAAAAGGACCACATTAATGTAAAACAAAAAGTTTTTTGTGTGATTTTTGTTTAGTTTCCTGTGCAGAGGGGCGACCAAACAGTCGCGTGCCACTGTGTGTATGTGTGTGTGTGTGTGTTTGTATGGGCGCTAACTGCATGTGGGCGTGTTTTTTGTGTGCTAGCCAGTGCTGTGCATGTTAAACAAGTTTTATAAGGCCAGCAAGAGACAACAATACGAGTGGCAATTATTTAACTTGATTTATTCACGTCAGTCAACATGTTGAGGGTGGTGAGGAGTGAGCCAAGTAAGTACCAGCCAAGTGCCTGTCTAACGGCATAGTGAAGCGGGCAGCAATTTAATTAGAGCAACATCCACTTCACCTGGCAAGAGCCAGCAGCAGCAGCATCAGTTGCTTAAATGACAAAGCAAACGATGCTGGCAACTCAAGTGCAGCTGCAACTGCAGAAACATTAGAAACAAGATAAACGCCATTATGAAAAATATTGGCCAAGTGTCTTAGTTTACTTATGAAGTAAACAAAATGGCGACCAGGACAATTAAGTGGCACTTGGCTCTGTCAATACGAGAGCGCACGGCTTCCAGCGACGAGAATCCTTCGCCAGCAAAACTGCTGCAGCTGCCCAGCCACCAAAATGGCGACAAGAACTTACGCGCGGACGAGCGCTCTCCAAACGGAAAGAACTAGAGCGGCTCCAATGGAAATTGCTACTCATTACAGGCCATGAAATAAAGCGTGGAGTGCATTAAGTTAACCTATTAACAGGGGAAAGAACTAATGAAAAACAATTTGACAAATCGAGGTGCATTCATGTTATTCACTATCTCTCAGTCTCACAATTAACGATTATACACAAAAACGGTGCGTTTTAGGGCAGATTTTTTAAAAATATATTTTGTATTAACGTTATATTATATGAATTTTAATCGCATCTTCGGTTTTTCTTAATTAAGACAAATGTAGTTATCTAATTTAAATATAATCCTTATGTTTTGCATTTAACCTTATTTAAATCATCTAAAAATCGGATTTATTGGGTAGCTCCTCTGTTCCAAGTCTGTTAGGCAACAAATATTTAAGTTAAGATGACATAAACATAAATCGTCACGAAGTCAACAAAAATTTAATACAAGTATGCAACAATTTTCTCTTATTGGCCACGTTGTTGAGCTGGCCAATTTGTTAATATAAAGATATTTGAGAATGTTTGCCTCGAGTATGCCAAACAATTAGCCTAAATAAACTCATATTCTGTTTAAAGCAAAAATGCAAATCTTTGACAAGTAAACAAACATTACACACTATTTTGACTAATAGATCCTTTAATATTATGTCATGACAGTATTAGAAAACCCACTGTAAAGGTAAATATCAGCTTTCTTAATATTTTATTTACCTCAAGTACGATTTCTGCTTGGTTTCAGTCTCATTCTCAGTCTTAGTTCCACTTTCAGTTTGAGATTGGGCTTGAGTTGGAATTTAACTCGTAGTTCTCGTGATATATGGACATATTATGACGACGGTTTAGCATCACATATAAATATAAATACGCAGACATTACGCCCAAAAGGGAAAGTGCGACATAGCTGACGCACAGTGTGTCTGAGCAATAAATTTTAAAGCAGTAGCCAAAAAAGTGCAAACAAAAAAAAAAATGTCCAAAAAAAAGGCGAGTAGAAACGAGGGAAACACAAATCACAGCAGCAGCAGCTGTGACAGAAATCAACTGTCAAATAGCTGGCAGAGTCAGACAGGCTAAGACTATAACTGCGAATGCGACTACCCCTGTTGAAGAGATTGGGTCAGGGAATTGGGAGGTACGATGGAGGACTATTTGAAGCTAGCAGTTGGGTCGCGTGTTACCTATGTACATCCGCGAGCTGCTATTCTTGTTGCTGTTGTCACCTAACCAGACAACGTAGACGAAAATTGTCCGTGTGCGTGCGTTTTATTTGTATATATCCTTGACTACCAAGTGGTATTTTCAATATTACTTTCTCATATATTGGCAAAAATATGTATTTATCTAATATTATTGAAACAGTCGGTTCTAGTGCATGGAAAAACTGTGATGTTATTCTGGAACGCTACAATGTGGCCATGATTTGAAATGAATGAATTCGTTCACAGACACTGATCCTTGCGGTTTCAAATCGGATCATATCTGAGATTTTTTATTTTTGAATTAGCTTCATTTGCTCTCCTGATTATAATCCATCTAGTATTTTATCCTATTGACCGGCATTTATGCAGCGTAGCATTGTGTCAATATTTTTATTGTGCAATTTCATACCATTTGTTGGATATGCGGATAGTTCTGCTTGAAATGCAGACTGCCTTAGCTGTGGGTGTGAGTGTGTGTTTGGCCACAAGAAATGCAGAAGTCATTGCAAAGCAACTGCTACAAACTGCTGACAAGGACAATGAATCACACAGGGGTGCACGCACAGGGGCGAAGGCAAAACGAAAAGGGCGTAAAGCCGAGGACGCGGACAAGGACACCGAGGCATGGCAATCGAAGATGAAGCCAACTGCTGCAAAGCAACTAGACAATGAGGCAAAATGGCAGCCAAAAGCGAAACGAGCAAAAACGAAACGAGCATAAAGCAAAAACCGAAGGGATAACACTACAAGAATGCGACAGCGAGTTGTGCTCAAAAAAGTAGGCAACATTAAAGACGCGAACAACAAACGGCAAAACGACAAGCGCCAAACGGCAAGGACAGCACAGTAGGGGGCGAGGCCGTGGCTTTGGCAACAGCAGCAGCAGCTGAATGTGAGATAGATAAATATACACATTAAGAAAGCAAAAGAGAGCGAGAGAGACTTTAAGAGCTAAAAGCAATTCATAAATAAGAGCGGCAATTGATCAGCCACAACGCATTGTGTGTGGGAAAGTTAATAATGTCGCTCAATTCGAAATGTTGATGTCGATGATTATGTTGGTGGCACAGCAACAACAGCATCATCAAACAAAAAATGCAGAGCACATTGTTAACCCCACTTCATTGAGAATGCTAATCGCACTCATTACACAAAATATGCATGTAATAATAGCAAAATCAGCAGCACCAGCAACCGAGACAAAACAACAATATTCAAGTTGATACCGAGCGTGAGAATGAGATACTTAGATACTGAGAGCCATTGAGAGAAGATGATGCCTCACCATAAATATATTCATACATAGTACCACTAAGCAGACAATGTATTGTATTGTATTGTCTGCTTAGTGATACTACATTCAAATGGAGCTTAACCAAGCTGAACTGAAGCTAATGTGATATAGAAAAACGAATCTAAAACGTACACTTCCGCAAACCAAACCGTAAGCTAAATTAAAATGAAGTCAGCTACGTAGCTGTATGCTTAAATATATATTTAATGTGGCGGCAACAACAAATTTTGATTGTGAAATCCTCATAATACATATTAACATACATATTTAATGAGATATTAATCTATCACATAGATTTAAAGGGGTTTTTTCAGCGCTCAGTTTTTTGGGCTTAAGTCGAAGCTTACTTGATAATCGGATTTTGATTATTCAACATCGTTTATTTCCAACTTTTATATTCCATTATCAAATGATTTGTTTTTAATATAACTAATCCCATAATAATAATGAGCTACAATAATCCCTATAAAAAATTATTCGAAGCTTAAATATTTACATTTAACAAAAAAGGAAATTGACTTTTCTGATATCTTCTTTTAGCGCTTTCCACTTTAATAAGTAGCTAATATAAAGCTATAGATAATATTATTTGCGTATTTGCATTAGCGCGACTTTATTACATATATGAAACTAGGAACTTTTTTTTAGTATCTTTGCCAACTACCCAGTTATTTGTGTCACTTCAGCTTTAGAAATTTCTTGTAAGAATGTTTAATGTTTGCAATCGGTTTAAATTTAGACCAAATTAACTTTACCATATAAGAAAAAAAAGGTTTGAGCGATATTTCGCTTGAGTGTTGCAAGCTGCATGCAAAATTGGATATGCCTAACATACAATAGCAGCAACAATATGGGGTTACTGTTGGGGTCGTGCCTCTTTGACTGGCATGCCGCGAGCGCCGCCTAATGAGCGCTCATAATGAGTGGCGACGTAAAGAGGTTGAGGGTTGTGTGTTGTGGGCGACTGCGAAGTGAATGTCATGACTGGTGAATGACTGGCGCTGCCCCTGCCGCTGTCACTGCCACTAACTAGGGGCAATGTGGGAGAAGATTGTGATGTTTGCGCTGCTAACGAAAGTTGTCACCCGGCGCTGACGAAAAATCGAATTTTTCCCTCCCCTATATGTACATATATATACATTTATATATACATGTATACATATTGTATCTATATATATATATTTTTTTCTTTTCTGCGCAACTTGCAATGCATTTAATATGAAAAGACAACAGGCGAGAATAGGAACAGGCCAAGACATGCGAAGCCTTGCGCTGTCAACCAAGCAGCCAGCCAGTCTGACAAGGGAAGCCAAGAGAAAGCAGGCGAGGACAATGCCCAAGCAAGCGTCTTAAACACTGTCAACGTTGCCTTTTTGCTTCAAGTGGCAGGCAAGCACGTTGAGGTTGAGGCTGATGACAAGGACGACATGAACATAAGCGTGAACGAGTATAAGCATGAGAATGGGAATGACTCTCGGTATATGGGGATAGAGGAGAGAGTCTATATGGGATGCGAAAAGGTGCCCCTGGCACATATTTTTTATTTTTCCTCTTAATTTTTTTTGGGCAATGCCAAGTGTGCGTCTGATTAAATTGACACTTGGCATTTTTTGTTGCATCAAAAACGTGTCGATGTTGTCGTCGAGTCCTCTCATCCTGCTACCTGGCTGCAGGCCACTACGGCTGCCTTTTAAATATTTGACAGCTCGTGAAAGAGCGAAGAAAAAGAGCAAAGTGAGGTGTGGTGGGGGTAGGCAGCTCGCGTTTCCCGACGACACCACGTTGCATGCATGACATTTTGCCAAATTACTTCCGAAATGCTTTTCACGCCTTCAATGCTCATTTGATGGGCCGAGAATTAAAGTCTCTATTTGCCACGTATGCCACACGCAATAAATAAATTGTAAAACTGTGTGGCAACACGGACAGCTACAGCTTTCCAGCTTTCAAATTGACTTCAAGATCAAGATAAACATTTAATATTTGATTTTATTTGGAATTCCAAAGCGGCTTGAGTGACAAGCTAAATTAGTAGAAAGACGGCTATCTCAGGCAAGCAGAAGATTGGATACCCTGTCATCTAAATTTGCGTTATTAATAGCTTTTTGTATAAATGTTAGAAGTCGTGAATTGAATAAGTTTGGTTAGGATAATTTGTTAAATAACAAAATTTCTCATACAAAAACTCATCTTTCAAACGGAAGCTGTATGATATAGTGATCCGATCTGACTATGACATATGTACCGACTGCAGCAAAATTATGGATTAATGTCAAGTTTCATAGAGATTAAAAACTGAGGAGCTGAGGGAACTGGGAGACAGACGGATATGGCTTTACCGACTTTTCTAGTGATTAAGAATATATATAATTTGTTAATTAACTTAATAATTAATACAACCTTCGCGATACAATTATAATAATTATTTTCGAGGGTTTATAATAATACTTTTTTGGAATCCCTTTTTTTAAACTTAAGACTGTCTACAATCTGAAGATAATAATACATATTTTATATTTTGAATGAGCTAGCCAACGATTGAAGCGATGTATTAGGCACCGACAGTTATTCAACGACCTGAAGTGCAGTATATGTATATAACAATAATGCTCTCTGTCGCTTTCCCTCTTTAAGTGATGCCTTGGCTAGGTCGAATTAGCTTTTCAGGGGTAAAATTTAAAGAGACAGTTGGGTCACAATGTGAACTGTATGCAAATTATGCCAAGTATACATGTATATCTAAATTAAAATTTGCAACGGCCAAAGTCTTCGGACTTTCGGATTAGATTGCAAATTTTGGGGCGCAAACCATTTTCATCTAGGCCATTTCAAAGGGTAAGTAAGCTAAGGAGTAGGACAAGCTGAGCTTTGCAATTTTAAATTAAATACGCGTCACATTGGGCAAGATAAGTTGGAGGCTGAATGTCATTGGCAAGTAGGAAAAGCTGTGTCAAAAAAAAAAAAAAACAACATTAAGATAACTTTGCATATGAATCAAAGCACCTTTGAGCCATGCGAACAAATTGAAATTCACAGAATATTTTTCAGCAATTTTTCATTTTAATATCTTTATTATTATTATTTTTTATTTTTTTTTCGCTTGCTGCTTTTGGCTGCTGCCTCAGAATTCAATTTCTGCCAAAAGACGCACAAAACGTACAGTGATAATTAAAATGAATTTACATAAAAAAGATGCGAACAACTAGAAGAACAAAATACAAAAAGCGAATCAAGTGATGCCCAAAAGCTTTTTTGGAGTTTGACAAACTTTTGCCCCAACGCCGCAAGGAGACTGGCTAAGCAAGCAGCATTACTTGCAAATACCCTGCAATATGGACCAAGGACGGCAACTTAGCCAGCTGAGTCACTTGTTTAATTCATTCAAGTTCAATTCGAATAATATAGAAATGATTTCAAAGTAAGCCGAGTTAGGCAGGGCACCAAAGAGTCGAGTATGCTAACAGTTCTCTGTTGCCAAATCTCGTTAATTCTTGCAAAATTTGTTCTTTCTAAACAACAATGAAAGAAATATTTTTTAATAATAAACAACAAAAGTATCATCCGAAAGAGAGAAGAATTACATAAATAATTTGACAAACACTAATTAAATGTGGGGCAAACGTTTTATTTGCTTTCAGCTTTCAGTTCTCAGCCGACAAGCGAGAAGTGAAGAGAAGCAAAGACGCAACAAAAGCTATAAGGGCCAACAGAGAATGAAACAACGAGCATGAGCAGGAGGAACGCCAGGAGCATCAATAAGCATCAAGGAGCAACAGCACAAGGATCATCATCGCAAGCAGGAGTAGCGCAAGAAGGAGCAGCGGTGCATGGAGGCCACCAATAAACGAAAACACATTTAAAGAATTTTAATCGAAAACTGCCAAGAAACAAATATATGTATTTACAATATATATACACAGAATAAATGTATACATAGTATACATATATAGAGAAGAATCGTTATATACATGCATACATATAGAAAATATATATAGTATATACCGACTAGAACTCGCAACAAACAAACAGTATCATCAACACCAAATAGCATGCAACTAATTTAATTAAATTATAGTAACTAATCAACTAAATAAACACAACAACAACAACAAGCAAACAATGGACAACGGCCAAAACATTTGTGTATCGAATACAATTCTGTCAAGATGGAAGTATTTCTAATAAACATGTAAATATATGCTGCCAAATCAACAACAACAACAACAACAACTGAGATGCATGTAACGCACAACAACAACAACAAAAACAACTATAGTGGGATAAAGGGGGGCTGAGGCAGAAGACGTTGCATTGAAATTTTTGCATTCACTAGCAAACTTGCTGCAACTGCGTCCGCTCGGAAAGCTGCGACTGCAACTAAAGCAAAGCAACAACAACAATAAAAATAACAATAACAACAAACAACATACAACAAAGAGTTACAGCTCTGTGTACAACTGTAACAACAGCTACAACAACGTCGCTGCCACGCCCACAACGCTCAACACCAGCGCGCAGAGGGAAATGAGATGAAGTGGTTTCAAGTGACCATAGATATGATTCTTGTGCTTTCATTTATATCAAGTAAGTACCACACACTCGAAATGATTAGCCCCAGGCCCAAAAAACTGACTGCAGATTTTGACCCAATCCCAAAGCTCAATCCGAAGACCCCAATTGAAAACCACGCTTCAAGTAGCAACTCAAACAAAGCCACGCAAAGCACTCGAAACACAAAACAACCGCCTGACATTGCTCGACATCCTTGGCCCATTCCGGGCTACCCACTCCATTTTCATGCCGCCAACACTCCCAGACTGTGATGCGGGGATGCCCTAGGCTTTTATTGCTGCAGCATTGCTTAGGATTTCGAACGAATTGTGTTAGCATCCTAAGTCGATACAAAATCGAACAATTTAATGCACGAGGTAGAGTTACGAAGCTTGGAAGACAGATTCCTAGAAAGCACCTCTAAAACTTAAACGCACAATAATGATTATTCAATGTTCGCGGCACCACACCTATTGCCTCCCAAACCCCACCCCCACAAGTAGGTTGTTTGCCACATGTTTTACCGGTATCAGAGTATTCTTCAGTGAGTTACGCCCGACTGCGACGTTCTTCGTAGTTTTATATTATAATTATGTCAGGTGAAAAAAATTACATTTCCGATTCCACTTCAACACTTATCAAAAATAAAATGAATAATTAATTGCAAAACTCATTTAAATGTAATCATTATTTTACAATTATGAATACGTACGAGTACTCGATGAAAATGATTGATCAATCAATCATATTTTAATATTGGCTGTGGGACCAAACAGAGGAGTAGATGCAGGGTATTAGCAGATGGGAGACATGAACGCATCCGAAATGGAAAGTGCAAATGAAATCGAATTTTTGGGCGTTGGACTTGGTCAACTAACAGCTAACGGCAAACAGCTGATAGCTCGTAGGTCGAGGGACGCAGCCAAACTATCAGCATGGTACCCACACCCACATAGACTTAGACACGACTCGGACTCGGACAGAGGCACGACCTCGGATTGGAGAGTCGAACTCGGACTCGGACTCGAACTGGGGCTCTGTTTGAGTTTTTAGTTTTGGTGTGTCACATCCATGAAATGAGGCCACAGCTGTGACAAACTAGCACAACGCAGCCACGCCCACACCCATGCAGATGCCCCAACTGACCCAATCCTTGGCTCAAGCAGCAAGGGCCGAGTCCCTACCCCGTTCATCCGCCAACGTATTTGCTGTGCGTGTTGTCGATTTGATTCAGATTTCTTATGCGCGTCGCGCCGCGTCACGTCGCCAAGGTCAGCATATCATTTGACATCGCGGTCGCTGCCAGCAGAGCAAATCGCGCGTAGAAACTGAAACCGAAACTGACAACTGAGAGCAGAAACTAAAACTGAAGCTAGACTACAATTAAAGGCAAGCCTTGTGTTTGAGGTCAGCCAACAAGGAGCCACACTGCCCGCAATGGCCTGAACCGAAAACGAATTTATGAACATTCTCATGCATTTGTTTGTTTTCGCATCGTAAATAAGAATGCAGAAATCGTCATATATCTTGAATGTTTGCCCAAATGATTGTTCTTGTTGGTGGTGCTGCAGTTTTTGTTGAGTTAGCATTCATACGCGCATTTACCGCTCGTCCATTCGTTGCGTTTTCCACATTTCTGGCACATTTATTGCGGCTTGAGAAAGCATCGAATTTCTTTCGATTTAAAAAGCCATAAACTTTGCGGGCGGCAATACTTGTGTCTTGGAGCCTGCCTCAGTCTCACCAATAAGAATCACAACAGCAGCGCCCAAGAGTAGGCAACACAATTTTTCATGTCATTATTTTGGTTGCCCAGAAGCGCAGTAAACATAAATAAATGGCACTAAAGCACACCACACACATACCACATACTCCACGCACATACCACCATACTCCACACACATAAACATAACGGGGCGCATCAATTGCTGCTGCAAATGGCTGCTAATGCAGCAGCAAAAACTGCAGCAATTTTTACAGAGTCGCCATCATGTTGGCGCGCTCCAGTTTCCGCGTTGTGGAAATTAAACGAACCCAACAGACACACATACACATACACACACACACAAGCAGACGTACACTCCAAGGGGAGTGTGGTTTCTATGTGGAGGTGCGAGTAACGCCCTTAACTGCAGCAACAGTAGAAGGAGCACTTTCCACTGCTAAAAGGCAGAAATGAATGCTTGAACTGAGTGGAGGCTATCATCAAATATTAATAGTAACTAATACAATTGCAATGAGTAATAATTTTGTTCCTACTGTGAATTGTTTTTAAAGTTAAAGTACTGGCAAGCTAAGCATGTATGGTCACTTCTTCTTAATTACATATGCACCCCTCTTTATCACTGTCTCTCTACCTGTCTCTTTCTCTCTCAGTCTCAGTCTTACATTGACAGCGAGAAAAGTATTAAAATAATTTGTAATAATAAGAGTGAGATCCAAATGCAATTTAGTTCATGTCCTAAACCTATTTGAATACCATAGAATTCGAAATCTGTTGGATACTACGAATTCCATTATTATAATGGCTTTCATTTATACGTTATTCCTCATAAAACTAAATAAGGCATGCGAATCCTAATAAGATAAGATTTAGTTAATCAAACTTACTTCATGTATGTAAACGTTAGATCATCTATCACACAATGAGAGAGAACTATGAGTTGTGACTGTTAGGCAATGAAACCCGGCCATTAGCTGATAGTGTAGCATTTTCAAAACTATTTCAACCAAAGTCGAACGTAATAATCATTATTTCAAAACGCATTATCATAATGTTATCATTATGCATCTGAAGCACAGAGTGTGTCAGCTTCGCATTGTTTTTCATTTTTGCCATATCTCATTTCTTAGCAATCCGACTTTTTTATCTACTGCGCTACGGACATGTGATTGCAGCGACGGGGTAGTGGTTGTTGAAGGAGTTGCTTTGGGGTATTGTAAGTGGCAAATTTTGCACATTTCCACTCTCCCTCATCTATTTGTAATGCAATTGCCACGCCCCTGTGGCTGCACTTACGTGGCTTTAGTATAGAAAAGTGAAGTGCTAAGACGACACCACTTGCAAAATAGGGCTTGCACCAGACCCAAACGTTCAAAACGCACACTTTTGAGCACTAGCAGTGCGACAAATTCATTGCAGTCGCTATCTCTGTCGCAGTCGCAGTCGCAGTCGCAGTCTGCAGTCGGCAGTCTGCAATGTCTGCAGCGTTTCCTTCATGGCCAGCATAGTCGTCGTCCTCGTCGTCGTTACATTTACTTTTGTTGTTGTGGTCTGCCCGCTTCAAGTACAGCAAGTATCAGAATTTGGGTCGCCAGCGTCGACGTCACAATTTTTGGCATGATTCATGACGAGTAGCAGCGACGCTGTCGTCTCCGCGCTACTTAACAAACACAAGCAGGCGAGCAGCATAGTTAGATGAAATGTGGGAGCGACAGAGATAGACTATGCGAGCTATACGCACTTGCAACGTACCACCTAACTTTGTGGCACAGAATGGCGATGTTATAGCCTTAACGTGCAATTCTCGCACAGCATTTACATTAACTTTATGTTTTTACCACAGCAAAACATACATACATATATTTATGGATATATTCACAAGCATAATACTATAACATACTTATTTATTGTAAATCTTATATTATAGTTAGCCCCCTATATACCAATGCGGTTATCTCGTTAAGTCTGCATCTAAAATGTGTGTACTAACATTATGCACTTAATCTCATGGTATGCATTCTTGCACATAAATTTCCCATGTCCCTTGGATTCTCGCTTTAGGTCCTTTTAGTGGCGATTTGTACTCGAGTTTCATTTGACATGGGTCGATAAAACCAATCTAAGCCAATCACAAACAATGCAAGTGTTTTATTCGATAAAACACGACTTGGCTTGAAAATTTTAATCCATCTTTGGACTTCTTATAGCATCGGCAATTTATTAAAATTTCTTGAGCGAATTGTGGGTCATAAATTGTTAACCACTTGGCCAGCCATTGTTATTGAAAATTTATGAAAACATACATATGCACACAGAGAGAAAAATAGACAGAAAACAGAGATAGACAGAGAGAGAGAGAGAGAGAGCGAATTGATTGAGGGGCTTGTGCGGTGCACTATTGCAGGCTATGGGAGTCTATAAGCCGTAAGTGAAAATCTTCCACAACAGCAATGCAAAAACTTCCACAGCCACAAGAGCGTAGAGAAAGCAGAACAACATCAAGAGCAACAACAACCAAGCACCCCCCTATGGAAAACCGCATTCTGTATTTTCTTACTTCATCCATTCTTACCTCATATTCGAGCTCAATAATTTTTGCATGCTTGCAAAATTCCGGCCTACTTTTGTCATTGAAATGCGATCAGCGATTTCGTCGACTTTATATCGTTTATATGTGAGTATGTGTGTGCGTGAATGTGTGAGTGTGTGTCTGTATGTGCAGTTGCATAAACTTTGCGTCAACATTAGTCCGACTTAGTTTGTGAGCCTGCAATCGCCAAAGCCATTGAAAACTTTTAGCGCTAAAGTACTCTTGCGAATCGTCCCTCACTCACTCTCTCTCCCTCTCTCGCACTCCCATTATTTCCCTTTCTCACACACCCACACAGTAACACACTCTCTTCAATAAAGTTTTCAAATGAATGATTGATGATGTTGCCACAGCCTGCCACCAGCCATACGCCTTGCGCCACGTGATACACGCCACCGCCAGCCGCCCACAAACTGCAATTCTGCAATCTCTGACCTCCTACATTAAAGCAGCAGTTTTGCGCCGTTTTGTTAAACGAGTCGCGTCCAACAGCCAGAGTTGCCAACACGCGCTAATTGTTGTTTGAAAATTCGCCAATGTAATTACACAAATGAAAAAGCATCGAGCCAGGAGTCGGATTTTCAAAAGGGACAGGCAAGGACCAAATGGCAAGAGGCAAGCAGCAAGAGGCATGAGACAATTGGGTTTAGCGCATTACAGACATCGCCATTCGATTTGTATGTTTGTTTACAGTAGTTCTGTACCATATTACATTGAATTGCAACAAGTTGGCAGCACTGGAAGCACTAGTGTTCTTTGATATTCCCATTACTCTTACTCGTATTCGGACTCATATGGAGTCTAAGCTGTCAGTCCCGCAGTTTGTGTTAAGAAAAATCTTATTTCTTCAACTATTACCGGTGTACTTAAACGTGTCTCTGTTATTTATGTATTTAGTACATTGGGATTTGAATAGCTCCAATAAATATTAATATCTAATATCATACAATGAACCATCTAATGCATTGTCTTTGACGAGAACTCAGAGAAAAATAAAACATTTAATTTTCGTTGCAGGAATACTACTGTTAATTTAGCGATTTTTTGTTTATTAATTTTATTCTTAGGTAAAAACTACATTCAATCAGAGAGATCGCATTTACTTAGATGGCAGTTAAAATTAATAATAAGATCTCTAAAACAATACAACAATTTTATGATTAGTCTCTAAACATAATATATTTAATAGTAAATTACTTAAAAAATATAATGAAATCCTTAACGTCAGTGACATTAACTTTAGTAGAAAAGCTTGAACTTATAAGTCAATTATAGTTGGAAACGAGTGTTCTTAGATATTTATTAAGATCTATTGATTCCTGACTGTATCACTTAGCTAATGTAGCCTCGAAGTAAAAATTAAAATACGAGAGTAAACGAACTAATTACAATGTGTGTGGCACAATTAGATTGGTTCTGTTATTTGCCCAGCACAAATTACATTTGGAGTAGCATAGCGTGTTCAGCGCATTTTTGTCATTTTTGTTATTTAACATTTGGCCTTAACTTGCATATAATGTTGGGTGGCGCGTATTGTTGCATGAAGCCCCATCAACAACCATTTGACTGATTTGCTCTGGCTTTAAATTAGGTTATGCGCTGCACTGCATCTGGTGGTGGAGTGTTTGTTTTTAGCAAGACACTGCTCGGCGTGGCGATTGCGTTTTGATAAATTAAGTTGTTGTCTGTTGTGTCGCTGTTGCTGACACTGTGTCAAGTGGTTTTGCCAAATGAGCCCAAGACACTGCCACTGTCTACGTGCATGTCACGCCCCGCCGACCATTTTAAGATCCGGCAATGGAACTGAACTGTCACGGAGCAGGAAGTGTGACAAACTGCAAACTAAGACGATTCATGACAATTACAAAAAATCAAGTAAAAACATTATATTCCAATTCTCCAAACTGCGAAACACTTTGTTTCTTCTTTGCCAACAGCTTTGGTGCTAGGATTATAAAATATCAAATTAAAACTAATAAGCATTTGAATATACTACTAAACACTTAACTAATCCAAATCTGATTAAAAAAATGTTACCAGCTATTCACAACTTTACAACATGAAATTAAACAGTAGCAAGGTGGCAACAGTTTACTTACATATGGAATAAAATATATTTCTTGTTTATTTACTGGCATTTCTTCACCTATTTAGTCTTTTTTCTAATGGAAGGAATAAATTTAGCACATTGCAAGTCTCTAGTTGCAGGATGTTGAAATCATAAGATAGCGAGGCCAGCGACTCTGTTTTCATTTAGGCAACAGAGTATGTAAAGTAAATGAAAATAAAGCAGCCGCCACCACATTATGGCGACTTTAACGGAAATGACAAAAACGAGCTATGGCCGCCGAGACTCCAACTGCAACTGAGTATGCCTGAAATTCACATTTATTTTCTAGTCGAGTTTCCTCTCTCTTTTTCTTGCTCTGACTGCATATTTATTTACTTTTTACGCAGTTCTTCTTGCACACAAACACACACCATAAAAATAGCACTTATAGCACTGTTGAAAAATGAGTTGCCTGCCCTTAGGCTGCTTTTATGCCATTCTCGCTTAAGCATTGTGGAAAGTGTTGCCATTTGCAAGTGCGCAAATGCAAAGAGTTGTCGTTGTCTTGCCTCCCACCCCTCCCCAACCCTACTCCGTTTCTATCTTTGTCTCCTCAATTTTAGTGTCGCACTGCTGGCTGGTGGCGCAACACGCATGCATTTTTCATGTAGGACAACTCGAATAGCCGGCAACAAGCATAGGCACGGGCACTTGGACAGAGGACACCACCCACCAATCGCTTTCTGCTATCATATGGCTGGTGGCTATGGTGGCTTTCCATGTATCCTGAGGCATAACGTGCAAACTGCAAGTCGCCTTTTGTTGTTTTATCCTATGCATAATTTGATGACAGCACTCCCTGCTGGCGGTAAGCCAGCTAAATTATGAATGAATCTTCTGCCAAAGTATGTACAAGCAGCTTCAGGACCTGCTAATGGATTATTATAACAGTGCGACCAGCTATTGCCTCAACAGCCTGGCCATAACACGGCGGCTTCGGTTATTTAACTTACTCTAATTGAATCCCAACTCATTTTGCACCCATGTATGTACTACAAACTAGCTGCTTGCCCCTAGCTGCATCTCACACAAAATCATCGCCAACTCGAAGGCAGATGCTAGTGCTGTCGTGGCTGCGGCTGCAGCACTCGCCACTCCTTAGGGTCTCATGCATATTCTAAGAGCATTTCATGAACTCATAAGCACGCCACTACCATAAGCTCCATCTCCCGAATGTGAAGCGTAATCAGCACAAGTAATTTGAAGTTGCGCAACAATGCTCGATTAGGAAATATCCTGTAGCTAGCTTCTTAATAAATTTGATTATATAAAAGGCGTAAATAACCACTCAGCATCCTGTTTAATATATGCTGTCATTAAACGGTATTTAAATATGATTTCATTAAAGCAAACTCGATTTATTTATGCTATGTTAAAGTTTCTGAAGTCCCCTTAACAGGCGAATCAATATGAAAACTGACTTTTAATGCTTTTACATTCAGGCTAAATCATAATGAATATCAAATGTGTGATTAGTGCTTTCTTTCTTTTCTTTTTTTTTTGATTAGTGAAGCAATGCAAATGCATGTAACAAGGACAAAAATCAACGCCGACCTCAATCTTACAAACTACAATTAAAACTATTTGTTTCATAAATGTATTTCATTTAGACAAACAAGAATTAATTAATCAGCAGTGGAGCGGGATACGCTTCAGATATAATTTTTTGTTAAGCCTATAGAGCTATGTAGAGGATACCAAACTGTATAGGGTATTGCAAAACATGTGTCCATGTGGCTGACTGTTTTCAACTGGTGTCCATGGCGTTGGCCCGATGTTGTTTGGCTGGAACGCTGCTTGCTGTCTTTGTGCCTGTATTGATCAATGCTGACATTGACTCATGCCCTAACAATAACAACAATAAAAACAACAGATAACAGGCTCAAGCGCTAAACCTCGCTAAGTTATATTGATCGATTAGGCGACCCCATCAAACCAAAAAAGCTGACACAATGCCGCATCGAGTCACATTCGCACACAATTTCGACAATTATTGGCTTGGATATGCCAACCACAAGCAGAAACGGAAAGAGAAATAGAAGCACCGAAGCTTAATATTTGGGATAAATTTGCAAAAGTGGTGTTACCTTTGAATTATGAATGAATACAACCATAAAAGCATGTTCTCAGTATAAGAATATTGCACACTTACACTTACATTCACATCTACAGATCCTGATATGGATAAAGCTATAATAAGAGATACAAAATGTAGATACAGATACAGGTTCAGGTACACTTGCTCGGCAACAACGCGTACGCATGACTGGCTACGCATAAAGTGACGGTGACAATTCTGGTAAACAGTAAGTTTCAATCAGCTATAAATATTGTGGTTGCTGTCGATGTGCAATATAGAGGGCAAGCCGTCTACTAGATACTTTAAATACTTCAGATACTTTACGCCTGATATGCTGTAACTCATTTTGCACAGCATGTTTTATGCACCAGGCAGGGCAGTAGCAATAGGTTATTTGGTAGATGTGGAATGGTGAAGGGGTAGCGTGTAAGTGAAAGGGGTAGCTCCATCTGCTTTTTGTATTTGTTTATCAAAGCGCAAACTTTTCGCTGAGTATGGTATACAAATTTACTAGCAGCACCACTTGAGAGCAGCTAGCACGCATATGTGTTTTTCGGTGTGTGTGCGTGTGTGTGTCTTATTGCATGTGTGTGCGTACTTTTAATACTTCATATCTGGTGCAACGCATATAACAACTTGCCTCTTTGGCCATGTCAGCTTACAATTTTTACATGGCGTTGCAACTTTGTTGTTTCGATGAGTGTGTGTAAGGGTGTTGCTGTTGTGGATTTTGTGCAATGTCATGCAGCCAAATGTGCAAGAATATGTTCATTGAATATTCACAGTATTGGGGTTAGCTCAAACTACAGACCGATTAGTAAACAATGTTGAGTACAACAACTTATTGATCCACTCAGGTGTTAATGGGTCAGCTTTTTTACCCGCATTTCAAACTGTCAATTGCTTACCTTACTTAGCAAACTTGTTTGTTTCAACAGCAACGACAACTACCATTAGTACTATTGCTGTTAACTTTTCAACTCTCTAGCTGACTGGCAGCATGTAATCGATTGCCATTAGCTGGGGTTCCATTATCATTAGCCATTAACGAGCCATTTATTTTAATTTGTTAGTAAATTCCAATAGCAAGGACTGCCGATAACTGGTGCTAATTTTTCACTTGTTTACCTCTTGCTCTCTCTCCTTCCCTCTCTTTTTCTGGGTGTCTCACCTGATAGCAATAGCCATAGACATACTAACCGCATACACATACACACACACACACACGCTGGCAACCGGCAATTGCTCATTTGTCTTCCGGGCACTTGCGTATGCGGTTTCTAAAAGCCACAAAGTGCGCGGCATATCTAATGGTACAAACAAATCAATTTGCCATAATCGTCAAGTAACGCAAACACACACAAGAAGCGAGCACCCAATAAATGAATAGCCCTCCCAACGCTCAATCTGCATGATGCGCTGATGGGACAGCTGCCAGGGTGGTGCATCCGGGGTGAGATGCGTCCACACTTACTGCAATTACACTCTCTGATTGACATACTCAAGCACGCACTCACACACGTGCACAGCTATCTTTGAATTGTCCGCTTCCCGTACTGGCATTGCGCATTTCAATTTATTGGCAATTGGGCGTGCCTACTCTCATATACCCATCACGCCCCTTCCGTCTCTTCCGCCCTTAATTACACCCACTAATAGCTCGTCGCCCTTGCCATACTGACATTGACGTATACGAATTTGGTTGGGGGAATGGGAGCGAATGTTGGGAGTGGGGTCCACTGCAGCCGCAGTTTTTTAACATTAAGCGATATTAGATTTATGAGACACACATATTGCGATATCTGTCTCACTCGCAATGCGCCTTTCGGCATTCAATCGGTATTCTTGGTCGCTACTGCTTCTCTGAATGTCTGCACTTCCGTTTCCGCCCCATGTTTCGTAAGTAATGTGCTATGTAGTATTGCTAATATTATAATCTAAGGATCTAGTCGGTAGAGCTCTGACTAAATAGAATACTCAAAGAATAAGTTAAAAACTTAAAATATTCAAAAAAGTATTTTTCCAACTGAATAAAAACTGTCAACTAAATTAATGTAGCAGGTATATGAAATAAGCAAAAAACAATAAAAACAAAAACAGTTGTGGCATTGAAAACTTAAGAACTAAGAAAATTATTACTTGCTGTATAGAAAAAATACTTGTTAGTAGGTGACGATATGGCTGTGATATCGAAGGTATCATAGTATATTGGATATGTGCAATGCCCGTTATGCTGTCCGTCTGTAGGAAAAGTGGAGTATTAAGTTCACTATGGGGCTGGGAAATCAATAAGATCAATATTCACATTTCAATTAAGCCCACAATTTTAAAGCTACAGACCCCAAAGATTGGGATATGCCACGCCTACCTGCGCTGATCCCAGATCCCCGACTCTAACAATTTTAAATGGCTATATCTTCCGCAGTTTTTGAGTCAGAGTCGTCAAATTTGGTAGGTATATTACTGGGAGCCACAATTAAGAACCGATAACAAATTTGTACGGCAACGCCCACACATGCGCCCATAATCGTCAATTCCAATATTTTGGAAAGTGTAAATCATTAAATCCACATATCTCCCACAATTTTAAAAATAGAGTCACCAAACCAAGAAGATAACTTGATGGTAACCTTCTCCAAAGATCAGCAAATATATTTTTGGACCTTAGCCCAATAAATTTAAAATGCGCATATCTTCCACAATTTGGAAGCTAGAGTCATCAAACGTTGAAAGTATATTACTGGTAACTTTCCTAAGAAATTTGAAATTGGACATTAGACGGTCACGCCCAAACCGCCAATAATGCAGCTGCCATATAAACTATCGGTCCAATGATTATCTTTTGTGTGTACAATTATTCTGCTTAGATTTCCAGAACAAACTCAATAACATGTTGCTCCTTTAGGAAAAATCGGTCGGCTAATTAAAGTAATAATAAAATGAAGACACGACCAGGGGGACACCCTTATGCGAAGGCATATAATATATAAAGCTGTTCTTTGTCGGTCAACTTTTAGATGGCTTTTTGAGTCCGCCTTAAAATTTTATGGCAACAGGGGATCGTTTCAAAATTTAAGTCAGCTGCTGCAACTGTCGCATAAATGCTAAAAGTGTTTCATGTTTTTCACGTGTCAATGAATACACACACACATATACACATACGCACATACATACATATATATGTATATATTCATACATATATACGCACATTAACATGGGAAGCTGGTCTATGGCATCGTTATGGTTGGGATTGGGCAAGAACACAAGCTAAGTTCAATATGCGCCCCCGAAAATTTTTAGAAAAAATTATACTATGTGAACGATAGAATTTGTGCTTTTCTCTTTTTTTCTTTTCTCTCCTCTCCTCTTTCCCCACGCACTCCGTCATGATTACCTCCAACTTCTCTGTGTGTTCGTGTTTCCGACGTTTTTTCACTTCCGTTTCAAGTTCTACATTCTCCACTCGCTCCCCCCCTCCATATCTATCTCCAGCTCTTTCTTTCTTTTGCCCTATGGCGCACATTAGCGCTTTGATGCCAACCTGAAGTTCCGGATACAGCTAGAACGTCCTATCCCCCTGTCTCCGACAAGGCCCTTTCCCCTTCCACTTCACGTGTACATCAAGGCAGTGTCATTAGAAACTTTTGCTGCGTGTCGATTTGACGCCGGGCCCAACATTTTGACACATTGGCAGGGTATGGATGGGGTGGTGGGAGTACTAGGTCGAAGTGGAAGATGGTGTAGAGGGAAGGCGAGCAGCGCAGCATGCCTTGTTTTTGACGCATGGCCATAAAAAATTATGATGGGGATCATGCACGTGCTCACGCTCAATTCATCAGGCAGGACGCAATACCTACGACGGCGATAACGACATCAACGTATGTATGTGCGATAGAGACCATGATAGTGGACAATAAGGAGAGATGGGGAGTAGGCGTCACTGACACTCTGCAGAATTATTGGCATTTAAGTTATGAACGCATTTACGGCTGACAGGTGCAAAACTTCAGGGCGGAGTTGGGGGGATCAGTGCTGGTGTCTAGTTGCGGGATTGGGGGAATCTGGGGTTATGACATTGAGTGCCCCACAGATTGGAAATGCATGAATGATTGCATTCGATTGCATTTGATAGCAAATAATTTCTGCAGCCATCGATTCACAAACATATATGGATCGCAACCACCTCTGCTATTCACACACACATGCATACTTGCATAGCTGTGGGAAAATAAAGTTATTTAAATAATAATTGGCAATCATTATTGATTATATTGAACGATTTTGTTCTATTTATTTGCATAGCGCTTAATTGCCATAAAATTGATATATTATGCTTATGATTCATTAAAGTCGAATTTGACAGATTAACTTGATAAAAGTTCATAGTCGTTATGGCATTAGTTGCTCAATGAAACTCAAATTAAAAAATAAAAATATTTTATAACCCTTACGAATTTATTTTTGTATATGAATGTGTGTTGAGGCTACTCGTATTCGATAATTGTGATTCTCACCTTCATTCCTTGCCACTAACCTCAGGCAGATAGCAAAACAAAGGGATACCGATCCATTCCCTTCATTCTGTGTCTATCTGTACATCTGCACACTGAAATGGAAATTTTGCAGGAACAATCCCCTCGCCAGCCACCCACTCACACTCGTGGCGAGTGCAGATTGTAACACCCTTATGGTTAACAGTTCGATCACACTGTGCAATCGATTCAAGAACGTTAAAAAATAATAATATTTCTTCTTCTTTTTTCACTACACTCATGCTTTCTGCTCAATGGCCTTTTTTTTATTTGTTGGCTGTTGACGATGGCTGCCAAATGGCCGCCTAGCGCTCTGATGGCTGTGCGACCCCTGGCGGCCGCAGTATAGCACATGCCACAGCAGCTAAGTGGGTATGTGCACTTGACGCATACCAGACAACAACAACAACATCAACAATGGCAAAACAAAGAAAAACAAAAAAAAAATGAATGCGGCCAGTTTGTCAGGCACATTCCTAGTCAAAATCGCAATCCACATGGCCAGAAGGCTCATTGTCCCAACTGTACCTTTTTTTCTCTCCCACTCTCACACCTCTCACACATTCCACAATTGTTTGACGCAGTGTTTTAATATTCATATTCCCAGGGCCTACTAGCAGCTGCAACTACCACTGCAGTTGCACTTGCAAATTCCTGCCGATTTCATCCTCATATTTTTATTTGGCGTTTTTTCCAGTTACCATGCATTTACAATAATTGCGTGCAAATTTCAGGCATTTTTAAAGTTTAAAAGTGCAAGACGCATACAAAACAAAACCATAAAAACACGCATCTGTTCTCCAGTTGAGAGTGTTCGACTGCAAGATGCCTATTTCCAGCTGCAAAGTACATATCGTACTGTACAGGAATACTTAAATTAACGTTCCTAATGTTGATAAAAATTGCTTCTATCCAACCATGTTTATTTTGAAAACAATCAATAAATGAAGAACTCAAAATTAAATTTACGTCTTTTTGATTTACGACGGAAATGTAAATCGTGGTATTCCCTTCTTGTTTTACAGTTAAA
This sequence comes from Drosophila seclusa, assembly GCA_035043575.1. Taxonomy (NCBI): domain Eukaryota; kingdom Metazoa; phylum Arthropoda; class Insecta; order Diptera; family Drosophilidae; genus Drosophila; species Drosophila seclusa. The sequence goes on along the minus strand of JAWNMX010000377.1, from coordinate 363,852 downwards.
AACAGTTCACAGTGTGGACTTGAAGATACTTGTAAGATCTTCAAGTCCTCTATGCGAAAACCCCAAATTTATGAGCGCGCCAAGTAAACTAAAATAATTTTTTATAGCAATCTGCAATCCAAATTTGATATTTCTAGCTCTTGCAGAGCGCGTGTGGATTTTTAAAGTTAAACTCGTTAACAGTTCTTGCTGCTGCAATCATCGTCCGACTTTACTCAAATCTACTCCAGCATTCGGCTGCCGCCACCTTCCTGCCCATCGTGCGGCACCCAACTTCACTGAAAGTTGGCCTTGTCTGGCCGCGATAACGTTTTCTAGTTAAGCCATTGGAATTTATGGCGTTGTTTACACAAAAATTGCAGTCGCCTTGCAGTTGAGTAAGCACAGGCACAGAAAAAGATGAAGAACAATATACAGAAGAAAAAAAAACCGAAGGGAAAATACACACACACACACACACAATTTGGCAAGTCAAATTAAAATGAGTGCGTTCTAGAGTTTCAGTTGCAAGACTGTCGGTTGGCATCGTCCTTAATTAATGCCAAATACTGTTGAAGAAGCTGCACCTCAATTTGTTAGTGAAAATACAAGCAGGCAATCTCAATAACGACTATTCTCAATTGCTCACTTGCAATGTGCCAAGAAGAGACTATGGACTGAGATGAAAATTGGAGTGTGCAGTATTAAATGCGGTGCAATGTGAAAAACGTAGCTGTTAAAATCAATGTGGGCAGCAAAGAGTACAGCAAAAGTCGGCGTATGGTACAGCGGCGCGTATACGCAATGTGCATTAATTATTGTGAAGTTGCCTACACCCACACACATTTATACATTTTCTAATAGTCATGACATATAATTATATAAGAAGCGACCCAAATTCGCACTGTCAACAAAAAAATACACAAGGTTAGAGACAAAGACAGTCAAAGATTAAAAAGAATAGTTGGAGTCAGCAGTCAGTTGCTGTCTTTTGTAGCTCAGACAACCAAATTGCATTTTAGTAAGGCCAAAAACTGTCAGCTTGGCTAAGTGTATATCACAAGCCACGTATAATACTAATCCAGTACACGGAAATGGTGATCCCAAAAGCAAGAATTTAACATGACGACGTTGTTAAAGCATCGAACATAGACTGCTGCCAAAATGCTTTGGCAGGTTTATTCAAACTTCTTAAAGCCATCTCCAATTAATCTTATCCTACTTAAGACATTATCTAGGTAAATATTTACTTCTGCAAATGCATATAGACTCATTATCCTTCTAAGGAAGGTTTTTTTCAGTTGAAATAATTAATTATACTAATGGATTATATATCCTGGACCTTGTATAAAGGGTGGCTTTTCATAAAACATTTTGTTCTAAATAAAGAATATGCAATCTCTAGTTCTTATAGTAATACATATTCATTTTGAATAAAATTTGAAGATGTTATCTCCCATTGGATTATATTTTGAGAAATAGCTGTTTCTACATATGAGCCTAAGTATATACATACATAGATAAACTTTTTTTTGGTTTTTGATATTGATAATTTTGATAATGATGTTATTAAGATTTGAATGTGTTTACATAGTGATTATTTCATATTATGTTAAGTGTGGTAAGGCTATCGTAGCCGGCGGAAATTGAGCAGATAGCTGACGGACTCATTTGAACAAAATGAAGACAACCGCAGCGATTCCAATGAATAGTAGTCCGGTCGTCTTGCTGATGCTGTAGTGAGCTCTGTTATGCAGGACCAAATGTGAGTTTGACATGGCATATCAGGTATCTAAAGGATTTAAGTTCCTGTTCCACTTTAATATGATCAACCGGCATTTCGATTGATAAGTTGACTTGAGGTATACCAAGCTTTGCATCAGTTGTCACGTCGTCATATGCCCATAGATTGACTTTCTCAGAGTGTAGATAATAGCCAGGGTCAAGCTGAAGAATACCGGCAACTCTATAGTACTCAGCTTGCCCTGCAGCAAACTCAGATGTGTAGCAGGATACTAGTGATGTAGCTCGAAGACTATAACATAACATCTGTAATCTAACATCCAACTATGTACTTAACATTAAGATCGACGTCGATCGATATCAATTGTGTGATCACTAAAGTGGAGGGAATCGTTGTGAATAAAGAAAAGAGAGCAGACGTGATTTAAAAAGAAAGACAATTTAGTTTTGACTGCTACAGATGGTATTGAAAAGAGCCATGAGTTTAGCCTGATGAGTTGAGTTTTGCGGCTGCATTATCTTTTTAAGTAGCAACAATACCTCACAGCTAGTTGCTGCGTTAACGTTGTATAACGGATGGTGTTGTGAGAAGAGAATTCCATCTTATAGCAATGATCCTATTTTCCATTAGTCATTCCGTTGTATACTGTTCCTTCGTCATCAATTAATGTGCTTAAATTACTCACAAGTGATTGTTTATCAATGGAATTTTGATGTTAAACAAAATTGCGGAGCTCATTATTTGCGACGATATTGTCGCAATTGGGTCCAAGCTTAGTAGCTGGACTCCTTCCGGCACATAAAACGCAATGTTCTGAATCTGGTGCTGGAACTCGGTAATCGGCATCAAGGTATCCAAAAGTTTCCGTTCGTGTTCCAGATAGCGGAGATTATGTCATGCTGAAGAGGCTCAAAGGCGTCCATCCCCATTGATAGTGCTTTAATGGCGGCGAGCAACTTTTCAAAACTTATTTGTTTTTTTAAATTATCAGCCAATGTATACATTGTTTGGTTGATGATTTGAACATTCTTCCAGATTACGTCAATATACTTTTTCATTATGTTGGCTGTGGCATCTTGGATTTGAAATGATTTCGTACCAGGTCGAGTAGATAATATTTGTTGCTCCTGCTTTGCATAACCTTTCTTAGTAGTTTATCAGCGTGTTCTTCATCCATTAACCGAAATATTGAATGAAACACACTACCCATGAAGCCCACAGAAGCTCTTGTCTTGCATAGTTTCTTTCCTATCTGGTTTTGTACTACTATGTTGTGACGAATTCTTTCTAGCTTACTTGCTAGGAGCGGCGACATAGTTTCAGTGCTCGTTTCATTCGGTTGCTTTTTCACATCAAGCACTCTTGACCGACGCGGTATTTATAGGTCCAATAGTCATTCAGATGCAAGTGAACTATTATTTTAAATACTGATTTTGTCAATCGTACAATTATTATTAAAAAACTTAGGTATGTCAATATATTTAATCATGTCATTGTTCTTAAAAATTGTTCTTGTTTGTGGCTCATATGTTTTACTATAGTGCTCATTTGTAGGAAAAGAAGAAACATAGTGTGTCCATTTCCTTACCTGTATCATTCTAATAAGCCCATCTTTTCCGACAGTAGACTTTGTCACCCTAGCCCTTTTCCACGAGCTTTGGGCCAGATTTTCTTCTTTTACTAATACTAGGTCAGGTTAGGTTAGACGGCTATCGGCCCACATAAGGCTGACATACAAAGGCCACGTGTGGCCCGTTGTGATACCGTATCGGATTTGCCAACGGTCTTCGTGTAAATAAAATCAAAAGTTTAACCAGCCAGTTGCATTGATAAATTTCGCAATCTTGGCTGGTCTTAAGCTTGCCATCGTTGACAGATTGGGTGGGAAATGGCTGCCTAAGGTGCGGACAGTTTCTTGGCAAGTGCAGGGCAGAAGCAGAGGAATCGCTCACAGCTTCATCATAAAGCAACTGGAGTCTGTTGGCATGTATTCCAACCAGCCAGTGTCCTGTTATGGCGCAGATTACTGCAGAGCAGTTCGTGCGACCGAGATTCTCTACTGTATTTTGCTTTTATGTTTGGCCACGCTTAGTGGGCTATGCGACCGCAGTTAGCATTTCGCCATGTGTTTTATTTTGAGCCTACAGGTGGCCAGAGGCATACATATACCTTCCTTATCAGTGAGGAACGGTAATGTGCTTTTCCAACTAGCTTATCAGCCTTGCAATTGCCTTCAATATCCTGGAGCGGAGGCACCAGTATTAGACTGATAACATGCTGCTGGGCCATCTTGTGCAGAGGTTTGCAACAGCTTGTTACCGATATCGAGTTTGCCGATATCGCACTAATGGATTTTATAGCCGTCTAATACACATATACATATATGTACACCTCTTCACGCTTCTTAACCTATCTTCTCGATAAGAGTCCCCTTTGGTTATCTTACCATTGTATGATTGAGCACTAAGCGAACAAATTATCTGAGAATATTACTTTTGCCAAGATATTCGCATACTCATAAAATAATAATTAGAAATTGGAAACAAATTTTTAATCGGATTTAAGCAGTGGCTGCCAAAGAAATCCGTTAATTATAATATAATCATAAATGTACTGTAATACTTATGATATGATTACTCGGGTAATAGAGTTTATCTCAAAGTTTTGATGAGCATAAAGATATACGAACATTAAAGCTGGTCAAAATTCTTCTACCAAATAATTAGAATGTAAGAGCATTTGCGGTAATCGGATTTGGGCCTGTGTCTGGCATGAAAATTAAATTGTCCAGCCAGCTTTTGTTTTTTTTTTACCAAAATGAGTCATATATACATGTATATGTGTATGTATGGGTAAATACCACGGATACACATATGGATATACATATGTATATCTGGGTGCACATAATAATTTGTCACGGCAAATGTACGACACGCAAAGCAATCATAAAATGTTCTTTTTGGGTTACCTTAATGTGATTGTCAGACCATATGTGGGCATTGAAAGCAGTCAATTAACACCAACACACACACACACACACATAGAAGGAAAGAATGAAAGGGAGAGAAGCATCTAAAATGTGACATATAAAGTATACGGCGTGTGCGCCCGAATAAGGTAGGCGACAAAAGCGGTCGTCGCAAAGGTCCGTTTAACTTAATGTTTCCCACGCAGGCGACAACAGCGTTAACCCATACCCACAAGTGCACACACAGCCACACACTCCAATGCTACAAGAGTGCCACACACCTTGTGAAGCGTATAAGCGAATGAGTGACTGAATAACCGGTAAAGTTGTAGGCTTACAGTGCTGTTAGTTGCGACGTGGTGTTAAAGATCACCATCGAATTGATACTGCCCCGGAGAGGCATAAAGTGTGCCACACACACAAAATAAAAACAAAATATATGTAGGTAGTTAATTTTTAACAGACTCTTGCAGCTGAGGCCGTACTTGGGGCACTTAAAGTTACCCCTTTAGCAGCAGCGCTGGTGCGTGACTTATCAAAGTTGAAAGCCAGCTAAATTGATTAGGGCCACACCCACGTTGGCACTAATTTCCAACAGGCTGGATGACAGCAGCTCGATGGCAGGAAGACAGCACATTTCCGGCCCCCGTGTAGTGAAACTGTGCGAAAATTGCAGGTGCCCCTTAATGATGGAGGAAATGAGCTAATGTGTTATTAATGGCAGCAAAAACGATTCAGGCCAGCCAGTCCAGCAGTCAACCTTCACTAAATCCAACTGGCCGACAGACCTGACTGGCTGCCTGACTGCCTGACTGCCTAGTTGCCTGGTTTCCCTGTCTCCTGGCTGGCTGCATGCAAAGCGAGCCATTTGATTGGCATCATCCTGGCCCAAGCCAAGCACAAGCAGATGTTAAATTGTCGCAAATGTCATTATACAAAGCGCTCACTAATCAGCTTATCATTATTACATTGGCTACCAATGCGACATGTCGGATGCGGGGAATGTGGTGAATGGTGGAGTGAATTGGGGCTCTCAATAAAAATGCTTGTATTAAAGTCTAAGCGCATTAGGATAGTTTTCATTCTTAGCCGGTGACAACGGCAACTACAAATGATAGCAAGCCAAAAAAACATCAACTATAACCAACTTTAAATACACTTTCAAATGATGGTGTTTATTTTTCATATGGTATATATTATTTTAAACATATTTGAAAATGTTCAGTTATATACAAATATTCCATTATCAATAATAATAACATATATGTGTACACTTGCCCTTAATCTAACTTGGATGCCAGGAAAGCTTACTTAAAAATAATTTGTTATAGCTGCATTGTTGTAGAGTTGAAAGAGCTGTAAATTCGGAGTACGAGTAGATTAATATTGCTCTGCATTTAACGTACAAATTTATCGATCAGATTCAATAAATTTCTAAAGTTCGTCTGTCATAATTGTGAGACTCTTTGCAAGGGTATAGCAACAGTCAGACGTAAAAATAAATCAATTAAAAGATTTCGGGGTTTGCGAGCCGCGCAACCGAATAAGCCAAAAGCGAAGCTAATTAGCAATGTCCATAGGGAGCTGACAATTCGAGGGACTGATGGCTGTGCGTGGGCGGTGGCGTGGGAGCCGTGGCTGGTCAAGCATATTGTGATGCCATTATCAGCGCATCATTAATTTAATGTGTGGCACATTAATTGCCGCATTGCGCATACGCAGCATTGTGCCTTGAAAGTGGAAATGGAAATGAAAATAAAAACTGGAGCGAATAGCTACAGATAGTTGATAAGAATAATGGGTATATTAATCCCAACTGGCAGCTTAAGCTTGTATAACGGATCAGCTGTAACTTACATATATATTGATGTTATTGTGCTTGTGTGTATATTAGTGTATCTTTTTTACTTTTAAGGCAGCACAGCGAATCCGGATGCGAAGCGACTGTACGACGATCTGCTTAGCAATTACAACAAATTGGTGCGTCCTGTTGTAAATGTCACGGATGCGCTGACGGTGCGCATCAAGCTGAAGCTATCGCAACTGATTGATGTCAATCTGAAGAATCAAATAATGACAACGAATCTGTGGGTGGAGCAGTCCTGGTACGACTACAAGCTCAAATGGGAGCCCAAGGAATATGGCGGTGTCGAAATGCTCCATGTGCCCTCCGATCACATCTGGCGACCAGATATTGTGCTCTACAACAAGTGAGTGTATCCCCAACCTAGCCAAGTCTAGTCTTGCTAAACATTCCAACATTCGTTCACACTTCCCCAATTAGCGCCGATGGCAACTTCGAGGTGACGCTGGCCACAAAGGCAACATTGAACTACACAGGACGCGTGGAGTGGCGACCACCGGCCATTTATAAGAGCTCCTGCGAAATCGATGTCGAATATTTTCCATTCGATGAGCAAACATGCGTCATGAAGTTCGGCAGTTGGACTTACGATGGATTCCAGGTAAAACTGCTTAATAACTTTCACAAGAGAGAGAGAAAGATAGAGGGAGAGAGAGAAAGTGAGAGAGAGTATTTCAATACTGTTACAAATGCTTTTATCATTGCTTTCTTATCTGTCAATTTTATTTTAAATTGATTTAATTTTAGGAAACAACAAACTGCTGTAATGTTGAGTAGTCTGAATATATTTCGGACTAAATACTTCGAGAATTCCTGGTGCAAATAGTATGTTAGTTTTTGTCTGTATTAATTTGACTTATGTATAGGTTGCAACCCAAGTCAAATTTATCGGATTGCCAATTGGAATTTTATCTCATTGAAAATTACATTGCTTCTCCGTGCTTCTTGAACTTCTAGAAATTGGGTCCGTGCGAATGAGTTCCTCGAGCGAAATGAAGTCCCACGGCTGGTTTAGTGGTCGTAAACGCAAATTCTCCCATAATTCGTTATTGTGACATAGAATTTCTTACATAAAATTGTCTCTGACGATTTGGAAGCATACAAGCCAACACACACATAGGCCAATTCAGAACTGGACACAGAAGACACTTTCAACCAAAGGACAATAAGGCAGGTTGACACCTGCCGGCAATAACAAAGATACAGCAGCGAGAGTTGAGGGCTCGTAAAGGTAACTGAAGAGAATGCAGCTGTCGCAGCCTCTTACCATGTGGCATGTGGCATGGAGTGTGCGGTATGGGACAGGTGCTGCCGACTGTTGGCATTGGTTTGGGCGATTTAATGTTGCCATCCGGCAACGACTTGGCAGCTAATGAAGTAGCAATAGAACGGCATTCCCATGTTTGTTGCTACTTTGCAGCTCAGCGCAAATGAGCCGACAAATGGCCCGCAGCACTCGACAGCAGCAACTCTTTAGCCAGCCCTGCTACCCACCTGCCGGTTAAGGGCATGCGGTGCTTAGCATTGAGCCACATAAAAAGTCATACCTGTCGTTTGCCGCAGGCGTAATGTTTCCCGCCTTGAATCAAACCTTCTTAGCTTCAAGGATGCTCGTTTCTATAAATGCATATATACATATGTATGTGTTGCTTCAGCTTCTGTTAACGGTGGGCAAGCACAAATTGCACAAAGTTGCTGCCTAGTGCAACTAACAGAACTGCTTATAATTTGCATAACTAGCGCTTTCAATCAGATCAAACACACACACTCAAGGCAACGCACACTTCTTGCTGCATATTTAATGACGTAACTCATACATCAATTTATAAAATTCGCTGAATGTGTGCTTCTTATGGATCATTCACATTGCAACCATAGCATCACGATAAGCATAACAAATTTAAGTGAGAACAAAACTAAGAGGCAAAGCAAGGAGCAAAGCAATGCAAAGAGTGATGCATAATCCAAGGCAATGAACAAAGGGATATGCAAAGTAGAAACCCAGAATAATATGGAAAGTCAAACAAAAAAAACAAAGTGCGATTCAATGTGAGAAGTGAACAGAGCAGTAAAAGAATACGCAAAGCAGAAGAAAGAAATAATGTATCTGTAGTGTTTGCTTATCAGCTTGAATTGGAAAGATTTGCTTGGTAATTTTCGATTTTGTAACATGTCTTCCTGGGCATTCTTGCTTGAGTCACATTTTCAACTTTGCTTTCACTCTGACAGTTTTGCAGCGTTTATCTCTTATCGCTTCATATGAGAGTTTCGTCAATCATTTTTTTTTAGTGTATCGCATTGCTTCTCGCTTATGGCAAACGCAAACGAGACTTGCTTTGCATTCAATTGCACACTTTGAGGGGCCACTCGCTTATTCTTTGGCTAACGGCTTATATTTGTCATTGTCTAATGCACTCGCTGAGCACCTAGCTCATTAAGCATTGTCAATCAGGCAAAAAGCATTCCACTCAGTCAAACAATTACCGGTTGTCGACAATGCTTAACTTGCACCCGGAAGAACATCTTGTGTACATATACAACACAGGCGCGGAGGAAAGAGTAGCATAAAAACATCATTTGAAAAAAATGACAATCTTTCAACAACCCAATTCACACAGCTCTTGAATACGCAAAAAAAAAAAAAAATTAATTGAAGCCTAAGCATTATGTAACGAAAAATGTATCCTCCAATCATTTGAATTTGCTAAAAATAGTTTATATTAAGGAAAGTGACACAGCAATGAAACAAAGGAATATGTTCGAAAAATCTTATTGAAATGCTTTTTTTTTTGTCAATAATAAGAGTGCTGTACATAGGTAAAAAAAAAATGATGTTTGTCTTTTGTTGGCAATAGCATCAGGACGTCGATTTGTCATTATTGACAAAGAGCTTTCAGAGCTCTCGAGGGTTAGTGCCATCACACAACAATAATGCAAGGCTGAAGTGACGAATACAGAACTAATTTTTTCAAAGGTACATATATATGTACATATGTATATGTATATGGATATAAATATAATTTGCCAAAAAGCCAATGTTCATTGTAAGATAAAGAGGCGAGACGCTAAAAACATTTTACCCGCCACCTACAAAAACGTGGGTACCTACTTTTGACACCCTGTTACGATAGGTATCAGAGTATATTTGTTTGGGGGAATGCTCGTCATTCTGTCCGTGTGTATGAACGCATCTTTGTCGACACCTTTAAGGGTAGGGACATATGCTCATCTATGCTTGGTTAGACTGGATGAGTAACGATCAAATAATCGATAATCGTAAGTCTTATCGACTGTCACGTATCTTTGTAAAAATTTAATGCTAGAGCAACTAATTTTGGAATAATGTCGGCACCGATGATGCGCACCCCGCGCCTTTGATCCCAAAACTGGAAATCGAGGAATATCTTACACATCTTCGGAGCTGAAGCTACCAACATTATAAAGTAAATTATTAGATACCCTCTTTAAAGATTGTTATGGCCTGCCCCCAAAAATCGCCAAAAGTGATATCTCCAACAGAGCTACAATTATCAAACTTGGAAAGTAGATTACTAACAACTCTCTCCAGAGATTATTCAGAAATTTTCTTAGCCACGCACACAAAGGCATTCAAAATTGACGAAAAATGTATTTTCACCAATTTATTTATTATCAGAGCATTCCACAGCCGGTTACGCCCGGTTACTGCAAAATGCCTACTTTTTTATACGTGCGTGTATGTATGTATATATTGAACAACAGAAACATTAATATATGTGTGTGTGTGCTTGTATATAAATGTAGTTGACAGCAATTGTTGTACCTAATGCTGCTGTCGCCCTCAACGCTTCATTGTTGGTCTGGGGACATCTTTTGCGATGCGCATAAATCAACCGCAATAAACCGTATCAACATAGCCATACAGTAGAATATTTACAAACTCTCATGAAACAGCAGCGAACACCAATGAATGGAAACAATAAGCAAGAGGAAGGGGGCGTGGCAGGCTGGTGGTTGGATGGAGGCAGAACGGAAATAGAAACTGGACGGCTTGATGGGCGCTCGTCGCTTCATTGTGAATTTAAGGCATTTACAATTGTCTGTCAACTGTGCCCCACAGCATTAAAACTCTCTCCTTATGACTTTGCCACCTTTCTGTCCCTTTCTTTGCATTCATTCATCTATTTCGCTATACTTACTTACTTTACTTACTTTTCGACGCCTGGCACACCATCTTTCAGCGTCGGAAATATTTTAGTAAATCGTAACTTCCTTATAGTGAAATTTCCGCTACCACTTAAAATAACAATTTCCGCTTCAGCAGTTTCAGTAACAGTTAGACATACATATACAGTTACAACTACATTTGCTGTCACAGTTACACAGATACAGCTACTTATAACAGCAGCAACACTTGCACCTGGCAAGGCTCTCCCACATCATGTCTAATTCCAGCTGTTGTTGTTGCTGTTGCTACCCGCTCATGTTGAAAGGCAGCGTACCTCGATTACCTAATTTTATGTTGCGAAAAGCAAAACATACCGACAAAGTACTATGGTGCAAATAAGCACTATAGCCAGCATACATTCATGTTTGAAAATATTTTAAAAATTTAACTTATAACACTGCAAAGAGGTAAGAATGCTGTATTCGAGCAAGCTAAGAGATACGCTAATCCGAAGTTTTTATCTTTCATACGAACACGTCTCAGTACATTTGCATGTATGCATGTTGTATGTACAGTGTCTTAGAGTTTAATTCGAACGGTGTCAAGTAAACAATTTAAAGTGCTATAAAGTTCAAAAAAGGAAACTAACGCAAAATGCTTAAGTGCCAATTTGTTTCATGTTTTTATCACGTGTGAAAGAGGAACTTTAGTTTTTATTAAGATATTAACTAATTAATTAAAACTAGCCAAAAACTGTGCTTATTTCCAACAGTCTTAAAAAAGTAACATATATGGCGTATAAAAGCTTAAATAAGGATGTTAATACTTAGTATGATATCCTTTAGCCTTAACAACTTACTTCCCTTAACCTATTATTCATGGAAGATACCAGCTTCCGGGTAGTGTCTGGGCTGATTTTGCTACACTCATCCCGCTGAGCATTTTTGAGATCCTCTTTGCTGGATATGCTGTGCTTCCGGATGTTATTTTCCAGCAGAGCCCACAAATTCTCAATAACATTTAAATCTGGAGACTGGACAGGTGAAATAATCATGTGAGGGCAGTTCCAGATAATCTAGGACTGTACAATTCCGGACTATGCTTCGGGTCGTTGTCCTGGTAGAACCGGAAAGTACGTCGGAATCCTAGCTTCTCGGCACTTTGGACTAATTTTTCCTTTAGTATGTTGAGGTTCACATTCTTGTCCATTGTTGTTTCAATAAACACAAAATTTCCTACTGCCGAGATACAAGCCCATACCATCACACTTCCTCCGCCGTGCTTGACTGTTGCCCTTAAGTGTTTGGGATTTAGCTCAGCAATGGACTGTCGCCACACATAATTCCGTCAGTCCGAGCCAAAAATGTTCAATTTGGACTCATCTGCAAATATAACTGGGTTCAAGAGCTCCAAATTCTTGTCCAAGTCGGTTTTGGTGAACGTCATCCAAGTCCCTTTATTTTTTACGCTTATAAAGGGCTTCTTCCGTTGTACTCGGGCATTGAAGTCATGTTTGCGCAGAACCTGGCGCACAGTTTCCTCACTGCACTTTTTCCCAATTTCATCCTGCACCTGTTGAGTCAGCATTGGATCCGATAGCTTAGGATTTTCCCTTATTTTCCTGATGATCCTCCGCTCGTCCTGTTCGGTAAAAATCTTGTTTGGTGCCATTCTGCCCTTGCCCTCTATCCGATTTTCGTCGACGAAGAGACGAATGATGTAGAACACAGTTGAGTTGCTCAGATTGGCCATTTCAGCTATTTGGCGAAGTGAATATCCGATTTTGAAGTGTTCCAGGATGAGTTTTCGTTGTTCAATGATAGTCCGTTTGTCCATAGTCTTTATTGGCTTGTTGCACTCGATATGCAGGATATAACTAAACTGATTACGAAGGATTGGTCTATTTATACCGAATATACATATTTAACTTGACGGTTTTATTGCACCCAGATGTCTATAATGTAACTGTTTGAAATAAGCATTGTCCAAAAATTTCGGTACTTTTTTACATAACCCGACCTAGCAGGTGGAGAAACCCCAGTTTTTTGTGGTCATGGGTTCATTTCGGTGGTTAATATATGTACCTATTCATGGACAGATATGCTTCCCTCTGCCTGTTTTATAACTCTCTTATGGACATTTCCATAGTGCCTGCCTAGGCGTGTGTGCTCAAAGGCAATCGATGATTTTGCGCCCCTCCCGTGAGCAATACCACTAAGCTCGCCTCAAGTCGAGCTCCAAATCGAATTAACGTCACTTTTCAAATTTCACGCTCTGCGAAAAGAATAATTCCTGCAGCACTCCCAGCACGACCCAAAATCCTGTAACAGCTTATAGACAGACCCCCTCTCACTCCTCCATTTTCTCACCATGTTAGTTCATTGAGGCGTGAACCCCACACCAAATCCCAAACGACATCGAATCAAAAACCAAGTGCGGAAAATTATCATGCAGTTGCCGAAATTCTGATGCACTCTCTATTATCTCACCAATATTGACTTATATCCTCAAAAGAAAGTAATATTGTTAGTACAAGAGCTTAAACAACAGTCTTATGTCAACTATTATAGTTCAAATAGTTGAATAATAAAATTAAATTGAGTCGTATTCGCTTTATTGTATTAAATATTTTATTTTTCAATTTAATTTTATATGTGTTATATGAATTTATAAAAGTATTAAGATTATGTTAACTACCGATTTCAGCAATCACAGAACCGAAAAATGCACTCTTGTGAATTTAATTTAAGTTTTTTCAGATTCACGTGCTAACATATTTTTCAAATTACTTTTACAAGTGTATGTATTGAGTATTTCCATGTAATAGCTAATAACTGATTTTGTTTTTGTTTTGGGAAAAATATCTGTACTGTCCCAAAATGTAATGTAAATTAGCAAACTGGTTTGAGGCTATTCAATGTTGCCTTACTTAAGCATACATAAGATGCCCCAATCGGAATGAAGGAAGCATTAATATTCAATTTGCTTTCTGTTGCATGACGAAGCGCATGTCAAGTTGCTGTTGCCGCTTCGAGTAAAGTGTATTTCCGGAATTCATGAACAGCTGCTGTGGTCTGAAGCTTGTGCCAGTTGTGCGTCTGGCATGCCAATTGAAGCGATGTTCTGTCCACATCCTGCACTTATACTGCACTGTCCATGCCCTGTCAGCTGCACTCGGATAAAACTGAAACAGAAACTGAAGTGCAAACTTGACTGGCTTAGCTCTAGTTTCCAGGCTCTTAATGCTCTCCACTACTTGGCTTTTTCAAATGAGTTTGTGTTGCCTGTGCATTTTGGGCGTTGTCTTTAAGTCAAAGTGCAACATATTCTATTTTCCAGCCACAGTAAACTCGAGATATTGTATTCAAATATTTAAACTATCATATTGTACTCATATGTTCTATCCAGAAATTTAACTTAATTTTAAAAATTGTAGTTTAATTTGATAGCTAACATTGAATTGATCAAAATCGACTTCATACATTGAGTTTTGTTTCGAGCGTATATCGAGCTCTATAAACTTAACTGGCTGTAAAAAATATACATTCCCATATGGAAAATCGCTTACTGAATATTAAATATTTATATCATATTCATTAGAAAAGCGAAATGAGAGAGTATTTCATATTTAGCAATAATGGAAAAAAAAAATGTCAGAATTTCCTTTGTGTAGTGACAAGAGACAAATCCATTTAGCTCCATCTCAATTTCCTATCCTCCACACTCTGACCTCTAAGGTCAATTATGTGCGTTGTCAACATACGTAGCCCTGTTATTTTTAAGTTTATTTGTCTGTCTCTCTCTCTCTCTCTCTCTCTCTCTCTCTCTCGCACACTCAGACTAACTGTTGTAATTTACTAACTCAGATTCGATCTCTTTTTCTTTTGTCTTTTTTTGTTTTGAATGACAGGTTGATCTGCGTCACATCGATGAACTGAACGGCACTAATGTGGTTGAAGTGGGCGTGGATCTCTCCGAGTTCTACACGTCCGTTGAATGGGATATACTCGAAGTTCCTGCAGTGCGGTAAGTTTCCCATGCAACTACAACACAAATCTCCAAAATGCCAGCACGCAACAGCAACAGCAAGTGCGACAGCAACAACAACAACTTTGGCAGCTGCCTTGACAACTTTTGGCCGCTGTCACAAAACACAAACACAAATCTTTTGAAATGTCAGAGCATTTTGCACAGGTCAAGGATGCAAACAGGACGTCAACAACATCAACAATAACAAGAAGGAAATGCGACGACTACGACAAGTTGATGATGAGTCCCGTCCGACTCTTAGTAGGCGTCATTATGGGCGTGGTCCATACAGTACACACCACCAATATTTACACTTATGAGGCGTCTGTTTCCCTTTTCGGCCTCTCAGCCACGCTCCCCCACCATCGCCCCCACCACCACACATACACACACATATACCCCCATCCCGACAACTCGCAAATCTCTGCAAAAAGTTTTTAAATTAAAAAACTTTGGCGCCGGCTGCCAAAGAAGTAGCTACTCCAGCTTCTGCACTGTAGCAACTACTACAGTTAGTATGTGCATGTGCATGCGGACATACATATGTATGTGTGTGAGTGTGTGTGTGGAACGCGAAAACAATGTTGGCCAAGCCAAGAGGCTGTTGTTATTGCTTAATTGCCACGCCCTCATTTACGTCACCTACACGACTCAGCATAATGTGGCACGCTTGTGGGCACACATCTGCAACATATGTGCGCTGAGTAGGGTTGGCCTGGTGGGGATGGGGCATCATGGAAAGCGGGAGGCGTGTCCCTAATGCGTTTAGCCCTAGACAAACATTTCAAAGAGTTTTCGCACATTTTGTTGGGCCTCGCAAAGTGCCAAAAAGTTGTTGCCCATAAGCAGCCTCTCTTACTGCGAAGGCAAAGAATAAACAAGCCTACATACATATATACACATACACACACAAACACACACTCACACATCCACACATACTCATAGACACGTAAATGTACAAATTGCCAGTCATATCGAATGTTAATTAATCAAATGCACTTTGAACTTTTGGCAGTCATATAAAAAATGAGTAAGACAAGTGTACCGAACTGCTATACTGACTTTAAGTAACGCTTATCGTACTTACTTAAGAACCCCAGCAAAGTATCATTATTAACTTTAATAGTTCGTTGAAGCCCTTGAATTTATTAACTTCATTCAAGACTTTTGGCATAGTCTCGACAACAAATAGAAAAGATTAACAGTAGGCGCATTTGATTGACAATTTTGGTCTACTATATATCATAATTTTCAAAGATGATTCTGAATAAATTTGCGACAGCTTCAAATTTTTGAAAGTGAAATTTAGTGATTGTATTGTACCAACACTCAAATTCATCTCATGAATTCTATTAAACAGTTTCCTATCGTTTTCCATAAAAATAAATCTAGCTAATTACTTCAAGAACGTATAAAATGGAAACAGATAATTCGTAACTTAGTAAATAATATAACTGTTAATTCAGGTTCACTACGAGCTCGGACTTAAAAGAATTTGTACAAATGTTTGTAAGAGGCATAAGAACGCAACTCCGACCATATTAAGTACATACATACATATGTATATTCTTTATCACGATCAACAGTTGAGTCTATCTAACCATGCCGGTCTGTCTGTATGAGTATAACAGCAATAAAAGTCACAATTGAAAATGTATAGCATTCCAATTGATATTTTATATATCTTGACATATTATTTATCAACAGTTCGAATTTGATCAAGATGGGAAAGTTTTGACCCATTTTCCTGTTGTTCTCATCATTATAAGCAGGCGCAAGCATTTTCTGCATACATAAGTATGAGCAAGATTGTATCTATTAGATCCTGGATTTTAACCGATTTGCTGTGTATACGAGCTTGGTTCAGGGTATCTCCTAGTTCTTACTTGTTGTAAACAAAATCTAAAATTAAATATGTATATGCATATGTATGTGTTCAAAGGTGTTGTCCCTCACCCCACTTAGTCAAATAAAGTTTGTTATGGCTGCAATTTACAGATTACCTGACCAACTACCGAGCATGCACACGTGACTTTTACAGTTTCAGGTGAGTGTTGCGCTGCAGGCATTAATGTTGTTGTTGTTGATATTCTGCGTATTGTTGATGTTGTTCATTTATGAACAATATTTGATTACATTCGCGATACTTTCAAAATATTTTTGTTGGCTTTTCCAGTTGAACACCTGACATAGTCCGCTCGCGATTCGATTTTTTTTGCTTTGTTTTCTTTTTTATGGGCGCAACTTTTTAAGATTTGCGTTCGAAATTTTGCCTCCAACAATGCAACTGAAATGAAATTTAAGAGCAAAACAAAAGTTTCTTCTGAAAATGATCATAAAAAAATGGAAAAGCGCACTACAAAAAACCACAGGAAAATGGAAAGTATTGGCGACAAAACGCGCAACTATTATTATAGCTGTTGCTGTTGTTGTTATTATTATTGTTGTTGTTGGCTGGTAGTTGTTGGTACCTTCATTGTCGTCGTCGTTGGCACGAACTCTAGCAACAAACATGTCGCGACGCACGTCGCCGTTTGGGGTGTCCGTGAAAGTGTTGTTTATAACCAGCAGCACAAGGAACACACATATAAATAAAAGTTGCTCACCTGCTGCTGCGTGACATGGCAGAATCGTGTGGCACTCACACACACGCATTTAGTCGAACTATTTTAGAGTTGTGTGCAAAAGCAATGGACAATATATCAGCGCAGCGGAAGTGTAGAGCGCTTTAACCCCAAAACATCTCATTTCACCTTGCTCTTGATAGCTGGCTAAAACTCTGCGTTAATTTTATGGCTTTGTGGTTTCAGTTCGACTATGTAATGTGACTGTCTGCCCACGTGGCTACAACCATCGCTCTCTCTCTCTCTCTCTCTCTCTCGCTCTCTCTCTCTCTCTTTGTCAGTGTCTCTGTCTCTGTCTCTATCTCTATCTCTATCTTCTTCTTTGGGGGTGGCCACTTCATCTCACTGTCTGTTTGTCTGTCAATCAGCGACTGATTGCAGTGTGCTTATGTCTTCATATGTCTTTGTGCACTCAGAAAAACAAACAAACTCTGAAAGAAAATCATCATGCTCTGGACGCTCAGAAAGTGAAATAAATAGTTGACCCCTAAAAATAATAATGGTTTCTATTTCATTATTCGACAATAAATTTTGCCCAAATTTAGAACAATTAAAAGCTTTAATTACTTGAGCAGAGTTCTGTAATTGAGCCTAAATTGCTCTGCCGTCAACTCAATTAATCAATGATATTTTACGATTTCTCACATTAAGCTATATTTCGTATCTCAAACACTGAATGCAATTTGGTGGGTTTTCATTTTTACTTTTAGAAATATATTTCTTAAATATAAATATTATTGCCAAAAACTTGGAAAACACGAAAAAATTAATCATTTGTAATGTCAAGAAATATATTTACTGAATGCCGAAATTATTTAGAAAATTAATAAAATATATTGTAAGTTGCAAGGCAATTTTCAGTTTTCGTCGATCATCTAAGCTTGTAAGGCGTACTTTTCTCTGAATGTGTGTTTTCAACCACGCCCCACCGCTCAATGCTGCGTGGCTACACGTGGGCGCTTCAGTTAATTTAACTGTCGATGCTGATGCGCATTAAAGTAAATGCTGGCAGAGGAGAACTGCCACAGAAGATGTTCGCGCTGTTGCTGCCAATGCTACCGCCTGTGTCAGTGCCACAGCGACTGCTTCATCGCAAAATTACGCTACGTGCTGTGAATTGTGCTGCAGCATTTTAAGACCACCCACCTACCCAACCACCAGCACACAGACGAACAGCTGCAAACAATAAAACGACCTGCCACACTTTAGATTTCGCTACACCCTACCCTGCCCTGCCCATAAAGGGGAAAAGCCGCAATACCGTCCGCCACTGGTTTGTGTCACGCACTTGTGGTATAATTTACTGTCGACTGCGGCACACACGCACACACGCACATACACCAACACACACCCACCCATAGACAAATATATATGTATGTATGTAGGGTAGGGGCTGTCAACTTTTAATTCCCCTCAATGACTTGAGTCTCTTTGCGCTTTGGCTATGCTTTGGTATTTTTGTTGCTGTTTCGCTTTCGAAGTTGTACGTTTGCCATGTCAGGCTAGTTATTATGAATACTATAGCATCCAATAAGAAACACATGTTCAAGAAGTCAAACGTGTATATTATTATTATAAGATAAAAGCCCTTAGTATTTGTGTGCTTATGCTGCTGGCTAACGACAAAATATCCTTCTTCCAGAAATTGTACATGGTGATACAGAAAAGTTGCATCGTTCTTTTCCATTAAATGTTAGCATAGCTGTATCGTTCTTTACTTTCTGCTTAAAATGGTATCTAGGATACGAATTTAGTCTAGGCAAGAAACTGTTATATTTTATACACGGGGAGTTATACTAGGGAAACACATTTTATATGGTAATATGATACTGAAGACAAATGAAACAGTCTTCACTGTTAAAATACTATAGTAAATTGTGTTTCTCCGTCATTACTCCCTAATATTCACACTCATTTTTGAAGGAAAATATCTCAATAAGAATAATAACTGATCGCATTAAATGGTTATAGCCTTTACCTGTAAGCCCATGTTATGAGTATATATTGTATACCTTTGAATGTCCATGAAGGAACTCGAAGCTTTAATTACAAATTTTAATTTTACTTACAATTTGCTTGTCATCTCTGTGTATTTTCCTCATCATTTAAAGCTCAAATTTAACAACGTCCAATTCTAATTTTGTATCTATTTATTGGCTACTACTCTATTTCACAGATGTGACTTATTCCATTGACCTATGACCAATCAACTAAAGCCGTAGTCTTAAATAACAGTCGGATCGCATCTATCCGTATACTTAACTCTTGTATATTTATATAACCGAAAGCAGCAAGCTCATATCATTGGTGGTATGAAAGCCAAGTTCTTGAAGTTTGTCACAAACGTTAATAACTTGTATAAAGAACGAAACAAAAATTGGTTCCTATGTAAATTATAATTATTAATATTATTTTTATTATTATTATTATCTTGAGCACAGAGCATTTGAGACTGTTCTACATATGTCTTTGGCCAAATTTAACTTAAACGTCTTGCTTGTAAGCATCCCAAATGCCAATGCCTCAACACACATTCCTGCCCTTGCTGTCATGACCTTTCTCATACCCAATTCATTCCCATTCCCTTTTCCATTCCCTTTTCCATTCGTACTCCCAATCTTATTGCCATTTTTCTCCACTCGTTGAACTACCTTCCTTCGGATGTGTTGCTAACCCCTGCGGCAGTGTTTGTCTAATTGCCGCAGTGCGTCGTGCGCTGCGTTACAACACACTAAATCAGCATGCCACGCACATGCACACGATTGCCCTTTAGCCCTAGTCTCACGCAGCATAGCCCACATCGCCTACTCGTTAAACTTATCAACAGATTCTCGTACTTTTACTTTTACGCTTTTACTCGAGTTTGATGGCTTGATTACAAGCTGCCAGGTGAAGGCTGCCTCCCATGCAGCTCCAGATCGAAATATCATCATTAGCAAGCTCTCAAGTAATCCAATAAACAAAAATAAAAATTTTAAAAAATATTTAAAAAATAGTATTTAACAAACCAAGATCAAGCAACGCCCCACAATGTTTTCTTTTTGACTAATAAGTCTTAGCCATCTCAATTTAAATGACACTAATTTCCGGAGATCTTCAGTTATGAAATTTATATTACATACATTGCTCTCATTCTGTGCCCTTTTAGATGATTTTATTACCATTATGGTACTAGCCAAAGTAGTCTTTCAGTTTGAAAAATGTATGCAGGCCCTTCATATAACGGTATCTGGAAAATCATGTAGTTTTCTTCTAATCAATAATGAAACCCATTGTGGACATTAATTTATCCATCCACAAGGGTGTATGATATTCGATGTGCCGAGATTAACTTTCTCTTTCCTTTTGTTCTTCTCTTTAACTGCCAGGCACTGATTTCTGCGCTTTGTCGATTTCCAAAATCGAAATTGAAACAAAACGACAACAGCAACTAGTTAGAGTATTTTAGTCAAAAGTGAGTTGAGACTAGCAGATACCCTTTAGCTAACATATAGTAACTGGGATTTGTTTATTTACATATGTACATAACATTTGTTCTTGGTACCCGGTTTGCACATTTTGACTACAGTGTAGAAAAACACTCAAAAGCGAACTGAACTTGGCACAAAGTTGTAGAAATCAATCAAACGTTCGAGCCATACCACAAACCTCCCCCGACCCTAACCCCCTCCTCCCCTACTGAGTTACAAGGTGGCAATTGGCGCCTACGGGTCGCCGCAGATTCCCTTTGAAGCGTCGCCGCCTGCATCCCTCGTCATTCTGCGGTCATTTTGTGTGCTATTTCTCTCACCCTGCTTCGCTTCCATTTTTTTTTGCTTATTTTCTTATTTATTTATTTATTTATTTTTTTTTTCTTATGTTGCCAATCATTTAGTATTTATGCGTTTTGTTCGGTGACTGTGTGTGTGTGTGTGTATGTCGGCCACCAATCAGCATTTCAGCCATTTCGGTCACTCAGAATCAAAGTCAGAATCTTCGACCTTCCAGCACCCTTCGCTCCTACCCACCGTCAACATACCCTTAGCTCAACTCCTTTAGGTTCGTGCCGCGTCAGTTTTGAGTTATGTGTTCTCGACAACCATTTCGCGTGCATTTCGCCAACTGTTTGTTTTGTTTTGCTTTTGTGCCCAATTCTCTAGACAAAATCTTGGGTCGAATCTGTAGTTTGAGTTTCTGTTCAATTTCTCTTTATTTTTATGCTGGTCATTTTCATTTTCATTTGATTTTGGTTTGTTTTCATTTCGCATACGACGCGTCGTCCAAGGCATTGATGAATTGCTGCTGTTTGCTTTTTGTTACACCAGCAATTCTATTTGTTATTTTTTGTAGCTTGATTGTTGCTGTTGCTGTTGCTATTGGTGGTGCCATTGCCATTGCCGTTGCTGTTGATGTTGCCTACGTGGCGCCACCATCTTCAGCATCGACGGCGACAACGTGTCCAGACGTGCCCAGACACGCGTTCGCATTGGGCCTCGTGTGTGTGCGACTTTAGCTGCCACTCCACCTTTAA
Organism: Drosophila seclusa; assembly: GCA_035043575.1. NCBI lineage: Eukaryota > Metazoa > Arthropoda > Insecta > Diptera > Drosophilidae > Drosophila > Drosophila seclusa. The sequence continues at coordinate 341,987 of JAWNMX010000377.1, read as the reverse complement.
CACAACATACACTCAATCCGCAACACCACGGCTACCCCCCCCCCCTCCCCTTCCCCCACCATTAACATAAGCCCTCAGAGAATTCCTTTCGGTTGGAATTGCTGCCTTGTGGCCTTTGCCTATTTTATGATTTATTGTTTGTTTTTCTCAGCAGCTCCAGCTAACCAACTAACTTAGCCGTAACAGAGCTTATTACACTAACCTTTGCACAAAGGCACAAAAACACACACAACATACAAATACATGCGTGCATAGCTCACGTAAAATGAAAATGCCAGAGCAAAAATGTGTCATGTCGATGCTTTGAAGCTTAAGAGTTTTCCAAGTTGTCTGTGCAAGATACAGCAAAGTAAGTTGTAAGTAGAGAGAGAGAGGCGAGGGTAGAGGGTAGCAAGTAGAAAAGTAGTGTTGGTTAGTGAGCTCGAAATAAAGATGTCCAGCTCATTGAGTAAAGCCGACGCAAGCCACCTAATTTCTTGTGCTTATTAATTTTTTATTTTTATTCTACGACGCATCTCAATATCCTGTCAAACTTCATGGTAGATGGTAAGAACTTCAATTGGTCGCCGAGAACCCAATGGCTATATAATTTGGTAGCCCATTAAAAAGAAATAGATATAAGTTATAAGTTATATTCCCAGATACACAGTATAGCTTGATTTATTGATTTACTGATAGATAGATAGATATTTGTTAAAAACAAATAAACAACATACCTAAACATTTAGGTATACAAATATAAACGGCACTTCTACTCCTCATCTAGGAGCCCTCTCTAGTTGGGCCCATGACTTACTTTTAAGCATTGCTTTCGTAGATACTACAAATAAATATAAGATAAAAAAGCGAACAAAAATGGATTTTCAAGTTGTTTAAATATTTAATTTTAGGACATGCAAATATATACGTCACTTCCACAACTCATCTACGGCCCCACTCCAGTTGGCCCCAGGACTTACATGACTTACTTTTCTTACACTTCTGAGCGTGATTATCTAGCAATAATCCATCTCTCATCCCAGATCATAATCAGTCCTTGCCCTTCCTGTTGTTGCCTGCTTACCTGGCTTAGTCGGATCTCTACGGTTTATATAATAACCGTCATTTCAAGTTTGCATGTGATATTATAATTTTGTTATATCTATTGGCAAAAAAAGTAAACTGTCCCTCACTGAACTGGGTCACTGTCCAAAAGCATTTCTAGACATATCCTAATCGTCTTATTTTTGCACGCTCAATTTTGCTTGGGCACTAAAGCATCTGTCGAAGCATCTTCCGACTGTTTCATCCCCATCATTACGGACCCGCTGCTAAATTCAGTTTTGCTGTATATTGCCACATACTTCATATGTGTGTGTGTGTGTGTGTGTTGGTTGGAAAATCAAATGGCAGAAGCAGTTATTTGCCCTGGCAGTAGCACTGTCGACAGTCAACCGACTGCTTCCACTTTTTGTTTGTTGCTTATTATTTATTTACAATATATTTTCTTATTCAAAATGAAGCCGCCAGCCGCTAAGAATTATTGATGGAAAATATACAAAATACACAAGTCCTTGCCTCGGCCACAACAGTCCAGGGCAGGACAAACCCAGCCAACCCCTTGCCCACTGGTGTTCCTTAGCTGCCAGGCGTTTATTTTTCATTTCTCCTTTTTTGTCAAGTGCGGTCGCCAAAAAGTTCTTGACTTAATTTACAAAATTTGTTTGCATTCAGTTTTTGTTTTGTATTTGCCTTTCACTTTATATTTTGTTGCTTATTATTTTCATGTTACGCTGGCAGTCAAAGATTATTAACTTTTAAATTATTTAGACGACTGGGAAACATCGCGACTCCTATGCCGCCAACTGTCAAGTTCATTAGCCAACGACACCCATTTATACGGGCTCAGTATTAAATTTTAAATTGGGATTTCCTTTTGTTTGTTATACTTTGATACCGAAGGTATCATAGTATATTAGTTTTCTACAATGTCCGTCATGCTGTCTGAACGCAACTTTTTTCGACACCCTTCGAGATAGAGCCTTGAAACTTGGCACAAATGTAAACTGGTCCATGCCCGCGTCAGACAAAGTGTTAAAATTTGAGCGTTACGTCCACTAGGAGGCTAGGAAATTGATAAAATCGATATTCGGAAATTGAAAAACGCCACATATCTCCCACAGTTTTAAGGCATCAAATTTGGTTGGTATGTCGCTGGCGATGTACTTCAAAGATCGGAATATGCTACGCCCACCTCCGCTGCCCCAAGGCTCCCCGCTCCTACAAATTTTAAATGGCTATATCTTCAGCTGGTTTTGAGTTAAACCCGTCAAATTTTTGTAGGTATATTACTTGTAGCTGCCTTTAAAAACCGGCCACGTCCACACCTGCGCCCATATTCGCCGACTCCGATATTTCGGAAAGTGTAAATCGATAAGCACGCATATCTCCCACAGTTTTGAAAACAGAGTAACCAAACTTGGAAGGTTACTAGCTGGTAGCTTCCTCCAAAGATCGACATATACATTTTCAGAAATCTAGATATCTAAAATACTCATAGCTTCCACAAATTGTAAGCTAGAGTCACAAAAATTTTAAAAGTATGTTACTGGCAACTCCCTCGATCTGAAATTGGATAGCCACGGCCAATCCGCCTCCCTAAACTGATAATTCTGTTAGTGTAAGTCGATAAGACTACATATCTCGCACAATTTGTCACCAAATTTAAAGGGTACATTGCTAGTAACACCCTTCAAATATCCGGAAAAAATTTTGGACCACGCTGACTCCCGCCTCCATAATGATGAAAGACCTTATCTCCCGCAATTAAATAGCTACTGTTACAAATTTTTGGAAAGAAAGTTCCTAGGAACCTTCTCCATAGTTTTTTTGGGCACGTCCACTTCCGCCCCCAAAAATTCCAAGATCCCATATCTCCCATAATTTAAGAGCTACAGTTACCAAACTTCGAAGGAAGGTTACTAGCTTATATCTACCGCAACTGGAAAAGAAAACTTGGACAGTATTTCTTGGCGACACCCACCCTGTTCTTTGCTACTTGTTATCCGCTGGAATTACCTATGGTATCGAAGTATTTCGCAGTAGGTTACGCCCGACTGTGGCGTGAGTCAGGCTTGAGTCGCATTTTGACGGTCAAGTTGGAAAATCAAATATTATGTTGAGTATTTTTCAATATTTATTGTGGCGCTGATGAATTATGGACTTGCCACAGACACTAACAAACACACAGATACACACACATAATATATATGTTGGCGCTACGGATGTGTGGTGTCTGCGAGGCTGCAAAAAAAACCCATATTAAATAAGCATAACTCACATGTACTCTAGCCGATTCATGTTTTTGTTGTTTTCTGTATCTTATGTAGCAATGAGAAATTCTACACGTGTTGTGATGAGCCATATCTGGACATAACATTCAACATCACAATGAGACGAAAGACGCTCTTCTACACGGTCAACCTGATCATACCCTGCATGGGCATCAGTTTTTTAACCATATTGGTCTTCTACCTGCCATCGGACAGCGGTGAAAAGGTGAGTAATGTGTTCAGAATCATTCGAACTTCCATTTTTCATCTACCATCACTGACCTACAATTGGCTCCCAACTAATGCATCAACATTCAATTGTCTCTTTTTATTTTCTTGTTATTTAGTTGCTGTTTCCTATCCACAGCAATTGCCATAATTTATTGCTCACCCTATACATAATTTTCCCAGCCACCATTTCAATGGAAGTTTTAAACAAAATTATTTCAGACTTAAATGAAAATGAAAATGCATTTCGTGATTTTCTTTCTTTTCACTATTTGCCGCCATTTAACTTTCAACAAATAAAATTAACGTGATGTATTAAATTTAATGTGAACAGATATGAGCACACAGGCACACACACATAAAGAAACTGACGCAAATTAATAGCCAGCGTTAAAAAACGTGCGCGATTTGTGGTTTGTTCTGGGCGTTTCTCAGCTGCCACTACGGCCAAAGTAGACGAAAAACGGCTAAAAATAAAAATGAAACAAATGGAACAAGAAATAATTTAAAAAAAAAAAAGCGGCATAATGCATATATATAAATATTTACATGATGCTGAGACCAATGAATAAATTACGACCAATTTTCAAAATAAATAAAACGCAAAAATAATTTGTACTATGTATGGATGTGCGCGTGGTTTTATGAATCTCAATGGACGTCGACGTCGACGTCGACGTCAACATCAACGTTGGTAGCGTCCATTATGCATAATTTGTGCAATAAATATAGACGATGCAAACCGTACATTTGACAGTGCCGTACCTATTGCCGGATAAAGCAATTCTCTTGCGAATCCGCATATAGAAATTATGCCATTTCAATAATTAAAGAGCCAGTCAACTCTCCAATGGAACTGCAAGTCTTTAACATAATATGCAAATAAGTATCAGAAAGCTGCTCTCGTTGCTATTGTAAACGTGCGGGAAGTGGCACTCATTGATAAATTGAAGAAGAGCGTTTAAAATATACAAAAGAATTCGTTGGCTAGGCAAAGGAATCAAGCACAAACTATTAACATTTAAAGAGCATGTAGAACAACACTCGTTGAATTAATAAGAGCGATTACAAAAAAACTGTTGGCGGCAACAGCAAAGAACTTTGAATGACACTGAATTGTTAACATACTTGAATTTGGAGCCCTGCATGGCTTAACATAAATTGCTTATTGTTAGTCTTAATTACATAGCCACACTATGTTAAGTTCAGTTTGAGCTGTAACAGCTGGCGTTAGCAGCGCTCTCATGGCACAGGGCTCTCCTGGTGCAGCGCTCTCCTCGAATTGTTGTTTTAGCATAACTCTAGCTGATCGATTACGTTCATTAGTTACCCTCGTTATTGAAAAGGTTTGGCTGTGGCTTCAAACCTTCATTTCGCTTATTGATCAGTTTAGCTACTCTTGTTGTGGAAAGGATTAGCTTGGCATTAAGCCTTCATATATACATACGAATTGGAAATAATGAAATGCAAATCATCTTTTGTTGGAACTAAAGCTATCAAAAAGCTGATAGCATAAACAACAACACTCGTTGAAGTAAGAAGAGAAAATTGGACAAGCCTTTTATATACTACGGGAGTAGCTGCACGAAAAACATGACTAAAAATAAGGTAATTAACAACAAAGGGAATCAGATAAAGAGTAAAAATTTAGCTTACAGATAGGTATTATTATAAGCAATTAATCAAAATCCATGCACATTGAAAACAATCTCTAATCTCAAGAGATTCTTATCCAGTATTGATATTCTTAACTGATTGATTAGAAATAGTAAGCAGCAAGCTAACTGGGTGATGAAGATAAAGGAAGGAAGTATGGCTCGATTAAAATTATGAATGGAATGGATAAGCGATAACAGGTTGATGTATAAGCATATGTTAAAGAGAACGACTAAGTGCAGAATGGAAACTCAGGAGCATAAAGTGCCAGAGTTTGTCCACTTTCGGCATTTCAGTTTGGGTACACTCGAATAAACAATTCATTGTGCTTTTATTTTACGAGGCCACCCGGTCGTGCTGCGTGTCTGTACTATACTTTTGTTCCTTTTATGGTCAAACACACACACACACAACAGACAGATGGCTAAATGGTCAGCTGGATATATCACACACATACCCAGAGAGAGACCGCGCAAATATTTACGCCTAAGAGCAGTCAACGATATTGAGCGTTGAGCAACAGCAGTCGCATTGTCCTGGAATGTGCTACTGGTGGTGGTGGTGGTGGATAAATTGTGTCCATTCCTTATCATACCAGAGAGTGAAGTTTGAAAAAAATATAACTAGCTCTTGCACGTAACGGGGCCCGCATCCCCTATCGGCATCGGCATCTGCAACGAATTTCGAATCGGAATTTCAATTGGCAATTTACATGCATATGTGGCACAACGCACTCCATTCATTCAATTGCCGGACAGCATTCGTGTCCAATACTAAGTAGCGAGTCAAGCCGAGCCAGTATAGTACTGTGAACTGTGGCAGGCGCTGTGTGGCGGCAGTGGCCATTATGATTTTTGGCTATTCTTGAAACAGTTACATTTTGCAAGGGTCATTTGCCCCACGGCTGCTTGCCTGATGCGACAGGCGTGTAAATGCACTACACCTTCATGTTCACACACATACATGTACATTAATATATTTTCATAAATAATTAGGGGCTGGAGAGACGTATATGATTTCTACTTGAGCTTGACTTTACCTCATGTTGCATGTCAAAAGCTTAATTAGTCAGTCGCACTAATCGTTTTACGGCACTAAGGCTAATTATCATAAAATTATTAGACAATTTATGGCACACACACACACAGACAATAAGAGACTCATTTTGAGATTGTATTCCTCTGTGAACACACACACAATTACACACATACATAAGCAACTGAAGAAGAACTCAAATAGCCCGTCTCATTTTCGACATTTAATTACTTTTTGCACACACTTCATTACAAGCAGCTTAGATGAAACGTGGAAGAGGGTGGGAAACAGAGGGGCTGACAATCAGCTGAGCGCACCTGTCCTGACCTTCAACTGAGCCAGCTGTGCTTAGCAGTTAATCGTACAACTTGGCATCCGCTAACTGCAGCTCACTCACATTCACTCTCTCACTCGCACACACAAATTATATTGAGTTTGCTTTATTGGGCGAGCTTGGAAGTATGCCATTTTTTTTATGTGCTTCACACCGAAATATGTGTATATATGCATTTCTATATATTTATATACAGTGGCTCACAGTTCGAGTAGACCAGTGTCAATTATTATTTTTCAAATATTCCAAAGACCGATGGTAGGTACATACATGTATTAACCACCAAAATTAATATATGTGTGTATATATATATCTATGTGTATACACATGTTTGTATATATGTATTTCGGCAAGCACAACATGCACAACATTAAGTAAAAGTCAAACAAATTCATATTTTGACATAAACCTTATCATCAGCATCTTCATTGCGTCCTTTTCACAATTGTCGCTTCTTTATGTTGGCACACACAGTCTGTACACATCCTCCACCACACCACTCTCCCACTTACTTCTATCGGCCCCACCCCTTACCATTAACGTTCATCTCTCTTCTCCGCTCACGTTCAACTCAATTTCCCAAATTCTTTCCCATCAAAAAGCTGCAAAATGAACTTGACTAAAACATCATTAATTATATTCCCCTACTCTCTCTCTCTCTCTCTCTCTTTCTCTCTCTCTGCGCCCGCTCTCTGTGCTTGTCTGTCTATTGCAGGTCTCATTAAGCATATCCATTCTACTGTCGCTCACTGTGTTCTTCCTGCTGCTGGCGGAAATCATTCCGCCCACGTCGCTGGTGGTGCCGCTGCTCGGCAAATTTGTGCTCTTCACAATGATACTGGATACGTTCAGGTGAGTGAACGTGTATATGAATATGAATACGAATACGAATGTAAATTCCAAGGCAGGCACGCACTCTTTCGATTTGCATGCCAACTGATAACGGTACACATAAACTTGGAGTATCCTGGTGGATGTTTTGTCCCCAACCCCCACCCTTTCCCCACCGAGTTTGTCAGGGTATCCCTTGCTTATGAGACAGCTGCTGTTACGGAATAGAATGTAAAAAGTTTTAAAGTTTTCTTTTACATCCTATGTATGAGTGCAGATTGGAGACAATATTGAAACATAACTGAGATCTTGATTTACAAATTGACATGTATGGCGAACAGACAAATATTACAGTAATTGGTGGTGCTTAACCCACAAATTGAGGAATAAGTCAGTAGCAAATTTCATAATTGTAATTGCTATATTTTGAAGTCAGACTGAAGGTGCCTCTCCAAATGTTTCAGTCTTTGGTGGTTTCTATGGCGTCTGGGATGGAAGACAGATGCACTTTTTGTCATAAGTTTAAAGACCTGGGGAACTCTAATTCAACTCCGGAAGAAGATGATTTCTACTTAAAATAAATAAATAAATGAATATAATACAAAATAAAAATAATAATAACAGTAAACTTTATTTTTGAATTTCGTTTTAAAACTCAATTATAATCACTAACAATATAATTAGTAAATATGGTCTCTGAAAAGAACAGTTAAAATTGCTCGACTAGTTCTGATATTCAGGGTATATTGGATTTAGCTAGAATAGAGCATTCTCGCTGGCTCAGTGTAGAGTAGGGTTTCTTTATATCTGATGCCCATTTTGGCCAACTGCCCGTATGCCACTCCCCATTTCATTTAACCTGGAAGGGGTAGTCGACTTGTTTTGCTTCGACTTGACTTGAGCGCAAGTCAACCTCAAAAATGCCCAGGCAATTTGCAGTCATTTGCCATGCCCAGCTCGCCGCACAAATGGTCGTCTAATTGTTGGTAAACAAAAGTCGAGGCTGTATCCCCCTCTCTCTCTCCCTCTCCATCTCCCGCTTTCTCTCTCTCTCTCTTGCAAATGGAGCACATTGCCTGCTGCTCAGGTCGAGAACAATGGCCACGATGGTTTGGCGCAACAGGACTCCGTCTCAGACTTAGACCACTAATGATGTAAATAAGGCAATGACCAAACCACCAACAACACCGAACTCTAACACCAACATCAGCCTAGAACCACCATCGTCTTCATCTGCGCCTCCGTCTGGGGCAGCACATAATTAGACGTCACAAGTTAATTAGCCAGACTAAGGGACTCAGACAACGCTTACTCCATACCCTCTCCGCCTCTGAAAATCTTTAATAACTTGCCTCCTTTTGCAGCATCTGTGTTACAGTTTTGGTACTGAATATCCATTTCCGGTCACCGCAAACGCACACGATGGCTCCATGGGTGCGCACGGTGTTCATCAATCAGCTGCCGCGCTTTTTGGTGATGCGTCGCCCGCTCTATCCGATCAGCGAGATGATGTATGTCCCAATATATAAACATATATTTGTATATATACATACATACCAGACATTCTAAAGCACTTACTCATCCATATCCTTTGCCATTTGATATTTTGGTCTGCAGCAAGTCATCACGCCGTCTCATGGTGCGCACCTGTAATGGTCTCGAGCTGAGGGATCAAATACCACCGCTGCCTCCACCCGTCGCCCTGTCCCGGTAAGTGCAACAAACAACAAAAATCACGGCTAAGGCTCTGAGTATTCTCCTAATTTGATCTAAAAAATTCCGATTATTATTATGTTGACATTTTGCCACAGATGATTACAAAATAAGTTTGTCATTGGCTATGATATGCAGTCGCATACACACTTACACACTCAGAATAAAGAGAGCAAATTTCATTACCATTTTCTTAATTTTAGAAATGATTCTTTGTATACTATATTGGTTATGTGCAATGTCCGTCATGCTGTCTGTCCTTCTGTATGTCGACATCCTTAGAGATACAGACTTGAAAGTTTGGTACACACACTTGCTTATGCCCGCGTCAAACAAAGTGAGTGGACTGCTAAGAAATCGATAAAATCGAACATTGTAAATCGGTAAAGCGACATATCTCCCATATCTCCCACAATTTGAAAGCTACAGTCACCAAATTTGGTTGGTAGGTTGCTGGCAATGTCCTTAAAATTTGAAATGGCCAAATATCTTCCAGTTTTCGAGTTAGAGCTGTTAAATTATCCAAATTGTAAGTGGCCGCCTTTAGGAACCGATAACAAATAGTTATGGCCATGCCCACACCTGCGCCCATAATCGCCAAAGCCGATGTTTCAGAAAGTGTAAATCGAAGAAACCATATATCTCGCATAAGTTTGAATCCATAGTCATCAAATAACACCCTTAAAAAATTTGGAAATTGTCATCAGATGATTTTACTTTCGAGAGAGTATTTCGCAGTCGGTTCCGTTCGAATGCAACGTTCTCACATGTTGAAAAATGCATTTCATAATATTAAAAAATATTTTTAAACATTTTTTAAATAAATTTTTGTAATTGTCGATTTAGGGGATGCTATTCTAAATTTATAAATTTGTTTTTTTATATTTAAAAATTATTTCTAAAATGAAAATCTTTTTGCATTTGCAGCATGCATCACAGCCCCAAGACGACGTCGCGCAGCACCTCGCCACATCTACAGCATCGAGTCCAGGCCATGAACTTGATGGACGATCTGGGCACTGTTGGTGGCATAGGCATGGGCATGGGTGGGGTTGGGGGTGGTGCATCAACGATCACTGGGCACTTGAGCTCGCTGTATCCGCCGACCATCTCGACAGTACATCAACAGACCTCGACAACGTCCTCACTCATCGATGCACAGTATCACAATCAGTACCAGCAGACGGGCGGCTCTCTGTTGGATCATCCACTGACGCCGACCAAGTTCCGGCAGATGACCTCAACCTCGAGTCAGACGGCGCAGAATGGTGCCGGTCATCATCACTACAGTGCGGGCGGAGGTTATGGTGGAGGTGGCGGTGGGAGTGGGGCTGGCAAAAGTAGCTCCACCTCGACGCTGGCACATCAGGCGAGTCAGGCAGGCAGTTATCATCTGTATCGGCAGCAGTCGAGCTGCTCGGCAAACTTCTCGCCACTGCCGGTTCATGCGCATCAGGCGCATGCCTCAACGACCACCTGCGACCTGGGCCTGGGCGGTAACCACAATTCCAATGTGATAAAGTCCACGACGACGGTCAATTCGGTGGCCACCGCCTCAACGCTGGCCGATTCCTGCTGCAGCGGCATACAGATTCAACACCAGGGCATGGGCGCCGGCGCCGCCTGCCAATCCTCGGAGCTCCTGCCTATGCATCGACCCACCACATCTGCCGCCGCTGCGGCATCTGCAGCCGTATCGGCGTCGGCTTCGGGCGCAAGCACCTCAGCAGCGGCTGCAGCAGTGGCTGCGTCTGCTGCAGCAGCGGATGGTGCAACGCCACCGCCACCACCACCGCCGGCCTGTGATATACTGCCCGCCTGCCAGCGCGAGGGCGGCCCCCATTGCTGTTCGGGGCGTGGCAATGTCCGCCAGCGCTGGCACACCTGCCCGGAGCTCCACAAAGCCATGGACGGCGTCACGTACATTGCGGATCAGACGCGCAAGGAGGAGGAGAGCACACGGGTGAGTTACGCATTCAATCGCAGAAGACACATGTTGGGATTTGTAGCGGCAAAGTGATGCTTTACGTTTGGCGGACAGACAAAGAAGATAGTTTATTCAATATGTTTCCTAAACATAGAGGTGGCAGTTAATATTAGTAATAGGTTATCGGAATGTTGTATTGATATTTGATATATTTTCTAACACTCCCTCTCTAATTTGAGACAAAGCAACCTATTACAATTTTTATGTTTCGACTTGCTCAAAGATTAAGATTAAGATATCTGCAATCAATTAATTCGTTGGACAATATTTCGAATCACAAAGCTAACTAAAGACTTCTCCCACGAAGTGATAACGTTTATCTATATGCTTGCTTCTTGCATGGTAAACAAGATTGTTAGCCAAGTTCATAGCGCTTAAATTATCACCATGAATTACAATACTTTTCATATCTCTGTATAAGTTCATTTCGTTACAAATCGTCCAAATATAAACTGCTTCTTTAGCTGCTCCAGATATGCCCAAATTCCCATTCGGCTTCAGTACTACTTAGTGCTACTGAAGATTGCTGCTGCTTTCCTATCAGAATGCGCTACCTCCAAGAACGAACGCGTATCCAATGAACGACTTTAGATCTGCTTTATTTCCACCACAATTTGCATCAACGTAGCCTTTAATAGGATTGCCAGTATTTGCAAATATTATGCCCATTGAAGATGTCGTCTTGAGATATCTCAGCACTTGTCTTGCCGCTGCCCAGTGCTCTTGCTGGGGTCCGCATTCCTTTGGGGCAGCTTACGTGCTGAATGTAAAAAGTCAAGTCTGGATGTAACTGTCAAGTACATCAACGACCCGACCAGTGACTCTGACTGGTTGACCGTTTTGCATTGTTGGCTCTCACATTTGGTAGTATATCCGGACGCCAACAGTACTGATGCTGGCCGACACTATTGCAAGCCACATTCCTTAAGCAGCTGCAACACGTGCTCAGCACATACTGCCAATGGAAGCATGCACGAACCTATTCTGCATTAGCATCAACAGCCGAGACCTTTGGTGCGTACCCCAGGTGCATACCCCGCTTTTCATGAATGGGCCAAATACTGTACAGAGTGGTTCTGAATTGTAGCTCCTGGGTTACGCACGATATCCATTGTCCCCTACATTAGAATAGAAATTTATGCACATAATTGGGAATTATCGTTATGAGACTTTAAAACTTATACTCATACCAATTATTCAAATTATACTGATCAAAACTTCAATTTCGATAACATTTCATTGGTCATGGTGTGTTCTCCAGATATCTGTTAACGTTGCAAATGAAATTTTAAACATACTTCTCAAAAAAAAAAAAAAGTATTATTCATATATTGCTTTCGAATTCCTATAAATGCAAACCCATCCGATTCGTAAGCTTCACATAATATTTTTGGTAATTGTATCCTTTGTATTGTTTCCTATCAATATAACATTATCGATTCGGTCATGGTCATGCATCATTTCTTTCAATGTAGCAGGCGGCAATCAGGTTAAAGTAGGTCGTCTGGCAAAGCTGAAAGCTGCTTAGCATTTGGCGCAGCTTAGCCTAAGTCTCAAGCAGCTCGCAGCCTGAGGGAGCAGGGCTGTCAATGGGAGCAGGCGGGTCGGCACTTGGGATCAGGGATATAGGGGGTGTTGCCTGGGTGCCTGCATGGCCTACAAAATTGGGCGTATAATGTCAATAGACCAACGTTGGCGGTAGCAATAAATTAGGGAGCAGTCTCTGCTTGTACATGCCAATAATCGATGGGAGAGGCGATGACACCGAGGACATGGAGGACATCGAGGACACCAGGACAATGCCGGGACAAATGAGCTGCCGTTAGCATTTACCGTTTCTTCGAAGATAATGATGTATGTAGATAATGATGTTACTGATAATATTGTCCACACTGTCTAGCCTTGGCCTTTTCGTCGACCTTTCAACATGCATGTGGCATGGTCGTTGTCCATATCCTTCGCTTCAACTACACTGCATAGCAGAGAGTAGAGACGAGACTAGACTACCGTCAAAAGTTTTAATGACTTTCCATGCGCCTTATGAACACGCCAGTCCTGTCCTGTGCTGTCCTTGTGTGAGTAGGTTGCCATGACATAATGCATGTATTGTGGCGGCACAAATGCCAATAAAAGTATTTTATTAAAATTATGCACACATTCAATCATTATCGAAATGTCATGCTGGGCTTGACTATGCCACACAGCACACACACACACACAATACACCGCACACAGGAAGCAGCACTCAGGACACAGGACACAGGACACAACACGACAAGCCGCAAGTACTGAGATATGCGGGAAGAACATCAGCCATAGAACATAATAGAACAGTTAACAATGGCAATGTGCTGGCATTTACATTGAGTACAAATCGTGTGAATGAGACATGAAAGTCTGCGGGAGTGGTGGGGTAAGGGTTGCCACAGGAATGTGACGGTGAATACATGAAGTACAACTGAATGGAATTGAGCTCCAGATAGAGTAAACTAAGTTGGAATCATCTTTACTCATACAACATATTTAGCAGATTGAGATCTATTTAATGTCTAATGTCAATTCATGCATGCCTCATTGGAACTAATGCGAATAAATTGTTGCAAATGAAGCTATTGATTTGCAATTTATTTAGTCAAATGCGTCATCAATTAATTTGTCAACTAATTAATGTAAAAAATATATATGTGGTCAATTAGATCAGGTTTGTTACAATAAAATGTCACATATTCAAATAAATGATTACGGCGGGACTTAATTTTATTCATACTGAATATTCCAAATCAGGATCAGGTCATTAGAAGAAAGATAGGCTACCTTGAAGCTGACCAAGCTATGCGATATATTTTTCCTGTAACCTGTAACCAGTTGGTAATATACGGATATAAGAGAATTCGGCAATCAACTATGTCCAACTACAATGTGAAAAAATTTAGGGTAACAATCATAACGTGAAGAAGTTTTGGAGGAATATCGCAAACAAGAATTGGAAGAAACTTTTATTGAATAATACAAATCATAATTATTATTCGAGTACTGAAGAAATCAACAATTTGCTTCGAATAATGTTTCGAATGATGCAAATATTCATATCAAGTAGATTACTCACTTATCTCATTCATTAAAATGTCTGGCATTGTTATTTAGCTGCAATTGATTAATTTTGATGCTTTTTTAACAGGTCAAAGAGGACTGGAAGTACGTTGCCATGGTGCTGGATAGACTCTTCCTCTGGATATTCACAATAGCTGTCGTTGTGGGGACCGCTGGCATTATCCTGCAGGCTCCCACGCTCTACGACACTCGCGTGCCCATTGACATCAAGCTGTCGGAGATTGCATCCACGACGGCTAAACCGAATGTGGCGAGACCTGTCTTGTAAGTCCCGTAAGGACAACAAAAAAAAAAAAACAGTACTCACAAACATACACGCACACACACACACACATACATATACAGTCTGAAAAGCAAAAAGAAAAACTTGCATTTGTTTTCTGGTTCTTATACATTTTTGGTTTTGCATCGTGGCAACAGCATCAATCGCGACAGCAACAACAACAACATCAAAAAAAGTAACTATAAATATAGCAAAGATACTCGTACATAGCGAAATAACTGTATTTGGTTATAGACTTACATGCATACATGTATGTATACATAAGTAATGGAAATGAAAAAAGGAACGAACCCTAACTAACTAATTATAGTAGCCAAAATTGTACACCAATGTTTAACGAATACAGAGCAACAACTACAACAACAACAAGAACATCAGTAACAACAATAAAACAAAGTAAGCACAATGGAAGTAAGAATATATATGCATGAAAAGAACAAGTAATACAAATTTGATTTTACTATGCGTCCACCAATTCAGAATTGGCTAAACATTTTCAATCAAATACAATTCCAATGTTTGAATGTTGTGCACCTCAAATCGAATTCGAAGCAATTGGAAATTGCTCATTTACATTTGGAAATTGATTCCATTTCTATCAAATAAGAATTGGTGTTGATGTTGCAACTACACACCTTTTTTTATTTAGCCCAAGTTTTGTATTGATTTTGTATATTTGACAGCAATCAAAACCAATTGGAAATTGTGAAAGCACAGAAAATGTTCGTTATTATGCAATGCAGAATCATTATTAATGTTCTTGACATAAAAGGATTGGGTAGGGTTGGGCTTAGGATGAGGCAAACCAGTTGAGATTTTGATTTTGAGCTGCTTGCGTCAATCGAATTAGTGCAAAAAAAAAAACAGCGAACACGTTTTGCGTCAATTAGTCAGGTAAAAAGCTTTAGTTGTTATGCCACCTAAGAATCTAGAGTGTATGTGCCGCCTGAGAATCTAGAGTGTATGTGCGTGCGTGTGTGTGTGTGTCCACAGCAAATAATCAACATTTGGAATTCAAATTCAATTTTCATGGTATGCCAATTGCGCGCACGTGCAAATCGCATTATAATTGGCCACAATCGCCTAAACAGCCGGAAAACATCAGCCAGCAACAAGGCCACAGATCAACGACAGGGTGTTCCGTATGTTTATACTAAGCAAAGTTGCCAATATGAAATGTTCGCAACTGAAAGTATTTCCATTTTCCCATCGTAGTCTGTGTTATCAGCTATATACTTTTTGTATACTAGTAGGGGGCTTCATGCTCTGCGAGCTATTAAGATATATTGTGACCGCTTCTGACCCTCTTCTTGTTTCTTGCACAAATTTAAGAATTATTGTCGATTTGAGGATATCTATGTGTCTCGAGTTTAAGCCATGATTTCATAGGATACTGCAATCTATTCTGGCTAAGGCGGTATAATATAGTTATAGTTATAATAAAAATATTGAAAACATGTTTTTCAAGATTGGTTCTTCTTAAGTAAATACAAGTGTGCCTCTTTGTGTTATTATAAGATCAGTTTTGTGTTAAATCCTGCATGGGTATTTAATGTTGGTCACACCCATAATACCCATAATAACTTTTTCCTTATTTATTTATATAGTTTTCCTTAGTACATTTGCCGTTTTTAATGCATTCGCGCCTAATAATTTATGCAAATTTACAATTGTGCTGCAATATACATGTATGTGCACAATTTACACAGGTTACCTGCCTGGGCGGGTCACGTGCCAACAACATAAAAAAAAAAAAACACACAAGCAACAAACATTTTTGACAACACGAGCAACAACAACAAGACTAAAGGCCAAAAAATTGCCTTGTCTCTGGTTGTGAAGTTGGCCTGGTTTTGTTTGGTTTGTTTGCTTTGGTTTTATGATATTGCTTAATTTCTCGCCATTTCGCTTATCTGCATTTCCGTGGGTAATAAAAATCAAATAACGTTGATTAGGCACCAGGAACCATAACAAAAAAAAGTGTTATTAAAAGTGCTTGAAAAACGTTCACAAAAACAATACCCAACCAAATCGAGCAACGTTAACTTTGGCAAGGGAAATTTTAACAGCGCCGAACAGAATTGCCCATGTTACATATTAAATGCTGTACTGCGAGTGCGTTACTCTGGCAGGGGTGGGGGTGGGGTTGGGGGTATCAACATATGCTGCTGATGATCATATTTTGTGCAGCCAACATTTATTCTAGAACCAAGAACATGAAAACACTGCACTGTGAATTAATAATGTGTTTTGACAAATTTGAAAAATATTCAACATTTTCCATTTCTTTTGAAAAAAAATGAAATATTTCTTCTTCTTTTTCTCTCTCTTGTATTTACATACAACTTATGAATGTATACATGTATGTAATAAGGACGACGAGTCTCCAGAAGACATTCGGAGAGTGCCCGCCAATCTGTAGACGGAGACTCTCTCAAGAAATGGGAAATGAGAACTCTGAGACCAAAGCCATAATGCAATCAGTAATAATCACTTAAGCAAGTCGTCGCTAAGATCTTTGGCAAGAACCCGTATTAAAAGAAATATCTCCATTTCTGTTGTTTGCCATAAGTATTGGGAGTATTTGCCTTTTATATCTGTAGCGTCATTTCGTGTTATCAATTAATTATTGGCAGCCGCTTTTTGGTTCACTGACGAAACAGTAACACTTTGATTCAATTAAAATCGAGCAATAAAGTGCGCCCAATATAAGAAGCAATTAACCAATAACAAATTAATTTTGTATACATATAACCTAGTGAGGGGGTGTGCAGAGTCCACATCAAACGCGCAAATGTTGAAAAGTTTTTAAAGCACTTTTAATGACGGGCCAACCATCAACTCACAAGGCGGGTTTTCCTCTCTATTTTTATTTATTTTTTCATAGTGTGTAGAGTTTTCATGTTCTCCTGCTTTCTTGCTCGTTTGTCGACTGGACATGGGCACGCTGAGCGATTTGCGAGGATGGGGGTTGGGGAATAAAAAAGGCTAGGCGACATTGAAGCCAACCGCAAATCATAATTGTTGCGGCAACAACAGCTATAACAACAATAATACCAACTGTGGCCACACACATACACCCAGAAAAAGGACATTAGCCCGGCTATCGCCTTGACAGCCACACCCCCCTACCCTTGCATTTGCCCAATATTTGCTGTTGTTCTTGTAATTCTCATTGTCTCATGCATTTTGCTGTTTGATGCCAGGATCCTTGCCAGCCTACCATCCTCCCTGCCTGCCTATGCTGCGATGCGTATCAGCGAGTTTTGTTATAACTTTTACAGCACAGCTCCTAAAAGTATGTTAGAGCATTTATCTATTGCCCTGAGACGCGCAACCCATCTCCTCTCACCCCCTCACTTCCGCCATCCCTAACTCCCTTTGCTTGCCGGGCAATACAAAAGCAATCATAAAGTTACAGCCTCCAGTCAGCTTGCTCCCAACACCCCTATGGGGGAATATGTGCCGCGCGCGCGAGACTTGTGTAATGGGTATCTATTCCACCTAGCTGCTGCTAAAATAGGAACCAGGGGTATGAGGCCGACGCTCAATGGAAGAGACAAATTTATTGCTTGCTAATAGGAAAACAGCCCCAAAATGGACAAAAGGACCAAGTTTCAGCCGGAAGCAAACAGTTTTTCGACATTTTGTTTTTATTTATTTTATTTTTTTCTGTCTTCCATCTGTGGGACGGCAACAAAAATATGTTTTGAACATAATTTCATTCATTACAGCCGAAGCTTTGTTCATTGTTGGCTCGACATTCCGCACGCGTGCTGCTCATTTTCGACAGACTCATTATCTGGCTACCACGCCCCACTCCCCGCGCGTCTTTTGGAGACCACCTTGGGCAATATTTTGAGTATAATTTGAATTTAATTTCATTTGAAATGTTTTCGTTGTATAGTTTGTTTGCCAGCTTTCGAATGTTTGGCCAACTTGTCGGTTTGTTCGTTTGATTTGCATTGATTCGATTTGGGCGACAAGTGAGAATGATGGCGACCGTAAGTGTTTTTTGTTGTTGTGCATTGCATTTATTCGCTTGTCGAGTGTAATATTTGATTGTAAGCTTATTAATTGATTCTTAAGCGACGCAAAGTAAATTGTTTTCCGAAGCGAACATGATTGAACAGGAAGAAGGCTACTTGCCAATGATCTATATACATACATATGTATTAAGGCAAACAAAAAGCAGATTATGTAAGCACAAAAACATATGTACATAGGTATGCGCACATATATGCGGATTTTCAACATAACCAAAAACGCGCACACAATACAACAATTCCAAGAAAAGTGTTGAAAATCTATTCTTTGCACTAGCCATTAACAGGCCTCACAATAATTTGCAGCAGTCAGCTTTTGTAAGCTACGCTGTGGCCATTTAGCGATGTCAACTCCATTATCATTAGACCGTGTTGCCACCCTTTGCAATTTCCAATTCAGAGTACAGCATAAACGAACCGAACATTGAAAATTGAACAAAAACTACAGAAACTAACTTAATAATATCGTTTTAATGAACATGAAATGCATTTACGATAAAAAATAAATAAATACAAATACAATTAGTGGAAAATGTGGTAATCGAAAACCGGGCTAAATACATATGTATGTGTGTGTGTGTGGTTTTTTTTTTTAAATTTATTAAATAACAAGCAAGGTAAACATTGAAAAAATTTATATTTTTTATTTTCACTATAAAAGAGTACAGATATTCGAATTGGGAATGTTTGAAGTATTTTCTGGCTAAGTATGTGCAGAAAAAGACTGTCAGACCAACTGTCAACAAAATAAATAATATTAAAGCCCATATTTGAGTGGCGACGATTTCAGCGCATATAAATATCACTAGTCATTAAACTACATGAAAACTTTTTTTTTTTAATAACTCAAGAAAACACGTGAAAACATATTCATTGCAAATTGATAAGTCCCAGAGCAGAATGTAAAATGTGGAAATATTTTTTACCAATGCAAACACGGGATAAACAAAAAAAAACAAAAAACAAAACAAAATAAAAATAATAATATAAAATAAAAGATTAACATCATTATGAGAAAAGCACACACTGAAAATGAATATAAATATATATAAAACGTCGGTATCCAAGTGAGATCAAACTTTTCAAGTATTCGTACTGAGGTACAGTCACAAAAATATATATACATATATATATAGGTATGTGTGTATTATCAAGTGAAGAGCAAGCAACTTATATATGTATGTATGTCGATGCATGCAAGTATGCCTGTGTGCATATAAAAAGGGGGATATAACAACTAAATATACATTATAACATTATATAACAGTAACAAAAGAAGAACAAATTTTTTTTGTAGAACGTACCTTAATGGAAAGACGAAAAACAGAAAACGAAAATGAAAACGAAAACGAAAATGAAAATGAAAATGAACAACCAACTAACATTAATTTTAAACATACATTTAATAGTAAGTTTAAAACATTAACATTAATGAAATGGTAAGCGATATACACAGCAAATTGTTAACAAAATTTTGAAAAATTGTTTAAAAAACTATGATAAATGAAAACACAACTTGGGAGAAAAAAAAAATACGAATTGAACTTATTTGTAAGCAAATGAAAAGAAAGCAAAACAAAATTATAAGAAAAGGAACAAAAACCAAAACAAATTAAATATACCTAAAACAAAACAAAACAAAACAAAACAAAAAAAAAACAACACAAAACAAACAAACTAAAAATTATACGATTTACAAAACCTAAAAGTTATTTGTAAAAATCCCACATTTTTTTGCTCAACGTATAAATTTTTGATGGGCATCGGAATGGAAAGAGCATCGAAGCGTCGATTACTTTGTCAATCCCTTGCCCTGCACAGTACGAATACAACAATAACTACCACAATCACACATTGAAAATGCACAATCTGCCACACGCCCCCCCCCCCCCCTCCCCCTCCCACACAACCAACTATGACCATACCTACCTACGTCCCTTTCGTTCACATCCAACACACATGCATACACACAAATATTTTGTGGCACACAAAAACGTAAATTTGTTCGTAATGCTATTTGAGAATTTTCAAAAAATGCAAATTGGCATCACAAAACGTCTAAAATTAAACTAATGCAAAGTAAAAAATGCCAAAACAGAAAACAAAAACAAATGAGAAAATTGAAAAAGGAAAAAGGAAACAACAAACAAAAACTTAGCAACTAGTGAGAATTTTTAATGCAAAACAATAAGGTTTAAAGAGCAACACGATAAAACAAAAAAACAAAAAACAGAAACAAAAAACAGAAACCGAACAGAACTAAAAAAAAAATAACTTCGATAAGATAACAAACGACAACTACTTATTTATAACAATTAATGGAAAAGTGAATGGAAACAAAACAAAACAAAAAAAAAACACAAAAAATCAAATGGCATATAAGAAAAAAAATTCAAATAGAAATTCTTTTCAAATATCAATAAAGCAAGAATATTTAAAAACAACAACAATAACCAGAGTTTCAATATTCGACTCACAACCGTGGAAGATGACCGGAAATCTTTTGTAAAGAAAATACGTGTTAAATGAATTATGTTTCGTATCCCTCCTTGTTACTTTTTTACTTTTTTTTTGTTTGAATAACATTTTTTATTTAGCTAGAAACTACAAATAATTGAATACAGCGAAAAAAGTATTCGTTGTACATAAATTCATAAGTACATAAATAAGTATTGCTTTAGAACTCATTCGATATTTGAGAAACTGACTTAGCCATTAGAGAGCCTGTGAGTGGGTGTGGATTGTGCAATGTTATTGTGATGTTGCATTGTTATGTATAGGTGTAGATATATACGCATGTATATATATATATATAAGCGCCTCGCCTAGGGTTTTGTCTTTTATAAGCAGAAGAAATCGAACGTTTTTGGTTTTGCGCAGTACATTAGCAAACAAATTTAGGAATCGGCGCAGAGCTCTTCGTTATCATCCTCCGGCTCGGCACCGCGACCCTCACGTATACGCTTCAATTTGCGCTTCAGCATCATAACGCCTGCAATGCAGCCAAATAAAAATTTGAATATTTCAAATCCGATTTGATTATTTACGAACATCTTCTTGATCTTACTTACACTTGATAGCCTGATAGGTTTTGGCCGAGGCGGACTCAGTGGCTGGAATTGGATTGGATGTGGCCTTCTCGTGTGCCAGCTTCACTTCAGTATACGCCCTCTTGAGCGCCTTGTAGTGGCGATATTCGCTGGTATCCTTCATCAAGATGCATCTGCAATGAACACATTTAAAATTGCAGTGTTGATTGAGTCAGGGAGGGGGGGTGGGGGGGAGGGATTGCTTGCTCACTTGGCTGCTGAGCCCTCGCCGGAGCAGTCGGAGGGCGTGGTATGATAGATCTGATGGTAGAAGTACTGCAACACCGGTGAATTCCAAATAGACAGGCCGTACCACAGCCA
Source organism: Drosophila seclusa (assembly GCA_035043575.1). Classification (NCBI taxonomy): domain Eukaryota; kingdom Metazoa; phylum Arthropoda; class Insecta; order Diptera; family Drosophilidae; genus Drosophila; species Drosophila seclusa. The sequence goes on along the minus strand of JAWNMX010000377.1, from coordinate 320,042 downwards.
AATGACCACATTAAGCGGCAGCTTAAAGTTCTTGGCAAACAGCGTGGGTATAAAATAATTAAAAGGCAGCAGATTGATGAACACATGCAGCCATGCCGCGATCCGCATTCCCATAAACATTTGGTAGATCAAGCGATTGCGATTGGAGTTCTGCAGCGCCAGCAGCGACAGACACTCCGCGAGTATGCTGTACAGACCCAGTGTGAGATTCAGGCCAACGAAGTAGTTTTCATATCTGCAGGTAGTGAAAGCTTAATTAATACTATGTAGCTGAATGAATGGATGGATGGCTGGATGGACATGCCTGTACACGTCGATGGCGATGAGGGCGAGCAGGTAGAGTCCCTTGGATGCGGCCTCCAGAATGTCCGCCTCCTTGAAATCGAGCATTGCTCCATGCAAATAGAACGTTATGATGAATATCGAATAGAACTGAAACTTCTCATAATGATGCGAGCGATAGAAGATGAGATTGTCTGAGCTGTAGAAGAGCGAATAGCGTCCCTGATTCTTCATCAGCTGCGGCAATATCATGAACTCATTGTAGAAGTGCAAAAACAGACAAGCTGCCCCATAAAACGCAATGTTCCAGATTAATCGAGCGAACTGTTTGCGCTTAAAATACCTGATGTTCGATGATTTAAAAAAAAACTGTAGCGAAAATATAAATAAAATGCAGTTAGTACATCAATGGTATATGAAACAAATATGTATATTTATATATCTATATATATTTTATATTGCCATGTACATATGTATGTAGGTGCACTTGAGCTTTGCTCCGGTGTGGTTTGTGCACATTTGTTTTTCTTTTAACCCTTCCATAGGGTATTCTAATTTTGTGATAAAGTTTGTAACGCATTCAAGGAGACGCCATAAAGTAAATATATATAGATATATATTCGTGATCCGCCAAAATCATCCGTCTGGCGGTCTCTCGGAATGTTTACTACAATCAGTTCGTATCGCTATATTCATATAGCTGCCACAGCAGAGAAACAAAGTCAAACAGAACAATCTTTTTTCTTCTTCTTTTCTTAATAAGAATTCAATTCACACAGATGCGAGTAGATAGTCATAGTTTCCGAGGGGATGTCATACTTCATACAATTCGGTTTTCTTTAATTTTAATTGGTCGTCGGTCGCAGCTCGTCTTATCAGCAGCTCGTCTCTGTTTCCGTCGTCGTCGCTGTCGGCGTCATCGTCGTCGCCGCCAGAACGTCACTTCACATATGCTTACAGACTATTTATAAACATCGGAAAATTAAGGTTACAGCATTGAACCACATATGATCCGACGCGCTGTCGTCGTTGTTCGCGATTCACTGCTGCTTAGTGCTACACACGATTGTTTGTTCGCTCACTCGTTGGGAGGCTTACCTGGAAGACGCGCTGGAAGGCACAGAAGCCGCAGGAGAGGGCGACAAATATCCAGAAGACAGCATTTATCAGGTAATGCAAGTCAATATTTTGTAGGAGCGCATCAAAGCGATCGTTGGTTATCAGATACTTCAATGGCAAAAAAAAATTGCCAATTTCCGCCCAATAGTCCGGCGGACCGGACTTCATATCCAGTATAGACATATTGAGTGTGTGTGTGTGTTTGTGTGGGTATGCGCGTGTGTTTCGAAGCGGATTTATGGGAGACGCTGGCGCTGACACAGGCACAGACACAGACACAGGCACCACAAGCAAGCCTCAATGCTTAAGCGTGTGCCATGCAGCGATTTCTTTGACAAACTAATGAATGAATGGGATGTATGTATTTATAAACAGTAACAATTTGATGTAGTTTCATTTACGTACCAGGCACATACGGCTACCGACATATCGAACTATCGATATGAGTATGCGATAGTACGACAGCTTGCCGGCCTGCCAACTTGTGCGCACTAAACTAAAATTTGAAATCAAATTTAAATTTAAATTTAATTCGTATTCACAACTTTAACAGAGTCATACAAAATTAAAAAAAAAAAAAATGGACATATCGACTGTGGCGCACATAGTCGATTATCCCAACAAACCGGTGGCATTCCTCAAGCAGCTTCTGCAAGCCGTCGCCCAACCCGATGTGCTACAATACATGAACTTGGCCACCATCGATGAGGAGTTCGGTGTTCTCAACCGCACCGTGCTCTATCGAGGACTCAGCGATGATGACTGTGTGATCTACGTCACGCAGCGATTCACACGCAACTACCAGAACCTGAAAGCGAATGCCAAGTGTGCCATCACCTTCATATTCCCCCAGGCCCTGCTGCCAGCGCAAGGACCCAATCCGCTTACCTGGCAGGTGCGTCTAATTGGTGCCAGAGCCGTGGAGCTGCCCGAGTCCGAGCTGGATGCGTGGTGGGCCAAGGAGCTGCTGCCTGCCCAAATACGTGACAGTATCTTCCCCTGCGGTAAGCCGGTGAACTATGACGAGCTCAAGGCCAAACACGATCGATTCCTCAAGGATCATCTTGAAAGCGAGAGGCCGTTGCAGCGTCCACCCACATTGTATGTCCATCTATCAATCGCTGTTCATCAGAAAAGTACACATATTCCCCGTTTACCGTTCACAGCACCGCCTTCAAGTTTCCGACACTGCGCTGGGACTTTCTGAAGGTGGGCGAGAATCAGATTGCGGATCGCTTGCAGTATCGCCAGCATGACGATGGAAAGTGGCAGGTGATGCACGTGTCCACTTAATACTTGGGGCAACTTCTACTTCTACTTCACTCGCCTGTATTTTACTCATTTTTATTCAACTAAAGAATATTTGCATGAACAAAACAATCGTTCTCAACAAATACAAACAGAATTACAGTTACAGCAACTACTACATACTAAATACATATACATACACATGCATATATGCATATGTGTGTGGTTTTTTCGCTTAAAATACAATTAAATTAGTTAATAAATATTACACAAAACAGTACGGGGGAAAAAACAGATGATAATACATTAAAATATTAGATTAAAACTTTCAGTTAGTTATGATTAGGGTTTGTTCTTCTTGCTTTTTACATAATACACGTTAGTTTTTTTATTTCTTGTTCTCTTTTTTGTACGTGTGAGTGTTTTTTTCTTCTGAGTTTCTGCTAGGCCGCATTCACCGTTTCCCGTATCCAGTCGGCATTCGATGCAATCCTGTCGTACATTCGCGGCCGTTCGACGCCCGTCGGCCCGCAGGCGATGCGCCAGGACGAGACTCCGATTAGGGCCCATTGGTTGGTGCCCGGAATCAGGCATTGCACGGGCGCCCCAGAATATTCCTCTTGCTGCAAGTGGACAAAAACAAAAAGAGCAACAAATTATTTGACACTCAAGATACAATTGAGATTTACATATGTTTTTCTTGTTTTTGTTGGTATTCTGTCTGACTTTAGTGTATGATCCAACGCACGCAACACCCTGTTTTAATCAATCGTGACGTCATGTCTCAAACGCGACATGCAACGACATGCAGCGTCAGCCAGCGTTCCATAGATGAGTAACGCCATCAACGATAACTACAAGAGAAAGGCGACAGGCGCTCTCATATCGTCGCGCTCTGAGCATAATACGAGCGCGCACAAACATACATCCAAGCACACAGGTAAGTAAAGGCTAGAAACATCCCCGTTACCTACAAAGGGAATGGCAGCTGCAGTGCCGCCCGGATCAACTGGCTCTGGCAACCCTCTGCCATCGCTCCCTCCACCTCTCTTTTTGTCGCTCTCTCTCTCTCTCTCTGTCTCATGTACGCATAAAAAACACAGCGCGCGCCAACTTGCATTCATTTGAGCGTCAAAACTGGAAGAGAACGCACCGCGACCATCGATCGGTAACGGAACAAAGCATTAGACTATAAAGAGTCAGTTAAGCGAAGCGATCGCATTTCATCATGTTGGACATAAAGAGCTGCCTAAAGATCAGTTTTCAGGGCGAAGTGGGTGTCATCATCTGTGAGGCGGGCAGCAGTTACGAGCAGATTATCACCAAAGGTATGTATGTGTGAGCCAAAATTGAAATGTCGATAGGCAATTGAAGGAAATATTTGCTTACAGCCTGCGCCCGCTTCCACATCGCCGAGGTACAACGCGATGGCCTGGTGCTGACCAATGGTCAGGGCTACGTGTTTGAGCAGCAGCTATTGGAATACTTTCTGCTGTTGTTTCCATGCCCCACGCTATTGTTCTATCTGCGCCTTGACTGGCAGCAGCTGCGTCGCGCCCTCGTCGAGCCAATCAAGCGACGACGATCGGCAGATGACGAAATCCACGACAGGACTCATCGATCTAAATCAGAATCCGAATCGGAGTGTACGGCTGTGCCGGTGTATCGCCAGAATTGCTTTATCGGCACATTGCCGGGCAAGCAATCAGCTGCTGCTGGTACTGCTGCTGCTTCAATGCGTCGTCAGCATTGCTCGGTGCCACAACAACAACAAAAACATCAGCAAGAGGATCAGGCTCAGTCACACACACAATCTCAGCCCAAACGTATGCGTCTCCAGCTGTATAACAAGTCTCGGCGAACAGTTCCATCCGCTGCCACGCATGCAGCTTTGCTGGCAACAGCACCGCGCTCCATACGCATCTAACAGAACGGATCACTTGGGTTGCTCACTTGACCTGACCACCACCAAATTGTACATAGACCTTTTTTCCTGTTTTTTTTTTTTAGGTTTGAACCACACTTCCTAGCAAATAAGCAACAATACTAAATCGATGAATATATTGTTACAATTCTAAAGCTCATACAAGAACTTTATATTAACCAATATAGTAAAATTAATTTGTATATATTATAAGAACTTGACCTGACTGACAATCTTTGACCAAGAAAGGTGCAATCTTACAATACTTTTGCTTTTAGGATGTATCGCAGCAATATCGTATCCTGTTCAAGAAGTTCACCAACGTTTTTTTTCACATTCTAACTAAAACTGTCAAATAAGGACAATTACTGCCATAAAAAAACTTTCATATAGCAATATATATAATATAAATATATATACTTATAGCTGCCGTATCACTGGTTAGGAGGATTAGTATAAATTGGAAAACAATCAAATTTGTCAAACAAGAGCTCATCGACCGATTCATCATATCGGAACTACTATTAAGAGTCTGATGTAATAGTCTGATCTCGAGTAGAATCATCAGAAACATTACTCACCGTGCAATCATATTTCTGATAGGTGGCCTCCATGCACATCGAGTTGACCGTCGTTATGGAGATGTTTTCGCAGGGCGCCATATCGCCAATTTTGAGCTGGACGCGCTGCAAATGATCGCGTTGACGGGACCAGCCGAGAGTGTTGCAGTTTGTCCAGATTTGTTCCGGCGTGCTCGGTGCTTTTGTTGTTTTCGCCGCCAGTAAGGGGGAGGCGGACGAGAATGCTTCATAGTGATTGAGCTGTGGGGCACTCTCGGGCAACGGATAGGCATTTCGCTGCAGCTGCTGATCCTGGCCAGCGATTGATGGCTGCTGCAGTGCCTCGGCATGCGGCATTTGAGCTGCGGCTGCCTCGACCCGCAGATAGTCATAGCCGGCGGTCTCCTCATGATCCTCCGCACCGGCACCCGAACCCTCCATCTGCACCTGTTGTGACGGTATGAGGAAGAACTGTTGCGTCTCTTGCGCCAGACGCTGGCGCTGCACATGCATGCTGGGCGGCGCTTCCCATCGCTCGGCGACTGGCACATGGGCGCGTCGTTGCATGGGCGGCTGCTGGCGCTGCAGTGCGTCTGGCAGACAAATGGGACGCACATGATCCGAGAAGCTAACTGGCATCTCCAGGCGCACCAGAGCTGCTGTGGAGCCCTCAACTGGACTTTTGATCATTCCAATGATGCGGCGTCGTTGTGTCCATGGCGCTTTCGACGATAAACGCACTGCGCCCACAATGGCCATCCAGGTAGCCCGCGGCTGGCCCTGGAAGCAGCTCTCCGTGGTCAGCACCCAGTCTGGCGATATTAGCGTGCCATCGCAAACGTGTATATCCTCACGGAACAGTGCCACCAGCCAGGGCCAATCACCCGGCGACGACATCTTCGGCAGCGACAGATGCTGCTTGGCGTTGGGCAGCGCCGACTGGAGACCGCAGCGCAGTTCGCCACAGCCTACGTAGAGCACCTGCCTCTTGGGGCAGTGGGTGCGTATGAAACTGATTTCGGGCGCATGCGGATCTAAGACCCGTACATAATCCGACAGCTTTTCCGTATCGTTTTGCACATCAAAAATTTCCACAGATCTGCGGCACAGAAAGAGTAATTACAAAATATCCATAAAATGCATTAATTTTTTACAACTCTCACCATGCTGTCGATAAATATCGATAAATTATAATAAATACTAATCTTAAAAGACAATTTTACAGTGTTGGCAACTTGCAACAGCATAGAACATGTGGCAAAATCCAAAAAGCTTACGACAGTTAAAATTAATGAATAAAATTTTATAAAAATACCAATTAAAATAAAAAATATTCAAATCAAATATCGAAGATATATATTCAAAACAATATATATGAATGTTCACTAATTTCGAATTTCGAATTCAAGATTGTATGATCTTTAAATAATTAGAAATTTCATCATTTTAGGAGAATACTCTATGTATAAGGCAAATTTTCATCGATGATTTGCATTTGAATATAACCGCTATAGATTGAAGACCTACAGGAGCTCGAAAGGGATGCACTTACTCATAGCCCAGCGATTTGCAAAGGGACTCAGAGACGGTCTGGCGTACCACTAGCTTGGTATCACCCTCGAGACCCTCGGCGCACAGTTTGCCAACGACGCCTTTCTCGGAGAAGACGGCATAGCCAACGGCATGGAAGCGCGGCAAATACGGTACCCATGGCTCTGGCTGCAACAGATCGGCGGCCAATGGAGCAATTGACACTGTAAACGGTATTATTGTGAATATTGTGAATAGCGGAAGAAAACCAAGCAATTGATGACGCTATACTCACGGCAATCCTTTTCATCGGCACCATCGGGGCAATCGGCCTTGCCATCGCAGCGCGCCTTGCGCGGCACACAGGCCCGACCGCGTCCACAGTAGATGGCGTTGGGGGCGCAAAAGGCGCAGCTGCGCTCATCGGATAGATCGGGACAGTCGGCATAGCCGTCACAGAGTCGCGGACTCTGCACATTGGTCTGCATGTCGCCGACGCAGTGGGGCTTCTGCTGGCACGACTGGGTGCCCGTCGATTCCGGGAAGCGTTCGCAGTCGAAGTGTTGTCGGAAGCGGGCAGGTAGCCGACCCCCACAACCGGCCATGAATGACTCGCAGTACTCGCGACAAATGGCGCCCGGTGTCGGCTCGCGGCCGATGCCGTGCGTCTTGCACGGCGGCTGTAACAAGCGGCACACAAAGTCATACGCCTCGCGAAAGCATTCGCCGTCGACGAGCTCACGAAAGACGATCACATCCTCGGCCACCTGTTCGTAGGAGGCATGCCCGAGCAGATTCGGATAAGTGGTCACATTGTAGCCCACATTGCGGCAGTAGCTCAGCTGCAGCGGCTGGCAGCGTCTTGGCAGCGGACGTGGCGTTGTACTCGCTGGTTCCGTCGTCTCATCGTGGCCACCGAGTGGCGAGCTGGACATGATGGGCTCCTCGATGAGACCTGTGGTTTCCTTAATCGTCACACTCGCCAAATCCACGGTCATGTTGGCGAAGTGCCTACTCTGTGCATCACTCAGCTCCTCGTGGAAGAGCGCCAACAATTCGCCACTGCTCACCAGGCCTGCATACGGATCGAATATCATGTTAAAATGCACAACAATATTGTTGTTGTCCTCGCTGCTGTTGGAGATTATGAGAGTGGAAGAGAAGTTTATAGCACATCGGATACACTCAATGTAACCCTCTTCCTGGTTCAGTAATCGCTCGTCAATTATAATATAAGCTAATTGGTTGATTATACATTTTAGTCCACCTGATGAGATTTCTTCTTCTTTTTTTTTGTGTGCCCCATTATTCCAACCACTGTACTTGCTGACTTACCCATCTAGTGCCAGAATCTCGCTGCCCTCGTAGGCCTCCCTCAAGTCCGAGCGTCTTAGAGTTAAATTGATGCGCTCCCGATAGTCACGCGCCTTGTGCTGGAAGCGCAGTGAGTTTTGATTGGCCAGTTCCATACTCCACTTGTCGTTGAGCACCATGAACTTGCCGCGGAATACGCGATCCGGCAACGGCTCCGGTCGAAAGTACGTATCTAAAATGTTTGATACACTTCAAGGTCAAATCGGGTATCTGAAACGGTTAATTGTGTACTTACAGCCTATATAGACAAAGGCGCCGGCGACGAGCAGAGCGATTAGGAAGCCGGCTATCACAGCGCATCCGCATTTCTGGCTATCGCCCAGCTTGCGCCGTGTGAAGCGTATGTCCGAGTCCGTGGAAAGCACAGATTCGGATTTGCGACGCAGTCCATGATGGGCATGATTATGACTGTGGCTATGCATGTGCAGGGGGTGCTGTTGTTGGGCCTGATGATGGTGGTGGTGGTGCTGCTGCTGCTGCTGCTGATCTCGATCATGCTGATCTGCAACAGTTGTGGCAGCTGCTGTCGCAGCTATTCCCAACCCCCCACCACCGCCTCCATTGCTGTGCGTATGATGGGGTTTGTGGTGCCGCGTACAGCGTGTGTTGTGGAATACCTTAGGTGGCTGAGATACTGCTGTCGCTGACAAGACGCCATTGCCATTGACATTGCTATTGCTATTGCCATTGCCATTGCCATTTCCATTGCCATTGCCATTACCATTGGGATTGCTTTGGACGAGGCCCTGTACGAGAAACAACTTAAGTAATTAATGACAAAGCCGAAACGGAGTTTTTTTTTCGGCCACGGGCCAGTGGTCAATGACCACAAAAGCGCCTTAAAAGTTTCGACGCTTTGATTTTGCGCCAAATCATGCCGTAAAATCAACCATTGTAACCACCAACCGTTCCATCACGCCAAGTGCCTTAGTAATGCATTTTTTTTTACAATTTGCAATTTGATTTTGGCGATGCTGTACATGCAAATGCAAACGCAACGTTCGCATGCAGCATGATGACCACAAAATGCAACCAAGGAAGCGGCGCTTTAAATTTCATTTAATATGATTAATAAATTAATTACGGAACCAAATTGACTCGCTCGCGATAAGCGGAAAAAAAAAAAACCATAAGGCACTTAAGTAGCTAAACCAAATGGAACCATTTCGCACCACTTAAAAATCTTTCGTTCGGAAGATTCAAAGTTCAGTTGCCTGCTGAAGTTTCTCTCTTATTTGCAAATAAGATCAAACACAGCTGTGTTGTGGCAGGATCAAAGAGCATGGCGCGTTGATTGAAGCAGACTGCGCCGCAATTGGCCAGCAATCTTAAATAACCAACTACATGTAAATTCATGCGGTCGAGCTAAATGTTGCGATTGCAAAACCCAAAACACACAACAGAATGTATATATGTACATACATATATATGTATATATGTATGCACATAAACACACTTTAGAAAATTAATTAAAGCAACTACCAAGAAAATGTGTGGTGGAATGGGGGCGGTGCGGGGCGGGTCGGGCAGTAAGCAGGTCGCGACGCGGCCTACTTTTCTCCGTGTGATGATGCTGGCACCGCCCGACGCTGCTAAGCGTCAACGAACGTACAAACAGACACACACACACACATACCTATGTATGTGCACATGTATAACAATAATGCAAATAAATGAGCAGCAAAAAGCACAAGACGTAATTAAAGAGTGCGGGTAAAAAGAGAGCGCGTAAATGGTTTCCTCATTTCATAATCAGCATTTGCGTTTATTGACCATATCGTATGTATGTGTGTGTGTGTGTTTGTGTGTGTGTGTTTTGGGTTAACAGATTAGTGCGACTGATTTGCATATTTGCAAATGCGTATGTTGCAATTTGCAGAGCCACATTTTCACTCACTCAACTCGGTCGCTGGGAGCCAGAAGTGCGCGCACGTGAAAATATTTCATATTATATGAAATATATATATATGTATATATATATCTCGATATATAGACATTTCCTGCTTTCATCTGCAGCTTTATTTCTTCTCTAATTATTGCACACACATGCTGACACTTCGTTGCTAACAATGTGTGTGTGTGTGTGTTTATTATTTCATTAGATTTTTCGTACGGTAATCACTTACCTTCCAATTGCTTTTGCCTCCTCCATTCGTTTGCATCTCTTTGTTTTTGTCTTTGCTGCTGCTGCTGCTGCTGCTTTTGCGATTGCTGCAATTGTTATTGTTATTCTTTTTGTCAACTGCTGCTGTTGCTGTCGTTGTTATTGTTGCTGCTGCTGCTGTTGCTGTTGCATTTGTTACAGTTGTGGCCACTGGAGCACTTTTATCAGCTTCGCGAGATTTTTTCATCTGCCAAAATCGAAAACAAACAAATAAAAAAAAATCAAAACACAAGCAAACTATTTCATATTTTTACAGATATGGTAATAGGAGCAACATGCGCGCCCAACAGGTGCTAATTGTGGCGTGGTCACAAACAATTTAGAATCACGAAACGGGGCAACGGGTCTGAAGGTCATGACTCAAGCCCAACAAACTGCTCCAGTTAACAGTTTTGTGTTTGTATTTCTCATCACTTTTATTATTCTTGCTTTGGTTTTTTGGCAGTAGGCAGTTGGCAGTTGGTAGTTGGTATGCCAAAAAAAAATGCTGCAACAACAGCAACAAATCAAAAACAAACAAAAAAAAAAAACCATTGCCAGCAATGACGGCCCATAAACGGAGCCAATGTCAAGTAATCAGCTCCCCAAGCGACACGTCGACGTCGGCAGTGACGTCGGCGTCAAAAGAAAGTTGCGACTGCGTTTCCCTTGCTCATCTTTTTATTTACATACAGATGTGCATAAGCATATAAGCATACATACATGCACACATACACACATTTACATATTTTGTCGGTGGTGCTGCTGAACTTTTATTTTCGATTCAGCAGCTTTTACTTTGTCTTTTTGTGTTGCCATCAACATTTTGTATCAACAATGCTTCGGCGACACCAAAAGCAGCGGCAACAATAACAAAAGCTGTACATACAGCAACAACTGATGCCATGTGCCGTTTTCGCTTTTCTTTCACATGGCTAATTAGGAAAATTCATTAAAATCCCCACGCCAGCATGAAGACAACTTATAAACATGTTTGGGGCGCAACATGTTGCCGACGCACAGTGGAATGTTGGCTTCATATCGTTGCCATGCATATTATAACATTAGCAGTAAAAATACATACATCAAATATATTTTCAAATAAAATAAATACATAAATTGAATTTAAATAAATTTGCAACAATTGCATGTATTTTTGCAAATCGTTGCAAGTATTTAATGCTGCCTACTGTTGCAATGTTTGATATAACCTGTTTTGGGGACAACAACAACAACAAACCAAACACTTTCATTTCGCTGGCGACGTTGCCGCATTTTTGTTCGCCTTGGCTTTGAAAATTTTAACTGCAATTGACACCAAAAAAAAAAAAAATAGCTTTCGCTGCTGAAGCAGCAGCACCAACAACAGCATCAACAACTGCAACAATAGCGACAAATATTGCAATGGCAAACAAACGATTGAAAATGTCACTTGTCAATGGCAAACGAGTTCGTGGCCTAAGTCTTTTGAACTCTGTCGAATGCTGCACTTTCACAGCGGCCCCTTTGACCCCCACCTGCTGCGCCCGCTACCAGTCGGCCAGTTACCTGACCTGCATGCCACAAACGAAAGTTGCAATTGCATTTGGAAATCATTTCTTAAATTGGAAAAATCGCATTTTGAATGCCCTCACAAAAAAATACTTTAGAAAAGTTGCTCACAAATATCCCATGAAAGATATACAACAAATTGAATGGTATCTAATGGAATTCATCAAGAGAAACAGACTGTTTCACATACATATACTAATTATCTTTCGCCAATTCCCTGTTTTCTTTTGTGTGAATTCAATTTCCACGTGCCACAAATTCATTTCTGTTTCGTACTCTGAGATATATTTGCATGGCATAATGAAATAATCAAGAAATATGTCCAATATTTGGATTTGTATATGTATGTCGAGTGTAAAAGTTGACATTTCTATAAGGTATGTTAATTTTAACCATAAATTAAATCTGTCAAAGCTTTAAATAAATCCGACTCTTTATTCCCTACACATTATTCCCGAGAAGAGCGTTACAACACAATGCCACTGACGATGCTGCCGAAGGATTGCTCGACGACAACTGGAAGACTTCGCCAGCACAGTTTGGCACTGCCATCCTTTTTAAATGTAAAATATTTAAGCATACACATACATACATATATGTATGTATATTTTGGACAATTTGTTTGTAATTTGTTTTATTGCGCAACTTGCGAAATTTGAGAGAAAGGCGGCTTTTGGAGATCCAGCTTTTAATCTAACGAAAAGATGTGCAAAATAGATAAGTATAAGATATATATAACATAAATCTGGAAGATCTACTAATGCATTATCAATTATATTAAATATGAACAAGAAGTACGTCAAGATCTGGCGATCTTTGGTCAAATGCGGAAGTCAATGGGGTATTTGGCCAGGTGCATGTGAACGAATGTGGCTACGGTTAATGCCATATTATATGATATCCAATTAATAATACAATAATACAATAAGCGGATACGAGTTGCACAAACATGGAACATGTGGCTTCGTTCATAAGCTAGCAACCAAAACAAGTCAAATTAATTGGCTGAAATGAAGCGTAAGACGACATGAATAACGCAATGGACAAACTAATTTATATTGATGACTAACTAAGCAATCTGGAAAAGCAAAATTTCGTTGAAAACAAACAAAAACAACAGCAACAAATTACGAAAATAAGCATCTCGCTTTCGGTGGCAGTGTGTTGGAGTGTGCCCAGGCTGGAGGTATACATTCTGGAAAGGGTATAAATCGGAAAACGTTCGGAGTTAGGAGGCCACGTGCCGATGCTCAGCGACAACTGCGAGACAATCACAGCTTTTCACTAATTTCCCTTAAAGCAAACAGCTGCAGCGGACGTCGTTTGGAGCTCCAGCAGCAACGACAACAGCAGGCTGCGCCACTCAGTCGTGACGAATTAATAACGGCCACAAAATGCAGCCAACATTGCCGACCCCATTGGCGAAAGCGACGAACGCCGAACACCGAACGGCGCAAGAGTGCAGCGGTGCAACATTTTGTTGGTGCTGATCTTTTTGGCTGCCACGCCTTCAATACGTGCGTGACGACGACAACGCGTGATTGGCGCCTTTTCCAGGCGACAATGACGTGTCTGTGGCATCAACAAAGTCGATACTGATTTTTCCAAGCGCCAAATGTTATTTGTTATTGCCTTATTTGGCGTCTTATGGGTGTGTCAAGAGCTCAAAATAGTCAGCTGACTCATACGGAACGAGGGCATGGCCAAGTGCCACCTACACTCATAAATATAGCAAAAATTGTGCATTCAAAAATATTTTTTATATAATAATTAAAATTTTTTTTGTTAATTTTTATTTATATACAATATTTATATTGGGTACGGTGATCAACCTATGGAAAAGGTATAAAACATTTATTTCGAATTTCTAGATTCAAAATCGTTTTTCTGAGTGTATTTACATATTTACAGTTATCAAATCAAAATGCAATGCAACAAGCTGCTCATCTACACAAATGAACAAATTAACAATTGGGCACTTCCAGCACAAAGACTTGGCCTCGTCTCCGCGATTTGGCTTGGCTCTAAAGGCCCCATGGCTTTTGTTTTGCATTCAAATGAAGTAGAAAGTTTTGCAAAAGGTGAACATGTCCAATGCTGAGTGAAATACGTATACGAATTTAAATAATTGATATGCCGACGTCGCGATCCCTTTCTTATCTCTTCTTCTCGCTCTCGCTGCTCTGTCTGGTCGATTGTTCTGTTTGTCTGGTCTCGTCAAGCAAATTGTTTATTCAGAATGTGATGTGTCTTGGGCTCTGGGAATGAAATAGATTAGTGGGTGGATACACACCTATATAGTCAATGGTATGGGAACAAGGCTAGAAACGAAAACAAAACCATGAACGCATAATCCACTGATCTCTATGTATATATATGTATATATAAGAGTCTTACATATGTATGGATATCATTGCTTTAAGTATTCAAATCATCCGCTACATAAGCTCACATGTTTTACTAAAGAGAACAAATATATATATAAATATTTTGTGTGTCTACCTTAAAAGTAAGCCTGATGACACCTTATCTTTAATATTACTCACTTTATGGATGAAAAGCGAATGCGCCAATCGAGAGCTCGACTAAGAGATATGCTGAGCCCCAGTCCTTACGTATATTCTTTCCTGTATGTACATATGTATATGTATGTATGTATAAATGCTTGATATTGCTGGTTTGGAATAAGGCATATACACAAATCAAATCAATATTGTGTTATAGAGAGATATATATTTAAAATTGTTGCATTCATTGCTAACATAAATCGATTTGTATCGGTATTCGCATAACTGACAAAGTTATCGATCAAAGGAAGTAAATTTGTCCTTACTTACATTTAAAGTCATTAGAGCTTAAAGACAAAAGGACGGCCCAACATGGCTAAATCGAGTCGTTTTTTTGATCGTGATCAAGAATATATACTTTTGCAAAACTCCATTATGCCCGCTTCAGTCATTGAATGCATATACACATACATATGCACGATTTAAATGGATCAATATGCAATCAATGCGATAACACACTGCGCAGCTCAATGCGTACAGAGATCAAGTTTCAATTGAAATTGCATGGATATCGTCGATATCGATTGCTTGGTTCAAACACTCCAAGTTGGGCTCGATAATTGATACATTTGATTATGTGACATATGTTACACATATGGCTGTTCCTAATATGATCGCTGTCAAGCCCGGAAAATGCATTATCGGCTAGCAAATTTGCCTTGCCCAATAACATTAGTTTTTGCAACTAAATACATTCATGTAGGCGGCAGGAAAAGCCAAAAAATAACGAAATAAAACAAAGCAGGTAAAACGCAGTCACAACAATGAATAAGGCAATAAATTGGTCAGCGACGCCAACGCAACACGTCGGCGCAGCCGCAGTTCAAGGCTAAGCAAATTGCACGACGCATGGCGGCTGCGCGTAAAAGTCTGGGCGTAGCAGCGGCCCAAAAAAGAAAAAGCTAAGAAAACAAAACGATTTGGCAATAGGGCGGCGGCAACAATAATAATAAAGCACGGTCAATTGGAAAGTAAAGGGCGCACTCGGCAGACACGAATACTGTACGAAATATTCACAATCGAAAGGAAATTCAATTAAAGACATTCTCAATACACCCACACGTGCATACACACACATACACACATACACACATATTTAAATACAATATATCGGAGTTGTCAGTCGGCAGCTCTTCGGCGTCGCTGCTTCTAAATGCTCATAAAATGCTTGAAGCTAACAACTACAAGACGACAGCAGCAATGATGATGATGACGATGGTGATGATAATGATGATGATGATGATGATGATGATGATGATGATGATGATGACGACGGTGAACAAACAAACCAGGCACTGCCAATGAATTGTGCTACTTTCTTTGCCAGCAGTCGCAGCAGCAGCGCTCGAGGCCGAATCCGAAGTGCTGTCGACGACACGTTAAGAGTTTTGAATTGCATGTGATTGTTGTTGTTGTTTTTATATTGTTGTAGGCTATGGTCATTATTGTTGTTGTTGTTTGGTTGGTTGGTTGGAAGCGTGTTGCCTTTTGCTTCTAATTTATTTCAATGACATTCTTAGAATAAGAAAAATGTTAGCCCACAAAACGTCGACTCAAGTCTCTTAAGCCGCGGCCGGCTGCTGTGCTATTATCTTTCTCTTTCTTTTCCTCTTCCTCTTCTTATAAACAGAGAAAGTTCACGCAACTGTGTGTGTGTGTGTGTGTGTGTGTGTGTGTGGGCACACCGCGTTGCCATCAGTGGTCGTTTAGCGGGTGGCCAGATCTCGATGCTGGTAGCCCATAATGAAAGGTCACTCAAGCTGACGCTCGACTTCTGCACTCACACACACATACATTTTGTATATATAAATGCATACACACACACATACATACATGCATGCATATGTATATGTGAGCTTAAGCTGAAAAATTAAATGAAAATAAGAAGAAAAAAGCAAACAAAACAGAGCATGGCTTCGATAAGTATACAACACTGACTATTATCCATTTTTTTTCTAGTCTCAGCTGTTGCTGCGACTTTTGTTGTTGTTATTGTTTGGCTGCAGAGTGGCATTTGGCAAATGGCAACATTTTATTATGGCTGCTGGTGCTGCTGCTGCTGCTGCTGCTATTGTTGTTGTTGTTTTATTTGCTGTTGAACCTGTTGCAGCACATGGCCACAAAATTTGAGTAGAAAACTCCGCAGTTGCTATAGCGGCTACCACAAACCGTGCTATAATTTTCTGGTGTGAAATGTTGATTTCAACTTTTGAACATGTAACTCACACACACATACGTATATATATATATATATACGAGTATATATATATCAAAGCATTTAAGTGCATGCATTTACTCTCACTCTCTTGAAAGCATTCGATTTGAATGACTGCGGCATTTTGTGGAATGGGATCGACTGATTGATTGATTTGACTGATTTATTCCAAAAACCAAAAGGAATTCAATGTATATAAGAAAATCTTTACAAAATAAATTTTCTTGTTCAAAAGTTGTAGTTATAAAACATTGATGATTTGTGTTCTCAAATCTTTACAATTTTCGAAAAAAAAAAATTGCACCTTGTAAATATAAACAAAAGAAAAGTCGAAATCAGGAGCTGGTGCTATATTGAGGCGATGGCGTCAGCTCCACTTTGGGCGATTGTGCAAAGAAAAAACCAAACTAAAACCAAAACAGCAACAATTATGGCAAAAAAAAAAAAAAGCAAGATAAGCGCAGCTTTAAGTTGCCGCAGACCAACCGACAACTGAAAGTTGTTGCGTTTTATTTGTTGAAGCCAAACGAGTTTGTCGTTTTTGTTGTTAATGTTGTCGCAGCAATCACTTTTGGCTGTGCGAGTCGACTTTGCAGTCTAGACTAGACTCATTGGAATGTTTGTTTGCCACACACACACACACACACACACACACACACACACAGCATGCATATTTATAAACACAAACTATGGATACGATCATAAACTGTAAATTGCCCAATACAACAACAATATTGCAAGCCCTGCAACAACACAAACATTAAGAAACAACAACAATTTGGTCGGTGGTGAAAACCTTGATTCAGTTGCTGCTGCTGCTGACTGCTGCATTGTTGTTGTTGTTGCTGTAAACAGAGACATATTTTGCATTGGACAAATTCTCACCGCCGGCTGCAAGAAAACAAAAGACAAAAGTCTCCCAAACTTAATTTCCCAAAACAAATTCAGACATGACATCAAAGCAAAACAAAAAAAAAACAGCAACAGAATAACAACAAAAACAAAACATTTTCCATTAAATTAGTTGCAAATTAAAATGACAATAACAACAACAAGAAACGAAAAAAAAGACTTCGACAACGCATTCAGCAAAACTTTTGATTTCTTTTGATACAAAACAGCAGCAGCGAGGCACAGCAACACAATAGGCAAAATGTTGAGCGGCCATGCGCCCAAAGCAACAACAATAACAAAAATAGCTGTCGCAGCAACAAAAAACAACAACACCAAAAACGTTACCAAGAAATGTAAGTTACTAAGCCAAATTAGCTTATAACGGGACGAACTTTCACTGGCTGGTGGATGTGGACTGCCGACTACAAATTTGCTGACCATCAAATTTCTGCGGGGCGTGCCACATTTCAATAATTTTCACAGTGGCCAGCACCTTGTGTGTGTATTTGTGTGCGGCTTATATTGTTTCAACACGCACATATCTATTGTGACTTGTGCAAAACTATTGTGACTTGCAGTCCCGTTACTTTGCCAGCATAATCGACGCCTTATCGATAGGCACAAAGGGGACAGACCGATTATATAATCGATCAACCAGTAGCTTTCTTTGCTTTTGTAGCACTTTTACTTTTGGCTGATTAATTATCAGCGTCGCAACAAATTTTCCCAAAAGCCGTTTAACTTGTACAAAAATGGCCGAGTTGCGTCTTTTGCATCGCTTATTTGAAATAATCACTGACCAACAAAAACAAAAGCATTCAAAATACATAAACAAGATTAGTTTGTGCAACACCTGTCAGCCTCAACTTTCCAGCTGCAGTCATATCTCGAAATATGCAACACTTTCATCCTAAGAAGTGAATCTAATTTATAAACATTTGAATTTTCTGAAAATTGTATTTTAATTGCACACAAATTCTTTTGATACAATTCGAAAATAATTATTCTGGCTTATATTAACCATAATTGAAAATAATTACTTGATTTGAATTTGTTGCCTTTGCCAGCTTTTGATATGCAAACTGTTTATACAGCTATACACAAGTGGCGCGCCAGTTAATTGAGATCGAAATCGATTTAGTTGTTAATAAACAACTCACCTGGCTATTACTGCAGTAGTAAATGTCCGACATCCTCAAGCAGCGTTTTCTTCTTCTTCAATGCTTCTAGTAGCGGCTGTTCGTGTTTTTGGCGGCGTCTATTTTTACTGAGAGGCAGCTTAAGCGTCAGCAGCAACTGCATGCAATGAACATGACCGTGTTCTCTGCGCTGATGCAGGTAACCAAAAAAAAAAAAAAAAAAACAAGACCACAAGTAGGGGCGGTGCTTTAGGGCAGTGTGTGCAACCAGTTTGCAAACGGTTTGGTCACTCAGCAGTTAGTTATGTTGTTTGAAAAGAGTCACACGAGCGAAGAATTGTAACCGATACTCAGCTACTGATACCATATCTTTATGTGTGTTTTTTGTTTTTATCGCATTGCGCAATTGCTTTTCTTGTAGCCGTCAGATCAGATCAGATTTTCCGCATGCTTTTGCCACAAAACACATGACAAACAACAACAACAAAACAAAAACAGCAGCAACAACAACAACAGCGTGCTGCACTTCACGCTTCGTCTTGCAGAACACTCACTCGTATTTTTCCCAAAAACGAGAGCGCACGGCACACGCGCGCACCTTTCCAAAACAAAATATAAATAATAATAAAAAATAAAAAAAACAAAACAAAAACGAATTGCAATAGCAAGCAACGCTTAAGCGCGAATCACGTCTCAGGCTGTGCAGAGATTGCAGCGCGAAAAGCGACCGACTCTGGCCAAGTTGAAAAGCTGACTGACTGTCTTGAGCGGCCTCAGAGTGAACAACTTCTTCGGCGACGCAATCCCAACGAAAGTTGTTGTAACCAGTTTAACGTTGTGCAAAAAAGAAAAACAAAAAAAACAAAACAAGAAAATACAAGACAACTTCATTGAGTGGCGGCCGATTAGCGCAAAGGACATGCTTTTAAAACGGTGATTTGCGGTGAAAAAAAATTATTTGAATGACAAGGACGCTGTGCGACAGTGGGTATTAGCCACACAATCTATGGAACAGATTACAGATTACATTATTTTTAATTTATTATGTCAATATTTATTTTATAATATTTGTTATTTAAGTAACTGAAATCAATTTGCTATTAACTAACTTTTTTGTTTGTAATTAAGTTTTTTGGTTACTTCATGTATTCCAACATTTCGATAACTTAATAAGTGATATACAAAATATATTACTAATTTCATAATTGGTAAAACAAGCATTGTTTTTATATTCCCAATATTTGCTACTCTTTTAACCTGCATTTGAATTAAATGCGCAGATGATGCCACCTATAGCGAAGGAATTTGGTGCTGCCAACTGTTATAGCTGCATATTAAATCAGCTGCTTACTTATCGATTATTATATTTTGGGATATTATGCTATCGATTTTCGAGCACCTGGATGGATTTTTGTTGTTATTTTGTTGGCACTTGATTTGATTTGGTTTGTTCATCAACGCTATGATTTAGCAGTTGATGTCCACTAAGTAAAAACAACTTGCGATGGCGCGCAATGTGCTAGAGAGCAGCCTGTGGGGCGCTGGTTTCAGTATCATCTTTCAGGTGAGGACAAAAACCCTGGCAAACACACAAAATGCATGAGTCAGAATTGCAGACGTGTTTTCGATTTGTCATTTGCCATTTGTCATTTGCACATTTGTCATTAGTTCTTTATATTGCAGATACTGTGCCGCATCCTAACGTTCGGCATCAATGCGTACATTGTGCGCAATGTAGGTCGCGAAGTGCTTGGCATTATGAATGTGCGCCTGCTGCTGCTCGAGAGCACGCTGCTCTTCTTGTCGCGCGAGGCAATCAACCGGGCAGCGCTGAGCGCCAATTCTCAGCAGCGCGACAAGTGCTCTTGGGCGCAGTTGATCAATCAGATGTGGCTTACGTAAGTCAGATGACAGACAGATAGACCGATAACGATCGTATAGTGCTTTCCATTTATCTTCTAATTGCTCTCACTCTCTTCCTACCAATCAGGGTGCCTATTTGCGCCGCCCTGTGCGCTCCGTGTTTGTACATCTGGCTTCATTGGCTGTCAGCTGTGGATGCACCATATAGCGCACAATATGAGTTTGCCTGCTATGCTGTGGCGCTGTCCTGTGTCCTGGAGCTTGTGGCCGAGTCGGCTGTGTTCGTGGCTCAAGTCTTTTGCTTTGTCAAGCTCAAAATTGTGCTTAACACGCTGCACATCCTTGTGCGGTCGGCCATCTTTCTGTGGATAGTCATTGGCGATCGTAGTGTGGCTATTAACGCCTTTGCCATCGCTCAACTGTCAAGCGCTGTAACCATTGTTTTGGGTCAATACGGTTTCTTTCTCTACTACATTAAGCGGTTTAATCGCTACAAACTGCACCAGCAGCAAACAGTCAGCAAGACTAAGGTAATACAGGAAGCGAGCTCTTGGGAGCGCTCTCTGTTCGAGCACATGGATGATTTTCCGATCACAAAGTTATCGGAATTACTACCGGGTGTTTTGAGCTGCTCCGGCGATGGCGCGTATTTCAACAGAGAGCTGCAAACGCTGACATTAAGCTTTGTCAAGCAGGGTGTGCTCAAGCAGATACTCACCGAGGGCGAGAAATATGTGATGTCAGTGTCGCCGGTGCTCAGCTTTGGCGAGCAAGCCACCTACGATGTGGTCAACAATCTGGGCAGCATGGCGGCACGCTTCATTTTCCGGCCAATCGAGGACAGCTCCTATTTCTATTTCACACAGACCATTGCACGCGACACACGCCTGACCAAGCAGCCGCCGGAGCGGGTACGTCAGGCCAGTAGCGTGCTGAACAATTTACTGCTGGGTGTCAGCTCCATTGGCCTGCTGGCGTTCACCTTTGGCCAGAGCTATTCGCACACTCTGCTGCTGTTGTATGGCGGCGAGGATTTCGTTGCCGGCGGTCTGCCGCAGCGTCTGCTGCAGTGGCACTGCCTGGCCATCTATCTGCTATCCGTAAACGGGATCAGCGAGGGCTACATGTTTGCGACGAACACCAGCCGCGACATTGACAAGTACAACTACCTGATGGCCATATTCTCAATAAGTTTCCTTGTCTTGTCGTATATTCTGACGGGCACTTTTGGACCCGTCGGCTTCATCTTTGCCAACTGCATCAATATGATGGGCCGCATTATGTATAGCACTTGGTACATCCACCGCCAGTATCAGCCGCTCCGACTGAATCCACTCCAAGGACTTTGGCCCGGCAAGCTATTTGGTAGCACCCTACTGGTTGCCGGCCTGATCTGCTACTGCGTAAGTGGATTCGTATTAGTTACCATCATTGATTAATGGAATGTCTGTTTGTTTCCTTAGTATCGGAATGCGGTGTTTGGGACGCATATAGGCGTTGGTCTGGCCACTGGCATTCTATGTTTGTTTGCCTGGGCTCTGGCTCATCGGGATCTGATGCATTTGTTCTGGAAGTATGGACGACGCATCAAGATCGAGTGAAGCTAAAAACTTCGTATTTGTTTTCCAACTCTGGAGGGCAGTATCTAAGCTCTCTGCCCACACATCGCACAACAAGTCTATATATATATATAGTTGAAAATAAATTAATTGTTAGTTAAGTTATTGTACATTTATAATTATTGATTTTCTTAGTTTTTAATGCTTTCCGCTACAAATTGTTAAATACGCATAAAAAGACAACGAACATGAAACTAATCCAAAATAGTCGTATGGCTGAGAGGCACCAAATTCAATATAACTAAATGGGCTAAAAATAATTATTAGGTTTTCATTTAATTGATGTCTGTTGAGTTTGCCTTTGTCGATTTATTTCGCGCCAACTGCGTCTCTACTCATACATAAAGCTAAACACGATACGTGTGTGACCATAGCCACAATATTAATCGACGTAGCGATATTAATCGTCGCCGTTAAAATTCAAACGTAATTAAACAATGTCCTTGCCGATATATATCTAAGGCTTTTGTTTGAAATCCATTTGTCATTGATGTAGTCACCGTTACTTACTATACTTTCATGAATATATATAAAATGAAATGGAATTATGGCCGATCCAGCTGTAATTATTATTGGTTTTTTTTGGGATAGTGGATATTTTTAGGCGTGACATTTTAATCGATCTGCTGATGTTGGTAGATTTTGTTTAATAAGTATGTTAAGTAAATAGCGGGTGCAAAAATGTAAATGCTGCTCGAACATAAATATTTGATATAGAAGTGTACATATATATAAAAACGTATATAAAATATACGTATATAAATACTCGATTATTCTCTAGCTCTAACGCGTGATTACAAATTGCCCGCGAATATGCTGGTATCGATAGCTTATCGGATTGTACGCAGACATCGACAAACGCGCATTGAAGTCGACATTTTGGTTTAGTTTAATGCCAGATAAACCATTTAAGCAGCCCGATATGGAGCGCATCAATGATGGCGATATGGATGATGTTGCTGCAAACAATGCTGATGATGCGAACAACACCAGCAACAATATCAAAACGACGAATACCACTGCACAGAGCATCAGCAGCACCAGCAATAGCAACGATGCAAACAATGCCAGCAACGGCGGCACCACAACGACAGGCAGTGTGCGCACCACGGGTCGCGTCAAGGTAAGTGTTGCTTACCTTGTGTTCACATTACTCTGATGTTTGGTTTCAAACAGAAACCGAAACAAGTTTACGATCCATCCGACAATTACATATCGCGCGGACCTCGCAGCTCATTAACGGCTCCAACGACGGTACAAACTCAGGAACAGCCACCGTCACCCTCACAAAATAGTAACGGCAGCCAGCAGCCGAAGCAACAATCGCCGCAGCCACCGCAGGATGAAATGGCGAATTTAATCGTTACAGAGGAACCAGTTGATGATGGTGTGCCAGTGCCAAGCTTGGATCAGTGGCGTTTCATCGATACGTGCATGACGTGCGGCAAGTGCGAGCCAAGGCGTGGCTCTGGCTATCGAAACAACTTTCTCGCCTGCAAGACGTGCGGTCTGAAATGTAAGCTGGCTGGCTTTTCACTAAAATACATCCGATTCATTTTTAATTTACTGTTGGTTATGATTCACAGGGCATTTTGAATGTTTGCCAATGAAGTTTGGAATTCTGAAGAATGCACGCAAGAGATACAAGTGTGATGTATGCCGGCGCTGTCGAGTTTGCAATACGAAGAGTGCGGACACAGCAACTAAGGAGCAGCTGGTCATGTGCTGTGCCTGCGTAAATGTCTACCACTTGGATTGCCACTGGCCGCGTGTGATGCCAGCCAAGGTGGGTGACATGCAATGGAAATGTGATAGCTGCGATCACTCCTATAATCCGAGGGAATCGGAGGACACTGCTGCCGGATTTGAGATGGCGCCCCGTAAATCCAAAGCTGGTCGCAAGAAGCGGGTCCCTTCCGATCCAGCTGCAGCTAGCATTGTCAAGAAACCATTGCCAAACAAGCGAGTGCGGACTAAGAGCGGCGACGACGACGAAGATTACATTCCTGCCACCAAGTCAGCCAAAATTGTATCCGACCTCTCAGAGAGCGCAGCGCCAATCAATAAAAATTGGTTGCCAATGAATGAGAAAAAGCGGCCAATGAATCCAATCCAGAACGAACAAAATAAAGCCAGCGATGATAGCGTGCAATCACCAGAGCTCAACATTGCGCCAACTCCTGCTCTGCTGGCGTCGGAGGCTTCAGCAGCTGCCCCTGCTGCTGCCCCTGCTTCTGCCCCTGCTTCTGCACCTGCTTCTGCCCCTGCTTCTCCTTCTGCTTCTCCTTCTGCTTCTCCTTCTGCTTCTCCTTCTGCTTCTGCTTCGCTAAGCTCAACTGAGGACAATGAGAATGGCGAGAATAAGCAGCCGACTGCAACATACATGGCCCTGAGCAAGAAGGACATCTCTACGTGGAGCGTCAAAGAGGTTTATGACTTTGTTGAGCAGCATTATCCACAGCACGCAGACATCTTCATGGAGCAGGAAATTGATGGCGCTGCATTAATGGTACTCTCACGTGCCGACATCATTGATCTCTTCGGTTTGAAGCTTGGCAAAGCCCTGCACGTGTACGACATAGTCATCGGCATGCAGAATTGTAGCAACGATGTCACCCTCGGTTGGTGTGATTAGGTTTTATATATATATTTTGTATCTTTGCTCGTTAAAGCTCGTTGGAACGATTGAATCGAGACCTACAATTCGATGTTATCGCTGTTGTTCATTGGCATGGTTTGCCACTTGAAAATAAAATCTTTAAATTAGAATTAGAAATAAAAGAAACACAACACAAAGTGAACTTGATTTTTTTTTTGAGATATCAAATCTTTGGAACGATTATTTCCTTAGCACCTACATGATACAGTGGTCGGCTCCGGTTGCCTCCGACGTATTTTGAGATAAATGTATACGTCAAGTTTCATCAAGGCGTTATGGCGTTATGCTCACATACTCGAATAGAATGACACAGGAATATGGGGCTCTATCTATTCGTCAAGTGATGCTGATCAATAATATATATCTCCTGAAAAAGTTCGTCATTTTTGCATCACTGGGGGATGATTGTATCATTTTTGTACAGTCAGTATTATTTTTTTTTGTAATATCTTCAGTCCTCATTGTATTTGATTAGTAACTAAAAGTGCCAAGGGCGGAGTTCCTATGTCGCACATAATACCTAAAACTCATTGGGGAATATGGCAAATGCGTATTGTCCGGAAGCATTCCGGTTCATATCGATAAACTGATTTGGCTGAATGACACATCAAAGAAGAAACAATCAGAAATGTAAGCAATCCCAACTGATTTATGTCAACTGGAAACATTACTGCAGGGAGCAATCGATGGGCAATACATAAGGGGACCGATAACACTCTATGTAGATAAGTTAACGTTGTCCTCGAGTGCCCCCCATTCAGTGGCTTGTGTGTGAGTGTGTGCGGTGCGATAGGTGTGTGTGTGTGTGTGAGAGAGAGAGAGGGGTGGGTCGGGGGGTGGTGGTGTGTGGTTGGTGTTTAAGAGAATTGGGAACATGAGCTGTTTATCGCAGCTGCTATTGAAATTGCTAAGAATTTGTTGTCAACGTTGTGCTGGAAATCGCTCAGTCTCGTTACCGGCCATCAAGTGCTAGCAACATGTTAATTCTAACGGCAATCTCTCTTGGCCTGAGCTTTGTGGTTGCTCTGCTTAGCCTGGCGCTGCTGCTGCTCAGCCGTAAGTCGCCGCTGATATTTGGCAAATATCCAAGCAAGGGCATCTTCTACAAGCTGAAATATGTGATTGCGCTGCGTGTGCTGCGCCAGCTGCGCTATCGCATCTACAAGCGTAACGAGAAGCTGCTCAGCTCAGCAACTCATCTGGCCACGTTGGATCGGCCCCAGCCGTTGACAAATGATCCGAAAAGCTATGATGTGATCAGCTTAATGGCCGCCAATGCTGCTGGGCAGAAGCTGATGGTTACGCTGGAGCGTCGTAGGCGGGGAGTGCTGAAAGCAGCTTTATATCTGTATCTTCCCGATAGCGGTCTGTACAGTCTGCCCAAACTGCCGGACATGGTTCACTTCACCAACGATGGCAGCGATGAAAGCACCGAATTTCGTGGTGCCGGCTTTCATTTCTATCCGTTGGCATCCATGCGACACTGGCAACTCAAATTTGATGGACAGCTACGTAAGGAGTCCACGGCAGCAGAGCCCGAACTGCTGCCGGTGCTGCTGGATCTGAGATTCATCAGCACCCAGGATCATTTCAATTACAATCGGGATCTGAGTTCCACGCTGATTGCCGACTCGATAGCACGCGAGGCATGGAACGAAGAATTCTATGGCATGCTCAAGTGCGTTGGCCACATTGTTGAGAAGCGTACGCATTACGAGCAGCATGGTCAGTTGGATGGCAGCATTGTACTGGACGGACGACATCTGCCGTTGGAATTGCGCGGTTTTCGGGATCACAGTTTTGGCACCGAGCGCTGCCTGAGCACCATTAATCGCTATGTGTATTTTGCATTGCTTCTGGACGATGGCTGCAGCATGGTTGTCGGCAATCTTAGCCAGCCCTCGTTCTTTTTATCCTCGCTCAAGGTGGGCTACGTTTGCACACCCGACGGCGTCTATCAGCCGATTACGGCCAGCAATTTCGAGTTGTACTCGTACGGGGAGAAGGGTACACCGCCACAGCATCAGAACTTCATAGTGGACACCGCCGAGCAGACATATCTGGTGCAAATACGCGTTGAGCACAGTGCCGTGCGGTATGTGGGCGGTGATTGGGAGTCCAAGGTATACAATCAATTTGTGGCCTGCACCGTTAATGGCATCAGTGGCCAAGGACATGCCGAATATCTCTATAGGCACAGTAGTGGTCGGCCCCAGACACTTGCCGACCAGGATCCGCAGTGGTATCAGCGCATTAAGCGCTACGAGCGTGGTCTAAGCAACATGGAGAATGTCAGCGATGAAGATTTTATATTCTAAGTCACACTTTAGTATGTACATACATATATGTATGTACATACCAGCTATATCATTTGATTGCATATGTGATAAATGTTTTTTTTTGTTGTTTATTTTCTAATAGTGTTTTAAATAAAATCAGAATGACAATTATATACAAAAATATATATATATATATAAGCTATTTACAACACCCGGAAGTAAATGGAACATTTGCTTTTTTCCCTGTGCCCGGATCTCCTTAAAAATGACTTACATAAAGTGGAGCAAATATTGTAGGAGGCAGAAGTGAGCAATTCCGAATACAGTTTATATATATTCTTCAGGAATATCAAAAACCGAGCTCAATTTGAAATCTTTTGACAATTTCAATTCTTTTGGTCATAATCATGAGGTTATTGCGATTTTGTTGCAACATTTTCATGCCGATTCAAGTGTGTTCTACAGAGAGAGAAAGAGAGAGAGAGAGAGAGAGAGAGAAAGAGAAGTAAATAATTGAATAATGTAGATAATGCACATTTGTAGAACAAATGTTAATTTGCTAAATCAACTATATGACGAATGTCACAAACAGTTTTGACTTAATTGTAGTCCATCCAAACGATGATGAGTGAAGAATCCAATGGAGGAGTATCGTATATCTCTATTTACCAAATTATACAGCAGAAAGCGCAGGCATTTTCTATATAATTATAAACTCACATCATACATGAGTATACATATATACAAGGCATTTGCATTTATTCCAAGTATGCAACATATACATAGGTAAGGACTTGAATTTAGTGTTCTCTCGATTGGAGCATTTAGCTGGGTATCATACATATGGATTATAGAATTGAATACCTGTTTGTGAGTGTATCAACAACAGACTTTTATTTGTGGACCATCCAACCAGTTATCTAAATATTTATAAATAAAATTTGTCGCCGTCCACTTGAGTACCCACGGTGTGTGCGGGGGCAGGTTTCTCTATCACAGCCAATGTGGGATAAGATTACAAAAACGTATTGGCTTTGTTATAAATAAATAATAAAAATCGAAGTCGTAGCGTATTTTATTTCACTTGATTTATACAGCCAAAGACAACGAGTGTCTTATCGCAACGGTCTGAATCTAAATCCCACGATTACTAGCAATATAGTGCAGCTGACTGGGAATGCGATAACGCTAACTCCAAGTACCAAGGCTGGCAAAGCTAACCGGAAATGATCTATTTACGATGTTACACATAGATGGATGTATCGTCTCTCACCTGTGACAAATAATGTTAATAACTATTGTACATAACAACGATAATTAAGCAGATTGCAGAGTCATTCATAGGAACGAGTCTTCTTAGTTCATATGATCTATATGGACGAATACTAAATTTCACTTCATATCAATAGATATGATAATAAAAACGAACAAAGTATAAAGCTTTGACGAATTATAAGACACATTGTATTAATATATATATATATATATATAATATAATTTTGTTTACCTAATTACTCAATATGCCATGGGAACAATCGCTCAAGAGATGAGTTCTTGTATGATCTATCTGCACTGAACTTTCTCAACATGCTCTTTATTGTGCTTCTAGCATTTTGAAGAAATTATCAACATCGAACCTCAATATTCAATTTCTTTCAATATGTTTCAATAATTTATAATAAAATTTAGATGACGGCAATTTGCCTACGGTCTAAAAGGGTACGTAATCTTCGTCGCTATTGACTTTGTCTATCTTCAAATCTGAAGGTTTATGTGATATGTTACAGTTGTACAGTTGTATAAAACAAGTTTCACTTTGCTTTAACTGAAAAACGAAAAAAGGGAAGATATAATAAATTTGTAAAGTTTCCAAGTTTCAAATTCAGCTTCAAAATTAACAGATTTTAAGATGTTGAACATTGGCTCCAGTTTGGATGTGGGCTCAAATGCAACCATTGTCACTGTTAAGGAGGAGATGAGTACGGCAAATTCACAAGCTCAAAATCGCAATTGTAGTAGGAGTCGCAGTCGAAGTCCCGGAAAAATCTCCGACAGTACGCAATTGAACCCGTCGGAGATGCCGTCAAATAGCCGCCGGGCCTTTCTGCAGCATATGGTGGAGAGTTTGCCGACGACGGTGCACAATCGGGTGCTGGCATTAAAGCACAATCAATTGCAGCAGATTAAGATCTCGGAGCAGTTCTTTCGTGAAGTCTATGAGTTGGAGAAGCGTTTCTATGGGCAGAGCTGTACGCTGTTCGATGCTCGTCGGGACATTGTTACTGGCCATATGGAACCGCCGGTAATGGAGCGCTACTGGCATGAGGAGCCTGATGAGCTGCTCGAGGAGATTAAGTCGACTGAGGAGTTTAAGCAATTGACCGAACAGCTGCCGCATTTGCCCGCCGATGCGGAAGGTGTGCCACGTTTCTGGTTAACGGTATTTCGCAATGTGGCGCTCATCTCGGATCTGGTACAGGAGCATGACGAACCATTGCTGGAGTGTCTGATGGATGTGCGCATCAGATACGAGTCGGACAGCTACACCGTACACTTTCAGTTCCGGCCCAACAAGTATCTGCACACATCGTCGCTGCTGCTGACCAAGAAATACATTTTACGCCACGAGGCGCACAAGGATTATCCGTTTATGTTCGAGGGTCCGGAGATTGTGCGCTGCAAGGGCTGTCACATACACTGGCGCGATGGCTCCAATCTCACATTGCAGACAATCAAGCAAAAGCGACTGCGGAAGGGTGTACGCAACATGCCAAAGGTGATGCCACGTGAGTCATTCTTTCGATTTTTTTCACCGCCGCAAGCAATGGATCTCTCGATGGCAGATGAGAAGACAAAAATTGTGCTTGGCGCCGACTTTGAGGTGGGCTATTTACTGCGCACCCAAATCGTACCCAAGGCCATACTCTTCTACACCGGCGACATTGTGGATAACGTTAACGATGAGTTGTACACAGCGGAGAATACATCGGCATCGTTGTCCTCCATATCGCATGGTGATCAAGACAATCAAAAGGATCACCAGCACCAGCAGTGTTTTTCCTAAATAGATGCTATATGATTCTCATAAAATGCATGCATTATTTATTTATTTGAAGCTTACTATTCTATATCTATCATATATAACTATTTAAATATGCTCGTGTAGTATTCCTCCTCCAGATCGTACAGATCCATAGCCATCTCATCGCGCAGCTTCATCAACTTCTTGTCACACTCAATCTGTGTGGCCCGAAATAGTTGTGAGTTGTTTGTGATTGCCTCATTCACAGAATGAAAGTCATTGAGTATAAGGTATTGCTTGAGATCTGCCACCAGCTTCATCAACGATTCACCAGCTCGCACTGAAAGACATTGACAAAAGGTTAATAAAATTCTTAAACTATATGGAACGTATATATCAACCAAGATGAAAGAGACAAAGATATGAAAGTTATTAATCCGTTTTCGCACTGTCGTGATTGTTGATTATTTATTTGATGACTTACTTGAAATATAACAAAATGAACCAAGAGCAAACAAAAGATTGGTTTACGCCCATTTGAACGCTCAATAAAAAGTTTACATACAATAATTATAAATAAACAATAGCTCGATAAGGAAATAAAGCAAAGAAACACGTAAGAATGCTGTAGTCGATAGAGCTCGACTACGCGATACTCTGAACTCAGCTGTTCAATTCAAGGGCAGCGCACAAGTCCGAACAGAAATGGCAGGATATCTTTTTTTGTGTATTTAAAAATGCATCGGGATGCAATTGGGGAAATATATCGATCAAATAAAATAAACTTGATCTACGTGTGGTATACGAGAATTTGTATTCCAAATTTGGGGACATAACCTGTTATAGTCTCTGAGATTCGATTGTTCGTATGGACACACTGTCATGGCTAGATCTTCTGGTCGTCTTTTGATGCTGATCAATAATATGAATACTTTATCGTGAGTCCAGGATGACGAGACTCGTGTCATATTATGGCTTAAAGAGTAAGCATAAGGCCTATTAGTAGTATTGATGAACATTGTATACCCTTCCAGACATTTAAGAAAATAAATATTTATAAGTTTTCTGATTTTCGTCACAAATAATTTGAGAGTTTTTAGCCAATGACAATTAGGCGTTGAGTAAACCTCGTCACTGGTGAGTTTTTCCACAACATCTCGAAGAACAAAATCGTTATTCAGATTTTAACGATGTTTCGATGCGGTGTTTAACATGAAGTGTTTCGACCGATCCATAAGTAACTTTCATACTATAATGGCGAATATATACATATACATACATTTATGTTTCCTTTGAATTGAGAAACTACTTTCCATAGAAATAAGACAGACAATCAGACGGACAAACCTCAGCTTAAGAATATTTGTATATAATACCAAATGCGTACTTGTATATATATATATATATATAGACTCATGTTTCATACATGCTTACCCATATTTGATGATCGCACTTGCATTTCAAGGGCATCCTGCTCGCACTGTGTTATCTTAGAAATTTGACTATGACTCTCGCGCCGAGCTAGCTTCAGTATCTCTGAAAACAAATGCACAAGCAAACCGATTCAGTTTTGCATTAGAGCAGAGAGTAGAGGAAGAGAGTCACTTCTAAATGGTTACGCTCTTCATAAACAAATGGTTTTAGGCTTAAAGAGAGGCTTTGGTTGAATACGGCTTAATTGCATTGTGGTCGGCCACAGTTGGAGTTAGATCGCCTGTGGATATTGGTCATTCATTACTTCTTTACGGATATAATAATTGTGTGCAACAAGATGGGCACATCATTTTCATACTTGTTCGATCGGTTCGCTGATAGGGAGAATGTCCGCGTGCTGATGATTGGATTGGATGGAGCTGGCAAGACGACAGCACTCTTCCAGCTTAAGTTGGACGCTGCTTTAACAAGCATACCGACGGTTGGATTCAATGTTGAAATGATGGAGTATAAGCGCCTGCGTATGACCGTCTGGGACATTGGTGGCCAGAATCGTTTGCGCTCCTTGTGGCGCTATTATTATTATAATGCAGCTGCAGTAATATTTGTTGTTGATTCCTCCGATCAGGAACGGTTCCATGAGGCCATGACCGAACTGCACTCAGTGATGCGTGTGAAGGAGCTAAGGGACAGCGTTTTACTAGTACTCGCCAACAAGCAGGATCTGCCGCATGCCGTCACACCGGTCGATCTGGCCGATCGACTGCGTTTGCATGAGCTCCACCAGCGCTGGAAGGTGCACGGCATCAGCGCCACCTTCGACAGAGGCCTCCATGAGGGCATGGAACTGCTCTATCGCTTGATACGAAAGCGTCGTCAGCGTGCTAGTGCCGTAAGTAGCCTTAGCACATTTTTCTAAGTCCACTTTATTTATCATTATTTCTTTTTGTTGTGTTACCTTCAAAGTTCTCCAACATGCTGCGCACATCGTCTTTGAGACGCGCATTGTAGGATTTCAGCAGCGCCTCCTTCGACTGCGGCAATATTGTGATCCGCGAGCTGCTTGCCATTGCCTGTTTAGCGAAGCTGCTTCAGGACTACAGATTTACTTAAATTTTTAGTTTCTTATTTTGATTTATTTGCTTTTGTTTCCAATTTATGTTTTGCAGCGTTTTATCTACCAAGCAGGGTTGCCCATATTTATCGAAATCACAAGACAACTCCGCGATAGTTCGATTACAAATTAGTTGCCATGTCATGAAGTAAAGTTTCAAACTATTTCAAATGCAGTTCCAAACATCAACTTGTTTTGCTGCGTATCTGCAATTCCAAAAAAGTAACCAAAAGAAAATATTTGATATACATATGCATAAGCATAAATCTTACAAATAAATGTAATCTTACATATTTTGTACTTTATATACAAACAAATACTTTCGGCTTAATACCATTCGATTGTATTAACTGATTAAATATTTACACTATGCAAACAATTTCTTTATATTTTGTTTTTAAAATATTATTCACCCCTAAATATATGTGGCAAGGCTGCTGGAACTTGACTTGCCGATATATTCTCATTGTTGTTATGCCTGCAGAAATATCGATACAGCTGCAAATGTTTTGGCAGGTGCCACCACTAGTTCTTGACCTGCAGGGGTAGTGAAAAGAGACTCGAAAACGGCAAACAGCGGAATAGTTAAGCAAGGCACACAGCCCTGCAACTTATTTTCGATCAAGATAAGCCAACGAAGGAGATTCTACACCTGTAATGCTTTAATGCTAAAGTCCATACTTGGTGGGGACACGAATGGTTCTGCGGAAGATATACCAACCGGAGGCGTGGGCGGCGGGAGTGGCAGTGGCAGTGGCAGTGGGAGTGGCAGCGGCAGCGGTCGAAGCACCAACAGTGCTGGAGCATTCAGCCGAGCCAGTTGTGGCCTGGGTTCCAGCTCGATATACAGTGGCCTAAGTGCTGTGTGTGGCAGTGGCAGTGGCAGAACGAGCGGAAGCAGAAGTCCAAGTGCGAGTTGCAGTGGGAGCAGTACACCAGCAACCGTTTATTGCCCTGCATGCGTAGCCAGCAGCTCACAGCAGCAGCAGCATCATAGGGCAGACGCATTTCTTCAGCGAGATTTGAAATCGGGCAAGAGGGCAAAGGGACGCAAAAGTGCATCGACACCTGGCTGCGTTGACGTGCAGCATATACGCAACAATCTGAGCATGTCCACATCGAGCTCAACGCGCAGCACGCGCGGCGGCAGCAACAGCAGCTGCAGCACTGCCTCTGCTTCGGCTGTGATGGCATCCAGCGGCATTACGGCCCATGATGCCAATAGCAATGGCAACGGCAGCTGCAACAGCAGCAACTTCAATTGCAAGGACAACTCACCGGGCAGCTACAGCTACAGCTGCAATGCCCTCAACGTCGACTTCAATTCCTATACGGCAACACATCAGTGGACACGCATGCTCGAATGTGCTGAGTTTGTTGGCGCCAAGTACGTGCAAATCTTAACACATCAGAATTAATTAATTGAAAAAAAAAAACAAAAGAAAAAAAAACATTTCAAAATTTTTGCCCTTAGCCAGTGTTTTAGAATAGATTTTGGCTAGTACATTTATCTGAATTTAGTAGTAATAATATTAGCATCAGTGGCTGAGTCGATATACACACAAATCTTCCCGTTGAATTTTTCGTTGTGAAGATATTCTTTTAAGGTTTCTATTTTTCTGTACAAATTAGTCCTTCAATGTTGAAGGAATATATCCATCTGATAATCATATAGCTTTCGTGTTCTCCCATGCGATACGTGCTCACACCTAATCAACATCCGAGTCTGTATATCGTATTAGTTGTATAAATATATATTTGGAAAGATCTACGAGCATCAGTGAATATAAGACTCAGCGTAATGGATTGTCCCAGCACAATTCAATCGCTTATACTTTCTTACATTTTTAATTGCAATCGAACAGACGCAGTAAGCACACGGTGGTTGCCTACAAGGATGCCATGTTTGTGTTTGGCGGCGACAATGGCAAGAACATGCTCAACGATCTGATACGGTTTGGTGTCAAGGACAAATCATGGGGACGGGCATGTGCAACTGGAACGCCACCGGCGCCGCGCTATCATCATTCAGCTGTTGTGGCGGGCAGCTCGATGTTTATCTTTGGAGGCTATACGGGCGACATACACTCCAACTCGAATCTGACCAACAAGAATGATTTGTTTGAGTACAAGTTTCTCAGCGCCATGTGGGTGGAGTGGAAATTCTCGGGCAGGTAAGCATAGCAAAGGACCCCATTAACTAAGCACAAACAGCAACAACAATGTTCACTCCTAATGCAGGCAACCAGTGCCGCGTTCGGCGCATGGCGCTGCGGTTTACGACAACAAAATGTGGATTTACGCCGGCTATGATGGCAATGCTCGGCTTAACGATATGTGGACGCTGAATTTAACGGGCGAGAATCATCAATGGGAGGAGGTGGAACAGCAGGGCGATCGTCCGCCCACCTGTTGCAATTTTCCCGTTGCCGTTGCACGCGACGCAATGTATGTGTTCTCGGGCCAGAGTGGTCTCCAGATAACAAATTCGCTGTTTGAGTTTCACTTCAAGACGCGCACATGGCGTCGCATTTCCAATGAGCCGGTGTTGCGTGGCGCTACATCGGCTCCACCATCGCGTCGCTATGGCCACACCATGGTCCATCACGATCGCTTCCTGTATATTTTTGGAGGTTCAGCTGACTCGACGCTGCCAAATGATTTACACTGTTACGATCTTGACTCACAGGTGTGGTCCGTCATTCAGGCGGAGCAGAACTCGGATATGCCGTCGGGTCGCGTATTCCATGCATCCGCCGTCATTGGCGACGCGATGTATATCTTTGGCGGCACCGTCGATAATAGCGTACGGCGCGGAGATACGTATCGCTTTCAGTTCTCCAGCTATCCAAAGTGCACGCTGCGCGACGACTTTGGCAAGTTCTATCACGAGAAGCAATTCTGTGATATTCAGTTTGTGGTGGGCGCCGAGGAGATACGCATTCTTTCGCACATTGCCTTCGTAGCCGCTCGCTCCAAATATTTGCGCAACAAGATATTGGCGGCGCGCGAGGCGCGTCAACAGCAGATGGAGAAGCTCTATGGCGTTGGGCAAGTGGATACACTGGCCTTGAATACGGGCGTAGGTGGGGACCGTGTGCCGATGCTGGAGGTGCGACTGGCGCATGCCTCACCCGAGGCATTTGAAATAATACTTAACTATATCTATACGGATCGCATTGACCTGAAGGACTCATACAGCAAGAACATCATCATTCTCATCACGGACATCTATCAATTGGCTGGTCTGTTCACTATGCCGCGCCTGGCGCACGGCTGCATCCAGTATCTGGATTATAAGATCAACAAAATAAATGTACTCGAGGCTCTTTACAATGCTGACAAAAACAAGTGAGTTCTGTCGCATTTGCATTTTCCATTTTCCACTTTCCAATTTACATTTTGTACTTCTTTTTGTGTCAATTTACGACAGCATTAAAATCATTAAGGATCATTGCATGCAGTTCATCATCAAGGAGGAGAACTTCACCGAAGTGGTCATGTCCAGTGAGTTCAGTGACCTGGACAAGCCACTGCTGGTCGAGATAATACGTAAGCGTTTGCATCCGAGCAAACTGGTGATAGACACTACTTATGAATCGAATATCGGTGAGTATGAATTGAAATGTATTCAATATCTATGCAAATCGAAATCAAATAGAGATCTGTGGCAAGCTTCCCCAATATGCAAAGAACAAAGAAAAATAAAAGAAACACAATGTCAAACATATATTTATATTCACATCCACAAAAATATATTGCTGCTGTAGGCACTACTCTGGAGCACGATTTGTCCATGTTCTTGGAGACAACGGGCAAGGACTTTTGCGATATAAGTCTAATACTGGAGGATCATGTGATACCAGCTCACAAATCTGTGTTATCGTCACGTTGTACCTATTTCCAGGGCATGTTCCGCTCGTTCATGCCACCGGATAATACCGTTAATGTAAGCACCGTTAATTGCTATCGGCTATTATTATAATTAATTGATATAATCCAATCACACAGATACAAATTGGCGAAATCTCACCCTCACTGGAGGCCTTTCATTCGCTGCTACGCTATACATATTATGGGGAGACAAAGATGCCGCCACAGGATGCACTATACCTGTTCCAGGCGCCCTGTTTTTATGGTTTGTCCAACAATCGGTTGCACGCCTTCTGCAAATACTCATTGGAGCATAACATTACGTCGGAGAATGTGCTGCAGACGCTGGAGGCGTCCGACATAACAAAAATCTATGACATCAAAGATTATGCATTGAAATTGATAGTGAAAGATTTTGCTAAAGTGGCCAGGCTGCCCAAAATAGCCGGTTTGTCACGCGAACTATTGCTGGAAATAATACGCGCTGTGGCCGATTCGCAAGGCGAGTTTCTGACCCGAATCAATATCAATACAGATATCTGAAAACTAGGTCTGCTACAGCCGTCTTTGCAGTTGTTGCTCGCTTGGTTGCAAATCGGACGTAGCCCGTAAAGCAGCAGTAGCGGTTGGTAGCGCCACGAATTCCTCCTCCATTCTCATGCTCCGTGTACATGTACCTGTACCCAAACCTAACCTTATCTCTTTATACATTCTTGTACATAATATATATATATATATATATATATATATTATATATGTACATATATATATATATATGTCTATGAATAATGCCTTACAACATTTAAACATGATGATGCATAAAATCCACACAATGAAAATAGCAAAAGCAAATATGATACGAGACAGAGCAAAGGTGTAAAACAGAAGTCAGCTCAAATGGGAGAATGAAAGAGCGAGAGCGCAAGAATGAGATAGCGAGACGGAGCACGTAATTTTATATTATTTTGTGGTAGTCTGTTAGCCGTAGTTGTTAGTCTCATAGCTGGTAATTGTAATGTTAAAGGCTTGATAGACGTGCAATCTATTTGCTTAGTACTCCTGGATGTAAAGGATTGAAAGCCTGTAACTAAGAGTTGTCCTCTGATTTATATTTATATTTGATTGGAATGCTTATGCAAAAAGGGATAAGTTGTTAGATCTACTGGAATAATAAATACACGATAGTATCTATTGCAATAAGCAATATTCTGACTGCTTGCTTGCAAATCTGCGAAATGGTTGAATCAGAGCTATTCTGTAGCGAATACTATTGGTTGATTTTACGATACATACAAGAATAAACAGATACGATCATGATGGCTTAAGGGGAAGTATAGCACCTATTTAGATATAGCAAGGATTGTTGCAGACATCAGTATATATAGTATACATCTTTAGAGTTCTGGCAAAGTTAAATAGGCCTACCATTAACATAATTTTGCATAGCTATAATTGTTTATGATATGGCAACATTGTCAAATGCCCAAGCCACCAAGTCTCTGTTGAGTAACATTCATTTACCAATACCTTATCTATTTTGTTCTCTGTTTTGATAATTAAATCAATTTTACGAAAAAGCTATATGAATACATTTTATTTGAATAGTTTTTGGTCCATTTACAATATGTCCTAAGGTTGGCAGAATTGTATTGTGTCACACAGTTAACTTTATTTGTAACTTGGTATGATTAACAAGTACTCAATGAACTCTAGAGATTTATTTGTATATACATATACTATATAAATGTATTTATAGAATTGTATCATGCCGAACCACATCTGATGAGTAATAGGTTTTGGATTAGTTTCGAGTTGGGCATTATCTAACAATAAAATGTTTAGTAGTTTGCTTAAGCAAATAGTCATTTGTCGTATTATATATGTATGTGCTGAATGAGTATAAAACTAGAATTATTATTTATTATTACTTGCACTAACTAAAATTATGAAACATATACATATAGTAATTAAATGTACGCATATATGCAAACCATGAATATACAGATATACTTATGTAATTATAGATATATTTATTTATAAATTTGTATGTTCTTATGCATGAGTATTCGGTGTGTAAAATGTATAATTTACTTGCATACTTTTGACTTAATGTCTGTGAGCTCAAAGGTAACATACATAAACACACATATGTACATAGCATACAAACTCTCAAACTGTCCGCGTAAGTGTTAACAAATGCTGAAATATTCAGCTATACAAAAATCAAAAACAATATAAACAATAAAAGCTTTAAATCACACCTTTCGCCACGTTCACAAAGTCTACATTCAAATCAGATCTGACATCTCCTTGAACCCCTTGATAAACAAACAGCTAACGTTTTCCAAATACATAATGAAAACAATTTTGAATGTCAATTGAGATATGTTATTCGACTTTATTTTTGGAATTGTTTTGCATGGTTCTTGCCCAAAAAGTTGATGATAGTTTATTCAGTTTTTAGGACAGATTTGTGATAGTTGTGTTTCTTTTTGAACAGTGTGTTTCTAGTATTGATAATTATATTTATGCTTTATCCTAAAATAAGCAATATTATTTGTCGTTATCCTTTTTATGCTAACTATTATTCAATATTTATTTTTATTTTTTTACTAAGATCTACTAAGAAGTTACTATGGGCGATACTGGTTTTTGTTAGCTGTTCATAGTCGTTGCTAGCTAAGATTATCTAATATTGTGCTACATATTTTGAGTTGTTCGAAGTGCGGATTACAGTAGCAGTACAGTGTTAGATAATCTATTGTTTGCGTGTTCAAATTAAAGTTAAAATAACAATCATAATACAAATCAGTTGAAACTATAGTTATTATTCCCATGGGTTATATACTTCGAATTTTTGTCAAAATAACGAATTGCATCGAATAATGCAGCTAGCAAAAATATTATTAGTTCTCTTATGATGGGCACATGAGTGGTTCTTTTAGTGCCTTCTCAAGTTACACTCTAGATAATACAAAATATAGCTTTACCAAGTAGGAATCGGCAATCCACACTTGAAATGCCACTGAACGAACCAAACAAGTGTCAGTTGTAAGTATGTGTGTATGTATGTATGTATGTATAATCAAAAAATAAACCTCTCGCCATTACTGTTCTCTCACATACGTACATACGATGTATGTAAACAACATATTCAAATAACCTGCATTCTTATTGGATCCTATGAAATCGTCTCGCAATTTACACTTCTTAGATGACTCTGATTTCTTTAAAACCCAAAAAGACTTCCTCGGTTTTCACACCTACTCCACAAGGAGTTCTTGATCAGCATCAACAGCCGATCGATTATCAACTTTGTTTTTGGATTATAAAAGCCATATAGCCTATATGAAAATATATAGAAAATATGATTTGTTTTTCACATTTGAATGCCATCTATATGCATTATAAATTGTATGACGAGAGGACAATAAGTAATTACAAAATTAATTTTTGATTGTGTTGGGCTCAGGAATCAAAAGCAGATACAGAACTTTTGCTTAGCAGCATGTTTCGAAATTTCGAAATCGTGTTTTTTAGTTTTTTTTTTTTAATTCCATGCATGTGAACTAGTAGTTATGCCCTGGTGCAGTATCAAAAATATGCCCATTTGGATACTGAAACTTTTCAAAACATAATATTCGAAATATCTTTTGCTTACCATATTTCATGAAAAAAGTAAATTACTAAAAGAAACTGTCATTACAAAATTAAAATTTACGAATATACATATATTAAGATTAGTTGATATACAATAAATAAACAAGCAAAATATACAATTGGTATAATAAAATCAATGAAAAAATGATGTTCTTTCAATATTGGGTACCTACAGGGAAATTCGACCTTATGTTGGGGGCTGCCCCAAAAGTTGTGACTCAAGGGAATACCTATACTATGCATGCAATTGTCAAACGGGGCCCTTGGGAATTTTTAATTTCAGTCAATTCAAACCAAAGCAAACACACGCACATACACACACACACAATAGAGTGTGCCAATGTTCATACGTAATTTGACAATGGCCCGGGGAAAAGTTACTGAGGCAACAAAACTGATGACGAGTATATGTATGTGAATAGAAATACACATACCTAATAAAATTGTCGGCAAACAAACAGGCGACTGAGCATTCAGATAGAGAATGATGGCAACATCTAGATGGATAATATGAGATAGCAGCACGCCCAGCTCAATGGAATTAAAACAAAACAAAAGGCTGCCAAGGCTCCTCCGCCTCCACTCCTCCACTCCTCCACTCGACTCGACTCGACTCGACTCAGCTCAGTTTGCTTCTTGCTTATCAAATGCAAATTGCAAAATCAAATATGCCATGGCCAGAGAGTCGGAACCCTCGGGCAATGTGCTGCCAGAAAGCAGGAAGAAGGCAGCGTTTTTGGCAACTGCTTGAATTTGGAAGAACGTGTTAGAGATGACAGCGTGTTGCAACTTAATTCAAATATTGAAAATCATCTTATATTGCAAGTTCATCATGAAAATGATACAAGTTTCGGGTTTTTTAAAATAGCTTATATATTTACGAAATTCGAATACTTAAAATTAGAAACGCATTTATTCAGATACATATTTCTAAATATGATTTATTTTTAGGAAAGCTTCTTTCATTTCTTTAGAAAATAGTTATTAAAGTTGCTCCCTCGACTGACTTGATAGGGATTTGCTGCTGTCTACTTCAAGGGCCACGTACCTCAATGGAATTGAATTTATAATCTATTTAAAAAGTTTTTAAATGTAAAATTGTAAAATAATAATGTTTAAAAACTAAGTAGCAAGAAGTTATGTAATTTAAGTTATGAATGTAATCCATTTTCAAGGCACATATATATCTTTAAATAAATATATTTCATATTTAAAAACTCATTGTAATAATATATATATTAGCTTGCCGCAGCAGCTCCTACGGGCAATAAGTCACTTCCATATAATTTCCCCGCGCGTTTAACTTAATATCTTAATCTAATAAGAAATATTTATCTTTCCAAAATGCGATAAAACTTTTGATTCGTGTTCATGGCGTTCTTAAGCATGTGGACACGCTATCATCTCAGACGAAATCACGAGTACATGGATGTGTTGCCCTTGTGTCTGTCAAAGTTTCAGATACATACATATACAGATACGCATGTGCACGCTTTTCAATGCCTATATTGACAATTCAATTTATTGGCCTGGAAACATGTTAAATTATTTGAAAACTATCATATGAATTGAGGGGCCCCAAGGTAAGTGCAACCACGATACGATTGCATCTGTGCTTGTGAGCAACTTGATGCCAACATGAATTGAGTTGAAATTAGAACATTGCGTTCGAGTTTTTGCATGAATATTTATAAGTGTCGCCCTTGGCTATTTCTATCAGACTTAACTAAGGATGCGCTCATTATATTTGTGAATTTTAAAACTTATTTTTACACTTATGCACTAATGTGGAAAACGTTGTGAATAATCAAAGTGAGTTGACAAACAGTTCAATATTCGCATAGCCATGTGGATAAGTAACTTCAAGAGCTTTTGAACTATGACGATACAAATCCAATTAACTTCAAGTAATAAGTCTAGAGCTCTGTCAAGCTCACTTCTAATACCTTTCTCAAAATGTACAATACTTATGTCTAGTAGAAACCGAACTCGAAACCATACATATATCTAATTTGCTGCCAATGTCAGTTTTGCCTGTCAGTATTTGCTTTGGATACTTCCGCTTAGACTTTCCAAAAGAGTGAGAACGAGGTTGAGAGAGGTAGAGTCAACGTAAGAATAATAAATTCATTTGCCGCCTGTCAATTTATAAGTTAATAATTTAAGCCAACAATGCCAAACCGATCGAAGTCAATCAACTATATAATATGTCTATATGCTGGCATTGGTAATGGGCCCAACAACAGCTGGGGTGGCTTTGGGTTAGTTTGGGGTTGCTTCATGCTTTTTAATATCCGTTTCATGTGGATTTATACGCTTCAAGTTCACGCTGAGCGCCAACACATAAATTTCATGGCAATTGAAGCACACCAAAAAGAACTACAACACCAACAACAATCGCAAAAAAAAAAAAACGACCACTCCGCAACCCCCAAAGCTGACAAAGGGTTAACTTGTTATCGCTGCCGGGTGCGGAGGCTAAGGGAACCTTACTTAAATTGACTTGTGGCATTTTTCAAAGTATTTTTTCGTCCCTCTTTTCGTTTGTTGTTTTCATTTTCTCGGCCGCTGACCAACTTCGATTAATTTATTGGGATAAGGACTTGCCCCGTTTCATCCTTCCATGTCGCATCCCCGTATCCTACATCCTATATCCCATGGATGGGTCTCATAAAGTGTCATTAAAGTGGCTGCTTGATTAAAGGCATCGATTTAGTGCCCAATTCGCTGGCTTCTGAACTGGGGCCCAACTCAATTCATCCATTCGCCATTGCATATCCATAGAGAAGCTTAATTAAAAAACTACGCCCCAAGCACCCTGCGCCGCAGTCAACGACATGAGTGTGACCAACCTTTTAATACCCTTTTAATTTTGAGAGTGTTTTTTTATTATTCCATTATAATTCAAACGAAATCTCTTTTTGAATAGTGTTAACGACATAAGACGAACTTCTTAACTGTTAAATGTTTGAAGCAAAGACGAGTATGTTTGTTCATAAATATTTGTTAACAACTATTTTTGGCATCACATATTTATTTTAAGTATATTTCGTTTTATTTTTTAATGTTTTTTCTTATATCAAGTATCAGAGACTCATTT
This sequence comes from Drosophila seclusa, assembly GCA_035043575.1. Lineage (NCBI taxonomy): Eukaryota > Metazoa > Arthropoda > Insecta > Diptera > Drosophilidae > Drosophila > Drosophila seclusa. The sequence continues at coordinate 276,873 of JAWNMX010000377.1, read as the reverse complement.
TAACTGCATTTTTCTTGTGAAACATATATTTGAAGTTAAAAAATTGTTTGGTTTATGTTTTTCTGTGTACCAGGTTAATTTTAATCCATTTAATGAAAAATATAAACACGTAATGTGAATAAATTATCAGGTGCTTATCACATCATTTCAGCTTTTCAAATATTGATTTCAGATTTCATATATGTACATATATGTATGTATATCTGTCACTGTTGCAACCGAAGAGTATACCCCTGTTAGCTGTATTAGCTCACTCGAGGTATTAAAACAACACGTGGCAATTGAAGTTTAATTGGGCAGACGGAGAAATGTAAAAAATGTAAATAAAGTAAATACGTTTTCCGTTGCTGCTGCTTGGTAAGGTTGAACCATTGCCCAATGCCAAAAAATTGTGATACAGTTGCTGATATTTGGTGTACACTGTACAGTCAGCACAAAGCATTTCAAATTTAATTTGCTGACTAAGTGACATTCGCTGAAGGGCATTTTGGCATTGGGATTTGCGAGCCGTTCTTTTCAATTTGGTGGCCAGCAATAGTTTTCATATAGTTTATGACACTTTCATCAAGTATTTGCTATTGGGTGGTTGTGTATATTTGTGCTTGTGTGTCAAAAGGTTAAAGTTCAATGCATACCTAAGTACGATTACCGAAACCATGCCATCGACAGAGAAATGAGTGCGAGGGGGAAGAGGGTGGGAAGGGAGTGTGCGTGTGTGTGTGTGTGTGTGTGTGTTCAGTTTTTGTGTACTATGCCTCAACTGATTTCCTGTCGCGACGTCAACGCTTCCTTTTCTGCCATTTAACTTTTATATGAGCGCTAGCCGCCCCACCCTCTCGCTGCGCCCTCCAGCCAACCACTTGATGTGTTGTAACATGAAATCCGTTTGGCACATGACATTTGGGCGCATCGTGTGCTTTATGGACCAAATGATTGCCTGCTCAGGGGCTCAGTGGCTTCGGCATGGCGTTGCCAGCCAACGGTAAAAAGACGACATCTCTTTTCAGTGCGACATTTTAAATAAATGTACACAGGGAAATACATGCATGCATGTGGTATGAACGTGTATGTATGTATGCATGTGTGCCTCTGCAGAAGACTTCGCATATGAGATACTTCTGCTAATAAGTAGGGCTCTCGAGTAGGCTTCCGGCTCGTTGAGAAGCATACATCCTTGCATATACGACCTACATACATACATGCATACATGCATGCATACATACATGCATACATATGTACATTGATGTATTTTGTATCTTTTAACTCGAGAGATGAGTTTGTATTGTGAAGTATGTACATTGCAACCTTTTTCATAATTGCGTCTTTATTTTCTATTCGTCTCATCGTTTTGCTCTTCTTAATGAATTCTATATAATTGTAGACTGGTCTTCATTCAAATGTCCTGGTGATAATATTTATCAAAATTGTAGGCTTTTAGTTGTATTACAATTACTTAACTAATTTTTCTACACTTGTTTATTGCATGGCTAACTCTTTTTGTCATTTAAATGTCTTTCTGGCTAGAATGCTAAGCAAACACATATTTACATTTGATATTTACTTATAACTCAGAATAAGTTCAACTAAATGGGAATTGAATTCGAGTGGTTTGAATGAATTGTGAATAGATGCAGTGGCACGCATGCATTCTTGGGAAATACTTCCGTTCCGCCTTGACCGCATAGCTGACACAGAAATCATTGCAGCAAAGTTGCATCTTTGAATATGCAGCTTTTATCGATGTGTGAGTGTCGAGTTTTGATGTCAGTTTCTATTAGAATCGAATTGATGAAGCACTTGTAAGGTCTCGATTTACAATAAGGTCTCAATTAAATTGAGTGTTGTGCAAATATAAAAGATGTGCAAAACTTATAAATCGGTTAGGTGTGTGTGTGTGTGTGTGTGGGGGGTGAGCATGTAATTACATGTCAATGGCAAGCAACATAAATATTTACCTAAGCCCATTCAAAATGTGATGTTTGTCAATTGATTGCAAATTAATAATGTTAAGCTATCAAATAAAACAGTCTGTTGCCGCAGGCAGTGCCATAGGGTTAAGAGGGTTATGCACTCGTTTCTTTTGCCAAAATTGAATTGCAAATGCATAAGGCACATGTACATGCACATACACACACGCAATCACCAGAAAGCCCAATATTAGACCATAATCTTAATGCATGTAATTATCGCCAACACAAGGTGAGCAGTTGCGAGTCATGCTTGCAAATAGCTTCCAGTAACATTTGATAGACATTTGCTCCATTTGTGAGTGTGAGTGTGCCTAATAAGATTACAAATTAACTTGGCTAATTGCCTCTGATATAATTAATAACAGCTGCAACAGACGGAGCTTACAGGACCGCTTAGAGCCGGGTTACTGGAGTCCGGAGAAAGTAGGCTGGCACAGGCAGAGGGGGCAATGGAAACTGGCAGCGAGCTTGGCTCACGTACATGGCTCAAACAGCGCCGTGCGGCTGCTAGCATTTCCGTCCTGAGCCTAATTGTATGCCATAAAATAATATTTACATGCCATGCATATGCACAGGATGTTAAGAGTTGAGACTTGTCCTCGCCGTCGTCCTTGCCATACAGATTTCCGGTTCACTAACCTGCAAATGCGTTGCAGGGACTGCCCCTAATGCACATAAATACATACTAGCAGGTCGTATGGCCAATTCTAAATTATGGCTTAGCGACAAGGCAGCTTCAAAGTAATTGGCTTGTTCAAACCAGTCAGCAAAACCTTTCAACTAGTTTTTGGCAGAAAACCAACAATTTAAAAGGTATAAACTGATTAAAAAAAATATTTAGAGAAATTGTTGTTACCAGAATAATATCAAAAGCATACTTTTCGAAACAATATTGCACTTTTTAAAATCCTGAACCCAAAAGGGTAAAAAGGGTATAATGGTTTTGTTCAAATGCATGTAACAGGCAGAAGGAAGCTTCCCCAACCCCATAAGGTATATGGTATTCTTGATCAGGATCAACAAGCGAGTCGATATAGCCATGTCCGTCCGTCCGTCTGTCTGTCTGTATGAACACGCAGATCTCAGAGACTATAAGAGCTAGAGACTTCAGATTTGAAATATATGTATGTAGGTTGTCGAATACCAGGCGCAATTTAAAAGACAGAATCTTCTAATTAACATTACATAATGTGCATATGCATATTATTGATCAGCTGCTCTAATTTCATCAAGATCGAATAATTAACACCCAAGTAATGGTCGAAAATATATTCCCAATTGATGTAATTTCTGTCAGGAACCGCAAGCATTTTCTGTATGCACGTGCATGTGTGAGAATGGGATGGCTAGATAATCGACGCAAGCGTAAATGTGTTTGTGTGTATCTCCACAGCTCCGTTGCCTACAGTAGTCCTTGGACCTGCCATAATAATGCCTATTGGCAAATATATTTAACGACTGGGCCCAGGGTATATCGTAGTCGAGCTCACTCGACTACAACAGTCTTACTTGTTCGTATATGCAATCGATTTGAAATCACATTTAGTGATTAAAAAAGAAAATTATTCTAAAAAAATAAAGAATAATATTAGAGAAATAAAAAATAAAATGTATAATAATATATTTATTTTATATATTTTATATATTTGTATATTTTTATAAACAAACACAAACGTTTATGTATGTGTTTACTTATGTAAATATGTTTATTTATGCTGAACTCATGTGCAGACTGACGCAGAGTCAAGCGATTGGCATGGACTTGGATAGTACTTGAGCTTTTGATCGTCTTGTGCATCGGCTCACGTCCAACGGTAAATGTTTATGACATACTCAAAATTGTCTATTAAGTTCAGCTGACGATGTCGCACCGTGACGCATTTACCTCAAACATCTCGTAAAAATCATATACAGATTCTAGATTTGATGTGCATTATACTTTATGTTGGTCTCGCCAAAGAAGATCACATCTAAATTTGCCTACTAATCGAAAAATATGACTATCTGACTATAATTTCGTTAATTATGCATTTTTCTGACGGTATAATTTTCACTGATATTAAGGACAATGAAAAGCATAAGCTAGACTTAACTTGGTTTGGTGACACAGGTCCCACTGTGAGTCGCTGCTCGAAAGCGTCATAAAATGCTACTTGAAGCAGCAAAATAAGTCGGCGCTGATTGGGGGTGGGTTTTGGGTGGATGGGTTGATTTGCAGCTGCGTTGCAACTTTTGCCTCTTGTTCTTATGATTGAATATTTAATTCAATATGTCGCGCGAACATTTCGTTGAGCTCGCATTTTTTATGGCTTGGCGACCGACTTTAGCAAAGTTTGGCTTTCTAATTAGACGCGTCATAAACATTTTATGCGAGTCTCGAAATCCAAGACGACGACAAACTTAATTGTGTTGCCAGAGCAGCCTCAAATTTATTGTTCTTCTTCGAATTTATAGCATACCATCAAGAGGATATTTTACAAATATTCAATAAGTATTATTTGTATTAGATACTTATTGAGTTTCACTGGTATTCGACAGCAAAGATATTTGTAAGGCGCAAAATGAGAAAAACAATAAAATGAACAAACAACAACAATAACTCGGAACTTGAGCCATGAAATTTGCATTTTGAAAAAATCAAATCATTTTTATGCATTCCATTTTCAATTGAATGAATAAAGAGGTCTACGGACTATACAACATACAAATAAATAATATTTATACATCGCCCAAGCAACTGCAGGGTTTTTCATTTAATGCAAGTTTGGAATCTATTAACAAATTTAAATGAATAAAGTTGTTCGTTAATGAATGAAGTATATCAGAAAATTATAGTAGATTACTAGAGAGGGTATTATATCATAAGTTTGTGCCAGATTGTGTTTCAATTTATGTCTTTATTCTGGCTTTAACAACGGCATCAGCTGATCCAACAAGACGCGGAACCCGCTGGCCAAGTGGAGTAGCGGTGAGGGGACTGCGGGTGAAGCTGGATTGCAGGGAGAAAGAAGACAGTTTTTAATTTTTGAACCAACAAACAACATTGTTGACATTATTGACAAGCAGCAGCAGCGACAGCACCAGCAGCAGTTTTTGAAGCCTGGACAATAGCGTGGAAGGCAAACTGCTGTTACATTTGGGTCCCAAAACAATATGCTTTTTATGATGGTCTCTCCATCTCTCTCTCTCTCGTTTTCGCTCTCTCTCTTTCTCTCTCTCTCTCTCTCTGAAGTCTCCTCTTTCTCTGTCGTCTGCTTGCAAGCTCTTGGGCATTATTTGGGCAGCTGCCGACCTTTAAGTTACGTTCGTCGTCCTTGGCTGCTGTATTTTCTGTGTTGACCACTTTTCGTTTGCGTTGGAGTTTGAGTTGCACATAAAATATTTTGGTAATTTCAATGAAACTTTTACAAATCAAGTTTACATTAGAGGAGCGACTGCTCAATTTGTTAGAGAGAGATGAGTTTCATGTTATATAAGCGAATACGATAGTAAATAATTTAATTATACGTTCCACTATTACATAATACATTAATGCCGATTACCAGATTAATGAGAGCTGTGACGATAACACTGATGCCGAAACATTTATCCAGCAATGCTATACATATTAAGATTTTCAGGTAATACAAGAATCAACAACTGAATCATCTACGACCTATCAGCCTACTACTCACATTCGCGCAACTTTTCAAACAGCTTCCACTAAAATGCTTTAAAAATTAACTAGGTAACATTAGTATGCATGACTTCCAATTTGGAGACTTTTGTGAAACACCTGAACAGCTTTCAAATTCTAATTCAAAATTCATACATATTTTTATTATTATTATTATGATTGGGGAAAAAGTTAGCACTGCGACCTATAAGGTCTATTGTGCGCCCTTAATGAGCCTACAGCTCTTCCATCAATCCCAACTTCTGCACGAATGCTAGAATCTTTGTTGGGTTGAGGGTTTCTACGTCCTTGGGCATCATGATATGCTGCCCTAGGATGCTGCATCTTTTCCTGATTAAGGCGACGCGTTCTGCTAGGATGTGCGTCGAGGATTCCTCCTCGTATGCGCAAAACCTGCATACATTGCTGCTATAAATACCTTAGTTAGGTGACTTCTCAGTCTACAATGTCCTGTCAATAGACCTGTGATTATTCTGAGTCTATTCTTCCCCAAGGATATCATTTGCTTAAATCGCTTTTGATTATAGCCACTTAGGAGACTTCTGGCTTGTCGGAGTCCTGGTGTCTCTGCCCAGCTCCGTTCCCGCATCTGTCTTTCTTCGTCCCTGATTTGTAGCCCTATTGTGTGTCTTCCTACACCACAATACGGTTCAGGGCCTATAATGGATCTCTCTGCCCCCATTCTTGCTTGCTTGTCAGCCTCTTCGTTCCCCGCTATGTCCCTGTGACCCGGAACCCATCTTAGGGTGAGCCTATTGTGTTTTCCGAGTTGGTCAAGCTTGGATCTTACTTCGTGGACTACTTTAGATGTTATTTTCGTCCCATTTCAAGCATTTATTGCTGCTTGACTATCGGATAAGATGGATATATCCGTATTTCGATGGTATCGTTTCAGGTTAAACTCCGCATATCTCCCTATCACACACACCTCAGCTTGAAATATGCTAATGTGCTTTCCAAGGGACTCATGGTATGATACCCGAGGACCCACCACTCCAAGACCTGTGCCATGTGTGGTGATTGATCCATCGGTGTACCATTTTATGGTGTGCGGTTTCATAGGGTGGACTTCGTTCAGCGTCGTCCTGGTGATGGAGTCAAGGCTCCTCCTGTAGAGGTCAGCCCTAATCGCCTCATGAGATGTGTTGTCAAAGGCGCCTTCTATGTCTAGAAAGGCGCACAATGCTACTTCCATATTGGTTGTTGCCGCATTTAAGGTGCGTCGCAATTGGTAGAGTGTCCGTGGACCTGCCTGCTTTGTATGCATGCTGCGTTGGATGCAGCGGACTTTGCCTTAGCAAAGTGCTTCTAATTTTAGTCCAACCGGCTTTTCCAATGTTTCAATAAAAACGATGTTAAGCTGATGGGTCTGAAGGACTTCGAGTTGGTGATGTCTTTCTTCCCTGCCTTGGGGATGAAGACCACCCCTACCATTGAACTACGGAAACTCATCCTGGAACACTTCAAAATCGGATATTCAAATCGCCAAATAGCTGAAATGGTCAATCTAAGCAAGTCAACTGTGTATAACATCATTCGGCGCTACGTCGACGAAAATCGGTTAGAGAGCAAGGGCAGAAAGGCACCAAACAAGATTTTCACCGAACAGGAAGAGCGGAGGATCATCAGGATAATAAGCCAAAATCCCAAGCTATCGGCTACAAAACTGACTCAACAGGTCCAGGATGAAATTAGGAAATAGTTCTGTGTGGATGTAAACATAAATAACAGCGTCAAAGTTGCCTTCGTATTAAATAGTGGTTTTGAAAGGTGTTAAGTGAATATAGACACGCGTCTTACCCTCTTTTATTCTGCTGAACTATGTATATGTTCTTCGCATTCGAGCACAAGTACCATTGCAACAAATGGCTTTATTCAGATCTCTCACTTCCTCTATCTCTCTCTCTCTCTTTCTCTTTTTATCCCTTTCCTTTCTTTATCTCTTTATGTTTGTCTTGCTAATTTGTACTCTAGTCTTACTTGTAAATTGGCAAATATGCAATCAGCTTGGCAGAGACGCTTTGCACTATTCTAAGCCAATAAAAATCATTTAACGCTTACGCCACACACTCTAACACCCTAAGAGGCATACCCATACACACACACACGTACATACATAGTTATACACAAGTTTCGCAGACAGATATCAAAACGCATCAAAATGTTGCGCTAAACTTTATTCACAGGCTGCCACAGCCACAGGCATTGAAATATGAAATAGAAAATGCATTTGAAGTAGCGCAGAGTTCCAAAGAAAATGCCAGAGTAAAAAGAGCTTATGGCTAGAGGAAGGCTTGCTGACAGCAGAGAGAGAGAGAGAGAGAGAGAGAGGGAGGAGAGAGAGAGACAGCGAATTAGAGAGAATGGAAAAATGTTGAGAGTGCTCCAAATGAAATGCAGAATACATAGAATGAAAATATGATAATAAAAACCCACCCATAGAGGAAATCACAAGAACCAGACCGATGCTTAAATACGGTTTAAAAAGTCACATCTCACATCGTAACAACTATATATGTGAATGGGAACTATTTATAGTATAGTATTTATATATATATATATATATATATGTGAAACCCTTTCTGAAGCTTAACAAATAGAAATGACATTAATCACATTTATTTGTAGTTATCCATGTATTTTATCGCCTCGATATCTAAATCACTGCTCTAATGAATTTCGTTGTAATTCTCATTATTAGGAAAACATGATATTCGATTAATATTCGATTAAATCGATTAATTGTCGATGATGTGATACCCTGTAATCAATACGAAATATATGCAACTTATGCAGAAAAGAGTCACATTAATTCTTAATTTGATGTTTCCGAATCGGAGTCTCAGAAAACTGTATACTTTTTGCTATATATACCATTGCTAACTTATGTTATCTTTTATCGATGACAACAATTGCAATTTATTAAACAACATTGGGTATTTACGCAAATAAACGGTATCTGCAGTGACATAAGGCATGATGAAGTTAATATGGCTAGTCAGTGTAGTAAACGCCTAACTGGCGTTGGGCGAAAAATGTTTATCCTTTTAGCTTCGGCTTCGACAACGTTGCGTACGAAATGTTATTGTTAAATGTTAGTTTTGTTACGCAAACACGTACACAGACAGATTTACCAGCATACACACCCACCCACACAGCAACCCACACACACACGCACACACACACAGAGATAGTTGTGAAAATATGAATAGCCAAAGTCGAAGTCGGCCATATGTTCGCCTCGAATGTATCCCAGAAAGCTGTCGATGGTTGGGAAATGTTGCAAGTGTTTTGTTTGTTCTGCTTGCTGGCAATGGGGGTGAAGGGGTGGAATAGATTACCACCCGCTCCTTCATACTTGTTAGGTGGCAACGGCAGTCAAATGGCGAAGAACTAATGGGAATTTGTGCTGTCTGGTTTTTGGGACACGCACGTCTTGAGCTTAAGCTGCAATAAGCGTGACTGCAACGACTCCAGCGGCAATTGCGACTGCAACATTGAAATGCAGTTTTCGTGGCATAGGCGTCAACAACAATAGCAACAACAACAATAATATGTTATATAATAATATTAAGGCTGCCAAATGGCCATCAAAATTTGAATGCACGAAAACTGCCAAGTTTACAACGGATTTGGGTTTGTTGCAGAGCCGTCTCTAAGTTTGCCACATGTTGTGGCTGCGAAAGTTTTTAGTAAAATGCCAGCGGCCACCTAAGGGAGATTGGCAAGGAGGATGCGTTGAATGTTCTGTTAGTGCAACGAAAACATTACGGTTAACTCCACAGCAAATTCCACTCATGTTTTGTTGGTTGCATGCGGCATTTGTTTGTTTATTTATATGTTCTTAGTTGCATGTGAGTGTATGTGAACGCTGGAAAATATAAATGCAAGGCGTGCGCCACACAAATGTTGCTCACTTTTTAGAGTTTATGAATATGCAACAAACAGCCGCAGCAACTGGAATATCAACAAACAACAGCAAAACAAAAACATGAACAATGCACACAGCGCCCAGCAACGGCTTATATGTTTATTTATTGCGTGTATATTGGTTTATTCGCTGGAGCCCTGCGGCCGTTTGGCGACTTTTGTTGCAAGCACAATTGTGCACGCCAAAAAACTGCAGCGCACTGTAGGGCACAGCATGATCAATCCGAGAGTTGGCTTTAATGTAGCTAACACAAGTAGCCATTGTTAATAAGCAGTCACGCCCATCACCGTACCCACACAACCCCACCCTCCCCGTGTCAGTCCACTGTGTTTGCGCCGAAAAATAGACAAGGGGCATGAAATTATCAACAATGTTTTATATTTTCGCTTACGAAGCATAAAATCTATATCAGAGATGCTGGGACTGTTAACGTTGCAATCCCTGGTTGCCGCTTGATGCCCAGCAAATTGAAACTGTCAAGTGCAAGTATGCGAATAATAAATAAATTCATTTTCAACATGTATAAATATTTTGTATTTTGCGTTAAGCGCGAATTTACTGATTGAATTGACTATAACAAACCAATTTTAGAATAGAGAGAATATTTTTATAATACTAAGTAATACTAAGACTGCAACTCTGTACGTATTAATCAATCGATACCAATGGTGTGATCATCAGCTTGAAAAGAAAGAGAGTAGTCCTTGTGAAAAAGGTAAGGTAAGCAGACGAGTTTCAACGGTTTTGACTGCTACAGTTTTTATGGTTATGTGCAAATGCATGTAGCAGGCAGAAGAAGGCATCTCCGACCCCATAAAGTATATGACCAGGATCAACCACCGAGTCGATGTAGCCATGTCCGTCTGCGAATCTCAGAGACTATAAGAGCTAGAGATTCAAATTGTCTGTATTCTGTATGTATGCATGTATGTATGTATGTATACGCCAATTCCAATTAGGATCAGAGTATATTGTAGCGAGCTCTCTCGAATACAGCATTCTTACTTGTTGTGTTTGTTATTTAGCAGAAACCCTATAACCCTATAAACCCAATAAACAAATAATAAGATCGCGCAATGAAACCAACGGATAGTTTACATCATTTATTATGTTTTTGTTTGAAGAACTTTTTTTTTATAATAATGTAAGTATGTTGGTATCCTAATTTCTCAATTTGCTCAACAAAAAATATAAAAGCTGTAAGTATCATATAGTAAATATCGGTCAAGTTATTTCAGATGCACAAAAGGAGAGAGACTATTACTTCAGCTCTTTGAGACATATAACCTAATTTTTGCTCTCTTTGTTTTTGTATTTGTCAAGTCTTGCATCAAATGTTTTTATATCCTGAAACCAATAAAAATGGCTAAAAGGATATAATGAAGTTATGCAAAAGCATGTAATAGGCACATCAATGCGGCTCCAACCCTATAAAGTATAATTCGTTTGAGACTATAAGAGTTAGAGACACCAACTTTGGAATATAACATCTCACATATCATATGCAGATCAAGGACTAAGAATATTTGAGTTTATCGATAACAGTTTCCGTTTTGCGAATATCGATCAAAATAATTTTTCGATAGCAATGAAAACCCAATTAAAAAAATACAGCCTATTGTCTAGCAGCACTAAGCAGACGTATAATATTCCCAGACATAATATTGATCGACCTTATAACTTTTATTGAAATCGGAAAGGAAATACAGATTTTGTAATTCAAGAAACATTTTCTTGTTGTGCAAATTACTATAACCATGCTATCCTCTAGTTATGTTGTATTCGCTTGATTATTCTAAGTTATTGTTTAACTTTACTTAAGGTTAATGTAGAGCGTGTCTTTAAGCGACAAGGGCAGCAACAGCAGCAGCAGCTGTGTGGTTGAAATGCGGATGTTAAGGACTTTATTCGGTTCCCACTCGCACAGTTGATCCTAAAACAAACTATTCAATCACCGCCAGAGCCGGCGAGTCAACGTCATTGCCAATGCATTAAATGAGAAATGTAGCAAAGTAAACATGCAGCTGCCAGGATGCTGGGCTCTAGGTTGCTGTTGGGCAGGATGTGGGTACGTGTGGCACATTGGGTAAAATTTGGACGTCTTCTGGCTGCTGCAAAAGCAGTCAATCAGCGAGCAGCAGTCAGCGCAAAAGCCCCAAAAAGAAAAACAAATTGACAGGGAAAGTAGTCAGGAAAAATAAATAAAATGCTACAGCGTTTAAAAACAGACGAAGCGTGCAGCTAAAATCGGAGTTGAAGTTGGAGTTTGGAAATGTTGCAGACATGTTGGCAACACTTGCCGGTCGTACAAGTCAGCGCCACGAATGACGAGCAGCAGTTGAAAACTGTGTGACAAAAACAAATCACTTTAGATTTATTTGATGAAATTGTTTGATGATGTAGAAAAGGATTAGCGTCAATGATATTTGTGTAACGCCACAGGGCGCCACAACTGTATAACACGCTGTGCAATGCCACAGCTGCAACAACACTCGCTGGCAGATCTCGCATCGCAGCACAAATGTGATTCAAGCTGACAACAAGGACGACTACGCTGGCGGAACATGACAATAATCAATGATGACTGGCTAACGGGTAAGTGGCAAGTGCCAGGCATTAGCTTTGTCAAAAGGTCGCTTCAAAGTTAACTGAAAAACTAAGCAGCGCTCCATTAGAGCAAGATGAACTTAAGAATCAGACAAAGTTAATAAATAATGCAGATTGTTGCTGCTAATCATCATACTCTGATTTCGAATAAACTCAGTCAAAACTTTAGATGTCCGCCGATTACCTCCGGTGAACATGGGTATGATTGATTGAGATAGGCGTAGGCATACAAACTAAAATTAAAATTCATCTTTAGACCTATTTTTTCCTGTATAGTGGTCCGATCCGGTTAAATCAACTTGAAATGGCCAAAACATTATATATATTTTCAGAAACATTTTTAGTTTCATAGAAATCGGTTCCATTTATCGCCAGTGAAAGGTTACAAAATAAAAAGTAAGGCCTTAATTATGCGATGAGGAAGATAAACTCTTTTGATTGTCTGTGAGATGACTACACATTTAATTACATTTCACATCATATAAGTTAAGACCAGGTTTCTTACAGATAGTGAAAATGATACTATTAGACAAATGCTTTGGGTTGTACATGTAGTATGTATATAATATAATATATTATTTTATTATTTTATATATTATAATCACAACACGGAGGCTTATCCCCGACAAGCTACTTAAGATATGTTATGGCTGCCTAACCCTACTTAAATCGGGTCACATCTTCAGTTTCAGCCTAAGCATTAGCTGCAGCGACAACCCTTAACCCTTCCGTTACACCCCGTGGCTTGACCCGTCTCAAGTTTTTTGCAGCCATCACTTTTGAATTATGTGAGAAATCGCTGGCGAACGATAAACGAATATGTGTACGCAGGAGTGTATGTGTGTATGTGTACTTGGTTATTCCTTTTGATATAATCGGCGAGGCATAAATCTCAAGACCTGCCCGGCTGCGGCAATTTACGGCAGGGCCGTAAATTTTTATAAATGTCCTTGTAAATAAACTCGCAAATATGCTGATTTAGCATATTGGTGATATATGAATGCGCATTGCCTCGTGGGCGTGGCACCATGTCTGTGGTTTATGCCAGCTGGAGGGGTGTGTGCATGTGTGTGTGCGTGCTTCATGTGTGTGACAGTTTTATTGTGCGCTTTCCTCCATCTTTCATGGCATTTCAAATATTTTATATTTTTTATTGTATTTCCCTTTGATTTTGGTCTAATTTTTTGTTTGTTTTTGTTTCAGCCTGTGCCCCAGGGCAAAGCATATATGTTCCAAATAAGAGAGCTCTACTTGAAGATACCTTGTACCTTTGTGTTTACACAATCTTAACTAAAAACGCGCTAATATAGCACACATTGCATTGAAAAGAAATCAACATCCGTATCTGCGTATGCTATTCGAAATTTGTTATTTGCATATTAAGATTGGCGACTGCCTGAAGAACTTTCCTGAGCCGGTAAGGACACCATTTTTTACGTATTTTTAATGGCTACAGGGTATGGTAGGTTAGGTTAGTTTAACGGTTGCCGACCAGAGAGAGAGAGAGAGAGAGAGAGAGAGAGATTAATAGAAAAAGAATAAGAAGAAAACTAAACTACCAAACATGGCTACAGCGGGACTCGAACCCGCTACTTGATTTCTCGTATAAGCGATATGAATGTGTTTTGCACACGGAATAATGCAAAGACTCAACGACCATCCAGCCGGCCAGGGTATAGTAAAAACAAGTGATAAATAAAAATAAAATTTTATTTTGCATTAACTTTTGTTGTAGCTGTCGTTGCGTTGCATAAACAAAAGCACATGTGTAATAAAATTTATGCACATAAACAGACGAAACAACAACAACAAAAAAAACAACAGCTACACAGTCAAAAGCAAGTAAATATTTCATAAAGTCGCCATGAAGTATGCAATGGTTTTGTCAGTCTTCATACCATGATGCAATTGAAAATGTGTAAAGGGGGGTATAATGGTTTTATGTAATTGTATGTAACAGGCAGAAGGAAGCATCTCCGACACCATAAATTAGATGTATTCTTGATCAGGGTCAACAACCGAGTCGATACATGAACTCGCGGATCACAGAGACTATAAGAAAAAGGGATTCAAATTTGGAATATAGCTTCTTGCATACCCGTAGCAGATCAAGTTTGCTTTATTTTATCGATAACTGCCTCCGTTTCTTGAATATCGATACGATTTCCGACAGCAATAAATGTCACCATTTTTAAGGTAGAGGCTTCTAACAAATGCATATCATGCACATGCATATTATTGATAAACTGCCCAAATTTACTTAAGATCTCATATTGATCTAATTTCTATTAGCAGTTGCAAGCATTTTCTGTTTGCATTAGTACGTATGTATGAATGTATGTATGTATGTATACGCCAATTAGGATCAGTTTGGACTTGTGCATGCGATGCATTCGTTTCTTTGTTAGTATACTTGCTATAAGAAATCAGTGCACTCGCAGATCTACTCACATTTGGGTGCAAACATTTTTAAGGAGAAGTTTTCCAATAAAACTATCATATATTTAACAGCTTTGTTCGGGGTATATCGTAGTCGAGCTCACTCGATTACAGCATTCTTATTTGTTTTTTTTTGTTATGTAACAAAAACAATAGTAGGGCAATAGGAGCTTTGCGGAGACGCATATTAAATGCTTATAAATAGTAAGACCCAGCTCAGCCACAGAACATAAATAAGAATATTAGCAGTATACCCTCTCTCTGTCTAAGATCAGCTTCTGCATACTTCATGAATGCGTCCAGATGAATTTAATCTGTGCTTATGCACAATAAACTGATTCTTGATTTGTGTTTTGCAGACTAGGTTTTGGAAAAAGTTGAAGCTTTAAATTTGAAATTTAAGTTTTAATTTACCAAAAAGAAAAAGTCATCATTATAAATCAACAGACGGACAGTCAGACATTAAGATATTGTGTATATATGTACATACATATATCATGTGCTATAACCCAAAGCTAGAATAGAGTCAGATGAATGCGTCAACTGTTCAAGTACATATATCTGAATATTATTTAAAACTTTATGTTTCTCTTGTAACCAATTGCAGCCATCCATTTGATTGTGAACACTCGTGCATAAACTGCATTTTGGCATTTTGGCTGCAAATGCATGCGGGCAAATCGGTACCGAATGCGATTTGCAGACTAAATGCATTTGGCTACCACAAAGTGACCACTAAATGCCAAATGCATTTACTCCAGTATTCACAAGGAGAGATTCACAAATGACATGGCGAAATATGCACAGTGCTCGTTTTAGCCACGATAAAGCATTATTACAATCATTGAATAAGCAAATTTCAATTCGGTTGAATTATAATGAACCTGTCTATCAGCGTATACAATTAGAAAAAAGTGGACAACTATTCGGAAGATATTAGAAAAACGTACGAAATCCAGTTGTTAAAATTCAATATAGAAGCTCGACCTATACAACATATGTCTAGATTCTATTTCTTGTTATCGATAACTGCACTTATGCATTCTAGCTGAAAGCTGACGTCAATCGATTTGAAATAGCCAATCAATGTAATTTTTAATCAACTTCTTAAGAATCGAAGCCAATTATTTCTTATGTGCCTAATAAACATATATGTAAGTCAGTCATATGAGCAACTCCCTATGTTATCGATAACTGCACATAAGCATATTAGTCGCCGCTTATCGACTTAGGGGAGCCAAGCAAAGTTATTTTCCTGCAAGTTTCACATATTTGTCACCAGCTTAAATTCAACCAAATTTATATCCATTCAATACACAGCGGGCGTTTCGTTAAAATTACTCCTTTATGTTATTTTCTTTGACTATCTCCTTCTACCATTCGCAGTGCAATGCTGTCTCTGTCTGAGCGTGCCACACACTCCCATCACCCCACTTTGTGCTCGAGCCTGTGCTGCAGAATTGTAATTTTTGCTCACTTACAACCGTAATTTGTGTAACTTTTTCATGTAATGTGCAAATTTATGGCACAAATTTCGCACAGCAACGCATGTCTGTGTGTGTGTGTGTGTATGTGTGTGCGTGTGTATGGGGAACAAAGCGAAAGTGAGTTTAACTGGCAGACAACACTGTAGGTACAATACCCAATGCTTAAACAGGTGTAGCTTAACGATAACTCAGAAAACTTATCGACACTTTTATGGCATTCTCATATCGATAATTGAACTCTGGCAGCTGTATATTATCGATCGATTTCATTTGAAGTCTTTGTTTTTCCCAATTCCTCTCATGTTAAACATTTTATTTTATGATGCCATAACAAAAAGTTAAGTAAGTATTTCTCTGGTTAGGTTTTGAGATATGCTTAAGTACAGACTGTGGCAACTCTAGCTTCTGTTGCAGCTTATCGACAGCTCTTTACATCCATCGAAATATTGCTTGCATTTTTCATAGGGCGCAGTTGCTGAATCCGTATTTTGGGAACGATTCACATTCGCAATCCCAAACTCAAATACATTTGTAGCAAAGTGCCCACATGGCAAATATATTTTAAAGCCACAAGCGATTGTGCCACAAAAATGTCGCTTCAATTGCACTGTACCACCCCCTCCACCCATATTGAGTCCTCATTTCTGGGGACCTGATCCGCTGCAGCTCGTACCCCCAAAAGTCAAAGTCATCGTCATTGTCGTTCGCGACTGTGGCCATAATTTACAAGTGGCTGGCGCGTACCAATTGGCTGCAGTGCAACCGCCTCCGTCTTTCCATCCCACACAACACATATACATACATATGTATGTATGTGAGTGAGGCGCTCATAAATTTGTGTGTGTGTGTGTGTGTTCGGCAAATGTTCTTTGTCTTTGGCAATGCTGTGGCAATTTATGGCCGCTGGCAATACTGTCAGTGTAAGAGGTTAATAAAGTTTTATAATTTTGTCAAGTGTTAACTGTGGATGATTTTTGGGAGCGCTCTCTAAAGCCAGCTGTTTTTCCATAAAGCCGCGTCGCATACATTTCAACGCCCCAAACGCAAACATATCTTAAATTTTCAAGTGTACTCAAAAACAACGAAAATCAAAAAAAAAAACAACATACTTTGGCAAGACTCCATTCCGGACACAGGCTCCGCTCCGGCTTCGGTTTCGGCTCCGGATTCAGCTCCAGCCCGTTGTTTAGTCTGGGTGCCTTACCATTGCCGTTGAGTCGTAAAATGAAAGCGTAGCAGCTGCCCGAGCGCAAACGCATCTATCAAAAATTTATTTTTACTTCATACAAAAATTAAATTATATAGTCAGTCGCTCAACTTGATGAATAAGTAGCCGTAAAAATGTGAAGTCCGACAGGCAGTGAAGATTGCTGCGCAGTTGAAACTGCCAATTGCCGCACGTCAGCATCAAAATCAATCTAATTTCATTAAAGTCAGCCAACATAAAATGGGAAATGGAAAATGGAAAATGGAAAACATCCTACGTTGGCCGCGCCAAGACAATGGCTTTACTGTTGCATTCTGGGCGTTGCTTTGATCTGTGCTGTGAGCAGCTTATTGAAACGCAAAAAAATCGTTGAGCTCATTTGGCTTCTCGAAGTCTTAATACTCTGCTTATTATTCCAAAATTGAATTGAATGAAATTCTCAATAAATAACTAACCAATCTGTTTAATTGCGTTTTTTTTCAAAAAGGAAAAATTTGATAAAAAAATTGCTTTTAAATCCGAATTTTATTTTCAAGGTCTTACATAAATTTGGGTCCGATGCCCAAATTCAAATAACATTTGAATGCTTTTCCCTTGAAAGGTGAATCAATCAATCAATCATTAGAAAGAATGAATTTATTTCTTTTGTTCATAGTATTCAGCAGACGAAATCAATTGTTAACAAAAATAATTATTTAGCTGAATAATAAAGGCGCTTACTAAACTGCACTCTTGCCAACTTCAGATGGCTGATGAGCATGCCAGGCTGCAACACTGTACGCTTCAGTTGCTAAATAAATATGTGGGGGATGCTATGAAGGGCGAAAGGTGTGTGTGTGTGTGTGCGTGTGTGTGTGTGTGTGCGCGTGTGTGGAGGGAGGTTGACGCTAATTTCTCAAGCACGACGTTCGCATAATGTAAGTCTCGTGTTGGAGCCCAAACATAACTCACGGCAAACACATGCAATAAAGCATTTACCGTTTCTTCTTTTCTTTTGGGCCCTCTTCAATGCTGCTAATGACACGCCCACGCGACGCACATCCACCTCCACACACACGCACACACATGTATGTATACTCCATTGGTACCAGGGCAGCCATAAATTCAATTCAATTCGACCAGCAGCTGCTGCTGTTGAGCTGAGTTTCCAGTGATTTTCTTAATGCAGTGTTCTAAAGCCAATGGAATGAGAAAGGGTTTCCATTTCTTAAGTGCTTGAAGGTGGGGGTGGATGGGAATTAATGCATGTGTTGCCCTTTCACCTGCCTGGTCTAATAAATTTTCACAACGCAAAGGCGTCGCCATTTTCAAGGCGGGCCGTAACTGATTTTTGAATAATATTTTACTTTCTGCTGAAATTTATCATGTATGCGTAGGTGCGACTGAATGTGTGTGATGCTAGGTGGTTGTTGCCACCCCGCCTGCCCATCACTTTCAGTCGCAATTGCCTGAAAAATTACCGTGTCTGTATGAAACGCACACACGCACGCTTTGGCATTAAATCAAATTTCCCATGGCGTGTAATTAGTTGGCAGAGAGTCTGCCAAAAGCATAGGCCTTGGCTAAGTAAGTTGCACCAGATTTAAGGATCATCTGTTCTAAAAATGCGCCGAAACATTCGTCGACATATCGTCGACCGAATCCTCCAAATTTCACAAAATTGAAAATTCGAAATTCTTAAAGTTGTCCGACTTGGAATATTGGTTCTCGTATACCCTACGGGTATCAATTTTGCTTTATTTTTATCGATAACTGCCTCCGTTTCTCGAATACATATACATTTCGATTTCCGATAGCAATAACAATTTTGAAGGCAGAATCTAATTAATACATAATATACATATGCATATTTGTGATCCACTACTGAAATTCCATCAAGGTCGTATAAGAAACACCCAAGCTATGGTCGAAAGTAGATTCTCATATTGAACTCCTTTCCATCAGCAAATATGCGAGCGCATGTGTGAGAAAGAGATGGCATGATAATCGACACAAGCGTCAATATGTTTTTGTATATATTCTGCAGAGCCCCGTTACCTATAATTGCGTGTACAAATAGATGTATGTTTGTATGTACATATATGCACTTATTTGTAGTCAGCCAGTTCGGGTCTGTTCGGGTCAGTTCGGGTTAGCTCGGGTCAGTTCGGGCTTGTGTATAACAATATGCGTTGACTTAGTTTTATTGAGCTCTGCCGTCCCTCTGCCTGCCATAAGAAAGGAGTGCAATTGAATACCTTCTCACATTTGGGTGCAAGACTCTTCAAGTTAACCACATTCAAGTTCTGCAGAACAAGGTGCTAAGGGACATCTCTGGTGCTCCACCCTATGTGCGCAATATGACGCTGCACAACGACTTCTGGGAGAAAAAGGGATCTCACTACTACAACTAAAGGTAAATCTTTTTATACTTCTTCATATCCAAAATCAGTGAGATGCTGAATTTGTAAAAAAAAAAAATCATTCGGAAAAGAAATTCATTTAATGTGGCATCATCCTCATCATTCCAGACGCACCTGTATGTACATTTTATGAATCAGATGAAATGAAAAAAAAAACAAAAAATGTTTCTGTTGCACCCAGCGATGGACGAGCTTGTTTGTAATACACATGCGAAAGTTGTCAACCGTTTGTCAGTTTTGTCAGGTGGCACTTAACACATTTCTGTTGTCATGTCCAATGCGCGGGTCTGTCATTTCAAATCTCAGCGTTTATTTATGTTCGATTAAGACTCTGATTCATTTCGGGTGGCACCGCATCCCCAAGTTCGCACCGGTTCCGGTTATGTGCCCCATATGCACAATGCAACACTCAGAGGTACATATCTCACGTTCCATTGCCCAATTCGAGCTGGCGTTTATGTCCACAACGCACAGTATGACCAAATCAACATTTTCCGGTTAAGAATTCTTATTTATTTTTATATATTATATATATAATTACTAAAAGTGAAACAGAGAACTTAAATGAGATTTGTTAAAAATGTACAAAAACAATATTATTTTTGAGTTGCGGACTGACATTAATATGTAAACAGATTAGCTTCGATCTACAAGATATCGGTTCTTCTAATTATATGTTAATTCATATTATTGGGTGAGCTAATAGTCTTTTCCAAGTGCTGTGTGGTTCCACAGTGCGAAAGTTACTCTAATGGCACAACAATACATCGTTTGCCATCCACAGTTCCATCTTGAATGGCTGATTTCCTCCATGTTGCTGTTATTGTTGCTGTCAACGCCTTGGCACAGGTGTTACATTCGCCGGGGTTTTCATTTGTAATGAGTACAGCGGCAGTAAGTAGCACGTACCACGCATTGGCATCATGAATGTGTGATTGTGTGTGTGTGTGTGTGTGTGTACAAAATTCGCACCCAAGTCCCTCACACGCACACACACAGGTCACACAGGGACAACAGGGACAACGGGAACACCGATACCCCCCCTTTACACAAATGCTTGAAATAATCTGTCATATGTTCTCGGCATGCCCTCCTTGAAATCGCATTGTGTACATCTGTTTTTAGCCAACCCAGAATTTTTGAAACAAAAATGGTTCTTTGGGCTACTGTTTAAATATAAAAGTAAAGATCCTGACTCTAGTTCATTGGTCTTAGTTATTTAGTTCAGTTTATATGTTTCGGCTTAGTTTGTAAAATGTTTGAGAACATTTTTTGCTTTTGACTAAATGGAGAAAGCTCTGATTCTGAACTTCAGTTCAAAATTGTAATATACTGATCTTAAAGTAGTTTCAATTAAGTTCCTTTAAGAAACTCAGGAATAATTGAATAAAATGTCAGCGCTTCAAATTTTTCAAATGACCGAAGCTGTTTACCTGTTTTATGTTTATCAGTCTGCACGTCTTATTCTTATGGCTTATAGTTCAGTTCCCCTACCACCCCTGCCCATGCCCGCCACTCCTAAAACCAACCACTCTTGAGCTGTAAGCCAATTTAAGTGACACATCCTGTTGGTGTTCTTGTTCTTAGATCCTTTACGCACCAGTCGTTGCCAGTCGTGATCACATTTAATGCTAAGGTGCTGCTTACCTTTTGCTGCCTGTTGTCGTTGTGAATGTCCCTAAAGTCAATTAATGATTTTTTTCCAAAGAAATAGTTGTTATCTTACAATAAAAGGAATACATCTGCATGTATGTATGTATGTATATACACTCTGCTCCAATTCCTTTCGATTCGAAAGCAACTAACAAGAGGCGACTCTCGACGTCTAGGTAGACGCAAGTGAACGGACAAATTCCGGAATTGCCCCGTTAGGCTTACAATATACCATCTCGCTTTCTCATCGAACAATTAATGAGGTTTAAGCCTAGGTCCAAATATGGCCATATTTGGCATAAGACAATGCTGAATTTCCGTCATGCATATTTGTGCACAAAATAAATAGTTTTCATTGCTAAAAGGAAAAAAGATACTATTTTGAGTACTTACTGTTGTTGTTGAAAGAGCTGTATGGGTCACAAAATCACAGCAACTGTATATAGAGTAATGTCTGGGACAACCTTAGCGGACTGACCACATCTTGAGCAACTTATCCATGCCAGCCAGGGCACAGCACAAGGCACATTATCCTTAAAAGCTTGTAAGACGTTGTGGCCAAGTTGTAGCAAAGTTAAAAGCAACTAAAATAGACACCTGGGACAATGAGGGACAATGTGGTGGGATAGGGCACACAGGTAGCTGCACCGTGCATCAAAATGTATGTGTGTGTGTGTGTGTGGCGGTAGGGAAGTGGGCGGTTCGCAGGTGTTGTGTGTAGTGGCTCAGCGAGTGGATATTCCGGCTAAATAAGTGGAGCTCAGTGCAGCTCGTTGGCCAATCCAGTGCCACAAAATTTATTGACTTTGTCGTCGTCGACATCCTTGGATGCTCTACTCCTTGTCGTTGTCACTGTGTACAGTTGCAACAAAGCCTGTAAGTGTGTGTGTGTGTGTGCCAGTATGGAGTAGAGCTGGCTGCATTTGGCAGAATGTGGCAGGATGCCGCTTACGAGCCTGTCTTAATAATTTGGCATCTTGCTAAATTAAAACTAAAGTCACAAAATGCTACTATATGGGTTAGCTTGACTTTTTCTTAAAAGGGTTGAACTATATTAGCATTGGAAGTCAGTTACTGCCGAATCCATGGAAAAAGCAGAAAACATTAGGCCAGTTTAACGAAATATTTACGTAATTTGCGACAGATACAATGAAAACAGCGATCAGTAGCACTGCATATCTGACAATCGACCTCAAAGAGGTGTTTTCTTTTCTACAAATTATTATTTTGTGGCAAACTGAAGAAAACAGTACAAGTATTCTGGTGTCAGGCTTGTGGTTCATTAAAAATGTGTTTATTTCTGGGGCAATAGTAAAAGTGCCTCTAAAATTAAGGAATCTGAATTTTAAAATATAGATTCTTGATAATGTAAGTGTGCACATTCAAATAATATTTTTTTAGGATAAATATTAAGTTAATACAGTTTTTTCTGGTTTTATAGGAAGATCGATAAATTTGTTATGAATGTTATTTACGTTTGTTATACACGCAAAAAATTGGGAATGGACATTTTGCAGTCGTGCATACTCTCACTCTGTCGACAAGAGACATCACTCTTCTTAGCGTGGGCACGTGTAATCATTAACCGAAACGTCATGTTCCATGAACCACTTCATTGCTGGAGCCACCTGCACTGCATTGTGGCAACTCTGGACGGGAGCCCCCGCCAGCCCTCCTCTGCAGGGTTGCTGACTGACGAGTCTGGTCAGTCAATGTGGAGGATGTTCGCTTCATTTATAGTTGCCATGGCATGTGAATGTTGGCCATGTCACCGACACTTGGCCACTTCAACTTTAGATGACTATGTTGTTCTTGTTGTTGTGTTTCATGCATTATTGTAATTGCAATGGCTTTTGCTTGATTTTGTTGTTGTCGTTATTGTTGTTGTAGCTGAAGTGTCCTCGTTGATGATCCGAGGGTGCTCTGATGGATGCTGATGCATCAGGTACTTTAGTGTTAAGTCATGAAAGCGATGCGAGCGAATTCTCTGCATGTGCTTCGACTGTGTGCCTGTGAGTGAGATTGTTGTTTGGCTTCACTCGAAATGTATCACTAGATGCCACTCTATTTGCCTTGTCAGAGTCAGAGTCCGATGCACGTTTGAAGCATCTATTTTCGTCCGTAGTTTTCCCAGTTACAGTTAATGCTAGAGCTAACAAAATGCTTAAATTTGTGAATAGACCGTGTTACGATTTGAGTTTATAAGAAAAGTCATCAGAAGTTTAAGTACATACATATGTATATGTACATATGTGTGTCATATTTAGATATGTGAATAAATTGTTAAACGTTGAGCGGGAGTTGAGTAAATGGCCCTATGTGCTTTTGACTAACGATATAGGCATTTCCTCAAAACATTATCATTCGAATAAGCTCAAATGATTCTAGAAGCAAACGAAAACGAATGAAATACTAGGATTCCTCTAATAAAACTAGGATTCCTCTCAATGTCTTTATTAGAGCAATATGTGTAATTCTATCAATCGTATGCAGTTGGCTTTACTTTATTTGTATTATGTATGAGTCTTTTCAAGGCTCAAAGTCTCACAATGAGGAGTTGGAAGTGATTGACAATGCTTGAAAATTGATTGCATTAGATATGAAACAATTAAACTGATTGCAAGGGGCCAGGGCACATTTTCGTGATGCAATCACAAACTTGAGACCCTGAGAAGGATTCGTTGCAGGCTTGGGCGGCTTGCGATGGGGACGTGGCAACTACTGTTGAGCAGACAGTTGACCAAAGCGACAGTTGATGAAAGCGAGGCGGCAAACCTGCTCAAACATATTGGGGCCTGCTGACAAAAGGAACACACACTTATGCAAACGGGCACCTGCCTGCCTACACACATACATATGTACATTATGTACATCTGAATGGGCACATACCTGTGAATTTTTGGGAAGCGCAATTTTTGAAATTTCCCGTCAGTCTGTTAGAGGGTAGACACATTGGAATGCCGTTAATTGTTGTCATGCCAGACGACATTGCCAAAGGGCACCGGAGTTCGTGGCAGCCAAGTCCTTTTCGGGGAGGCACCCAAGACTGACCAAGCGAGGCGACCAATACATAAAGTTCTACGAACAGTTAGAGCTGTCTTCACCTTTCTTGCTCGCTCTCTCTCTCTCTTTCTCGTTTTGTTTCTTTCTTTAGTTATTCTAAAACTTAGTTATATTTTAATAAAAGAGAATGATATGTCTTCTCTGTCCCTGTCTCTATCTCCCCCTGTCTTTCTTCTCCATCTTAGACTAGCATTTTAGATCTGGATTTCTTTTCATAATCTTCCTCTCTCACCAGAGAGAAGTAAAAGGATCTGAATTTCTCTCCAAAGAGAGATAAAGGGAATTCATAAATAGTGTATGACTCCTTGGTTTGAAGTCCCTTTATTCAGCTTACGGGAGCGCAGTTGGAATTGTTATCTTTCTCATTGTCTACAAACCATATAATACGTTTTTATCTATCTTCTTGTCTTTCTAATAGTCTTTGCCCCTCTCGAATTTCTCTCAGCAGGCTACTTTTGATTTTGATATAGGAAAATAAGTTATTTTCATTTTAACAAGATTTCAGAAACATTCCGTATAGATATTTATTTTATTATTATTTATTTTTTTACTTAAAGTGTCAAAGGTTTGGCACATTGATTCAGTCCATACGCGCTGCAGCCCAAGAGGCTGTCATTAAGTCTACCGCTTCAAGAAGCAATTTGATGGCCTGGGATCTGTCAGTGATTTCAACTGCGATGGAAGGGCTTAAACGAAACACAAACGTTTTCTCCTCATATCTGAAAGGATCTCGCCAAAGCGGCCGATGCTGTCACGTAAGCGAACTAAACAGACTTAAATCAATATAATCAGATTCGAAAACTTTTTTGGATAACGTCGTCAATGGTGAAAAAAAATACAAAAATTGTTTGTAGGTAAAATCGATTTATATTTACATATACGCATACTGTTTTTTATATTTGAAATTCTGCATGCTATTATTAATTCGTTGAGCTTCAAATTTTACCTAACGGAATAACAGCATAACATTTTAACTGTTTGTATTTATTTGTCTTATGTTATTGGAGGCTGCTACAGCTGTGCTGCTTAACAGTGCGCTGTAAACACAAACAACTGTTGAGCAAACTTGAGAGCGACGATGCTCTCGCTCTCTCGCATAGCTTGTTTTGTGCAAAAAAAAACAAAAAAAAAACATACAACGACAACAAAAGCATACAACGCGCAACTAACAACAACAACAGCAACAAGAGCAGCGCGCGTGACAGCTGCGACGTCGACGTACCCAGGCTACGCTGCCGCGACATGTTATACACTCTCTTTCTTATTGGGAAAGAGCAGTTTTTCACCAGCCGTCAAGTTGGGTCCGTGTCGCGGTCGCGTCGCTCATTGTCTTCGTCGTTGTCGTTTTGACTGTTTATTCAAATTTTTGTTAATACTCTGTTCATATGAATATAAATATAAAGAATGTAAATGTATATAGTTTATATTTCTTTTGTGGGTGTTTTTCCTTTTTTGTTATTGTGCCGTGCCTTGTGAAATAAAGCTAACGAAGTTAACTGCGCGCGTCTCTAACAACGACAACAACAACAACAAGTGCAGCAGCTGCATCAGCACAACAATAACAACACCACTTACATATGTAGGAAGCGACATCGGCAGCTGTTTGCCAGTTGACAAGCGTCGCAATCGTAGTTCTGAAATTAATTTAAAGCCAGTTAAAATAAAACAAACGCCAAAACTAAAGGAAAAGCAAAATTTACCGTTTCTTGTGTGCGCTGTATGAACGGGAGAGCCAAAGAGTGAGAAAGAGAGAGAGAGAGAGAGAGCGAGAGAGAGAAAGAGAGACGCCTTTCAACTACGTTTACCGCAATAATAATAACAACAACAAGCGCAGCAAAAAGTGTTTCAAATAATATATATATATATATATTTTTTTTTGCCTGCGCAGTTTGGCGCTCTCACGTGTTTCACGTGCGCTGACTGCGACGCCGGCCGCGGTGCGTCGCCGTTTGATAAATGCACAGAAATTCCCATGCGGCCGTTTAGTACATTTTCTACAGCTTATTTTGTGTGCGCCGGCAATGTAGTGGGCCATTCAATGACTTGGCCTCTCTACTGAAGTCGTCGTTGCTGCGTATAGAGCTAGAGAAAGAGAGTGAGAGGTGAGTAATTCTTTTTCGCGGGTCAGATCTTTTTCGATGCCCTAACGGTGATGTGATCGATGGGAAGACCGAAGAAAAAGATCTGCCGATA
This sequence comes from Drosophila seclusa, assembly GCA_035043575.1. Lineage (NCBI taxonomy): Eukaryota > Metazoa > Arthropoda > Insecta > Diptera > Drosophilidae > Drosophila > Drosophila seclusa. The sequence continues at coordinate 250,245 of JAWNMX010000377.1, read as the reverse complement.
TATAACAAATTTCACGTATTTTGATAAAATACCGCTACTAATTTTGGGAATTGTAAGCTTAAGGAAATTTAAAATTTTTATTGAATTAAGCTTCATTTTAATATTGTGCAAAGATACTGGGGAGTTTGATTCCTTGATGCCTGCTGTTATTTTTCCTTGTCTTGCATTTCGTTTCAATATCCTGCCATCTTGCATCGCCCCTGTTGGGGCACCTCTCATAGTGCACAGTGCCATCAATAAGTATGTCAACCGAGTCAACAGCATTAGCACAGCATATGTATGTGGGGGAGGTAAAGGGATACGAATACACAGACGTGAAGCATTTGTCGTCGATGTCGTCGCTCATTTGTCCCTCCCCCACCTTTGCGACGAAAAGCAACTGCCTATAAAGAAAGAAGCAGTAAAAATCCACAATACTAGTGAAAGACAAATCAAGAGAAGAGGCCTTCAGTCCTTTATGCAACACCACCCCCCGCCGCCAAACTCTCCTTCCTGTTTCGAAACACATACCCACAAACAATATACCAAACAACTCCATTGATTTTTCTTGCGGGAATACGAAAATATAAGTGCCGAGTAGTTGGTAATAGCAGTGCATAGACGTAGACTTAGACATAGACATACACATAGACAGATACATAGACATATACATAGACATAGACATAGACATAGACACAGGCATAGACATAGACATAGACATGGACATGGATATAGACAAGCTCTTCTACCCCCAAACTGGCCCACCCCCCCACCGCACTCCACTACCAACAAAGTCCTTTCTCTCACTCTTTGCGGGGGCTGTTCCGTTCGCGTCGTTGAACTTTTTGCAACATGTTTCGTTTTCTACACCCTGTATCAATAGCAATGTGCTAAATGGGTCTACACATGTGTGGGTATACACCTACATGGATACAATTCAGCAGCACGAAATTGAAACAGAAAACTTAATTTGAATGCATTGTTCAATTTGTACATCTGATGCACATTTTTTTTATTTTCTGTTTTTCAAATCGTTTTAGAATGTAACTTTAAGGAGCATTACATGTACTAAATAATATGAGATATGGTTGCCTACTAAGCCACTAACCACCTATTCCGGGGACCTTTTTTTTTAATTATGACTCCAAAGATTCGAAAAAAATATAAAGAAATTCTCTTTTTTTTTGCAACAGTTGTGTGTCATGCAGGGCATCATCCTAGTAAATCACTGACGTGTTTTTATTTCTTCTACCTTTACTTTGGCAACCAACCATACATCCCCCAAAACCACAATCTTAACCCCCCTCCCATTCCTTGCCCCACACACGCTTGATCTTGACTTGCAAAATGGAATTTATGTTAATTTGGTGCTACATTCTAGGAACCATGTCCTTTGTCTTTGTTTTGGTTTTGGTTGTGGTTTCCTCTGGTTCGGTTCGGTTCGGTTCGGTTCGGTTCGGTTCGACTCGGTTCTGTTTGGCTTGGTTTCTTTCGGTTAGTTCTCTGTTTTTTTACGCATTCCCCTGTTCCCTATCTCATTTTGTTTGGCTTGATTGTCTTAAGTTACAAATTGAGATATTTACGTTGCACTCGAAATGTTTCGCATTTCTCTATTATGGGGAATGTTTCTGGAGCTGGCTTGGCTAAAAATAATGATTGTGCTAATAAATATTCATAATTATTTTTTAAAACTGATTCAAGTATTTTTTTCTCTATTTTAATTTGATCAACTTTTCAGATTGATTTACTCTATGATTCAGTTGAAAACGCAGTGGATCTATTTTTTTGCCTGGTGCTCGATCTAGGGATTAAATATTTATTATGAAGTCTCATAAGACTTGTTCGTTGTTTTGTTCTTGATTTCAGAGATCGGATCAACAAATTTTTAATTTCGACAATTTTGGAGCTCAAATTGAAATATGAATAATGAAAACTGTAAATTGAGAATTTACATTTATCTTTTGTCTTGAGTAGCATGATACTACAACTAGGTTTCTACTGCTCTGTGCCCTTGCTCTCGCTATTTTCACTCTTGTCTCTCTCTCTCTCTCTCTCTCTCTCTCTCTTATATATGAATATGTTTTTTCTTTAAGTTGTTAAATGAAATCGATACTCTTACTCATTGTTCAATTAACTGTGCACATCGCTTAAGTGACAAGTTTTTTGTTGTACTTATAACATATCGACTTATGTTTGATCTCCCTCATTATCATTTACAGATATTACTTTTGTTGTATATATTTTAATATATTTTTACATATTTTAAATTCGTTATTTTTACATTTTTAAATTTGTAATTGTATTTTCTGCAAATTAAAAATCAATTTGATATTTACAATATTGGTATTCTTAAGAGTAAGTTATAACTTTTTCTTTTGGTTTTTTGAAAACTTTGTTTTTTCAACATTTGAAAATCGTGTTAAAACGTTTGTACTTTGAAGAGTATCTGGTAGCCGGCACCTGCCAGCCACAATATGCTTTGTGCATTTCCCTCAATTACTGGGAAACTAACCGTGTCTTTGTTTTGTGTGTGTTTGTTTGTTTGTGAGCATCATTCACCTACAGACCTTTGACCTTCCATTTTTCTCTCAGCATTGGTCAATTTTTATTGCCGACATTTTCATTTAGCATTTTCCATTAAGCTTTGATTCCATTTGCGCTGCAACGGGAAAATTTGTTGAATCTAATTGGTTTCTACTTTGGGTAAAGTTTTATTGATAAGCGGAATTTTATTTATTTTATTAAAATTGATAGAATTTTGTTTGAAGCTCAGCTGAACTGGAACTTTAAGTCGTCTACAAAACTATTATTATTTTTTTTTTTTTAAGTAATTTTAAGTAAATAGTTTCTTAATTTATATTTGCATAACAATTTTTGTCTACTCCTAACTTAAGTTAAAGAGTGTGGTGTGAAAATTACTTAATTAAGGGAAAATAAAGGCAATAAGATCTGGGAGAATATGCGCCGGCTTAGCTTGGTTAGAGATTCTTAAAATGTTTCTACGAAAATATAACTTTTTTTATTATTTAGAAAAGTCCACAATTTTGCACAAAGGTTTTAAAAAATTAATATTTGAAATTAAATTCGGAACGCGTAAAGCGCATTCACTGAAATGGGTGTCTCTTGAAAAAATGATTGCAGACTGCATGAGTTAGTTGCTCAGTTCTAGAACGGTTTCAAATCTAGAGCCTTTCAGATGAGATGGATTTTTTTAAGGTTTCAGTTTGGCATCAGCAGGCAGTGTAAATTTCAAGCATCAAATAGAAATTCGATGAACTGTGCACGCACACAACGTATGCATAACTTTGCTCGCCGCAGATCCCCCATAGTAATTGCCGGAGATTTCAACGCCTGGGCAGTAGAATGGGGAAGCCGAGTGACGAATACCAGAGGAACCTGTCTGTTAGAAGAGTTCGCATAGATCGATGTAAACCTCGCAAACGACAGGAGGCGGCTCACCTACCGTAAGGCTGGCAGAGGATCCATTATAGATATTACCCTGCTAAGTAGCTCGCTATGCAGGAAGACGACGTGGAGAGTCAGCGAGGATGTCACTTTCAGCGATCATCAAGCGATATACTTCGTAATCAATGAAAGACCAGAAAGACAGCCGCGACTCCAAACATGTGGGCCCAAGTGGAAAGGAAACCTGCTAGACGAGGATACCCTTACCGAAGCCTTACGCCATACTGTGTTTCCAGCCACCGGGCAATCTGTCGACAACATGGCAATAAGCCTAATGCGTTGCGTTACGGACGCATGCGATTTGTCCATGCTCAGGAGAAAGCCAAGCAAACGAGCAAAACCCTGCTATTGGTGGAATGAGGACATAAACCAGCTAAGGAAAGCGTGCCTACTGGCCAGAAGGCGCTCCCAACGTGCCAGGGGCCACAGAAGAGCCAAGAGGGCAGTTGAAACACAGCATCAAAAGAAGCAAGGCCAGCTGCTTTCGGGCAATCTGCGAGGAGGCTAATGTGAACCCATGGGGAACCGCATATAAGGTGGTCATGAAAAAGATCCGGAGCCAGGAGACTGTTCGGGTGACTAGTCCTACGGCTTTAGCCAACTGTTCCCCCAACACCCACGGCTAAAAGGAATAAATCCAACCCTGCAAACGGAGCTTGTTCAGGAAGTCTCAACGGAAATGGTCTTGGTAGAAGTCAAAAGAATGGGCTAATGGGCAAATCCAAGGAGTCTATAAAATACCTGGGCTCAAGGTATTTCAAGAGATTCAGCTTCCGGCCACACATAGAGTAGTCAGCCAGAAAGTAGCCAAAATGCAAGGTGCCCTCTCGCGCATGCTGCCCAATGTTGGGAGTCCTAAGCCAGGGATGCGCCAATTGATGACGAGAATGGTAGCCTCCGTCTTCTATACGCGGCACATATATGGGCAACGGCTATGTCCAATAAGAAAAGGACTTATAGGCTGAGCGCACTCTTGGAGAGCTTGGTAGAGCACATGATGGAGTCTCCGTCACACTGGAGAGATGTCCGCCAGCTCATCATAAGCACACAGAAGGATCTGAGATTATGCGAAACTCAGCGGCGAGTGACGGACAGTGCCTAGTTAGGCAGTGATACCGCCGGGTCTGGGGGTGTGTGTTGGGGTGTGTTTAGTACGCATGTATTGACATTGTCTTTGAATCGTGCATGCAGGTGTACGGGCCCCTGTATCTCCAGGAGATTCTCACCTCCATGGCGTACACAAAAAAAAAAAAAACACACACACACACACACACAAGCGTATACATGCTGGGAGAAATTTTATTTTCGGTTGTAGAGAATTTTTTGGATCAGAGCGTCGACAAGCCAGCTGGCAAAGAAAAATAATAGTCAAGAATAGCAGAAATTCAAGAGAGAAGCGTGCCGCATAGTAAATACCCTTTGTGTAATACTCTGGCTTATGATATTACTAAATACAAAAGGAATTTGTTGAGTTTGTTGATTAAAATAGTATATACATATGTATATATTTATTATGTACTTATGTATGTAAATATTTATGAATATGTGTATGAATATGTACTCTGTATATCCCACTTCTGTTTGTTTCACAATTTGCACAATTTGTGTATACCCTTTGTGGCGGAAACTTGAATAAAAACATGTCAAGTGCACTTTTCGTTGAGGCAATGTTGTGCAAAAACACCACCACCTGCCCCCGCCCACTATCCAACACCCTACCCGTCCTCGCTTTTGCTGTGGCATGGTGTGGAGTCGACTCTAGTCGAGTTGTTGTCTCTGCCTTCCACCTATTGCTGTCCACACGCCACGTTTGTTGTATTTTTTTTTTTGAGTTGACCAAGCTTATTGCCTGCCATATGCAATTGCCGTCGATTATTTTGGGCAAAGCTGACGCTGTCGTCGACGTCGACATGGCAAAGGCGTTAGCGTCGTACCTCCCCGCAAAAGCGAATCTTGCGCACAGATTTGACGCCCACTGCAATACACTGCAACAAAAAATAATCAACCGAAAGCTGTTTTGTGCAAAGCCAAGAAAACAGAAATATATTTACGGTTTCTTATAATCTGATACCGGAGGATATGGCTATAACTTCTCCGGATTTTGAGCTTGGAATCTTGAGTTAGCAAATTTAAAAGGTGGATTTTTGGTAAACCTTTTTTACTATGAACCTCCTTCCAGGATGAGCCACGCTCATCTCCAAAAAGTCAAGAAAACTATTATCTCTCTCAAGTTTAGCGCTAGTTGCACTTTGTAAAATGCGTAACACATTTTTTTTTCTTGCTCTGTAGCAAATAACTTGACTCCTCCCCACCCCTTCCCCCAACCGTATTTAATGCATTCCTCATCCAATTGAGCCACTGGCTTGGGCGGCTCTACGTGATGTTGCCCAACTTGCCCAATTTTGGACACGCGGCCAGCTTTAAGAGCGCCAATTGAAGAGCAGGCACTATGCACGGCTTGGTAAGTGGAAAGTGGCCCCCTGGCAATTGGGACAAGTGGGGCAAGTGGTGCAGGCCGCACAATGAAACCACGCAATGACATGCAATGCATACAAATTCTAGTTGCGTATAGGTGTCAAGTGCAGCTATGTGCTCTTCTAGGCCGAAACTAATGGGGCTAACTAAATGCAAAACGATTCCGACTTCGTGAACTCCTTAAATTAAAAATAACCTCTTTGCGAACTAGTTCAGTTCATTTTCAGGCGAACTGCTTCAAAGGCGACTAAGCTTTGAATCGGACTTAAAATAATTAAGCAAAGAAATATCTGTTTCCGTGAGTGGAAATCGCAAATCTTATGTGTATTCTGTGGCTTACAACAAAATTATTCATAGCTACTGAAAGAAAAAAAATTGAAAATCGGAGTTAGTTCCTTCGAAACTGAGCTTGAATCAAAGCTTCGCTGATTCTTTCAACTTTTACAGCTCATTTGGGAAACTACTTTTGATCTTAATCATATTTTGTGTTCTTTATAAAAATTATTTCACGTAAGATTCTGCCAAGACAATGTTGTATATCAAACGGATCATGACCTGAAGACACTCACGAACCACTTTCGTACCGTTTAAACGGCTACTAGTTGATGGGCTTACTGATGATTGAACTGATTGATTGCCTCGCTTATTTGAACATTGACAGTTTGTACTTTGGATTTTTATGGTTTTATTTACTGCTTGACACCAACGGTTCTAGTGTGAATGAGAAACTCGAAATTCACTTCACCATTCGCATTCATTTAGACATTTACATTCATTCAAGCATTCATGCATCGCCATTCAAATTGCAATTCAGCTAAACGAAGTGGTTTCCTAACCTGCCCAACGAACGGTCTGTGAGCATCTAACTGCGATTGAAAGCGACCCCCCGCCCTCTCCCCACTTAGACATCGGTTGTTCCTGGTAGCTGCATCGTGAGGGGCCAAAACTGTTGTACATTTAATTAATTATTTATACAAGAAAAGGTAAACGTGCAACGTGCCTCTGGCTCGACGTTGTGTGCTCCAAAAGCACGCAAGAAACAAACCAAAGCTAACAGCCCAACAGCTAGTCAAGGGATGAACATGATGGGGTGTGGCGTGGTAGGTGGCTGAAAACGACGGGGATTGTTTGGATATAGGAGCTGCATAAAGAAGTACTGTGGCATCTGTAGTCGTGGCCAAACCATTTTACGGATACATCGTTCGCAGTCGCTGTCGACGTCGTTTTTTGCATAATTGATTAAATGACTGGGCATATAACGAGCACACAGCATTCAAATTGTGTTGCCTTGCAGCATGCCACGTCAATATTCCCTCCCATCCCTCTCCGCCACACCCTCGGCTACTAAAAACATCACTTGCAGCAGCTCCACAAATGGTGAATTTATGGCTTCAAGAAAGTTAAGCAGCTACTCACCTACAGACTCTCTGTGTGTGTATGTGGGTGTGTGTAGATGTGTGTTGGAGTATGTGTTGAGTGCTGTGTGTTAAAGGTTGGTTATGGCACCGTTAAGTGTTGTGATTATTATGTAAAATGCAAAGCGCCAAAAAAAAAACAAAAACAATTTGTTCTCGAATTAGTTTCTTGCAAACATTTATGTATATACACTCGGCGAAATTCGATTAAAAATGTATACAACACCAGATTTCAAAACTACCTAAGTCAGCTTGAAGCCTCTGTCGAGAAAACGAGTCGGTAGACGACAGGCACAGTTTTAAATCATCGGCATACATTAGTACCCGAGAATGACTTAAATCGAACTGAAGATCATTTATAAATAAAGTGAATAACAAAGGACCAAGGTACTCCGGAAGTAAACCGAACAGCCAAATGGGAAGAACACAAAAACTATCTGAAGAACGTGGAATGTAAGAACAGGTTATAAAAATATCAATACCATTAATATACAATTTAACAGCAATAAACTTTATATCCATAGAAACATCTGTCATTACTATCTCTGAAGATAAATCCGCATAGATAGCAGTAAGGCCGATTTTTCTTTTTTGCAGTAAATTCTGTTCATCTATGAGAATCCATCGAAAAGTGTTTTAAACCTACCGAAAAGATCTCCAAATCTATTTTTGGTCTGCCTAATAAATCCCATCATGTCCCTCTCAACATCCCTGCGCTTTTCGCAAGTCCACTTAAGGCCTGATTTGGACTCAATCAGATCAATAATAGGCCAGCACATTTGTCGTGTGATACATTATCACACAGCCAGCAGCAAATTACATTATTTGCTTGACACTGGTCGCATTGAGCTGTAAGCCACTGTATATTGTTTTCATTTTATTTCTTTGTCTTGAATGTAACTGTTAAGGGTGTATAAGAATGTGTGTGTGTATGCGTGTGTGAATGGGTTTTGGTGGCCCCATTTGGTGCTTAAACTTTGAACTTTTTGCCAAGCCTTGGGTCGATTCCTTGTGTCTCCACTTTGCCTATGCGGGCCCAATACAAAGCACCCATTCACACTGTGTTTTTTGTTGTTGTAAGGAAAGCTTCAAGTACTCTTAAGGGAACTCCCCTATATGCACTGTATGCCAATGCCAGTTGTGTGTGTGTGTTTCCTGTAAAAAGTTGTTTGTTTAACAGCGAACTACTATATCACTCAGTTTTTTTTTTTGTGGTTACGCCATGGAGGTGAGAATCTCCTGGAGACACATAGGCGCAGGCCATCTGCATGCACGATTCAAAGACAATGTCAATACATGCTTACTAAACTCACCCCCCCACACACACCCCCAGACCCAGCGGTATCACTGCCTAACTAGGCACTCTCCGTCACTCGCCGCTCAGTTTCGCATAATCTCAGATTCTGCAGTATGCTTATCATGAGCTGGCGGACATCTCTCCTGTGTAACGGAGACTCCATCATGTGCTGTAGCAAGCTCTCCGGTGGAAGCTCTGAGGTAGTGGCTCCCCTATATCTCGAACAATGGTAGACAACATGTTCCTGATTCTCGATGGCGTCCGGGCAGGTCGGGCACTGCGGGTTGTCCTCGGGGCTTGCTTGAGCAGCTCGTTACACATCTCCTCGTGTGACCCCATCGAGATCCCTGGATTCGATGGTCACCCGGTGAGCGAGAGATCGAACCTCTGCTTGCTCACCCAGCGTATCACGCACGAGACTCCTGAATGTAATAGCAGCTCCCCCTTTTGGGTCCTCCGCATCCTGGATACCGCCGTTTTAAGCTCGCTAAGCATCTCGTCTACTTCAACCTTGCGGAGTATATACGCATATATATATATATACGCATAGCATCGCCCTTCGCTGCGATGAGTATGGCGTCAGGGCGCGCCTTCTCCATGCGGACTTCAGGTCTCTTTTGCTTTCTGGCCTTCTTATGGCTAACTTTCCTTCACTGTTCGCCTTTTGGAGGTTCTACGCGTTTCGGCGTACGCCTGATGAGGCCTTCTACGTAACCCGGTTCCCATTGGGAGCGACCGAGTCACCCTCTCTCCTACTCCGCTTGCTGTGGGGTGTGTTTGACCCTGGACACTGCTTCCTCTTAACGCCTACTTGGCTTGGGTCCTCCAATATTTGGTAGCATTCGCAACAGTGCACCCTGTAGTCTAGACGCTTTCCGGCTGACGTACTCTACGTGGGGTCTGAAGCTGAGCCTTTGTCGAGTATGACTCCAAGATATTTTATGGACTCCTTCGAGGTTATAGTGACGTCGTTGACATTCACTTTTATGTACTCGATCGCCTTAAGGTGTGTGTGTGTGTGTATGTGTAGTGTGTGTGTGTGTGTATGTGTAGTGTGTCAAGCGTATATATTTTTGGCAAACCGAGTGCATTTTCTTGTCAACGCTGACATTTCCTGCACTTCGGCCTTGTATTTCTTTATTTTATCCCACACCCACACAGTTGTCGCATTCTTCTTCTTTCCCATTTTCCTGTTGTCATTTCTTACGTTTAATGAGCATTTCCCCGTTTGTCCTTGTTGTTGTGTTCCACGGTAAAAGCCAAGAATTATGGTTGCTCCACATTTTTCCTTAGTCACCTAAATGGCAGTTCTTAAAAAATGTGCACATCGCTTTTTATGCTGTGTGGTATCAAATGAGATACAAAATATAAGACATGCTAATCATTTTGTAATTATTACTTTATGTATATATGTATATACATATATTCGCGTTCTTAGATTTACTTTGATTGCAGTAAATTGAAATTGAGTTATATTTGAACATTTCTTATTTATGTTTTTATACTCATTAAAAATTTGGAAAATGGGTATTATGGTTGCAAATGTATGTAACGGGCAGGATCAACAACCGAGGCGATATAACCACGCCTGTCTGTCCGTCCGTCCGTCCGTCTGTCTGTCTGCCTGAACACCCAGATCTCAGAAACTATAAGAGCTATAATATATGTTCTCGTATAGTCGTCGCAGATCAAGTTTGCTTTATTTGATCGATAATTGCCTCCTTTTCTTGAATATCGATACATTTCGATTCCCTATAGCAATGAACGCCACAATTTTAAAGGCAGATGCTTCTAACTTCATGCACATGCATATTATTGATCAATTGTCCACATTTAATTAAGATCTCATATTGATTTCATTAACAGCATTCTGTTTGCATAAATATTTGGTAAAAAAAGACGCGAGTGTCAATGTGTTTGTGTGTAATCTACAGAGCCCCGTTATGTACATATATATCGGGTATATCGTAGTCGTTCCTACTTGTTTTCTCACATTTTGAATCATTCTGCCTGGAATTCTATTAAACTCTGTCAGCTTTTGAAAATATTGTAAAAGCTGTTGTTGTTGTTATATATAATTAATGATTCAATTAGATTATATATCTTCATCCAGAATAGACTTATATGAAATATATATATGGTAATTAATTTTGGCATAAGTTTCTGTCTGCATCGTTTCGGAAAATCATTCAGCATCATCATTCAGAGCAAATCGTTTGTGTCACTTGTTTTTATTGTATTTTGCGTGTTTTTCTTGTGTGGTTAGCTTATTTTTATAAACAAAAATTATGTATATGATAAACATCTGCCAATCAGAATAAAATAGCTGAGAAATCATTTATGCTGTATAACACATACATAGGGTATTATAAAATAAATGTATATACTATATAGAAAAACCTCCGATTTGTAAGGATCAAGCGTATGCACGTATGTAAATGTATGTATTATGTGTGCATGTGTTTATGTAGCGGACAAAAGGAGAGTTGCGAAAATAATGAAATGAAATAACAACGCAGTCCACTTAACGTAAACAAACAAACTTAACCTTGCTTCTTATGCGCCTTTCGCTGCCGCAGCAGGAGCACATGCATCCTACAGCCACACCAACACCTACCGCCTATCTGTCGGCACACGCCCATTTAGTTTGCATTATGCAAAAATAAACAAAATACAACAGTAACAAAAAGAAGGAGGAACAATAGTTTGCAAGTTGCCTGCATTGTTTGCTGTAAAGCAACAACAACAGAGGTCTGTTAAGTGCTAACAGCGGCGCAGCAGCGCTTTTTGATGTAACTGAACTACTAAACGCAGAGAGCAGCAGCAGAGAGAGAGAGAGAGAGTGAGTGAGAGAGCGCCAATTGAGCGAGTGGGGGAACAGCGCAGTCATTGCTCGTAATGTGCGACTGTTGTTTTTTTATTTTATTTTTTTTTGTAAATGAGCATTTGACGTTGACGTTTTGACTGCTGCTGCTGTTGCTGCTGTTGCTGCTGCTCCGACTGCAACTGCTGCAGCCAGTTGGTAAGCTTGCTGTTTGCTGTTGTTTTTGCAGTCCATTGACTTTTTCAGTTTGCTCAGTTTCTTTTGTTGCTGTTGGCGCTTTGCGCAGTTGTCACAGTTGCTGCTTCTGTTGTTGTTGCTGTTGTTATTGTTATTGTTGTTATTGTATAGATTTTTCTTGTTCTTAGTTAGTAGCATGGTTTGCTTATACTTTATTCATACGCATGCATAAGCCCGTTTGGTTTATTACCGATAAAGCTTCAATCTGTGAGTTGTTGACCGAGACTCAGACTACTAAGCACAGACACACACACACACACAAACATAAATTTGCATTTATGTACATTGATATCTGCGTGCTGTTGCAGTTATAATATAATATAATATAGTATTATAAAGAAACAAACTGTACAGATTGGATAGAGAATTCATGGGCCATGAAGAATTTTTGAGCAATACTTGATAAATAAAATTGCTTCAAATATAAAACACAACTATAACTTACCCATAACTATCACCTGCCTGCATCTCAAAAATTTGATAGATTCATCAAAGAAGCATTTTATACACATATATGTATATACATCCCATAACCATCCATAACTGAAATTGTGAAATGGGTATATGACTAATTTGATATATTAATTTGATACATTGAATGGCAAACACAAAATGAAAAAGTATATAATTAATGCTCAAACCCATTCAGTCCAAACAATATATTAATGAATTTATATATATATACATATATATATAAAAATAATACATTTATTTACAAATAATATTATTATTCAAAATACAAGAGCACTAGCGAGTAAAGAAATGTATTAAGTTTAGTACAGGGCATTTTATAGCCAACCCCTTTTTACAGGGAAAGCTCCATATATTAATATTGGTGTTACATTTGTACAAAGATAATTTCACTTTGTGACAGAACACTCACACACACACACACACAGAATGCATGTATGCATATCAGTTATTGTCCAAAGTTCGTTGTGGGCCGTTTATAAATAAATTGAAGTTAAGTAGTGGGCGGGAATTGTGGGCGAATCGCAAGTCAGTCATCAACAGCAAATGGCCGATTAAACCAGAACTATTATTATTGTCATGCATGTGCACAACAGTAAATACTTTGTTCGAGTAAGAATGCTAAGTGAAGTGAGCTGCGGTTTTCTTTTTTTCGTTTATCACACTTCTCGAGGGGATTATCATAATTTTGAGCTGACATGTATGACGCATTGAAGGAAACGTTCCCTACCTCATAGAGTAGATAAATAAAAGAATATATATACATATATATATTCTTGATCTGCATCATTAGCCGAATCGCTATAACCATCTACGACTGTACTCCTTTTTCCACCACTATATCATATAGCTGTCATATTTTGAATCGGCCGAAATCTGTGGCTTATCAATACGCAGCCAGCCGTAAGAATCAAGACATATAAATAAAATGTAAAAACGTGCTTGTCGAAATTATAATACACATAATAATTGCATATAATTATTTTTAAATAGCGAAGAAAATTTGGGGAAAAAGTGGTAAACATTTCTACAATTTTGAGTATGTAATAGTAATGTACTTTTGGCCTGGCAACTGCAATCGTTGGCCTGGTTAAGCGCGGTGCCTTGAACTCACCTACTCCTCTCTCTCTCTTCCTCTTTTACTCTCTCCCTCGCTCTTTCGTTCTTCCGCTAGCTGTTTGTCTTTGTCTTGCCACAAGTTTAATTGACTTTAATTAAATGCAAGTCGTAAAGTCAAATGTGTGGCACGGCCGCACAGTCGCATTCTCGGTGCGCGGGCCTTACAATTTAATTAAAGCGAATGCGAATCATAAATATTATAATACCAGCGCAGCAGCTGTAAAACCAAATTGTCAAATAACAGGCCGTGCAAACTCGTGCAAACTACAACTCGGGCTCCCCACTCCAATTCCAACTTCAATTCGATGCGGGCATAGACACGGTTATCATAAAGTGGGTCAACTAGACTTCAGCTTATTGCTAACCGCTAACAGTTCTAGCGAGGGAATGGTTCTGTTCCTGTTCCTGTAGAATCCTATGCCCCGAGTAGCATACACATATCTGTATTTTCTTGATCCGAATATGGACTAGTTCGTATATGCAGATGATGTTGCGCAAAAGTATGTAACATGCAGAAAGAAGCATTTTCGACCCCATAAAATATATTCTAGATCAGCGTGAAATGCTGATTCGATATGGTCTGTCTGTTTGTCTGTTTGATCAAACCGATCTTAGATACAATAAGAGCTAAAGACTATTACATTGAGATAAGGTTCTCGCATACCATAGACTCATCAAGTTTATTTTATTCTTTCGCAAAATCGATACAAATCGATTTCCGATCGGAATAAAAAACCATTGTAGTTATACCCGTTATGTATATGCAGATGAAGTTTATTTAATTTAATTGATAACTGACTCCGAATGCCGACACAAATCGATTTTCGACTGCAATAAAAGACACAACTGTAATGATACAGCTTTCCAGTTAATATATACTATATCCAAACATATTACAGAGCAACATTAAGTTCGGATAAGCATAGATTTTGTTTTCCATTTTTGAATGTCACATTTGTCGTATGTCTGCTAGGGTATTTCATCTTCGGCAGTAAACGACTTCTAATATATTTATACATACATGTATGTGTCTATGTACCTTATTTATGTGTGTGTGTATATGGATGTATGTATGTGTTTTGGGGCCTTGCCAACTTGTGTTGACTTTAAGCCGCAAACTGCAAACTGGTCCAAGCGAAGGTCGTTGCTTGTTTGTTTCTCTGGGTTGGATTGGGTTGGGCTAGGGTGGATTTCGCTTTGGGTTTGGATTCGGATTTGGTCAGGGGTCTGGCTCTGGCCAGCGACATGTCTCTTAATTAGCTGCTTATTTTTGCTATTTTGCTGGCACTTTGTCGTTGTTGCTGTGGTTGTCTTCTCATTAGAGGCAACGCTTTTTGAGCGGGTGGCCAAGATTTTGTTAGCAACAACAGCAAAACCGGTTTTTTTTTTTCAGAGCCACTAAAACTTGATATGACTTTCCTATAAGCTCGCCACACTTGAGTTGACTGCACATTTAAGTTTTTCTAGTGTTCTAGCTAAAAATCGACTCATTTATTAAAGTTTTAATGGAATGCTAGCTTTTAATATGTGCGTTGAAGTTTTCATTTTGTGCATTAGTTCAGTTTGGTATTTAAGTTTTGGTATGCCTAACTGGCTTTACTTTTCTTTTGACATCCCTTCAGCGAATTGGTAAGTTGAAATGGATCTAGTTTATGATGAGTTTCATGTGTACGAGTATCTTTTATGTTTATTCATTTCCTATTAACTTAATTCTGTCATTGCTTCTGCTAATTTATATACTTAATGTGGTCTAATTTCGACACAGAAAACATTTGTTGCATAGATTGAAAAAAAGTAAAGAAGATTGTTAGTAAGGATTAGTTGAGAAGCTAAAACCACAAACTGCATGATAAAGTCAAAACAGAGTGCTCGAATAGGTTCATGAAAAGAATACTGCGAACAGAAATTTTATTTTGGCTCATCAACGCAGAGGAATCCATTTATCTATTTGATAATTGAATTACAAACATTACACCGATCATAATATAAGGATTAGTTAGTGTGAGAAATTCAATAACAAGTTGTCTATCGGCTTACGGAGGAAACACATGACCAGCTAAAAATATTGAAAGGCATAATTTTGGAGCATTTTAGCATTTTAGCTGGATCGCTACTCCTTTTTTTCACGACTGGCCGTGCCTTTGGGCTGCGTTTCGATGAGCTGAGTGACTGCATTCAGTCTTATATCTGTGACGTGGGTCACAGAGAGACAAACCTTCAACCACTTGCAGTCTCTACCGTGCATAGCCAATACCACCTTGATGTCTTCTGGCCCAGAAGTACTTACGAACGACTAACTACCATAAGCAACATCGGCAACTGCAACAAAAATAACAACAACAGCAAGAGCAATCATTTTACAGCTAAACCGCAGCGCAGACAGTAAGGTCTCCCATCCGCCCCACCTGCTGCTCCTCCTCCTCTTCTTCAGTTATGCCTCTGCTGCATGTGGCTCTGTTGCATGAGGCAAGGGGGCAGCATTGTTAGGGGACGCGGAGTTACCAATTAAAATGCGCGACATCATATGTGCACGAGCATTTATTATAAATTATTCGCTGGAATTGACTGAAAAATAGTTGGTTAACAAAAAACCTAAAAAGAAAAGAAAACGAATAAATAACCAAAAAGGGGAAGAACAAAAAATAAAAGCGCATAATGAGCATACTGGAAAGGGGGATGGGGAGGAGATGCAATGACTGCGTTGGAGAGGGTAGAGAGGGGTTGCCAACATTGCTCCGTTCGTGCTCCTCTCGCTCTATGCTTTGTGCATGTTACAATGTTGTTAATATGACGCTTAGTAGTTGTATCACATACACACACAGAGACACACACACACACACACACACACACACACACACACACACACACACACATACTCGCATGCAGACCAAATATGCATTGACAATGTTTTTCAAATTGACGACGTATTACAAGAGTGTGGGTGAAAGAGGCGCAAAGTGATAAAGTGATAGAGAGACAGCCAGAAGGGCGACAGATAGCGAGAGAGTGAGCAAGAGGGTAAGCGAGGTGTGGCAGCTTGCGTGCTTGGGGGCAAGTTGGAAGTGCCGCATTGTAAAATTATTGGCATGCGAACGATACTGCAACGTTTATTAAATTTTTGAAGTGCCACAAAACAGGGTGAAGTATTATCATGGGCCAAACAGGGTGCGCGCACAGATAATGTATGTATGTAAAATACATATACATACATTGAAAAAAAACAAATGACTTGCATATATATTTGTTGTGCTATTCCAACTTGATTTTTGTCCGAAAGATATATTCAATTTGTAAAACAACTAAAGTTCTGTATGTGAGCATGAAAATCTTGAAAACAAAACAATAGATTTAAAAAAGTCTGTGAGATAATATATAACATCCAATTTCTCAGTGTATATAATATATTTGTGTATATACGTATGTATGCTGGCAATTGCTTTTAGCATGTGTGTGTGTGTGTGTACGACATCTGATGTTGTATTAATTTTACAGCTTGCAGTTTGTAGCTTGCAATATGGGCATCGTATACCATTATGGCCAGCTAGCCAAACACACTTCATTTGCAAACGAGTGATGAGGGTCTGGTGGGTGTGTGCTTGTGTGTTTGCTTGTGTGGTCTATCATTTACATGCGCATTGCTTTATGTAAAAACAATTGTTGTTAATTTCCATCAAGTTGAATTCATTTTGTTTAATTCAAACATTATCAGAATTGCATTTTCATTAATTGTATTTCATTTTTCAATATGTTGTCAAATTTCATGAGTTGATTAACTATATAATGCCATGAAGTTTCTATTTGGCTAGCAACTTTGATTGTGGCAAAAGAAGGTTGTAAGATAGACTGGTCTCATAGCGACTCTCAACTCAAAGGCAAGAGTTTTGGCTGTACCGTACCTGTTGCACGAGATGCGAGGCATCGCCGTCGCAGACACATGTATCTGATAATGCATAAATACATTGTCTAATATTTGCCAAAGCTCTGAAGCGGAGAGCGGATCAGCTTAACTGTCTTCCGGAGGTGTGATGGTTTGGGGTCTAAAATTTGCTTTTGGCTCTTGCTTTTGGTTTTCATGCTGCAACAACATGCAACATGCCGCACTTCATTGCAACTAAACAAGTTTGCTAACTATTTGAGTGAGTTTTCATGCGTCGTTGCCGACACCGACGCAGACATTCTTATACTTACTTGGGTTTCCATCTAAACATGTGCATGTGTGTGTGTGTGTGTGTGTGCGCATTAGCGAGCTGTTGCAAACCGTAAATCTAAGCAAGCCAAAGAGCAGACAGAAGACAGTGAAGTCGCAATATGAACTACGCTTATCCAGTCCACTTCTTTTTGTCTTTCAGTATAAATTCGTGTGTAACTTCATATTAAGCCGAGTCACAATACATAGTAACTGTATTTTATTGGTTGCATATTGCTAAGCAGCTTATGATTTGAATGCTTTAAAGTGATGTCAGGGCTAATGAGTTCATTCAACTTGTTCACTAAATGATAAGCCGTTGCGAACCTACGGCTGTTGTGCATTGTTGCCAGTCTTGTTGCATTATCAAACTTCAATTGGAAACAGTATTTTTGAACAGATTTTTAACAATTGCTCTCTCTATTTCTGTCTCTTTAACCATTATTGTCATACATATGTCAGACCTAGAAATAGTTAACCGATGCACACTGTGCTAGACTGCCATTTTGTTTTTGGTAAAAATTCTGAAATTTGATTTTTAAGCAAATTGTAATTTTAATAAAATATTTTGAAAAGTCACAATTCAAATATAATGAATGCATTAGAATAATTATTTTTTTGCAAACCTAAAATTGGCAGGTAGACAGAGGCATTCATTTACGTTCCTGTGAGGAGGGGCAACAGAGTACCTTTCCTAGCTATCAGCTTTTACAGTTACCGTCTATATTCTGGTGCCTCGGCACCCAAATTAGGCTGATAACAAGCTGCTTAGCTATCGCATGCAAGGATTTGGGACAGCTTGATGCAGACATCGAATTTGTCGATACCGCGCTAATGGATTTGATCTCTGTCTAGAAGGTTACGGTTGCCGGTGGTCCGGCTGTACCAGTCCATTCCTCCCTTAGGGGAAATTATGTTCGGAAGGGTGTATTTAGGTATACGACTGCAACACCGTAGTTTGTTTTCTTTGCGTTTCCCATCAGAATAGAGGCATGGACTTTCATCTGAGTCTCCCAGTCTTATGGCCGAAAGTGTTGCATGTTATACGCCTTGTGTTTCCGGACATGGAATAACTAGAATGGCGTCTAGTGTCTGTGTGGTGTAAAAAGCCCCGAAATGCTGTTTCTGAATGGTTTTCTTTATAACCCCATATAAAGGGATTGCTCTAATGGTGGATATGTATAGCCATCGGACAATTTTTGGGAACATTTGATGATACTTTACGCAGAAGATAACCGCAACGTCATCCGCATACGCGACAATCTGGTCCAGTCTTGAGTGGGAAGCGCAGGATTTCACCTCTGCAGCGTTGTGAGCACCTGATCCGGCTATTTTATAAATGTCCGAATCCAACTGCGAGCCCGAGGTCCAGTTGGAACTTCGCTCTAGTCAATTGCGACCAGCGCAGCTCCTTTTCTATTCCCCTGGTAGCATTCAACATCCTTACATTCAGCTGATGGACCAGCTTGCTTCATGATCAGCTCGAAGCAGCGGACAGCTCGCGCTCCTTCCACCCACTTCCATTGATTTTTGGGGGATCTTCCATCCTTGTTACCTTTGCCGAGGACCGTTATCAGGATCCTCTCCTTGGCAATTTGGGAGCAGAGCTCCCCGTTTATATCTTTGCTCACTGAGGACAGATCTAGTCTCTTTCACCCCTTTTGCCTGGAGTACGCTTTGTCCAGGTCTTGACGCTACTGCCTCCGTTATGGGTTTGGGATTCCTACCTTCCCGCTTTGGGCGAGTGTCGAACTCTTTCGGTCTAGGCTTATTTTTCTTAGATCCATATAATCCAACGAGTTACGTAGAAAGAAGGTCCGCCCTGCACAGAGATCCACAATATGCAGGTAAGGCTTACTAATATCGGGGGTTGTCATGTATCCGAAATGCTTCGTGAGCGACTGGGCTATTTACGGGTCTCCAGCCAGGCTGACTATCGGGATGTGTCGTATTTCATCTTGGTCTGGCGAACCATGATTTGACCCTTTTCCAAGACCATGACTAAGATACAGACCATGTCCGAAGCTCAGGGAGAGTTCACTTGAGGAAATTTTTGTCAACCAAAATCAGTTTTTACTTAGAGGAACATAATTTTTTTATAAGTTGCATAGTTTTAGTTAGTTAAACTATATTTTAATATTGCTCTGTAATCTCAATTTCTGTGTGGTTAAATTTTAATTTTAAAACACGTACGTATGTATGTACATATATTTAAAAACTTTACAATTGCATCGCTTAAGACAAATACAGCCACATTTAGCTTGTCATTCGTCAAAGGAGCGGACGTCAGCTCGGGCACTCTAGTTGAGCATAATGCCGATAATTGCTGGCCAGCTGTACTCAAAGAGCCTCTCAGGACTTCAATTAGAAACAATTAGCTGTAAAGTGCACTTGAGCAGAGCAGAGCAGAACTTGAAAATGACGCCCCAAGTGTACATTTTGTCAAATCAAGAACGGAATTTGAATTGCAATCAACTTGATTTTAATCAAAATTTGTGAAATGGAGTGCAGTAAAATACAGAGAGAAAGCACAGTAGAGAGAGAAAGCACAATAGAGAGAGAAAGAGAGAGAAACATCACATACGCAGAAATATTTGAGGAGGCAGCCTATTACTAGAACTAAAAACCCTCAACTTCAGTTCCAATTTCATGGGCAACTGCCAGTTGCCGTCCTTGTTAGCCTTGTCGCCTCTTATGTCGTCTTCGTAATCAGCACAAAATTTGAATATAATTCTCATGAATGTCCCAAGAGTTGTGGTGCACTCTGCTCGTCCGATGGGGTTTCTGCTGCAACACCCCTCGACAACAACAGCAGCCATAGCTGTAGCAAGCCACAAAAATTCACTGCAAAGGAATGTCGACAAATGCATTGGCTTGCTATTGTTGTTGTTGTTGTAACCTCAGTGTGCTTCAAAAGCAATCGGCCAAAGGCCAACAG
This sequence comes from Drosophila seclusa, assembly GCA_035043575.1. Lineage (NCBI taxonomy): Eukaryota > Metazoa > Arthropoda > Insecta > Diptera > Drosophilidae > Drosophila > Drosophila seclusa. The sequence goes on along the minus strand of JAWNMX010000377.1, from coordinate 229,839 downwards.
CCATTAACTGTCTGTCGTTTGTAGTTGTCTGTGTTGCGTCGGTTTTTTGGTCCAGACAATTTTCTGACATTTCCAGGGCTTGGGCAAAAACGGCACAAAGGATGAAAGACCAAATTCTTTCTTCGTTTGACGATTGAAATGGAGTTCTTCACCTCAACATCAAACCCTTCCCTCCCTATCTCTCGCACACACACACTCTCTCTCTCTCGCACACTCTCTCTTCTCTCTCTCTCTCTCTCTCTCTCTCTCTCTCTGTCGTTTGTCAAGTCGACATTCGACAAACACAAGTTTCATGGCACATTCAATTTGCTATAGTTGGCCCAGCACTTTGAATATAATTGATGGAAAGTCAAAAGAAGATTAAAAAAACAATCGTACAAAATGTGCTGATGGCTAGTTGTAGTTAACTCAGCTCTCAGCTCTCAGTTTTTAATTTTTAATTTTAAAATCTATTTTATTTTATTAATATATGATAGTTGATAGATAATTGCTGTCATCAACATGTTTGTATGGAAGCTTCATGATAGTGTAATCTGCAACACCTCTAAAAATTATGTAATTATGCAGTCTACCAAGCGATTTAAGCAAATGATATCCATGGGGAAGAATAGACTCAGAATACTCACAGGTCTATTGACAGGACACTGTAGACTAAGAAGTCACCTAACTAAATTAGGTATTTATAGCAGCAATGTATGCAGGTTTTGTGGATACGAGGAGGAATCCTCGACGCACATCCTAACAGAATGCGTCGCTTTAACCAGGAAAAGATGGAGCATCCTAGGGCAGCATATCATGATGCCCAAGGACGTAGAAACCCTCAACCCAACAAAGATTCTAGCATTCGTGCAGAAGTTGGGATTGATGGAAGAGCTGTAGGCTCATTAAGGGCGCACAATAGACCTTATAGGTCTATCAGCTAACTATCCCCAATTATAATACTAATTAGAGTCTACCAATAGTGTGTGAAACACGTATAGTACGTAGTCAACACGATGAAACGACATTTAGAATCAAACAGCCTGCTCTGGCGAGAGCCTTTATTTTATTCAAAATTCTGAAGCCTAAATACATAGTTCTTATCTAGTGTAACCGGTTGTAAGGCGACCGCAATGTATGTCCTCTTTCATTTCTAAGAATAGCGTGACCCCATGCAAGCCAGCCCCAAGTGCCTATGTTTGAGGCAGCTGCATGAGCTATCAGCATCTTAGAGCGACACATGTTCTTGCTTGAACAAATAGCGATATTCAAACTTTGATATTACACTGCGATTTTATTAGCTTATGTTGTTATGTTCATTGGGAATACGTGAAACAAACATCCCTAGTGGCTCAGCTGGCATATCACCCCAATTGTGTCACTGGGTTATTGCAATTTTGACGGACTTAATATTCAATTGCATCTTTTACTTGAATCTTCAATCTTGGCATACTACCTGCCACAGCACTACTAATTCATACAACGAGCATTTTTCTGACAGTATAATTTTCATCATCTGTGTGCAACCTTTGCTTAGTTTATGTAACATAAGAGATAATTTATTTACTTATAAACTTGTGTGTGTAGCCATACTCTTATTAGATGCTACAGTTATTTTCTTAGCCTATCGTAAACTCATCTAATGAATTTCTGAGCAAGGAAAATGTTTCAGTTGGCCGCAGTCCAGACAGGGTAAATTTATTCTTCACTCTCATGTGATATTTAGCTCTTTGTAATGATAAAAGACGTTTTCGATTTTTAATTGATTATATCAAATATAAATAAAGTACAATTCAAATTTGTATATAAACTTGTATTTGTGCTTGATCTTTTTACTGATTCACTGATTCACTGAATCTGAATAGAATTAAATAAAATTTAATAAAATAATTTAATTTTTCTATTTTTAATATTAATTCTCTTCGGTTCGAATCGGACTTGAATTTTTTCGCACAACCGATTAAAAAAAATAGATTTATCCTAGCTGTATTTATTGGTATCTTACAGCTGCCGCCGCTCGCCTAAATGTCTGACGAAGTGCCTTTGGGTCGCTTATCGCAAATTTTTGATACTCTTACCAATTTACAACAACAACAACAACAACAGCAGCAGCAGCAGCAGCAATATCATCAGTTGCAACTGCAGAATCAGCAAGCGGCAGCTGCAGCAGAGCAGTGTCGTCGTTCTGCCTCGTCATCACCATCGCCGTCGGCGAGCGCCTCGGCGGCGACATCCGGCCGTGCCACGCCCTCCCAAGCGGTGGGCGTGGCCGGCACACAGACGCTCTACTACACACACACGCACAACTACTTTCTGCGGCCGCAAGATGGCTCCAGTTACATGCACACCTTTCCACAGCATTCCACGCATTATTATCAGCAGCAGCATCAGCAACAACTGCAGCAATTTCAATTCCAACAGGAGCAGCAGCCGCCTTCGCTGCCTGGACGTCTGTCGTGCAGCGGTTCTGGTTCTGGGTCCGGATCTGGCTCACAATCGCTGCACGCCTCGCCGCTGCTGGCGAAGCGAGCCACCTCGTTTAGCGGCCAGATGCCGTTGACGCGTGCCGCTCAGCTGCACGAGGCACGTCTGGTTGTCGCCTCGACACCAAATAGTCCACGCCTCATGCCGCGACGCCAGCCACGCCCCCCGCCCATACCAGCAAAACCGTCTGCCATGGAGCTGCAGGCAAATACCACAGCTGCTTCCGCTTCCGCTCCTGTTACCGCTTCGGTTCTCGCCCCTCAAGCGCCGCCCCCGCTGAATCCTATGCTAGCCGCTTTGGATGCTCCGGATGCGCCCTGGCCGCACTTTTCCACTCTGACCGAGCATCTGGACGTGCACCAGGTAAACAACTATGGACAGGCATTGCCAGAGGTGGGTTCAACGTAGTTCTTCATCCAATAAATGTGGCTGATTTATCATTTTCCTCGTTTTCATTTTGCTCTGGTGCAGATCAACTGGCAGGAGCGCTGTTTGGAGTTGCAATTGGAGCTACATCGCTCCAAGAATCAAGCGGGTCGCATTCGGGATATGCTGCGCGAGAAGGTAAGCTTGAACTAAAACGACTAAAAAATTTAACATTTTAAGCGGAAACTCTAAGCCAAAAACTAATACGAGAGAACGTTGCAGTCGGTGTAGCCATCTACTTTTTTTTATCGATCTCTCATTTGAGTTATTAGACTAATCCTGATGGCGGCGGGTGTGGGCGTGGTCTGAAAATGTACATATACATCTATGAAGGAGGTAACTCTATCTTTAAGAATGTGGGCTATATATAGTTTTATCGATTTACACTTCTCGCTTTGGCAATTATGGGTGCGGGTGTGGTCGTGGCCATACCAAGTTTTTATCGGTTCTAAAAGGCGGCGTGGAGTTATTAGGCTAAAACTTTCCAAATTTCGTGACTCTAACTTAAAATCTGTGGAAGATATGGCCGCCTGGGGGCGGAGGAAGTGGGCGTGGCATATGCCAATATTTGAAGGCGAACAGCCTACAAACTACATTTGTGACTGTGGCCTTAAAGTTGAACCGGTTCACAGTTCACAGTTGCTGTTTTTTATTGTGTGTGAGACGGGGCTGGGGGACTTGTTGATTAACGCAAATGGGTTAATAAGTGAGAATAAAGAGCAGGACGATAAGTAACAAATAAAACAACAGTGACAGAGTGACGCACAGACACATTAATTACACACACACTCACACGCACGCAACACATACTGAGACAAACTAATGCACATCATGTGCTTAATTATGATTTATGGGGCCCATGGCTAAAACATTTTTATGACGGCCCCTTACAATTATCAGGCCAAAAAGTAATCTACTAGCCACAGGAGAAGACAGAGCCCCCGCTCTTGCTAATTTGTAGCGGAAATAGTGCAGCTGTCTGTTGTCCTTTTATGATTAGGCTAATTAAGTCATTAGGCATTTCGCCAAAATGCCAGAGCAAGACCTCGAAGCGATGATGCTCCAAAGCGTAGTCATTAGGCTTATTGGCAGCGCCATCTACCGGCGCATTAATGCAAAAACTATATGAATTATTAATATGTGACACTAAAGTGAGCTGCTGCAAATGTGTGGATGTGTGCGAGTGTGTGTGTGTGTGTGTGTGTGTGTGTGTATGAGTGAGTGAATATTGCTTTCATTTCTCCACACACATGGCACATTGTACATCGCATGTAGTCATGAGTCATGACATAAATTAATTACACTTCAATGATTTTCGTCCCATGAATTATGCATGAGTTGAGCGCTCCACATCAGCCAATTGCCCATTTGTGTATATATAGTATGTCCTGATCGCCTCACATCTTGTCGAGTTGCGTTATTATCATAACATCATTTCTTAAATGTGCGTCTCAATACAAATATCAATGAATGCAAATATACATATGTGGACAAAATGTGCGTATTTTTTCACATTTCTTTCTATATTTTTTCTTGTCATTAATTTTATTAAATCAACTTCAAATCTATTTTTAAAAATATATTTGTAAACAACATTTTAGTTTTAAACGAAAACCTGCACGGAAAACCAAAAGGTTATACATATGTATATGTCATGAATAAAATGGTATCTATTTAGATAATACCAATGATCGAAATCGATTGAAACACCTTTCATTTTATATATTTGTTTACACATTTAACCCAATCAAAATGTTGGAGTTTTACAAAAAGTGACAGGTAATTCGGGCTATCTATGTATGTATGTGCGCTGCCTTAGTTTTTTCCTTTTAAACTCTTCAGTACCTGTGACAGCTACACGAAATAGGAGCACTTCCACACAATAAAACTAGAATATATTTATTATTATATTTAATATATTAATATATCAAATATATTCGGGTTATATCGTAGTTGAGCTCACTCGAATATGGCATTCTTACTTGTTTAACTGTATGCCTGTTCTGATTTTCCATTTCCTAATTTTAAATTCAGGCGTCTAGACAAATGCTTCTGAAGCTGTTAGCTGTAATTATTTGACTTTTTATTAGATAATTTTTGTTGTTAACAATTTGTAGCACAACTAAACCAAGTAAAGAATGAAATCACAGCTCTGTGTTCTCAGACTCTCACAAGACTTGACTTTTCAGACATTTGTAAGGCTGGTTTCTCTTTATATGCCCCGTATAAGAATCCTACGAATAACCCGAAATGACATCTTCAAAACTTATTCATGTATAGCGCACTGCATTGTTCTTTTCATTATACTAGCCGTCGCACACTATTCAAAGTGTGTGTGTGTGTGTATGTGTGTATCTACGCCTATTACTATGCAATGGAAAATTTTGCTGGCATTTGTTGATTTTAGCCATGTTAGTGCGAGTAGCAGACTTGAATGGGTTTACTTTGTTCGTTTACTTTGTGCATTCTCGTATGATGTTTTTAATGAAAGAAATATGAACACAAAAGAATCTGAATACTGAAAACGGAAAATTCGCTTATCCCAAAAAGCAGAGAGATTTTACGGCAAACGAAAACTCTTTTAAAATTTTATTTTTGCTGCACTTTTCAATATTTAATTGACAGCACAATTTTTGCGAAAGCAGCCGCCAAAAAAATCGTATGAATAACTACTTAGTGCATATCAGAGCAGAACACAGACAAGAAACAAGTGCTGCTCGAATAGTAGTTGCCCTATCTGTACAGTTCTAAGGAACTAGAGATGGGATTCAAACTATGAAATCTTTTACAAAAATTGCCTAAAACAGTAGTTTCCTGAGCGAATCGAGTGTATACAGAAATTGTGTAGGATCGAGGAAATCTTATACTCGCTGTAAGAAGTGTATGTATGTTTCAAATATATAGTAGTAGTTCTCGTATACCATAGAGCAGTTTCTTCCATTCTATCCCGTTTTGCGAATATTGATACAAACTGATTTCCTATAGCAATAAACGTCATCAGTCAATGTACTGATAGAGCGTTCCAGTGGGTATATTATATATCCGTTTTTCATATTAAGCAAACTGCTATCATCTATCTCCTAGTGTAGGTTTCACAAGTACTCTAACTTGTTTTAAAAATGTTTTGAGCTAATGTTTGACTCCTTCCAATTTCACTTATTTCCTACATATAAATAATGCTGAGCTCGAATCAGTTGCATTGAAGCCTTGGTGTTAAAGGGTATTCAAAGTGAACAGATTCAAACCGGATAAGGAAACGCATAGCGGAAATGAAATGAGAAATATAGCAACTCGAATGACTAAAAGTATGCAATGAATATTTTATGTTTGTTTTATGCTTTTGCCTTTTGTCGCTTTCAAATATTTGGTGCTGCTTTTTGCCTTGCCCGTTTTTTCTGCAATGGCAGAGCCAGTCGTTGAAGTGCAGCATATTTTTGTCATCATAAATTTTAAATTAGATCCAGCAAACTGCCAAGTTGCCTATCAGCATGCTGCCCCGACATTATTATTATTATTTGGAATTTATTTTGCCTTTAATTTTTTTTATTTTTTTTTGTCGAAGTTCTTTGGAAAACGTAGAAAATCTCCATAGATATATTTTTGGAGTGGTTGTTAATGCAAGTTTTTCAGTTTACCTAAATTGCTCTTGTCGCACACTATTTATAATGTCAAAGCAAAATGTACTCGCAAAGGAAGAAAAAGAAGAAGCAGCAGATGAAGATAATTGAGGTGCGGAGGGAGGAAGGTAGGTAAGTAGGAAGATAGGTATGAAGGTAGGGAGGACCCAAAACAGCAATCAAAAGAGGCGTTAAGCTAAAACCACAGAATCGGCTGGGGCTCCGAATGTTTTTTGGCAACAATGTGCAAGCCGGGAAATTATATTGCATATTGCAACATTCTTGTCCGACAATAAAATTCAAGTTTATTACCAAGCAGTCAGCGAACAACAAGCTCAAAACTCAAACTCAAACCCTAGCCAAACAACTGGCCAACCAGGCAAAGAAATGTGCCGAAAAGAATACCAAATGAATAAAGTTTTACGGAGCTGGGTACACAATATCGTGTATGTCGTATACAGCACAGTGTTTACGGCTGCTACGATGCCAAATTTCAGTTTTAACACTAAGCAAAATGCGATCGGTTACAGTTTGATTCTACTACATAGTTTTCGTGTTTATTCGTGATCGCTTTTATCTTTATCTATCTATCTTTATATATCTTTATTTAAATTTATTATTATAATTATTATAATGTAAATATTTCTTCTGCTTCCAACTTGATAGTATTAATTATCAATTTGATTCCTTTACATATTCAAGAAGTCAGTTTACACACTGTACACACTCCGATTTGTTCTCTATTGTTATGCCAAATTTGCACAGAAGTTCAGAAGCTTGTTAAGAGTTGAAGTGCTCTTATGTGCTGTGCTGCGGGTTTGTCTTTCAGCGGCTTTCTAGTGTTAAGGCAACGGTTTTAAGAAGTGGCTGGGCTTTGCCAAGCGACGTTTTGGCCCACTCAAGCGGCATTGGTTGTTCTTCAATTCGTGTGCGCACATTGTTATGAAATTTGGCTTGTCAATTGCCAATGGTTTCGTCTTATAACTTCTAAAGCGAACTTCCCGTTCCTTTTGCTCGCTCTGTCTATTCCTCCACCTCATATTTCCGACTCTCTCGTTTGTCGGCTGTATTTTATGGGACCGCCATGGCCATAAATGGATCTCATAAATCCGCAAAAGCCAACGGCCCAGTTGTTGATGATTGCACATTGGACACAACCGTCAGCAGCAAAAGTGGCCACATTAGTGCCATAAGCCATAAGTGATGTGCGTTCGTGTGTGTGTGTGTGTGTGTGCTCAGCGCGTTAACGCGTTGAAAGCCGCGCTTAGAGGCATTGCATGCCCATTTCAATTTCCCCAATTGGTCCGCCAAAGCCCACCGAAAATGCCGAATGTTGACAAAAGTTTGCGTTCATCCGGATACACTCGAAAATGCATGATAGAAACAAAGAAGAAGATGATTGCTCGACTTTCAGATTCTCTGTGCCAGAAAAAACAAAGAAGGAAAAACTGCATGTGGAAAAACGCATAGAGCAGCTAAGGAAAGCAGCGGGGGAAATGCGTACTTAAATGACGTTTAACAGCTTCGAAGGAAGAAGAGCAAGTTTAACAGCAACTGAGTAAAAGCTGGGATGTTGTTCAGCGGGACATGTTCTCAATTAGGTCGAAGAGGATTCATCTTCTGAGCAGATCAGCTGTCAATTCATTTTAGTTACTCTTCCCTCGCTCCATGATATAATTTAAGACTAAAAATCATACAGGTACATTTTATATATGAGGCGATTATTATATACATTTTACGTTTATCTAATAATCATGATGTAGTTAGTTTCATTTTTAAATATACATACATGTATATATAAATATATGTATATAGCCTGCTGATGCCCACGTGCATATACCCATTGCTAACAGCTCATGGAGTATAGCCTATCATCAACTATAATGGGCACACGTAGCCCGGTGCAACAGTCGCAGCTGACAGAACTCTCGTTTGGTTGTTGGCTGCGTTTGGTCGTTGACTGCTGCGCTTTGCTTTTCAAATGGGCAACGCCTGTGTGCAACAATGCCGCATCCGCCAGAGAGACAGATAGGCGCCTATAAGTCGTACAATGCGCTGATTTCCACACAAATAAACACACACACACACACACAGTCAGACACACGCAGTCATTGTTTCAGTTTGCATTGCAGGAGGCGTTGCCCTTGCTTATGCGCACTATGCAATGGGAAATTGAAAATGTTGTGCTGCATTTGCTGCTGAGCCGGAAGGCTCTGTCTCATGTGCTCTACTATTTTAAAACAGTTGTAATGTATTGATTCGTCGATACAGAGTCCTCGACATAATATAATCATTGTATATAATATAACTTATTATTTTTTACTCTTTTATTCTTACTTCAATAAGAGTTCTTTCAGAATACCGCAAATGTGATATTCCTTAATTAAGCTTACACATATATACATGTATATATATATAAGTATATTCATTAATCATGACATTATATCATAAGTATTCTTTTACAATATGAACAAAAATCACTAGTGATGCGTGAAACACTTCAAAGACATTGAAAACTGTCTTTAAATTTGAGCTCAATTTTATGGTGTGCCCACAAATTTGCTTTTAATGCAGCCCCTCGAGAAACGAAAATGGTTGTATGTGTGTATATGTATATAAGGGGGTGTGAAAATTACTTGAAGACACTTTTGCAGCCTTAATTAAAAATTTTGGACTACGTCGTGTCTGAGCATAAATTGCGCATCAATGCTGTCCATGCGTAGTGACCCAAACGCAAAATTTGTATTTAAGCAATTGGGCGAGGCTCGACTGAAATGAGGGCGATTGAAAGCGAGAAGTGTGTGTAGGATGGGAAGGGTGGAAGGTGGAGCAGGGGGGGCAGGGGGGGGGTTCCATATGGCTGTTGCGTATAATTAATTACTAGTGTGCATTGCATTCTTTTGGGCGCCAATGAGTTAGGCGCTGCTCTCTTCTCTGCCTCTTTTCTTTCTGTCTGCTCTTGGCATATTCTCATGTCCACTCGAGTATGACAGCTGTGTATGTGTGTGTGATATGACGGGTTTTTGTTTATGACAACTTTTAAATGTGTGCACACACACACACAATCAGACACACTTACACACACATACACAGAGCCATAAACTGGGAGCAACATGTGCTGCCTACTTTTCAGCGTCGCCTGTCTGGCAACTTGCTAGGCAGGCGACAAACATTGGAGGCAAACTAACTGCCAAGCGACTGTGGCCTGCAAAATTAATGGACATCAGTCGCATAATAAATGAAGCGATGTCTATGCCAGTTCGCTCTCTCTTTGGACTCGCCCATTTCCATGCCCACGCTCACAACAATGCCAAAAAGTTCTAAAGTTTTGTGTCTAAGGCCGCTGCTTTTGGGCAGAGACAGGACAGATTCGCGTGGCCGGCTCTGTGTGCGAGTGTGTCTGCTTTCTACTTACTCACATTCTATGCCATGTGTGCGTGCTGGGGGAAGGGAAAAGGGTGTAGAGGGTTATGGCACCATCTTTGCAAGACAAGGACAACTCATTTTGTGTATGCAGCTCACACATATTGGCTACGCTCGTTTATTCATTTGAATTATTCCCAAAAGCGCATTTAATTTTAATTATGCGTGACAATGCCTCATACAGCATATAGCGATGCCCTAGGCACACCCATCCCCCCATCCCACATCCCGCTTCCTCCACCTACATGCTGCATCGCTGCTCGCGAATAAAGTATGCGCTTATTGCTGACAGGATTAAAGCCAACCGCTCAGCTGGCATCCTCCACGAAACTAAACAAGAGAGCTGGTCCTTTTCCAGTTTATAATTCTTTTGTTTCAACTCCTAAAAAGGCAGCGACCCTAGCTGCAAAAGAGTAGCATTACTCTCAATTCTTGAAAAGCGCAGGCTATGAATGGTTTTATTTGGATCATGCCTAAGCGAAATGTAATCCAGCAAAAGCGGTAAGAATCTGGCATACAACCGCATTAAATACAAAAACAAACAAAACAATAAGGAATAACGAGGACAACGAAGATATCATAAGAATAAAAACAAAAGTGGAATATAAAGCAAGAAAGTATAAATGTAATACTGGCCCTGCGCCCAATTTAAAATTATTTTGTATAGATTTATTCATAATATATTATTAAGACTTAAAGCGTCTGCACAAAAATTATGAATATACATATATATATATATATACATATATATAGTTTTTTTTTACATTTCCATAACACTATGACTGAAGGTTTTTACACATCAACGAATATTCGAAACAAGCCTTAAAATAGATAAGTAAAACATAATATTTTTCAAAACGAGTTTGAACACTTTTCTAATCTTAAAGAGCAACTTTAACACAAGATTCGGCTTGCCAACTCGAACAATATATACCAATTCATTTGAACAATGTAGTTGAATGTAGACACCCGTTGCAGGAGCAGGATATAAGATTTAAATAAATATTTAAAGACAAAATTGTTTTGCCGTCGCTGTTCCCTTTTTTTTTTCTGACTATTGTGCTTCTTTTTTTGTATCATGCTTCTCTCATCCGTCCAGTTTGAGCAACTGAAACTGTGTTGATTTTGGGCGTGTTAGCCATTCATGACTTACGCGCCTCTTTTACGTGTGTGTGTGTGTTTGTACGTATGCACGTAAGTAAGTGAAGCAAGCTGGCGGAATGTGTTCTGATCAACCAACCAAAATGCTGTCACAAGGGCAGTGAACATGTTGCGATTGTCATTGAATTTGGTTTGTTCAAATACAAAACAATTATAATAATATTTAAGTATTTCATAAATACAATGTAGAATATCGATAGTTAATTAAATGGGTCGTTAGTAAATCTTGTCAGTTTCACATCAATTAAATTTCTTTTATCTCGACTGGCACTTTCAGTAATCGCTCAAGGATTAAAAAATATTTCGTTTTCGACTCAATATGACGTCTCTAGGAAGCATGCAGTTTGTAAGATCTTGACGGGGTTTGGTTTGATTTTCTTTGCGTATCGATAAATGGCTCGGTATATGATAAACGACTATATTATGTTTGCTCCTAACTGGATTTGCTCTTATATGTATTATTTTGACTGGTATGGAGCGAATAGTCTGACTTCGCTTTTGCGCTAAGCTTTTAGGCTCGTTGCGCCGAAACTGAAATAAATATAAAAATAAAAGTAATAAATTTAAAAAGGGCGAACGAGGCTGCGGTCGCTTGTAGTTGTGACCGACTGAAGCCAAAGGGAAACGGCTCTTTAGTTTAGCAGTTGGCTAGAAATGAATACGTTGCTTTTACTGTGCTCTGCGGTATGGTCGAAGCATAAAACATGCTTATGAACGGTTGCTGGGGAAACTAGCTTCTAGCGCCTGCAATTAAAGCGCGAATGGCTTGCAACTTGTCCCCCAATTTCTCCCCTTTCCCCCATAACATAATACCACACTCCGTACTCCGTACTCCGCACAAACCACCGCACAAAAGTTGAGTGCTAAGCGGCTTTTGGCTGCGTATTTAAGCCGTTTACGTTGTGTCGTGTAACTGCGAAATATACACGAGTCACACACATACACATACACAGACTCAAACACACACACATGCACTACGAGTCATTTGAACACACATACGGAAACGGTATTTCATACTCAGGGCCATGGGCCGTATGTTAGCTGCAATTTGCGCTATTGCCAGGATCAGCTGAGAAGACAAAGCTACCGCGAGTCTTAAAGTGATAGCTGGATGGAGAGGCGACGGAGTAAGACTACTTCGCAACCAGCAGAGTACATAGTCGTCTCAAATTTATGAAAAAACTATGTGAAGCGGCAAACCCAAAAGCAACAACAACAATAAGCTCGACAGCAACAACCACAAAAGGCAAACAGCAAACACCAATAATACTTAAGACCACACACTTCCGCTGTCCTTAAGAGGGGTAGGTGGGAAGGGGTGAGGGACGCAGGCGGAGGGGCGTGTATGGATTGCGGTTAGTCTGTAGGTAGTTTCAATGTTACTTTAGGCACTAGCATGTCTATGTACATATATGTTATAGCAACGAGATTAAAAAGTTGCTTGTGCTCCAGTTGAACAAGTGTTAAAAATGGCTATAACAACTAACTCCGACGCGTCAGGCGGCAAAAACTGGACGAAACAATATTGCCAACAAGCGATATTAATTCAGATAGGGATGTAGATATATACATAAATACACTCCCCGAAATACGATTATCATTAGCAACTGATAACATGTTAAAATGAAAAGAAAACAAACAATGCAATCTTAGGGTCTTTGCTGGATAAAAAAAGCCACATTAAATGTTGTAAAAGAACACATGTCCTGGACTCAGGAGTATATGTGGTATGTGGTATTTTCTGATGAGATAAAATTTAATATCAATGGTCCAAACGGTTAAATTACTACAGGCATGATTTAAAAGAAGCCTGAGCGATTTTTGCCTACTCGAGACTGTGGCAGTCCGTCACTCATCAACTGGGTGCAGTCAGTCATCACAAAATGATCCCAATTTGTAAAATTTCAGCCAGTATGAGATCGGAGGGTTATAGATACCTGTTGGACGAAGTCTTGGTGAACTGTATGGAGCATCAATCGAACCATTCATTATTCCAGCAGGGTAATGCTGCAAGACATGTGCCCGGGCCTGTCCTGAGTAGTTTGGGTTAAGGATCTAAAACTTTTAGAGTGGCCACCAAAGTGTGAGTGGTCCAAAATCTTACTATCTGAATTCTTAAAATTTGTTGAATCGATAGAGAGAGATATGTATATACATATATATATTTTGTACTATGACATAATAACAAATGATGTCTGAGCAACTTTTACACTTTTTGATATAATAATAATATATATTGAAGATATAGCGATATACAAATTTATTTGCGACGGGAGGGCTGAAGAAAGTAGTCAGATGACGATTCCTGAAGGACATCGTGAACAATTTACCAACCAAATTTAATCTAAAATTGTGAGAGACATTTGATTTGATCGATTTGCAATTATCTGTTTACTACTCTCCTAGTGAATGTAGCACCTTAACCTGTGAACTTTAACTATCTTTAAGAATGCCGGTTAAATTTGTGATCATACGAACTGACAGCCGGCATTACTGACAGACATTACATAAAACCAATTTACTCTCAATTTACTGTATCAGAGTAAGAAAAGATGTAATTTTCTTTGATTTTTGAGATTATTTTAAGCAAATTACTATAATATTGAGGAATGGATGCAACTGTTATTTACTTTGTTGCAGATACATAACTATTGTTATAGATCGATCTGCACTACAAGTGACTCTTGTTATCCATTTTGCTTAATATGTGCATAATATGTGAACAATTTATGTCTACGTCCCATTTGTCTTTTCTGCTGAAAACTGACAGCAACTTCATGCCCTTAAAACTATGCCTAAGGGACTTCATAATTACGTGAATACATCTGTGTCAGTAACAAGCCTTTGACAACCAAATGAAATGTTCTGAAATGTTATTTATTAAATCTGAAAATAATCACATATTAAATTACATTTTGAACAGCGTAAATATTAGCCTGAACGCATTGTTCAACTTTAGCGCCTGACAATGTCCCACAAGATTCATACAACACACACACACACACACACACACACACACACACACATGCGTGTCTTACTTTGTGCTTATGTATACTCATTTGAAGCTTAACTAAATTCACGGAATTAGTTGTTTGGCTGCCTGGCGCTTTAACCGTTGGCTTAATTGCTCAACAAGTTGGCGTCAAGCGGCGTTGCCAAACCCTAAACCTAAAAAAAAAAAAATTTTGCATTCAATTTGAGAATTGGCGACCACCAACCAGGCTGTGTGACATATGCGGCACTCGGATGCACAACATGCCACGCTGCTGACAGCTGTGTGCGAGTGTGAAGCAGGTGTGGATTTAGGCAATGTGCGGCAATCTGGTGGATCTACAATTAAAATGGTCTCTGCTTGATGCTGTTCGTGATGCTGATCCGTTGTTGACAAGGCATAAGCCCAACATTGTCGCTGTGCCTCGCCAATTGACCGTCCAATAACAACATCGTTATTGGGGCCAAAGGTCAGAACAAAAATCAATAGCATTTGTCGCTTAGCTGCCAGCCCCACACAGCTGACATGACATGTTGTCATCCGACTTGAGTCAGCAGCAGGGAGCACGCTACTTCCACAGTGCCACATTGCCACATTGCTCATTATGCGCCATGTTCCAGCATCGTCATCATTTAAAACTCAAATGCAAACATATTTTGGCAGCAAACAGGTCGTTCAACTGCTGGCTAAAGTCATTAAAATTCGCGGGCGGCCCAACAAATGTTAACGTCGCACGTTGCCTCTTTTAGGCGAAGTTTGACTCTAATACACACACACACACACACACACACACGCACACAATCAGCGCACGAAATAATACTACACGCACATATACTTGACAAGATGTAAAAAGGGGCAGCTGCAACACCAACTCAACATTTGTTCACCACACCAAAAGCCAAAATGTCCTCTGGCTCCGTATATCCCAAAAAATAGCGGGAAATTTAGCTTAAAATGGCGTTTTCTTCGGCAGTTCCCAGTTTCTTTTTCGCCCCGTATTCAGCCAATTTATGTTTACATGCTCTAGCAGCATAATATCGGAGAAAAAATATCAAATTAATTAAAGCAACAATATAAATCCATAATTAATGAAACAATTCAGTCAGTATATAAGGTTTTGCTGCAGTCAGTACTTACATAACCTCATTTTTTTTATATTAATATAACCAAACCAAATTCATTAGTTGCGAGTCTTACTATGTTCACATCGTGTTGGCATAAATGATCCACTTCGGACTACTATATTGTAAAGCTAAACTACGATATGTAGGCTTCATACACCTAAAAGCTGTTCTTTCTCTTTATTGTTGTATATATAGTACATAGTCTGAAGTAAGATTTTGTACTCTCAAAAATATTGATGTAAACAATAAAAATATTAAAGTAGTTTATCTTCAAGCCCTCAAGCTCTAATAATAATTCATTTATTGTTAACAGATTAACTTGACATACACATATATGTCCTTTTTCTGAACGGATCGGATCACTATATCACTACTATAGCTGCCATAGAAACAATCGGATGAAAGATAATTTACGACGTGCCTAAGATTGCCGCTCTTTCTTGACCTAAAAGCTCAGTTGTAGTTTTAATAGTCAATATTAATTATTTCAACCAGTGACGTTTACATTGTACTAAATGCATTTACACCTTATATGGCTCTATGTAAATGTAAACTACAGTTATTAATTTCTGATGTAACTTGGTTTTCATCCAAATGCAGCATTGATTAACATTTTTGTAATACCTTGAAATTAAGCCAGCTGTTTTTCCCATTTAATATCGCAACAACACCCAGTATTTCACTTAGCTCAGCCAAGTGGTTGAAATTCAGGGAAATTTCGCTCACCACGCTATGTGCGATACTCTTTCAACACACACACACACACACAGGCACACACACACACACACACACACACAGTAAGTACAGCTGTGGCGTGTGCGCATGTTTGTGTGTGTGCATGTGTGTGTGTGTGTTTCGTTTAGCTCGTGTGTCGTTTCCTTGTTGTGCTACTGACTCCGGCACTGACTGGGACGCTTGTCGGTTGTTGGTAGTCGGTTGTCGGTAAATCACAACCATGGCACGGCACAAGGCAATCAGTTTGTGTTTGGCTGTGTAACGCGTAACGCGAGCTTTCACGCGGCCTCGCTCGTCATTTTTCAGTGCGGTTCGCGCTTCAGCTTGACAATTTCTACGCAACTTTGTCGAATTTAGACCAAAGGAAACAATCTGGAAAAAAAATCAAAAAGTGCAGCTACGACATATTGTGTGATTTGCGCGGAAAAGTGAAAGGCAACAACAATTTCTATTTACTTTATTTTTTTTCAAGTGTGTGTCTGTGGTTTTTTTTTTTGTATTGCTTTGCGCTTTGCGCGGTAGAAAGCTCAACTCTATTTTTAACTTAGATATTTACGAATATCAATTAAAATGGTTTTTGTTATGTGTGTGGCAATTGTTGAGTACTTCTAAGCTGACTATAATAGTATTCATAATGTGTTGACTCCAGTGGAAAAGAGTGGGGGGGGGGGGGGGAGTGTCAGCTTAGCTGTTGCCAAGGCCAACACAATAGCAGACGCACTGGCGCCATTTTCGAGCTTGCCTGTATTATGTGCCCAACAGATATAATATAATATAATCCAAATACATGAGCAGCCTGCAGTTTGTTTGTTTTTTTTTTTTTCTGGCGATCGAATTGTGTTGGTTTCTCATTTCTCATTTTTCTTTTGTGTTATTGTTGTGTTTTGTGACTCTGTTTATTTTGCTTGCCGACTGCCTTTGAGTGGGACATTATAATTTGAACGCGAATTGAGAAACACTTTGAAAAATCCAATCAAATATTTTCTCTATGCAATTTTATTATGTTTTTGACATGTGGCTTTGGTGAAAATACTATTGGAATCAGCTAAATGTGTCTAATTGTTTTTTTTTTATTGTAAATCTGCTTTTTTTTGTCACAAACTTGTTTTAAATTTTGGAAGTTTATTCTATTTTGATCAGGCTATTCAACTTACTTGTTGGCTTATATATTTTGTCAGCATTGGAGAGCATACAATCTTCGGTTGTCTGAAGATGCCATATTTTGTTTTTCATTTTTGTTGCATAATTTTTGGCGCAGTCAAGCAAATACACGAGCATTTTTGATGAATTCCACTGCCAAAAAAATGCGTGTGTATTATAAAGGTTGTGTGTGTCTGTAAACTCGCCATAAATATTTGATGAGCATTTAAAATGCAGAGAAAATATCAAGAAAGTGTAGCATACTTTTTTGTAAGGCCAATAGCAATAGCTGTGCCACAATAAATTCAAGTTGCCTGCAAATTCCAAATCCATATACGAAGTAAAAATAGTTTGACATTTACAATAAATATTGCATTGCACGCGCTGCACGACTTTAAGAGCCTTCTCGTTCAAGTTGCAAGTCAGGCAGCCAGCTTGTTATTAAAATGCGTTTGTTCCTGTTCTTGTTGTTGTTCTTGTTGTTGTTGTTCTTGTTGTGCGTGCACGCAAGGCAATTGTATAACGCTACTGTCTCTTCGTAGTGTATATAAGGCTCCTGCTTTAAGCAGCGAGGCAGACAGGCAGACAGCCAGTCAGACATATGTATATTATCTCTAGTGAATTATGGCCTGGCCATATAGATTCCAAAACGGCTTGTCCTTGCAGCAACAGGGACAGCAACTGCTGGCCAATGTCTGCCACTCACACACACACACACACACACACACACACACGCTAAACATGCACTTTTTCGTACACACAGCAAAAAGAAAGTTTGTTCAACTTGACTTAGTAATTTTCATTTTCATGCTCTTTCCTTGCTGCTTACATTTTAGGCTTGTATTATTGTACAAATTATTTTATTACTTTAGCAGAATTGTAATTTGTTGTTTGAGTCAAGGTAAATGATGTCGGAATGTAGCTAGGAAGAAAATCCAGTTTGATTTACATTAATTTAATCTTTTTTTTCTGTGCATGGGTCTTGACACTGCCCCCACTAGTACACTGTCCGTATGTGTGTGTGTGTATCATCATCGTACATTGTTAAATGGACGATACAAAACTTCAACTCTCACTCACAGAGACAGCAACAAAAACAACAACAACAACTGCCACAGATGGGGCATGGGACAACATGTCCGGCTGCCTGGCAAACATGTCGCCTGGCACTTTGGTGTCCTCCACTGTCTACTGCAGCTGCTCCTGCTCTTGCTTCTGATCCTGCTGCTGTGGCTGACGCTGCTCCTGTGTCGAATTACTCGACTCTTGCTCTGCTGCAACTTGAAATTAGATCTCGATACACGAGATGCCATTCACAACCCATCCCTCCAGTGCACCCCTACCAAGCGCCGCACATCCGGGCATATTAAATCAGGCACATCACATAAGCGCAATAAGCTTCTACGTCCCATACTAATTGGCAGAAGGAGGGCCCAACGTTTTTATCCATATACCATATACCATATTCCATATTCAAACTTATAACAACAACAACAACAACTGTTTCCAGCTCCAGTCAGACAGCTGTTCTTCACTTGACTTCAGCCCACTGCTAATTTATTGATAGCATGCAGCTGAAGCAGCCGCAGCATCAGTGCCACCAGTCAGTTGATAATGCTGAAAATTGAGTTATTTGTGCTTCAAAATTGATTGCTGTTTGTTGTAAATTGCACGCACTTTCCCCTTCTCTATCTATCTCTGGTCATGCAAGTCAAGCGTATGCCAGTATGGTAAATAACAACAACTCATGTTGCTTGTTTATTTGCATATTTAGTCACAATGTCGCTGCAAAATATGCTAAACTTTTTATCATTAGCATTATTATTACTCGATATAGCTATGTGCCTCTGTCCTCAGTCTTTACAACAATTGTATTTAAAATCAGTTGAGCTCGTTCAGCTTTAAAGCTAGCGTTCAAAATAGTACGTCAAAGTAGCCCGGATCAGACCCCTATATCATATATTTGTCACGTTTCAAATACAATGTAACAACACTAGTATGTCATATTCAATTCACAGCCAGCATAATAATATTTCGTACTCTAGACTAAAATCTAAATGTCGGCATGTTGACTCCGGTCTAAAATTGTATACAACTATAATCTGCTGCTAGTCTGTTTCAGTGATTGGTTGGAAATTTGTCCATTCCTACGTGAAAAATACTTTTCAATCAATTGTCGCCTTGTCGCAAACCTATGAAATTCTGATATAAATATCATTAAGCTTGTTCGATATGCCTAGGAACAGAAAAATATGTTCAGCATATTAATTTTTCCCGTTTGCCTAGAATCGATCTAAATGGTATAACGCCAGCAAAACTGGCACTTTATAAATACAGTTTTTAGTGATTTTCGATTGAGGTTAATGAGCGACTTAAGAACTTTATAACTTTGCTTAACTATTTCAAAAAGAAAGCGAAACGTGGAGAAAGCTGTAGTCGTAATAAATTCACGCAATACGTAGAAAGTCACAAGCTAAACCACATTTATAGGTCTGTATTGGTTACGTATAGGGCTGTCTAAGGTATTTTTAATAATAAATAGTTTCAGTTCTTAAATGAGCAAACTTCTCCACTTAATAATCAAGACAAGTTAGCTGAATTTCATAGGTTATCTTGTTGTCAAGGTCTTATGCATATTTCGTTTACTTTTATATATTGTATATAATGTATATAATGTATATATGTACGAGTATATGTGGGTTCTTGTGTGTATTTGTTTTCTGCTTTATGGCGCTTGTCGTTTCGATTTTCGCCCATCAAATAGCAAATTGCAAATGACAACAATCAGTTTTCAGTTTCAGTTACTGCAGCGCATTTGTGGTTAACAACAAAACCCAACCTTAAACCCCAATCCCAGTTCCTACCCCGCCCCCCCCCTCCCCTGCCTTATACTCTTTCGCTCTGCAGCTGAGTTCCCCGGGTAACCATTAATCATGTGGGTGACGCCTAAAAGTATGCAGCAACTGCTGTGGCATGCAGCATGCAATTAAAAAGCAAACAAACGGAACGGCAACATAAATTTACAACCAGACAGACAGACAGACGCACATATGGCGAGAGAAGGGAATAGAGGGAGACAGAGAGGGCAACCGAATGCAACAAATTATTTGCCATGCCCGCACACACACACAATTTTGTATTCAAATTTAGCATTGCATTATTAAAGGCGTTGAGTGTTCAATAAGTGGCAAAAAAAGAAACAAAAACCAGACCAAAATGTCGCCCTAATCACTGATGGAAACGCCTAAAAGGCAGCCAGTGTAACTAGAGAAAGATATATATATATATATATATATATATATATAGAGAGAGAGAGAGAGACAGACAGCATTTGTTAGAAAATTAAATCACACGCATACACACGATCTCAAAGTGGAGCCCCACATGGATGTTGCGGGTACGACGCTGATGCTGGTCGATGCATCGCCGACGGAGATGCATCATTCGCATCCACATCCACATCACAGCCATCCGCGGCATTTGCAGCGCCATAGCGTGGAGTTGAGCAGCCAAGCGTCAAATGGCGAGCTCAGTAGCACAACAAGCGGCGCCACACAAAGCAAGGAACTATGTGCCACGTCCGCTGCGGCTGCTACTGCTGCAACTGGCAACGGTTCCGGCACCTGCTCCGCCTCCGGCTCCTCCAGCTCAAATGCAATCTTAACGGAGACAGCGGGCACCTCGAACAGCTCGTCGGGCAACAGTTCGCCTGCCAAAGCCTATGTGCAACATCACCATCAGCATCATGGCTTGCATTCGCATGCGTTGAACCATCATCATCACTCGTTGCAGCTGCACCACACAGCGCCACCCTCGCCACTCGCCTCGATGCGTCATCAACAACAAACAATATCGGGCGCCTCGCCACCCCCCGGCGCTTGCCTGGCTGTCTGCTGCAGTTCGTCGTCTGCCTCGTCGCATCACCATCTGACCATGGGTCATGTGCCACATTTGGCTGCACATCATACGCTCTACCCCCTAATGGCTGCCGCCCAGCTGGGCTACGTGAGCTCCAGTGGGCCCAGCTCGTTGGTCAACTCGCCAGCCTTAGGACGACGCAAGCGCTACACAAGCACCTCGTCTAATTGCTCCAGTCAGTTCAACAACAACTATGCCGGACTCGATGTGGACTCGCTGGATGACATGTTGCGAAAGGTAAGATATGGGGCATTCCCTCTAATAAATTACTTAATATTGACAGTGTTGCTGTTAAGAGCTTAAAATGTTTAAGCGCAAGTCAAATTGATACAATTTCCATAGAGTCTTCGGTATTGTCGCTTGATGTCAAAAAACATGAATATTCCGCTTTGTAGGTCCAAAAATCAGCAGAAAACTGCAAATCTTGAAAATCACTTTCATAGATATGCATAAAAGAATTGATTGAAGACAATAATGAATGTCCGGAAATGTAGTTTGTATCAGATGTAAAGCTGAAATATGTACTATATTGCGGAAATACAAAAATGGAATACTCCGCTGTCTCTCTCATCTGCATCTACTACTCGCCGTTCATTATTCGTCTTTTTGAGTCTGTCTGGGCTCTCTGCTGTCTGTCTGTCTATCCGCCATAGTCATAAATCTTGAGCCTAGTCCGGCGGTACAGCGTATGGCATGGCTGTTGCAGCAAGACGTGCACCGTACCCAAAAAAAAAGAGCATATATATATATGCAACGCTTTTTACGTGTTGAACATTTTTAAGTGCGGAGGCGACCCATAAATAATATGCAAAAAAGAAATATTTTTTTTTACTTTACTTTTTTATGAGTTATTTTTTTTTTGTGGCGCAACGGCATGCAAACAATTTAAATTTGTAATGCGCCCCGAACGAAGTATGCCTAATAAGTAAAAGGTGGGAGGGAGCTGCAAGAATGCTGCTGACCAGCCTGGCAACGCAGCCAGCGTAACCGTTTGAGCTAATGGTCGCATATATGCACATTACGTATACGTATATGTATCGTTACGTATACGTGTCGGAAAGACTTTTTGGGGCGCTTGCATTTTATTAGCGATAATGAACTCCACGTGCTGCAGCGTGAAACGATGCGAAACTAAACGAAACAGTTGCATACTTTGTGGTATGTGGTCCAACTCTCCTCCTCCCGCTTATACCCTTTATTGTAAGCACTGAAAGTGGCTAGGCACACACGAAAATACAAGATTTTACATTCTCCATTCTCTCATTTATTCTTAAATAGAAGAATGATTATATATTAAAGCAATTTTTTTCTATTTTTATTAATTCTAATAAAAATTAACAAAATTCTTCCAATATCGAGAAAAATCATTATAAGCGCTCTTACTTTGATTTTCAATATATAAGCATAGAAAGAGTTCATTAAATCTTTTAAGCAAGTTCTTGGAAAGATTTCGGAAACAGGTGCACTTACCTTATTATGCTTAGTATTAAATGCACATGTTTTAGGGTATCTGGTCGTCTAGCTCACTCTGCGTTTAGATCACTCTAAATTGTTGCTATTGTAAAGTGTCGCATTGCCACAGGATTGCAGTCGTGCCATGAGTCGATGTGTGAGGTTCGTATCGTTGGTATTGGTGCACCTTGGTGTAGCCAACACTTTTAGCTGCTGCTCTACTCCTGCATTGCATTTGTGGCTGCAATAATGGGTTAACGGGTTGCGGGTTGCGAACTGCGGCGCGGCTGTTGCAGTTGCCATTTGCTGTTTGCGAATGCGATTCCAATTTTGTTGTGGCATACTTTTGAGCCAGGCGCGTGCATAATGGCAATTTGAATAATGTGCCAAAATATGCAGATATTTTCTTTGTTTCCAACAGCGCTCCGCTGCCCCACAATACCATTTCCGCCTATCCGTCTCCTGCAAACTGGGCCAATTGCTGACAATCGAAGTTTGCGTCGATTCGCTTTGGCGCTTGTCATAAGCACAGCCTGGAAATTACATCGAATTGGGCTCATAAACTTTGTGGCAATAGACGAATGACGAGGTCAAAGGCAAAACGGCACAACACAGAGACAGACACAACGAGAGAGAGAGAGAGGGAGTGAGAGAGAGAGAGAGATATCGAGAGAAAGACATGCAGAACTTAAATCGAATCGAAGAAATAAATAGCAAAGCCAAAAGTAGCAACAATAACGCAAACAACAACGAGTCCAAAGTTGTTATCGAGTTGCGGCTAAAGTTTGAAGCATTTTTCGTATCACATTCAACGATTTTTGTGGGCTGCCCTTTTCAAGTGTTTCGATTAAAACCAATCGGAAAATGTATCAAATACTGATTTGCGTTTTA
This sequence comes from Drosophila seclusa, assembly GCA_035043575.1. Classification (NCBI taxonomy): domain Eukaryota; kingdom Metazoa; phylum Arthropoda; class Insecta; order Diptera; family Drosophilidae; genus Drosophila; species Drosophila seclusa. The sequence continues at coordinate 206,497 of JAWNMX010000377.1, read as the reverse complement.
TTACAAAGTTGCTTAGCATGCATACAGTGTAGCCAGCTGAGTCTCAGTCTCAACTAGCTAAATAGCCAGCAAATTGGTGACTTGTGTCAGCTCTTATGTAAAAAGCGTCAAGGCTAACCATAGTCTTTGACAGCAGAGTGAACAATGCAGCTGGTCAAGCAGTAAATAGGCCGAATTCTTTGATGAATTCCAACTGTCATGTGTATAAGCAAAGCATTCAAGCACATCAGTCGACTTGCGAAATAATTTGCTTGCCATTGATCATATTGGTCAATGTATTGTTTTTGTTTTAATCGGCTGCAATTAAATTCAATTTGAAGTACATGAACAAGTAAGAGTGAATTGCTTGCTAGCCTATTCCAAATTAGCAACGGTACCTTTAAAATCTCTCAATTATTTTCTAAAAATCGAAATATGTATGTTGAGACTCTAATAGTTAACCCTATTATATGGTTTAGTGCAAATAAAACAGAATCAGCACTTTTTCGATAACTGTACCCGATTTCCGGTAGCAATAAAATATGCAATTGCCTTTGTTTTTTCACACTTCGCTTCCTGTGCTGGTCATAAGAAATAAAAGCACTACCATCCACGCTTATATTTGATTGTGCAGTACTTTTGAAGGGGAACTTTGGCAATAAAACTATAATATTAGCTGCTGGGTTCAGGATATATCATAGACTAGCTACTACTACTCCGTTGCAGCATTCTTACATGTTTGTGTCTACAACTGCGGTTATTGGCCTTATCAATGACATTTATATGGTCCGAAAACGCAGACCAGCAGCTCACAATAATTTAACCTATGCGGCTCCGAAACAAAAATGCCAGTCTAAAGATTATGCACACCGAAATATAATTACGCTCGTCCATTTGTATATATGTATGTATATTTGCATGTATGTATGTTTGTATATGCCCCAGCCGCTCGTTAGCCGCCTTCGTTCTGGGAGCTGTGGCGGCCACAGCTGCTATACAATACACATCTCAAGCAAATACACAAACAAAGAAAACGCACATCCACACACAACACAGTCACACACCTTCAACACCTACATTGTTAAATAATGTTTTCATAAGCCACCTTTATGTAATGACAATGGGGAATAATTAAATGTTTATATGCGCCTTTTTTCATACCATCTTCCTATTAAAGGGCTAAGTAATGGGGATAAGAAACTAACTAATAAATTCAACATACATACATATGGCTATATCCTGCTATTTGGCAACAATATAGCTGCCACAGAAACTATCTGTGGAAATATGAGTTCTTGCACGAAAAACATCCTTTTTGCTTACCACCAAACTTAATCCTTTCGAGTGTTATCACAAATATCAGTTTTTCCAGTACAATTTGGTTTCGCCTAGCTTAGAGAATGAGGGAGATCTATCTCCCTCTCTCTCTCTCTCTTGATGCTGATAAGAATTGGGAATCATTTTCATTTCGCATATCTTGTAAATCTATGAGCAAAGCCAACAGCTAACGGAACTCGAGTATAATGCGGGTCTATACGGGAATAAAGAGAATGGTGAGGAAGGGGGGATTGATAGACGTAGCTAATTTTGAGACAGCACGCATTTATCTTGCGCCACATGTTGGCAATTCTGCCAACACACACACGCGCAACCCTTCACATGAGATTTCCTTAGCGCCACTGTTCAGAAAAAGCCAAAAAAAAAAAACAAGAGAAAGACCAAAAGCAGTAAAAATAGAAAAACCAGCAGAAAAACCAAACACTCAAACAAAGCGTCATAAAATGGCAAAACTAACGATCTCGGGCAGCACAACAGCCCCAGAGTAGCACAACAAAAAACTAGTTCGAATGTTCTTGTCTAAAGAGGGCTACTTAGAGATACCATTTACCCGGCGCTAAAATATCTACATTTTACATTTATTGCCAAACTTTCCGCGGAAAGCCTTTACAAAGTCAAATGTAAGCAGATAGTTATGCAGTTGCTTACTGAAAGGCTACATTGAAAAAATTTTATCTTTTATTACTAACCGATATCGACTCTGATCGACATGAGGGAAACGTGAAATATTGGCCATCGAACGAATTGTGAACTTATATATTTTACATTTCTCAAGTTCAATAACTATGCAAATATGCTTCCTTCTGCCGGTTATATACGTTTGCACAAATTAACAATATTCCCGCTTACCCGTTTAAGTGGATACAAGGTATAAAAAGGGTTACCGCTTAACCGATCCCTTTACCTATGTGCGTGTCCATCAGGGGATTTTCCTTCAATTAGGATTAATACTCAAGATACCAAAAATAACAACCAACAAAAAGGAAAGGGAAAGAAAGCAAAGCAAACCAGGCAGAACGTTACAGTCTGGAGTAACCGACTGCGAAATACTTTGACACCATAAGTAATACCAACTGATTACAGGTAACAAAGTACAGGGTGGGTGTAGCCAAGAATTACCGTCCAAGTTTGCTTTAAAAATTGCGGTAGATAGATTTTGGGGACGGGAGTGAGCATGGCTGAAAGTTCAAGTTCTTCCAAGTTTGGTAAGTGTAGCTCTTAAAATGCGTGAGATATGGTCTTTTGGGAATTTTTGGGGCGGGATTGGGCGCTGCCAAAACAATTTTGGATGACGATCTGATTAATCAGCTTCCAAGTTTCCGAACTATAGCTATTAAATTGCGGGAAATATAGGCTTTTATTGATTTTGGGGGGAAGTGGGCGTTGTCCAAAATTTGATTCCCGAAGGGTGTTACTAGTAATATACCTTTCAACTTTGGTGAATATAGCTTACAAATTGTGGAAGATATACGCATTTCAGATTTCCGAAATACATATGCCGATCTTTGAAAAGATTACCAGCAAGTTTTAAGTTTCTTTAAGATTGTAGGAGGTATGCGGTTTGTAGCACTCAAAACTAAATTATCTTGTAAACACATTTGTTAGTCATCAGACAATTGATATCGATCGACATCGATATTAATGTTAAATACATAGTTGCATGTTAGATTACAGATGTTATGTTACAGTCTTCAAGCTACATCACTAGTAGCCTGCTACAATATATACATAAATATATACATACAATTGAGTAATTCTAAGCAAAGTAGTTTTACATATCTTATGACCAGAGCAGGAATGCAGTATGCTCGACATTAAGATGCCCTGCAAATGGGAAAAACCAAATGCTATAGAAAAGCGCATTAATTTGTTTTGGGACTGCTTCTGGATTCTGGATTATTTAGAAAGATGTAGAGTTTGCTCGACATCTGGATGCCATTTACTTGCCAAATATAATCAATCAAGGAACAATAATCAAATCAGCATCAAGCACAGGCAGCACAGACAGGGTATCCAATGCGGGTTGTTGTCCTGCCTGACCAGGGAGACAACCTTTTTCTTTTCTTTTTTTGTTTTGTATCTGGACACGAACTTTGATAAGGGACCGTTCCGTTTCGGTTTGTTTTTCCTTAACTTTTGCTCAATATATATATATACATATATACTTTTTTGGGGCTTAAATTGCTTAAAAGTACAATTTATCACAATTGGTAATTGAATGCCATTGTCCCGGCAACAACTTGACCCAGTTTCCAACTAGGTCTGCACAGAAACTAGCTCGTCCAGTGTCTCTTCTGATGGCTGCGTCATAATGACTTTTCTTCTCATATCCTTTGCCGTTTTATGTTCAATACAATTACAATGTTCTTATCATTCCGGCGCTATCCCCCTTCGGGCTTACTTAGTGTGTAGTTTTAGGGACTAAGGTCAATTTCATTTTCGTTTTCGTTTTGTCGAAAATGTTGTTGAACATTTCAGATTTATTATAAGTATTTTAACAATGTACCGCTAATAATAAAACAGCAATTGAGTTCTTGAGATTCTTGAATTGTCATAATATTATAAATTGGGGAAGCATCACAGCGACCTATAAGATCTATTGTGCCCCCTTCTGAGCCTATAAATCCTCTATCAACCCCAGCTCCTGCACGAATACTAGAATCTTTGTTGGGTAAGCCCTCAACCCATCAAAGATTCCTAAGATTTCATAACATGCAGCCATAGAATGCTGCGTCTGTTCCTAGTTAAGGCGACACAGTCTGCTAGGATGTGCATTGAGGCGTCTTCCTCGCTTCCACAAAAACTGCACACACAAAAACCTAATTTAGTTAGGTGACTTCTTAGTCTACAAAGTCCTGTCAAAAGACCGGTGAGTATACTAAGCCTGTTCTTCGCCATGGATATTACTTGCTGAAATCGCTTTTGATTATAGCCACCCAGGAGACTTCTGGCTTGGCGGAGTCCTGGTGCCTCTGGCCAGCTCCGTTATTGCCTCTGTCCTTGCAGCCGTATTTTGTGCCTTCCAGTGCCACAATACAGTTCTGGTCCTGTTAGGGGCTTCTCTGCCCTCATTCTTACCTGCTCATCAGACGCTTTGTTCCCCGCTATGTCCCTATGGCCCTGGACACATCTTAGAGTAAGCCTTTTATGTGTCCCGAGTTGGTCAAGCTGGGATCTTACTTCATGGACTACTGTTGATGTTATTTTCGTCCCCCTTATAGCGTTTATTGCTGCTTGTCTGTCGGATAGGATGGATATATCCGTATTCCAATATTTACGTTTCAAGTTGAACTCCGCACAACTCTCTATCGCACATACCTCAGCTTACAATAAGCTGGTATGCGTTCCCACGGACTCATGGTAGGATATCCGAGGGCTCACCACTCTAAGGCCTGTGCCCTGCTTGGTGAGAGATTCATCGCTGTACCATTTTATGATGTGCGGTTTCATAGGGTTATTATGATTGGGGAACCAGCACTGCGACCTATAAGGTCTATTGTGTCCCTGGTTTATTCCCTCTAGCTGCTCATATGAGCTTTGAAATCTCGCTCGAAGAATTCGGCTGCCATTTTGTCCCTAAGCTGCATAATTAGGGGAAGTTCACCTGAATGATGTTGGGCATTTCTGTGGCTTAGGATGTGATTGCCCCCAACTCCTTCTGCTGATATCCATAGATATCCAGGGTTCGGTCCTCCATTTTCCTTGCGACTTGCTCATGCTAGTCCCACGAGCTGCAGAGAAATGACTGCCTGCCCGGGCGGAGATCTACATTACCCGGGTAGGGCTAATTAGAACAGGCGGTCGCCATTTGCCATTTGTTAATCTGAGCCCCCAGCCAAGCTGACTCTCGGCACGGTCCGAGTGACGCCTTGGTCTGGCCCGGAGTGAGATGTGTGGGGATGGGATGGAGGTAGGTAACTGAAGCGGGGAAGTTGGCGTGATTGAGTGAGGCTATGCTTTTAAGAAGGCGGCAACACACGCCTTGTCAGTACGATTGACATTATCATACCCGCAGTTTGCCCTGTACTGTTTATTTACGAGGAATCTCGTATTATTCGCAGCTAACCTCCACGAAGCGAGGCCGTTCGCTACCCGCAACCCACGACCCGCCTGGTGGCCTCAGCTCAGCCCCATCCGAACCATACCTCAAGTTCTCAGACCAGAATTGTCAAATAAAATCAATACAATTCTCTATGTAACTCTACGGATGTATATGCAGCTGTCAAAACTAAATTATATTTTTTTCTGACTTGACTTTGGTTGGTTTGAAATTTTAACTATTGAATTTGAACTTATACTGTATTTATTTATTTTATAATCTTATTATATATTTTATCTTATTTTCCATCAAATAATCTCCTGGGCTATACTTGTATGGAGTTTTCGACGCATTGTCGCCTATATGTATTGTCTGCTTAGTGGTAAGAGTTAATGATTTCTGCTTACCGATAAGAGCAAACTAAGCCACTTTGCAGCAGCGGCTGCTAAGCGCTCAAGCGAAACAAAATATGCAAATCTAATACGATTTTAATTTAGGCCAACAACAACAAAAGCGAAACCCCAAGTACACACATACACACAGAGAGGGAGAAATGGGTACTTTTATCATTTGTGTGGCTGCATCATCATTCTCCTTGGCAGCAGCAAAACTATTGAGCATAAAAAAAGAATTCTCGTCGCATGGCTTTTCGATTCGTTTTGTTTTGCATACTTTTGTGCGCGTCTGCATTCGGCTTGTGCTTGCGTTTCAGATTCCCAGATACCAGTTGGCAGTCACCGATTCTGTTTGCCCTCTTATGTGTGGGTGTGATGGTTCGCGTGTTCACGTGTGGATTTTATTAAACATATGAATTCATTATGCAAATGCGACAACATCAACTGACAACAACAACGAACGAACCAGCGAACGAACAAACGAAAATTGTATGAAAATCGCCTTTTGTTACCTGCTTCATTTCCATTTCCCCTTCCAACAACCCACCCTCCCCCATGCAGCAGAACATTGCAAGTAGTTTGAGCAACGTGGAGTTAATGGGTTATGCGCTGTGATTTTCAAAAAAAGAGAGTGCTCGCCTTTTGTTGAATTTTATGTAAAGTGCAAATTGATTTGCCGTTGGGAGCAAAAGCAGCAGAAGCAGCAGCAGCGAGGCAAGCAACAGGAAGCAACCATAAGAAATTAATACAATTTCCATGGTTCTGCTGCTGCTGTGGGTTTTTATACGAGCATTGTTGCTCTTTGTTGCCGCTTGTTGCATAATTGAATTCGAATTGTGACCAATGCGTAGAGTGCAGCAGCACGCTTACAATTACCGAACAGGTAGCAGGCAGCAGGCAGCCATTCCCTCATCGACTGGAACAGTGGGGCAAGTGTCTTGAGCAGCGCAAATCACATGTGTGTTTTTTACCCTACTGTCCAATCGTCTGTCATTTTCAATTTGTTGTTGTTGTTGTTCACACACAATTAACACTCAAATAGGGCCTTAACACGAGGGGACTTCAATTGATGTTAAGGAGAAGCTGTATGCTACACAAGCCGTATGCCACTGGCCACGTTCCGACCTACGCACAGCCACACATAAGCATATAGCGAATAACATGCCACTTAATTTTATTTCTTTTATTTTTGGCAACAATGCGGCGCACATTGGTCCAAATTGTGACAACAATTCTGAATCGTATTAATATTACTATTTACATATTTATAATGTTTGAATATTTTCTAATAATATTTCTTAAAATGTTATGAAAATATGTAAAAACTTTTTGTTGAGTTCTTTATTGAATACTTCTAGCACTTAATATTATCTAGTTTGAATTTAATCCCATAAAGCCTGCTAAAAAATATAATATATATATATATATGTATATATATATAACTGTTTCCTTTGTTAACGATAAACTCTATATTTAGATTTTATTGATCACTATTAGATTACTCGATCTCAAATATGATCAAACTGAAAAGTTAATGGTATATTTTGCACTCGTTTCAAAAGACCACTGTGCACTGATTGTTGTTGCAGCTATTTACATTCTTGTTGTTGCTATTGTTGTTGTTTTCGTTTGTCATAAGGCGGCGTGAGTGTAATCAAGGCGGCTATTATTCTTAGATTTGAGGCGCAAATGAAAACGCCGGGCAAAAGGAGACAAGAGCAGTCAACAGCCAAAGACAGCAGCTCCACACAAATACATACATATATAATGTCGGGTTGGGGTTCAATACGAAACAATGGCCATGTGTGGTGTGGTGTGTGTGTGAGTGTGTGTGAAAGTGTCTGACGCAGTAGAAGCAGAAAAAAAGGCAAACGCTCTGTCGCATACAAAAGCCTCATTGTTTGAGTCCGTCGTTGACGCAGCTGCGTGCTTGGAAAACGATGCGAAGATGATGATGAGTCGTGGGAGGGTGGAAGGGTGACAGGTTATGGAGTGACAGGTGGTAGGGAGTGGCGCAGACATGTAAGTGTTGCGGCTCATGAGCTTAAATATACACATGAGTGCGTGTGTTAGTTAGTATGTGTCTGTGTCTATGTATTTTTAAGTAACTTAGCCCAATATCGAGAGGGGACCGTATCGTGTCACGATCACGCACAGCTGAGCACGATAATAAAAATTTATTTGAAAAGTAAAATAGTCAAGATAAACACGAAGCATATTTGTTAAACAAGTAAGAATGCTGTAATCGATTGACTACGATTTACCCTGAATCCAGCTGATAAATATACCAAATGTGAGCAGGTTTGCAAGTGCACGAATGAAGCTCATGTTTTTATTCACGATCCCGAACTGATCCTCACAGGAATGCGACGATCGCATGCATATAGCAGGCCCCTTGTAATGTATGTAACTGACTACTAGTGGCAATAAGACTGTAAAATAACATCTGTACATAGCATTGATATCGATATTGATCGATAAATATATGAAAAAATTTATAAATAAATAAATCGCTTTCTCACACATGCGCTGTTGATAGTTGTAAGATCAATATGAGAATATATTTTCGACTTTACCTTGGGTGTTTCCTATCCAATTTTGATCAAATTTGGGCAGTTGATGATTAACTAGATGTTGATCCTGTTGATCCTGATCAGGAATATGTATACTTAAAGGGGTCGTATATGCTTCCAAAAAACCACTATAGCCTTTTTATCCATATTCAGTGGCTTCATGGTAAGAAAACAGTTGTTAATGTAAGCGATAATGTCTTGTAGAAATATAAATAAATAAAAAAAACAAACAGAACAAAATTATTCATTTAGAAATGAATAAAAATCATCGATATTAATATATAATTAAATTTACACAATCTATATTATTTGCGAACTTGAAACATACTTACTTTACTCAGATAATATTCATCCAACTATAATTATAATATATATTTATTATTTTATCTATAAGAAACCGTTTTCACAGCTGCCTTTGGTCCAAATAGCTAATTCATCGGTCTTTAGATGTGCTGAACTTAAAAAGAAAATACTTCGGAATTGGTTTTTAATGCAATGCTGGCAAGTGAATAAAGTTGCAACCATGTACTTTAAATCAATTAATCTATTAATACACTCAGACTGCACTCAGCTACATTTCTTATAGGAATATTGAAAGTTCGGCATCAATTGGGTGCAAGTGGTCTACGTAAGTGTCAAGCCGTCTGTGGACCCTTTTTTAAAAGAGACCTTATGTTTGTCGTATGTGTGTTGCAGATTCAGTTCTGTTTATGGTTGACTTTTGGCCGACTGTTTGCAGTCGCCTTGTGCCACGTTGCCGTTGTGATTTTTCGGCCAACATTGCTGATGTTTCTGCTTTTGTTAACTTTGACTTCAGTTTTGCCAGGCATTTGTGTCCTTTGTGAACAGTCGACGCCAATGCCACAAAAGCCACTCGAAATATGTTGGCTGCCATTGTATAGGTGTGCGGTTATGTGTTGTGTGTGTGTGTGTGTGTGTCTGAGCGTCTGTGTCTGTTTGTGAGCCAACAGAATTATTGAAGCGAGCCGTCCAAAAAAAATTGCTAGCCATACATGAAGAGCATCAGTCCTTTGGCCAGCCTTTTTTTACACAAGCCCCCAAATTGCATCATCGTCTCAACATCCGCTCCACTTGGTGCAACATCCTCGTCATATGCAACGTTGTTGCAGTTGCCGTTGGGCTTGTGGCTTTTGGGTCACTGTAAAAGAATTAAATGACAGCAGCGCGTGGCAAAGTACTTGCAGGCTCGTTGGTTGCCTTTCTGGCTGGCTGTGGTCAGAGATACGCTACGCTATGTCGATATACGGAATATTGAATGCTTAACTTTGAGCTAAATTGCAACGCAATTTCAACGTATTTTCAACTTTCTTATCAAAGCCTCCATCTGACACCTAAACTGTCGAACTATTATTAAGCTATTTGAAAGATCCTGTAGTGACACCCATTTGGAATGTCTTTCAAAAGTCCAGTTGGAAATACATTGTTCGGCCTATGGGACTGAAATTCAATGCAGAAATTGCAGTTTGATATATTTTCGGGCCGTTTAATACTTTGAAATTCAATGAACTTTCTTCAAAATGTGTTGTGTGTGGAAGTTGTTAGCAATAAATAGGAAACTGGATATAATGCTGGAAACTGTATTCCCCCATTAATTACAGACCGTGAAATTTTTCCAATAGTCAAATTAGGTACATGAACTTATTGATCTGTATAAGGTGTAAGTCTTGGATCAAAACTCGAGCTTTCTTCCTTTATTTTTAACAAGTGCAATCGGCTTAAGCTGCATTTGATTGTTTGAATTAAGTTAATTGTATAAAGGTAAAGCTCTAAATATCTGAAGTATCTGATATTTTCCAAACAGCTGTACGATGATTAATTCTTTGAATGCCAAAGAGAGAGAGAGACTATCAACTAGCAGTTAAGTAAGAATATCATCAAATAACCGCCAACCACCCCCCCCCCCCCCCCCGACCACTCCACCCTTCCAATTTAACGAGTGTAGAAGGAACTCTCCCCTTTGTTGTTTTGTTGGGCCCGTTGGCTTTTGGCAATGTCAGCAGGCGCTTGTTGTAGTCCAATTTTTGTACCTCAACTTTTGACTGCTAAGTCAGCCAATCATATTTCCTTATTTCTCTCTCTTTCTCTCTATTTCTTCCTCTCTCACTCACACGAGCACTTGCACTGGCTCAGTCACAGCTGAAACTTTGTCAACAATGTTGAATAATTAAAATGCTCCCTCGACAACAAGTCTGTGCAAAGACTATAGCAACTTGGGCCCAGCTTCATTCTCCTCAGTCTGTCTTAGCTTCAGCTTCAGCCTCGGCAAGTTTGCCAGTTGCTTGCAGCGACTTCACAATTTATAGAGGGCTACAGCGTGGGCGGGGGAGGGGCAACTGTGTCTTGGCGGGCCTGTCTGTCATTGTCGTTGTCGTTGTAGGCAGTCAGGCAGCAGGTAGACATGCAGCAAAGCTCATCAGCAATTCTCAATTGCTATTATAATATTTTTTGCTTTTCGTTGTGCTCGTCGGTTTAGTAAACACCTGATACGATGGCAGCAATGGGCCGTGTGGCAATGGGGGCATTGGGGACATGTCACTCTCTCTCTCTCTCTCTCTCTTTGTGAGTGTGGCAAGTTTTGCTTAATGCGCAGTCCCCATGCAGCGACCACGTTTGTCAGGCTAAAAAATCATCAACTTTGTTGCATAATATTTCAATAAAGCCGCTCGGGGTGGGGTGTGAGGTCTGTGCGGGAGCTCCACAACAACCGATGCGTAGGTGTGAGCAAGATAGCGATTTCCTACCATCAACAAATTAAAGCACGCCACTCCCCACATTCAAACCAACCCCACCCATCCCACACTACCCTATCTTCATTTGCTGCGACTCTACAATAGTGCACTGGGGAGTGTTTTACCTTTTGTGCAGCCTGTAAAAACGCTATTGCAATGACAGGCTTACAGGGCAAATGGCATTGGGCAAAAGGCAAGGGACAACAACAGGCAAAAGAACTGGGAGCAGTTCTCCTAGGGCATCAGACATTTTCTAACGCCAGTCAAATTAGTTAGCTGCATAATTACAGCTTGTCTTACATCATTGGCCTAATAGAATTTTCTATTTGGCTGCCCTGATCCCAAAAGAAGGCAGTAATTTCCACGGCTGAGTATTGTATTATTGAAATTGTAAATACAATGGATCTCATCGCAAATGAACAGTAGCAATGAGCATGCATTACATACATATACTGCATTTACTCAAGTTATTGACATACACTAAAGACTCTTTCAATATATGCACGTACAGTGATGAAAACGAAGTGTGGTCGACTACTCCATACTTTATTATGTTGTCATAGTCACAACTACTGAATGTTGCTGTTGTCGATCTCTCCATTGCTGACAATACAAGATTCAGTGAATTAAACATTTTTATCAACTTTTTTCTCTCTAGCAGACTGATTTTCGCTCCCTTCGGATTTTCATATTATAAAAATATTTTTGTGACCCAGGGTGTACAAGGCAACTACATCAGTGCATTACGATAGCTCGGGTCCTGACGTGGATTCAACTGGATACTCTCCATCTCACTCTGACACTCCCCCGCTCTGCTTCTTCTCCCTCCCTTCCTCTCTAGCTCTCTGCTTATATTTGTGTGCCTTGCAGATTGTTTATAATTCTGTATAATTTTCATCCAATTAAACTTAATTAACTAGTGTGCGTGTGCGTGCGTGTGTGTGTATGGGTATGTGTAGTTCGCCGCATCGTAACTGTAAACCAGTCGACAGTTGTTGGGGCATTGTGACCTTAACCCGGCCGCTGCGATAACTTCGGCGGAAGCAGTCAGATTCGTAATTATTACCACTTACGGCTAAATACCGAAGTTTCAAGCACACCACGAACAGATGTACATGTGTGCGTCCATTTCTATCTCACTCTCTCTCCGACTGTGTGTGCTGGCAACGAAAAGTTTTGCTAGCCACAAAAAATTTCCGTATCATGCAGCCGCAACAACAACAACTGCAGGAACATTGAAAAGTTTTTGCCGAAAAAATCCAATGGCAAGAGTTTTTGTAGGGATAAACTTTTTGCCTTAATACTTTCCTTATGGTCGCCCCATTTGTTGTTGCTATTTGGCTTCGTCTTCTGCTTCTTCTACTTATTTTTTGTTTTTACTTTATTTGGGTGAGCTTGGTACGCCTACTTTTGGGGCGCATTAAATTTATACTTCCACCTTTGGACAAGTCATAAATCGTTGTTATGCCTTTTGCATTGTTTTTACCACATAATCACAGCGGCAGCCTTTTTCCGGCCTTTTTTCTGCTGTTTTTCTGGCATTGTGGATTGTCATTTGTGGATTTTATAGTTCAGTTTTAATTATTGCTGCCTAACTGGCCTTCAGCCATCTGCACAAACCCCCAAATAAACTTGACTTTGTAATGAGTTTTAATAGCTTTGTGTCATTTTATGCATTATGACATTAATTATTTCCCTAACTCAACCAAAGTTCTTGACATACCAATGCTTCGACCTTATTTTTCAGCTCAAGAGCCAAGCAAAGTTGAAAGCATTTTATTTTATTCAAATTTAGTATACGTATGTGAAGTGTTCTCATATTTAAAGAGCACATAGATATGACAATCTCGATTATTCTTTCTGTAACTGCAACAAACCGTTAATCAATCAACCTACTTGTCAGTTTTAAAATGGGGCATATACTATGCAAATGCTTCCTGGAACTTACCACTAGTTCAACTTTCTACATTTCCCCATCCGCTCCCCACCGTCTGGTTCTGTTTGACTCACGCGATGCTGTGCTGAAAGTTGTGTTAAGCCATTGAAAAGCTGCTTGGGCTTAAGTGATTCAATTTCCGTTTCCGTTTCACCATTTCCATTTGCGTGTTTGCATTAATAAGCCTTTGATGGTCTTAAGAGATTTATGTTTACATGGCGAGTAGTATCGGCCCATTTACCATTCCCCTGCCCCAAACACCTCCCCTTATCTAACTGCACGCTTGTCACTTCGCGTTGCGCCAAAAGCCTTACCACGATAGAGAACAGATAGCAACAAATGCAACAGCAAACGAACAATAAGCAATCCAGCACAGAACATGGCCCATACATACAAACACATGTCGCTGCCTGACATTGCATTATTTATCGATAACAATTAGCAGTGATGCATGAAATGCGATAACATTTATTAGCCCCGGCTCAGGCCGCACAATAATAGAGATACAACAATTGGTGCCTTGTGGTCTCGGCTATGCTCAATAAAGCACAAAGCTACCATTTGCCTTTGGGGCTTGCCTCACGCTACGGTGCTTGTCTAGAAAATTGATTAGCACAACTTTGGCAATCATAATAATAATAACAAATAATTTATATTCAAAGTGAATTTCTGCTTATGTCTGCGTTTGTGTGTGTGTATGTGTACGTTTGTCATAGATATTTTCATTAATTTCTTCTAGCTGAATTTCTTCCAACATATTCATGTTTTTAGGCCATTAAGTTTTTAATCTTTACCAGTTAAAAGCCAGAGAGAACGTCGCTGTCGAGCAGTTATTCCAGCGGAAAACAAGTACCAAAGAACAGGGTGTAACCAAGAAATACTGTCCACGTTTGCCATTCAAATTGCGGTAGATACAACTTAGTAACCTTTCTTCTAAGTTTGGTAACTGTAGCTCTTAAATTACTAAAGATGTGGGCTTTTGGAAATTTTGGGGGCCGAAGTGGGCGTGGTTGAAAAAATTATACAGCAGCTTCCTTCTAAGTTTTGCAACCACATTTGTGATTGTACATATTGATTGTACATATTGTACGATGGTAGGTACATATAGTAACCACCAAAATGAATATATGACCCCAATAAACTGGGGTTTCCCCACCTGCTAGGTAGGATTATAAAAATGTTGCCTACTTTGAGGTGCAGATTTCATTTGCACAAAACCGTTATACCCCTTTTACACATTTTCAATGAGTTCAGGGTATAATTAAATTTGTTTAAAACGTGCAGCAGATAATCTTCTGCATATGTAAGATAACCGTTTCTATTGTTTTGTTTGGCTTTTAGCTGATGAAGCTTCACGAAATTCTTAACTTGAAACCAATTTCCATGCTCAAATAACTGATTCTCGCTGGTTGTAGAGAACATTTGGAAAGAGTGCGATGCGTAGGAGCATAGTGGGAGACGCACAGTGGAATGACACAAATACGCGACGACAGATGCCATTTAGTGGGCAGAGGGGCGGGGAAGTGGAAATGGAAGTGGGTGGTAGGGGGTATGTCGTACAGAGCCTAGCCAAGTTGGCAGCCATGTCAACACTTATCTTTATGAGTTTCCGCTTTCTGTAAAGTCATTGACATGTATTCCTCCCACCTGCCGACTGCCGCTTCATACTTACAGGCGCGATGCTATGCCAAAAATAAACGCACAGCTGCTGTGAGGGACGGGGACGAACATATACAGAGTGAAGAGCAGAAAGAGAGAGGGAGTGAGAGACAGAAAAAGAGAGAGAGAGGGGAAGAGGCAGAGAGAATTTTAGAAAGGTGGGGGAGAGAGCAAGAGTCGTCAGCAGTCAAGCAGCTCGTAATATTCGCGTATGTTTATTTGCTTGTTGTGTGTACACTCTATGTATGTATGTGTGTGTGTGCTTGTAGGTGTGTGCTTGTTAGTCTTGCCTACTCTTCGGCATCATTTGAAAATCTTACAATATGAGCCTCTGTGTGACATCGACAATGAATCGTCATGAAGCTATACCAGCTGGTACTTAACTCAACTTCACCAGGCTGGTGTTCCAATATTTTGGATGATGCTGGGCGGAGGGGTTATGGTTAGCAATGGTAACTCCACTGAGCTGCTATCAGTCGTGGCATTGAGGTAAATTGTTGAAATCACTAGTGTGCTCCTACGCACTAAAAGCCATAAATTACATTTCGAATAGCAGAAGTAAGTAAAAAGACGTCGTAAATGTACGAACTAGGTTGAAGCGGAAGTGGAAGATGGAAGTATTGCACGAAAAACAAAATGTATGTGTTACCAGTTAACAATGAGCACGGTAAAAGATAGTAGTAGATCTTAGTAGACATGGCTATGAAAATATTACTTAGATAATGTTGTTCTGCGACATATGGATTTTATGATAAAAATAAATCTTTTTTGGCAGAAAGTTAACTTAAAGCACAAAACATTAAGTGTGGTGTTTTTCAAATCCAACTTACTTAATTCACTTAATTTAATATTTGAGGCAACTTAATGCAACAATTTACAAAACCAATAGATTAAAATGCGTATGGGTTAGCTCCTCGATTCTGTCGCCTATTATCTTAATATTTGCTCCTACAAATGGAATTTCAATTTAATTATACCTTAATTAGCATCAACTTTGACATTTTATTAAGAAACTATACATCCTCGTGCAATTCAAAACACACACACACACACACATTCATAAATGGTTAGAGGCCGCTTGCGTCGCTGGCAAACAAAAATTGCGCGAAATGTGCAAGTAATTTAAAGCTACAGCTTTAAGGATAACAGCTTGAAAAGCGTTCACGCTTTTCACTTTTATTATCCTTTAGGTGCGATTCCACACCTTCAATTGTGCATAAACACACACACACATATACACACAGAGAGCGAGGTGTAAGACAGAAAATAAGATGCCACACGTAACAGCAAATCAAAATCTTGAATTTATTCCACATCCGAAGCGCATGAATTTCAAATTACTGTGGGAACAGCGCACAAAACAGAAAAAGTTCCAGCGAGGGAGGTGTTTCTTGTTTATGTTGTTGCTATTGTTAGTGGCACCGCCTGAGGCAGTGTGTTACGTAGATTGTCCAAAATCCTGTACAAAGACGTGTGAACACTGACCCGGCACACACACCATCTCTTTCTCTGTTTCTCCCTCTCTCTCTCTCTCTCTCTCTCTCTCTCTCTCTCTCTCTCTCTCTCTCTCTCTCGCTCTCTCTCTCTCTCTCTCTCTCTCTCTCCTTGTGTCGAATATATAAGTCACTCACTCTCTAGTAACATTCTCATATTTATTTCCATTCCCATTGCAATTCACACTGTTTGACTGGCAGTCGAAACGTGTGCAACACGTTAGATGTGCCACACAAGCAGAGAGACAAACCGAGCGAGATAGAGAGCGAGAAAGAGAGAGAGAGCAGAGTGTGTGTGGGTAGAGGGAGGATGAGAGCTGGCATGGCTCTAATGACTGCGCTGCGGCCGTATTTTAACGTTTTTCCTAAACCTTTTTTCCCTCATATGCCTTTTGGTATTATTTGGCACCTTTTTGTTGCCTACAAGAAGCAAGCTGGCTGGAGCAGACAACTGGAGCTGTGGCATTTGCCAATGTGGCATGGGAAAGCGGTTCATTTGAAATTCATGCGGCCACTCACTGGGTGCATAAAGCAATCAAATCAACCACATACACACAAGAGTTGTCGTTGCCGGTGCCGGTACCTCTGATTTTGCTTCAGCTTTGGCTTCTCCTGCAGCTGTTTATAGAGAGCGAGTGGGAGAGGAAGAGAAAGGCAGGGAGAGAGTGAGAGGCAAGGAAGGCTGCTCAGTTCCGTTCAGTGTTCAGGTTTTTAGCAGCTCTTTTGGTTTCATACACGTTTCACTCGTGTAAATAATAAATAAGCTTAGCATACTTTGCGGCGCACGCTGAACGTGCTAAAGGCCAATATTGACGGCATAAAAATGCCGACTATCGATTGCACCAGCAGCAACAACAAGAACAACAGTGAAAGTGAAAGCGAAAGCTGCCACTTGTGCAACCCTTTTATTATTATTTTTTTCCTTTATTTTATTTTATGTCACTTTTTTAGTTATTCCTTAGCAGCCATGATTTATGCATTGAGTTCTGGTTGGAAGGCAAAGCTGTGAGAACTCTACCACATTTGCATGTTAAATCAGCGCACGACATCCCAGCCATCCAGTCTATAGATAAGGGACAAAAGAGGCAGCTGAGGTGTGTGAAACAGAAAATATTAGCATTTGACATTGGCCTAATGGTGCAAACTGATCGGCTCATGATCTTAGCGAGGTCTTTACATGCGCTCTCTCAAGCTTAGAATATGGCTAAAATAAAAATATGGTAAACAATTCTCTTGACTATGTTTAAACTCAACCGATATTCATGACGAACGCTATTTTTTGTCTAAATTATTTTTGATTCGGCAGTTTTTTATACTCTGATACCGAAGGTCAACTAAGAGGCTAGGAAATCGATAAATTTCTAATCGGCAAATGATAAAGCCACATATCTGCCATAATTTATACTACCGTCTCCAAATTTGGCTGGTACGTTGTTGGCGATGTCCCTCAAAGATCTGCATGTACCACACCCACTTCCGGCGCACCCAGGCCCTCCGCCCCTGAAGAATCGATAAAGACTTGATATAGCCACGCCCACATCTGCACCCAGAATCGCCAAAGCCGATATTTACGAAGGTATAATCAATAAAATCATATTTCTTCCACAATTTTAAAGATAGAGTCACCAAACGTGAAAGGTAAGGTAACTGGCTGGTAACCTCCTTCAAAGATTGGCATATACATTTTAAGAGCACGCCCACATCTACCGCCCCCCGGAACTTCGGCCCTGTAAATCTGAAATGCGCACATCTTCCACAATTTGTAAGCTGGAGACACCTAATATTGAAAGTATATTACTGGTAACTCCCCTAAAAGAGAGATAAATAATTGGATGGCGACGCACGCTCTGCCTCCCAAGCCGATACACCTGTTAATGTAAATTGAAAAGATCATGTAACTCACATTTGTTTCAAAAATCCGAAAAAAAAATTGACCAGTTACATTTAACAAAATTGGAAGGAAGGTTACTACAAATTCTTCCAATATATTTTTTGGCAACGCTGATATTACTTATGGCATCAAAGTATTTTGCAGTCGGTGGCAACGTTCTTACTTATTTCTTGATTTTTTAAATTTTAATTTTAAATTATACAAATTTGAGCTGCAATAAATAAACTCTCTAAAATTCAATTAATATATCAAAATTAAAAAGTTGTTCATAAGGAATATGCTTTTGTTTAATCTTGTTTTTTTCGCGGTGGAACTCAAATTCCAAATATACATCATCTCACACCGACAACACCAATTAGTGCTGTCCAGTTATTTCAGCAACTACTGACCAATCAGATGCAGCAACTGCAATGCTGCACTCGCCCCGTCTCGAACGTCCTCGCACGCTGCTACTGATTGCTTCAATCAAGCAATTAGTAATGCAATTCATGAAGCGCAATCTGTAAAGAAGTAAGAAAATATAAAAATAGCAATGGAATAATGAGCTGGCGAAAAAATCAACGCCGCGAATAAAAGTATGTAATGAAAAATGAAAACTTCTGCAGAAAGATGCAGCAAATCAGGGATATAGATTGAGGCACAATTGAAGGGTGTAATAGACGTAGATATCGAACGCTGCTCAGGTTAAAGTTGCTGCTGCTGTTGCCTTGCCAATAGCAATTTGTCTTTTCATTAATTATTTAGCAAGGAAAGAAAGAAGAAGTGCTGGCACAAACAACGCCAGCAAATGGGGGAGGGGGTTGCAGAGGTTGGAGCCGTGGCACGCGCTCGTGCTCGCTAAAGTATTGACAGTTAATTAATTGAATCTGTTCAACGTGTTGCAGCAGAAACAGCAGCATCGTCATCACAAACATTATTATCCCTTGGTACTTCTATTGCCATTGGGCGCGGCAAGTCGAAAGTTTAAAGTACAATTGTGCCAAAAGTTGTACAATTAATTGTCTGGCCAACGGAAATGCTGGCATTTAGTTACAAACTTGGCTTTGGTCAACTTGCAAGTGCCAAGTTGCAAGTAGCAAGTTGGCAAAGACTTGCAACTAGCGCATAAAGTCATTAAAGTTTCAATTCGATTTGGCGTCCCCTCTTTTCTATCTCTCCCTCTCTCTCTCTCCCTCTCTCACTCTCTCTCACACTCTCTCTCTCACTCTCTCTCTCTCTCTTTCTCTCTCCTGGTAATGCTGGAAAATTAATACAGATGTTGGCGCTGCGAAAAAAACAGCAAACTTTCGCTGCACTTATACAACCCCCTACCTCCTCTCTCCCCCGCCCACAAACACACACACACACACTTCTCACTTATGGTTCTTATGCTGCTGATTAGTGCCAACTTGTGGAAATGCTTCACTCAGCAAAAGCCGCAGCGTTAAAAATCAATGTTTGCCAGTATAGGGGATGGGGAGAAGGCGATTTTTGGGGCTGCCAACGTGGTCTGGTCTGTCGCTTGTTATCAGTCAAAAACACGCGCCTCTCGCTGTTAAGCTGACATTTCATTTATGCCCCAGCAGCAGCAACAAATACAACAAATATACATAATAAGCATTTTATTTTCATTCGGATTGTCACATAGCAAAAACGCAGGCTCTCACAACATGTCAATTTGCTTTCATTTCATCTGTCTACAGATCGTATCAATAGTATTTACAAAAACCAAGTCAGGCTTACCTGGAGCCATTGAATAATATTTATAAATAATTTAAAGAGGTCATCAAACAATAAACAATTACACTTACTAGTTCTTATTTATTTTAGAAATTTATATATAATCGACTGAGCATAAAAAAAACCCATCTAATTACATATATTGTATTCACTAACTCAACACTTAACACAGTTGTCAAATATATTCTAGTTTTATTAGCAAATTTCCCTTTAAAGAGTCTTGCACCCAAATGTGAGAACTGAACCGAACTGGCTGGCTACAAATAAGTGCACATACATATGTACATATACATATATATATACATATATACATACATATATACAGTTGATCAAGAATATGCATATGCATATTATGTATTAATTAGAAGATTCTGTCTTTAAAATTGTAGCATTAATCGCTATAAAAATTAGAATGATTATGAATTTCAGATTTAATCAGAGATTAATTTGAGCCAAGCGTTTCTACTTTTTAAGTAATGTATTTCAGAATTATTGAAATTATTTCTGAAAGACAATAATTTCTTCTTGGTTTCGGCGCAAATTTCCTAAATCTGGAGCATGTTTTTATCGGAGTCTATTTTGCTTTGGCATTGCTCATTTTGACTGCTTGCGAATCCATGGATTAAAATTAACTTTGAATTATTTTGTGATTGCATTTTGCGTCGCGCAAGGTCCGCTTCGCTCGTTCTCGACTTGGTCGTGCTACGTGGTTGCTACTTTGATACCCGCTTCTCAGCTCCATTAATTTGAGCCACAAGAAACCACAGCGAGCAATCTGTGAGGCGGGGCTACCATACACATACGCTTACCCAAACCCATATCGATACCCATACTCATACTCGCATTCACATTCACATCGACACTCAAACCCTGGGATGATTGGTCACGTGTCAGCCGCACGGGGCTGGGCCTTCAATTCGTTGTGATTGCTTTGTATCGATTACGAAATGCATTACAACACTGCCACATGATAAATAACATCGAATGGGCGGATCGGGGGCGCGACGACAGAATCGTGCCCCAATACTTTAAATGAATGGAAACAATAACCGACTACGAGCTCTCAATGCGTGCTCAACACATTTAAATGTATCCGCTTTGTTATTGATTAGAAATGAAGATTAACTATCTATTAGGTCTGGTATCATCAATTAAATATGTGTAGGATAGATAATATAATAATATTAATATCCATCGATATACCCAGAACCCAGTTATTAAATATATTTTTATATACTTTTATTGCCAAATTTTCCTTTGAAAAGTCTTGCACACAAATGTGAGAAGGTCTTCAAGTGCACTCTTTTCTTATGGCAGGCAGAGGGACTGCAGATTAGAATATCGATATTCCTGAAACGGTGGCAGTTATCGACAAAATAAAGCAAACTTGATTTGCGCCTGGTATTCGAGAAACCATTTTCCAAATTGAGTCTCTAGCTCTTATAGTCTCTGAGATCCGCATGTTCATACAGACGGAAGGGCAGACGAACGGACGGACAGACGGACATGGCTATATCGACTCGGCTGGTGATTTTGATCAAGAATATATGTATATACATTATGGGGTCGGAGATGCTTCCTTATACCCTTTTTACCCATTTTTAATGGGTTCAGGGTATAATTATATAAATTTGCACTGTAATAAATGATCTCTCTGAAATGCGATTAATATCAGCAAACAAACAATCGCCTCAAATTTGCGACACTAACAAATGCTGTTGAATTGTTGTCATTTAGTTTCTATAAACATTCGATCTTAACAAATTTGTTTACTTGGCTCTATTGAGGATTGAATGACATTTGCAAATGTCTGTCCTTCTGCTCTCGCTGCTTGCTCTCTTCTCAGAAGTATTCAGTGTCACCATGTGCTATTAATAACAAACGAAATTTCCGCTAGACTAATGCACAGCACTTTGTTGGTAAGTTCTCCAAAAGGCAATGTGTCAGTTTTTGTTGTTGTTGTTGTTGTTGTTGTTTGGCATTACCGCATTAAACACGTGCCATTGTTGTTTTTTTTTACTTGCCATTATTGCTGCTGCTGCCATCGGTGTCATCTGCCATGAAACAAATATAAAATGCAATGGCGTGATTATTACGCAATTTGTATCAATTTACTTTTTATATATGGGGGAGAAAAAGAGAGAAATAGAGAGAGAGACAGATAGAGAACACCCACCACGTTGCACCACTCTGTGCCACCCACTCGGCAATTCGATATTCGTTGTTTACTTATGCATTTCAATTGATGCTGACTGCATGCAACATTCAATGCCGCAAAAAGCCTTAAGTTGGCTTTATTACAAATGGGAATTATTATTGATATAAGTGGTTTTGGTCGTCTGTTCATCTCTGTGTCTGTGTCTATGTCTGTGTCGGTGTCTGTGTACAGCTGAAACAACACGGAATAACTTGTCCAAACTCTTGGGAGTCGCTTCCTTGTCATTTGGGGGAGAACTCGCCTAAGACATTGCCGCAACGTGCCTAAACTTTTGTGATGCTTGGACAAGCGCCTGTCACACGCATCCTCTAACCGCCCAGTCCAACTATACGCACACACACACACACACACAGATTGAGGGAGAGCACCCCTCTTCATATAGTGTCAATTGTGTTGCTTAAGTTTATTATAGTGGCATAAAAGTGTCATTGGCGGTTAATGGTAGGCGATTAGTTGCATTAAGTTGGCCATGAGCATTGGCATAATCCCCCTCTATCATCCCCCTACCAGTATCTTCGGGTCCCCCATCTCTCTCGTAGGCGCGATTAAGTGCGTAGGTAATTGAATAGCTTGGAGGGATGCTGCAACATCCTTATATCAAGAATGTGATTGTGCTTATGTATTTGACAGTCAATCAGCTAATGGATGCGCTCTGTAAGATAAATTTGGGTACAATATGCTTTCTGCTTTTATCCTGTATATATGTAATTTATAATTATCACTATGAGAGAGCTTGAGTTAATGCAAGCTATCAAGTAATCGTTACAAGTGCTTTAAATTGACTGCTTATTGTTTGGCGACCCCTTTTTTTAATTTGCATATGACTTCTGGCTCCAAGTCCCGTTGGGACTCGGCTTCAGGAAGAGATTTTCAAACTCCACTGTAATATCTCCCTGAATCCATTCCCCTCTATTATAAATAACCAGCATTTCAGTTACATACTACTTATATAAATGTAGTCGAATACTGTTCCATACTTTAAAAACATATCTAAAACTATCCTTTTAATGCACCTACCTGCATCTTTCACATACCTTTAAATATATAATAAGTTTTAGAAAAGTTATAATTTAACTGATTAAGACTATAGAAAGTAAGTTATGCCTTATTGATTTCTTTTGCAGTTCTTCCCCATCATTTTTAAGTTTCGAGTTCTTTAAAAAATATTATAAATGTTTTTCTTGAAAATGTCATATAATATTATATAATACCACTCACTATATAATATCATTCAAATATGGCAGTCAGTCCGCTTAATTTTATAGCTTAGGGAATAAGGAATCATTCGCTGAAAGTCGATATAAGCAGATATGAAATACATAAAGTTATAAGGACATCAAATCCGATTACAGACTTAAACTATAAGTATAAATTTAAAGTGCCAGGCAAGTTTCGAAGCTAGGACTCGGCTTCGCAACGTGGCGAAACTTATTGAAAACTCATAAAATCCATAAAGTTGCAAAACTGCCTATGCGAGTAACAAGAGTGCCAAAGTGTGTGGATTGGGCTAGGAGGAGGCGTGGCAAAAGCCTTAACTTGTCACAAAAGCCGCATAAAATAAATAAAACAAGGATGGGGAGCGCATAAGGGGTAGGTGCCAAGCGGTAGCAAATGGGATAACCTGAAACACATTATGCCAATGCGATAAGCCCTCAAGCAACGAAATTGTTTTTGGCTTCGTTTTCATCTTCGCCGTCATCGTCATCGTCTTCTCGTTGCAGTGGTTTTTGCTTTTGTAAATCATACAACACGCTCTCGATTTTTATTTTAATGGCATTGCCGGAAAGTTTTTAATGGCCAACGCAACGGTAAGAACTACAGCAACAGCAAGAAACTTTGGTTTGGGCCCTCGCATTATGGCCATCGATAATATGCGCAGCGTTTGGCTAAGTGGCAAACATCGAGCCACCAAAGTCCTTTAATGGCATGCCACACTCAAGATGTTGCCAACTCCCTGAGACCGATATAAGAGCACTTGTGCGGGTGTGTGTGTATTAAATTAAATAAAAATTAAAAAAAAAAAAATCGACATATTTCAAATATTGAACTTTGTGACGAGAAATATTCGATTCAATAAAATTAAGATTAGTTTGGCATATATATATATATATGTTGCAATGAAGTAGTAGATAAAAAGTATGTTTAACCATACCTACAAACTAGGAGATTAATCACGATAGACATTAATAACTGAAATATCGAGAGACTGCTTAAATCGGCAAATCAAGCCAATTAGTCATTAAAGTAAAGCGATAAATTCAACTCTTGGCATATTTGTGGTCAATGGCCAACTAAAACGGCAGCTCACTCAATCTCCGCCCCACTCTGGTATGCCTTTCAGCTTGCATATTTGATGTGCATAGGCGTAAAATGTTAGCGGCAATGCCATCAGGCTCCTACAGGATGCCTGTTGAGCGGCCCGTGTAAAACTCATGCAATCACAATGCATGCAATGTGAGGTGAGCGCCTGTGTGTGTGTGTGGTAATGATAATCATGAATATTATGCTGCCTGTTTGGTGTGTTGCTGGGCAAACTGTTTGCCTGTTTGCCCAGCACAATGTTAATATGCTGAGGCAGCGTCCCAAAAAGGCAAACCACCAAGCGCATTGCCTAAATATTTGATTAGCTTTGGCTTCCTCCAGGAGTCGTCCTTTCTTTTTTGCCGTTTCTGTTTCCGACTTTTGCGCGCAATGAAATCAACTTAATTAAAGTTAAACAAGCAGCTAATCAAATTTTTATTACATAGTCTTAACCAGTTGGAAACAACACCCAACAACCTGCTCCTCGCCCTGCTGCTCCAGTTAACTAAACGTGGCGTAATTTCATTTTAAAAATGCATGCTCATGCGCTTACGTGACTGTGTGTGTGTTATGTGTGTGTGTCTCTGCTAGGGTGGCTTGGAAAAAAAAACTATTTTAAGGCCCAGACATAGTCTGGCCGTATTCTAAATATTTTTTGTTGTTCCCCAGTTTTTCTTTTACTTACATTTGTATCTTTTCTTTTAAACATGCATACCCTGCACTCATCGAAAAAGAAATATTGGAATATATATATAGTTGTGCAAATGTATGTAACTTGTGTTAGAAAGTACTTTAAATTCATGATACGGTGCATAGATAAGTTGGGCCACTTTACTGACCCTCCTTTCCGAAGTTAACCAAAATCTTTGTTTCTTGCATAGTTTATTATGTTTTTCTTGCTTTTGTTATTAGTTTTGGTATGTTCTGAAATGTGCAGTATATATGTGGGATCTGAAATACACTCTCACCACGGTATACGGCCGTTCTTTATAGGACATTTCGCTATAACGGCCCTCTTCAAATAAGGCACGTTTTCGATTTACGGCCTAAAATGTTTCGCTATAACGGCAAAAAAAAACTTTTTTTTTTAAGAACTCATTCGGTTGTAAGCGTTACTGACATTTGATGAAGAGACAGAGCCTGTTGTATCCAAACAGCTAACATCAAAAAATTTGTCGAAAGCTTTTCCTTTTTCGAACATGGAATAAACGTCCTCCTTGAAAACGATCCTGACATCGAACGTAGCGCCAAACTCGAGGAATTAACTCAGGCATTAGCTGTTATAAATCACTGAAAAACCAAATAGACAAGAAACAGTGTTGGACAAGTTTTTTAAGCCAGGCCCATCCTTACCAGCGAAAATTGATGACGACAGTGATCTGCAGGTTACCATTTCTTCATAGTCTTCAGATTAAAGCCATATTAAACAAAATGATGTATGTATACATACACATATTGTCAATGTGTGATACACGTATAGTGTGTAGTCAACACGCTGAGACGACGTTTAGAAGCGAACTGCCCGCTCTGACGAGCAGGTTCTTTATTTATATAAAATGCTTAAACCTAAGTACATATATGATATTATGCAGCCGCTGGTAAGGCGACTGCTTGGCGCCTAAATTCCTAGTATGCAGCTGCTGGTAAGGCTTGTTGCCGTTGTTCCGCTGCTATCGATAGCAAGTAATCGAGTCACTAACGATATAAGAGAGGCATCGATATGTGATCGGCAGTCAAGAGAGCTGAGTTGCAAGCAGCTGTGAAGCAAGACGCATGAAGCGCAATAATCAATAAGCAAAAACATACCAATGTATATCGTTAAGTCAAAATCATCCAATCTTCTAATATAATAAATAAATATATAACAATAAAATCTACACATATATATATATATATATATATGTATATATATATATATTTATTTATTTATGAATTGCAAATTTGAATATGTTGAAGGTGAGGCAAATATTGAACACAGAAATTGTCTAAAAGGAAAATGATTGATTAGTGATATATAAGATTGGGTATATGGTATTGTTTTGCTGGACATTACCGCCCCCACCCATACACACATTTCGGTGAGGAGTGCATTCAAAGTGCTGATTGATTATAAGCTGTGTGTGCTGTGCGTGGCTTCACACTATTATGGCTGGCCACGATATATGGTTGGCTCATGGTCATCGGAATTATAATGCCCGATTTCCCCGTCGCAGTTCCAGCTGCTCATAATGTTTGGGCGTTCAGCCACGCCGAGCGAGGAATAGGAGATGTGATTTGGGTAGCCACTTTTTTTCGGTTGTGTTGTGATTGTGATCATCACGCTTGGCGACAAATCCTTCATCTCTATATCCTGACACTGGCCTTGGTTGTTGCCCGTGCGCTGGGTTTTAGTGTCGCAGCAGCAGCCACAGAACTGAAGGCACATTTTGAGGAGTAACTGAGTAGAATGGATGAGATTAGGAATGCGAACGAAAATTGGGAAAGAAAATTAAGTAGAACTAAGTCAGAAAAACTTACCATAAATGTGTGTCTCCTTAACTGTGAACTGTGATCACAAAGAGATGTCGAACGCTATGAATATGTGATCCACTTCAGACTTTATAGACAAGATGATTATTCACAATAAAAGAGCTGCTCAGCAACACTAAAGTGCTTCTGTGGGGAGCCAGTGGCAAGTGCGAGTCGCGACTGTTGCCTGTTGCCGTCGCCTGACAGCGTTTTATATAGCCTCCTCAGGTGAAATATAAACAGAACCACCTCCGCACAATAAAAAGAAGCCGGTAAACCAAAAACTGTTTACAACTTGTGTTTACTGGACATTTAAGCCGGTGCTCGGCAAATGTTTTGCCATATTAAGTGACAATAGCCACAAAAGGGAGAGAGAGAAAATTGAAAATGTATACAAAATGAGTATTATGAATACGGTTGCGAGTGCTCTTAATCCCTGGCTACGACACAAACTCATTTTGGTTCAATATTATGGATGAATTAATTAGGATATTATTATTGAATCACTAATTTAAATTACAAATACATAAATCAGTGGCGTAGCCAGCATTTAATTTACAAGCTTCGTTCCATGAAAAATCAATACTAGACTTAAAATAAAATTTGATATATGGTTTTATTAATATTCTGATGCTTTAAAAATAAAATTGACTTTTGAAACTATTAACAACTGAAACAAACAGAAGGAAATCCATTCGCTACCAGTTCTATCAAAAATTAGTATTGTAAATCTGAATCAGATGTATTTGTTCATTATATTCTAAAATTATAATTGTTTGATTTTTTTAAGTTTTTCGGCCTGAGTTTTTGAATGTTTGAAGAATGTTCTATTTTTACTAGATCACATTCAAAATCTTGTAAATTTATCTTGTAATGAAAGATGTATGAAAAATTTAAAGCCCAATACAACTGCTAAAAGTGGCTCTAATGTAAAGTAGTGCGAATGACGGTTTTTCTGGGCTCTGGGCAGTTGTAGGCAGTTACCTGGCTACTCCCATTTCATAAATAATAATTTTAATTATACTTCATATTGCGTCCATTTAACGAGCAGCTGCTGGTACCAGGTCTGATTTTCGTTATGTATCCATGTGCAAGTACATTGGATAGAGGGGGAAATGTGATTTGGCATATTATATTACCAATTTGCAATGGCAAATGCGTTGACAAGCGCTGCGGCGCTGAATGAATTCTTCAATTTTACTGCTAAACACTGCTGACAGTGAGCAATAAAGCTAATTTATTTGAAATGTACACTGAAACTGACCATAAACTTTTTATTTGGAATTTGAGTCCATATCAAAGTGGAACTTTTTGTCTTTGATCTACGAACAAACTTTGTGATTGGTGTTGCAATTTGGCGTCAATTTTCAATTGGTTGGATTAATAGGCCAAATAACATGCGCCGTTGCCTAGCTCCACATCCGCATAGATTTCAATTTCATTTTTGATTGCGACGTTCGAATAACGCTCCGTGGCACAGCCGACTGGGGAAGCTGCCTGCATCAGCTCTGGCGGCAATCTGTTTGGGTGCACATCAGCACAGATGCTAAGCTTCTCGAGACGCGCCGGTGAATGTGAGCCGCGCTTTGCTCGTAATGTATCCGCAATCAACTCCGGCTCCAGCTGTAACTGCTGCTCCAACACAATTTCGGGATCGGGGTTGGGCTGCTCAACTTTGCTGTGTGTGGGAGGCTGCTGTTCGAAGATATCGGCCAAGGTTTGCTCATCGTCCCGATACCGCTTGAAGCAAAGGCCAAACAGCGGGCAACCGACAAATATGCGCATTGCTTGGCGGAAGGGCCACGACTGTGCCACGATTGTTGGCCAAGTGAGCGCTGTTTTATATCTTGGGGCCAGCAGCAATTGGTCACTTAATTGAAATGCAAATTAATTTTGTCATCATTTGTGGCTCAGTTCTGCCAGCTGTTTTGCTGATCGACAGTGGCTTTTTTTTCTCTTTACCTTATTTTCGCTAAACACAAGCTGTTTTTTATTTCTATATGACGCGATCGCCTTGAATTGGGTACAGTCTCCATTCTGGGACTGGAATTTTAGCAGTTCTTCCAGCTGTGCCCACTGCCGGAAACCTGCCCAGCTGCATCTGTTGAATTATGTGCAAAATCTCCGCCACAAACTGTTTCACTTTCAATTAGCAACGCCGGCTAAGGAAGGGGCCAAACGCAATTTACACTTTTCGTTGCCTACGTTTGGGCGCCAAGAAACGACACACATACACCCCTCACCTCCTCGTCCCGTCCCAAAGTTTGTCTCTAATGAGTTTTGCAATTATGCAAAGTTGAATATAATTACAACAGCAGCTCAAACACAGAATAACAAAAGGGAACAAATTAAAAACAAAATGAAAATTCAAATTAAGGCATATACAAAAAAAAAAAATATGTAAAAACTGATATAATAAGTACCCCCTTACTTAGCAGCAGCAATGCGATGATAAACGTCACCCTCAAACAGTCTCTCAGACCCCTTCAGTTCTTCGGAACACACAAAGCAAAGTCTCCTTGGAAGCTAAGTTATTATGATATTCTTTTTTATATTCTCAATGGAGTCAGGCATCGGTTGGTGGATGGAGCGCCGTTTGCCATCCTCCAACATCTACACCAGCTTCGAGATTTCCTGGCCGAGATCACATAGCGCTGTACTATACTGCTTCGTCAGGTTAACCACATTCTCCTTGTTGATCTCCGCTGGTGGCATTGGCGCTGATCCACCTACTGGAGATCTCATAATCTTCTCACTCTCCTTTGTTTGTGTTCTATAATTGGTAGTCAAAATGCTCATTTTGTTGGGTCCCAACTCCAAGTCGTTATTTCTGGTCGTTGTACAGTTACGTAATAATCCCATGGTTATCTTTGTAAGCAGGGAGGGTTGCCACCCGCCGGTCGGGTGTTCAGAGCCAGATTCGCTTTAATCAGGAGTGTAACATCTGAACCTGTACTGACAACTTAATGACGACGCACCAGAAAGCGTGCTTGGAGATTTAGCATTACCCTAGCAGTCATTTCGGCAAGATTTCACTCCGCCTACTGAGATGCTAGAATACTGCTACCGTCAGCCCAAATTGCATATGTTTCGAATAGGGGATTCCAGTGTTCGTACCCCAAGGCATCACTGGACTCAGTCTCAGTCGCCTTCATACACACTCACACTTACTTACTCAGACATACGCACTCACACAAACACACACACACACACTGCATAGGTGAGGCAGAGTCAGTACCAGCAAGTGGCACCTTGTTGCACGTTTGTTACTTGCCACGTAGCTATTTGCAATTTATGTTGCATACTTTCAAGCGTCGCCCAACAAATGCGAAAGCTGAAGCCGCCAACTGCAAATCTCATTTACTCACTTTCATTTCATTTTTTGTTGCTGCGGCTACTGTTCCTGTTACTACCAAATACGTAGCACTGGCCAGCAATTGCCCCGCTTGTGATTCAACCCCAAATTTAGAACCAATTCGTTTTTACTTGGTTTTTGTGGCTGCTTTGCCCGTTCGATGCGCTCAACCACCCCCGGCCCTTCACCTCTCTTGTCGTCCTGTGGGTTGTTGCCTCTGTGGTCATGCCCACTTGATGCGTATTTAATTAACGTTAATTGAAATTGATTTATGTATGCAGTCCGCGTACGTTCCTCCTTCCCCTTTCCCGTCCACCCCCCTCCCCACACACCCTTATCCAGCATAGCGTTGAATCCGATGTCGCAAGCGTCGCCATCCAAAACATTTTGCTGCATATTGAAGCAAGAAAAACTTTAGGCTTCATTAAATTGATTAGGCAAAATAGATTTCGTGTTTTTTTTTATTACTGATTTGAATTAATGCATTTAAATTGAAAATGTGTTTTTTGTTTTGCTTAATTAAAGAAAAAAATAAAATACAAAAATGCAGCGCAGATGGCTGCTTTGGGAATGCACAGCTCTTCAGGCAATTGAAAAGATTTTGTTGATTCTTGTAATTTGTGTTAGGTAAGAAAATCAATAGCGATTTGCGCTACTCTCTAATGAAATGTCAAGTAAAAAGTATGCGTAATGGATAAAAACAATAACATAAGAATATATATATTTGCAATCGGTTGAATTCATGTATTTATATAAATTGCAATTCAACAAAAGAGTATCATTGGTGCCATAGGCCATAGTATAAGCAGTTTATCTATTGAAATAATTGTCGCTTTCCCCACTGGATACAAATTTTCTCACTCAGAGAAGACTGGAGGTGGAGTTGCTCTATAACTTGGTACTTAGTATACTATGGTCGAGCACTGACGAGTTGACCTCTCTTAGAAAATGAGATACGAGTCAGCATCTCGAGGATTACACAGTACATCTCCTCCACAGTCATTTCATTCGCTGGTTGGTTCTACCAATTTGATTTTTGATGCCTCTGATGTAAAAACTAATCAAATAAACGCACGGCAGCTGAAGTTGTTCCCCCAGCTTGGGTACATAAAATTAACGAGCAGGGCCTGGTAAATGCAATGGGTTTGCGCAATTTCCACATCATTAATTTTGTTCATTTGGCCAGGCCAACAAGCGCAGCAACGCAACTGCTGCAGAACAACAAAGGCCATATCGAGCCACCCAATACACCCGTACCCCTGCCCCCTGCTTAGAGGGCTCCACTCCAGAAGCACAGCGGCAAGAATACATAAAAAGAGCTCCGGTAAACACATGTGAAAGTTGCTGTTGCTGTTTTCAGCATTTATGTTGCTTTAATTAGAAAACGCAGCACGGCGCAACTTTTGTTGGAATCTTTTTTATGGCATAATTTTAGGGGACACATGCCGAAAAACCGGAAAATAATTCGATGCCACCTAAGAAAGCACAAAAGGCAATAAAAACCGACAAGAGAATAACGAGCGGCACCTGCACCGCCAAACAGAATCCCATCTACAGTAGGGACTCGTAAATTCGGAAATGGTATTTTATGCGTGCGCAAATAAATGTATCGCATACCCTTTGGCCGGTTGGCAGCGCATAAAATCAGCAACAATAGCAGCAACAACAACAATAACAGCAACGGCAACATCAAATGTTTCTTGTCAGCTACTTTGCCAATAAAATCACTCATACGACCTGCGAACCGTTTCCTATAACACACACGCATACATTAATTTATTTTCTGCTTTTATTATGCAATTTTGTTCATTCTATCTCCATCTCCATCTCTCTCTCTCTCTCTCTCTCTCTCTCTCTCTTTTACAGGTGAGTCATTTCCAGTAGGCATCTTGTGCCAATGATTGAATAGCCAAAAACTGAAATTTATGCGATTGCTTTTAGCAAGGAGTTGTAGTAGTAACTTGTATTTTTCTAATCTTTTACGTCAGCGTCATTTATTTTGGCTTTAATAAAATATTCCAAGCAACTTAATGCAGCCAATGAATATATTTACATAGTATACAAGTATAGTGGTCTTAAGGCGTTCAAATGTAAAACCAACATTTAACCAACTGGATTTTTGCGTCGTTATAAATATTGAAATGTGTATTTTACAATAAGTATACTTTCTGTGTTTTAGCGCCTTATATTTTATTTATTTGATTAGTTCTGATTGTTCTGATTTTATAGTGTTTATATACAAGAGAAAAGAAGCCTAGCAGGCGGAAGCCACTCAATGTGTACTTTAAGCGATTGACCATTTGAAGAAGTTCCAATGGTTTCTACCATGTGCTTGAAAACGACCACTGACTCTGCCGCGATTGTTTTGGTTACCATCTGTCTATGTTTATAAAACATAATAGTGCTTGGTAGGGCTATAGCATTATTGATAGCGTCAACAAATTTTGAAATTACTTCGTTCATATT
This sequence comes from Drosophila seclusa, assembly GCA_035043575.1. Classification (NCBI taxonomy): domain Eukaryota; kingdom Metazoa; phylum Arthropoda; class Insecta; order Diptera; family Drosophilidae; genus Drosophila; species Drosophila seclusa. The sequence continues at coordinate 173,877 of JAWNMX010000377.1, read as the reverse complement.
CGCAATGTCCGCTCTTCATTATGATCACTTCTGAGTTTGAAGCGTTCGATCGAAGGGCTTCAGTTGCTCCGTCAACGGAATACTTATAAGCAAGCTCCAAGCTAATGCCGTCCGGAATGTAAGCATTTTCCAGCTGACATGTCAAGATTTATATTTCTTTGCAGAATTTATTTGCTGTTTTTCTGTCTTGTTTAGCGTTTTTTTTTTTTTTTTGGCTTGTAGGATATTTACTGATTCTCCTTTTCAATTTTGTGATTGTCCGTCGAATCCCATTAAAATCGACGTGGCTAACTTTAAAATTTCTTTAGTTTCCTTTCTAGAATTTATAACTGAACAATTGGGTGTCTGAAACCTAAATTCGTCCTCACTATGTTGACTGGGGGTATCTAGTATATCCTTTTATTACAATATTTACATGTTTATTCACCGTTACTGCCAAAAAGTCAGTTTTTCAGGAAAAACGAAAACCCCCCGCCCCCCCACCACCAAAAAAAAAGAAGAAAACAAAACGAAATCGGAATCATTTCCGTGTTCGCTGTTGTTTTTGTTGTGCATTCTAATTTCTGGCTACAATGAAACGTTTTCTAGAAATTTTCCTAATTATGCGTTAGCTGCACGTCCGCAGCCTGAGTGGAATGACGGGCTGGGTGGGGTGTAAAACAGATTTGCAAATGGTAACCCCTCGAAGAGTCTTCATACCTTTGCATACTGCAAAGTCAATGGACCACAAAAAAACAACGGAACAATGGCGCCAATGGGGATGCGGCGAAAATTTGGAATGGCAGCACCGCAAAAAGCAAATGCGCTATGTAAATGTTGTGTGCTGACAACAAACCCTAAAAGCTCAGCTGCCTGCCGAAACCCCATAACCTTCACATAAATACACCTAACGTTCTGTGATTAACAATTACAAAACAGCAGCAGCGAAAACAGAAACCTCAGAAGCATTTTCCGTTTCAGAAAAAAAAAAACCCAGCAAACAATACGCCAGTTGCTTTGAAATGGGAGGGGACGGGGGTGCTGGGGGTTGCTGAAAATGTGGTCTGGCACTGAGAGATTGAGTGGTGGGTGAGGAGGGGGGCGGGAGGGCGTTGTGTATCAGGCTTGGCATTTGCTGGCGTCCGCTACGTGCGTTGCCATAAGCAATTTAGCTAATTTTCTACAACGACTAACGCAAAATAATCGAAGCGTAAGATAACAAAAACAGTTGAGCGCCAGCGCGTTTATGTTCTAGTTGCTGCTGCTGTACCGCCACGCCTCCCTTTCCGCTCCTTTGCCGCAAAAGCATCTAAAAACAAAATAAATAAAAAAAAAAATCAGAATATTACTTAGGCAGGCAGGGAAAAGCATTGGTCATGCTATGGCAAGAAGTTTTGGCCAGGGCTGCCATCCTCTCTAGACCAGATTTTGTAGTTGTTACATGGGATTTGTTTTGCGGTTGTTATTTGTGCCACATGGCCCTCAGGCAGCTGGGTAGTTGTACTACGCATTACCATTTACAATACTGAATCTCAGTTGTGTTATTTGATAAAGCAACCGATTCCACAGCAATTTTGTCTCAGGAATTCGAAATAGAAATGGTTAAAGCTCAGCGGGTAATTAACATCACTTTGGCTCTGGCTTTTGAATGTGAATAGTAATTCAACTGAATTTGGAAACTAGACTTTTCGATTACTATTAGCTCACTGCAAGTAATTTTAATTACTGGAAGCATAGAATAATCAATGTTGCACATGCGAAAGTATTTGTTAATGCTACACTAAAAAACCACGATGGCTAAAAAGGGTATAATGGTTTTGTGGAAATGTAAGTAACAGGCAGAAGGATGCATCTCCGACCCCATAAAGTATATATATTCTTGATCTGGGTCAACAGCCGAGTCGATACAGCCGTGTCCGTCTGTCCGTCCGTCTGTATGAACATGCGGATCTATAAAAAATATAGGTTCTCGAATACCAGACGCAGATCAAGTTTGCTTTATTTTAGCGATAACCGCCACCGTTTCAGGAATATCGATACATTTCGATTTCCGATAGCGGTTAATGCTACAATTTTAAAGACAAAATGTTCTAATGAATACATAATATGCATATGCATATTATTGATCAACAAAATATATTCTCATTTTGATCTCATTTCTATCAGCAGCCGCAAGTATTTTGATATGCATATGTTTTTGTGTGTATTCTGTATGTATACATACAAACATACATACATATATGCCACTTCGGGTCAGTTCGGGCTTGTGAATAGGTATATGCACTGGCTGAGTTTTTTGCCATAAGAAAAGAGTGTCTATAAAAAGTTGTCTATAAAACTAGAATATATTTACCTACTGGGTTCAGGGTATATCGTAGTCGAGCTCACTCGACCACAGCATTTCTTGTTTGTTTCGTTTCTTTTCTGTTTATGTTATTTTGGTAGACAGTGCATAAACATAACAATAAATGTAACGCTCTCTTGCAGAGTGTGTGCATAGTATGTAATAATCATCATCACAATCATCATAAGCGCTAGAACATGGTTAGAGTAGGTTGTCAGCCTTGGACCCCTCTCTTTGAATAGGTCGTTTAGTAATCGTTGCTTTTCATGCCATTGCACATTGTTGGCCAGCCTTAGGAGCGTTGTCTGCGTTGCGTGTTTGGAGTAGCTGAAAATCAAATTCGCTACTTCCACAAATATTTTTGAGGTCCCCTCCCCAACATGTTTTTTCTTCTCTTGCCAAAACCATTTAATTTAATTTAAAATAACGCCTCAAGATATTCCCAGACCAAAATCATTATAGTTTACTGTTGGTCTGCTGTTGCTACCGAGTGAAGCCTCTCTCTCTCTCTCTCTCAAACCCCGCCCAGTCTCTCCGTGTAGTCTGTATTTGTAAGTTTTTAGCGTATGTAAAAGTAAATTAAATAAATTGTACCGAATAGGCGTTGGCAAGATAAATGTGCTTATTGACTTGAAACGGTTGCGCATAAATTGTCCAGGTGCTACTTTGGCTTATTCTCCAGCCAGCATGTTGGACAGCTGCAGACATTCTCGGTTCACCTGTCTCTGTATAAATTAACTGCAACTTCAACTGTTGGCTGCTCTTTATCTCCCTCCCGCTCTCATTCTGCCCTCCTTTATCTCTAGCGTCCACTCGCCTTGTCCAGGCCTGTGACAAGGTGTGACAAATGTTCGGGCCTCAAGATTTGCGGATGAAGTCCCTGACAGTTGTCTGGCTGGTTAAGAGCACCATGACTTGGGCCAAGACACGAGGCGCAGGCACTTAAATTAATTGGACTGCATTACTGTTACACAGTGGACACGGGGAAATCACACCCAAGGCTGACCGTTAGGAAAAGAAACAAGTGTTTTAGAAATATACTTTGCATTTTGTTTTTTAGGAATATCTCTCTGCATAATATAAATTTCATCAAGATCGCTTACAAATTCCCAGATGCAGTTAGAGATATAGATAATACAGATATTTTTTTTAGATATAATAATAATTTTCATAAATTAAAAGCATTTCCAAAACTATTTCCATTGTATTTTGCTAATACTCACACAGTCAACATCAATTCTAAGACTTGATAAAACTTTATAATCAATATGACAAGCTCACTTTTTGTCTCTGTCCCTCTCTCTCTCTCTCTCTCTCTCTCTCTCTCTCTATCTTATGCTTTTGTCATATTTGCTTCTTCTCGTAGATTAGATTCCATTTAATTATCTTCGCCTGCAATCAAGCAGCCAGCTTCAGCACGACATTAAGATTGTCCTGCTGCTTGGGCAGCCAGGTTGGAAGTGAGCGACTATGATGCTGTTTCTTTCCCTCTTAGTTCAAGTTTCCCGCCCTCTGTGTGGCTATCTCATAATTGCATTGGCGAGTTAGTACTCATTAAATCCGTTAATCGCTGCGCTGCGCAGTCGTTTCGATTACGGTTTTATGTGTTTTGCATTTGGAAGACTTTACTTTTAATTCGTTGCCAAGGGGATGAGGCAAAAGGCATAGCAGCTCGGTACGCAAACCGATTTGCATAAATTTTCGCGATTTTATAGACCCCCTATCCTACTCTCTCCCTATTCGTCTGTGAGCCTGGGCGTGATGAAGCGCTGTCGTCGCTGGTCCACAAAAGCCGCGGGGTCGATGCCGATGACACCAGAAACTGAATGCTGAGCCAGTCGAAAAACAAGTGTATTTCAGCAAAGCCAGAAAGAGGGAGGAAGAGTGAGAGTGAGATGGGGAGAAAGAGAGAGAGAGTGCATGACTTAGGGTTACTCTGTTGCTGCAAGGTCAGCATAAAATGCAAACAGCTTCACTATTTGCGTTACTCCAAATAGATGTTGGAATGTGTGCTGTACTTTATAAACTAAATCGATTAAATACAAAATGTTGTATACATATTTCTCAAAATCTTGTCTCAACGGTTTCAGTTTACCGTCATTATACGATTTCGTTGTATCTAAAGCGTATGCAATGCTCCATGTAATGGGTGTACTAGCTACCCATTACCCCAGCTACATTATACCAACAGGGTATACGAAAAAGATACTTAATTAAAATTTTTATTACGAAATTTTGCTTTCGTGTCGATAATTTTATACTTATCAACAGCACTGAGCTGCTGGCGGCTTGTAATTTGCAACATCAGCGCTTTGTCATTGCTTCACCTCCAGCTAAAAGGTGTTTGCTTGCCAAAACGCACAGTGAATAGACAAAGACAAGTGCTGGTGTATATCCAGATATCCACCCACCTTGCTGCCAGCGGGCGCTGGCTCATAAAAACGGAAATTAAAAAGGAAAACAACTCCCGGCACGGCCGGCAATAGCGACTCCGACTGAGTTTTGGTGTTGGACATAGTCAAGGATCTGGGTTTAGCGTTGAACCACGCGCAAGGCGACTTTGGCATTGCTCTTGAATATACGTTGAACACATTTTCTTAGGTTTCCTTCGCGCTTTACATTTCAAACGGAAGTTTTCGCTTTAAATGCCGGAAATTTCATTAAAGTTGCTACAAATGAGGCACGGTTTGGGATTGGGGTCTTCCACGAGGGTTCGTCAGCCACTGGATCGCTATTGTTATGCTGAGCAGTATGTAAATTTGTATGTTAAATGATTTCATCTTGAACGTATCGCGTAAGCTTCGTGAGTTAACGCTTACGTTCAAGCGTAATGCCAGCGCTTACTTTGCATCGCTTAAGCCAGCGAGAATCAATTATGTGCCCAAACACCATACGTAACGTGACTTCAACAAACAAATCAAAGGCAAGGAAGACACAGGCAAGAAAGCAAACACATAATTGATATGCAGGCTTTCAAGAAGTGCTGCCTACTTCTGGGATGGCCCATCGAGCACAACTAATGGCCCCATCAGACAAGCCAAAGATGTCTGGGAGCAACAATTGCCTCAATGAGCCGCTGCCACAATCAATTTGACAGCCGGCCATGTGGCATGTCGTAGCGGGCAGTTGGCCAACGAAAAAAATAAAGAAAACAAAAAAAAGCGGCCAGCAGAATGAGTTTCAATCATGAGAACGACACAATAACCGGCAAACAGCACACATGTCAAGTGTTTCGCCCATCACGCCACCCGCACCCACCCGACACACACACACATACATAGACAACAAGGCGCAGCAGTGAAAGCCATAAAAATTTAAGCAATGCGGCATTTTACACCTTTTGCCAAAGATACCACCTGAAGCTGAGGAGGAGGGGGCCGCTGCGACTAAAACTCGACCCGAAACTGTAACTGAAGCGGTTCCAGCTTCCCAATTTCCCAATTTCCAGTTCTCAGTTGCCAACTCTGGCCATCAGCGGGGCAATCGAAAGCAATGATTGTTGCTCATAAAATGAAACGGTTATGTTTATCTGGCTTGCGCCCAAAAGCGGCCGCCTGGCAGGCCCGTTGAGGTGTTGGTAGCGGTGGTGGACAGCCTTAATAAAAGAAATGAGTGCGCAAAGTAAATATTTAATCGCGATATTCCATATCGCCACCCACCCCACTGCCCGGCTCCCATTCCTAAGTCCCCGGCGGAGTTCTGTGCGTAGCTAATGGACTCACTCATTGTAAACTGTTACTGTTGTTATTGTTCTGCTTACTTTTTGAACAAGTGCAAATGTTTTGTGTTCTGCTCTGTTCTGTTCTGTTATTTTGTTTTCCTTTCCTTTCCACTGCATTTCATTTTATTTAATTTCACTTTTATTATGATTATATTTTCAACGTGCTCTTTGCCTATACGAATATTACTTAATCTACAGTTGGCTGTGTGGGGCAAGTTTGAACAAAACCGCGCCTGTGGATCGACCTGAAAGCGCTCCTGGTCTAGACAGATCTGTGGAATCAGTCGCGTAAGAGGCAGCAAACAAAAGCCAAAGCAAATGGCATGAAAATTGAAAATGAAACGTAACACGCCGCAATTCAGGAAACAAATGGATGCCATTGCCAAAGATGGGCAACTGAAGCAAAGAGCCCGTACTGCGTTTTTGCTATGCAATTTTCAGCTGTAAGAATATTGCAATGGGAGCAGCAGCAAACCAAAAAAAAAAACAATGTAAAAAACGTTCAGACATGTAGCAGGATAGTAAGCGATAGTTTGCCGGATAGTGAGGACTTGGGTTCAGGGGCGGGTAGGAATATTGCCGAGCAGTTGGGGTTAAGTATTAAGCCAGCAACTTGGGAGTACGCGTACCCTACTGAAGTGGGCCCAGTTAAACATTGGCAAGCGCTTACGCAACGTTTTGTGTGAACAGGGAACACGGGTGGCCAACGTGCCACGTGGCACGGTGCGAGACAAATGGCTGCAGCTCGGGTAGCAACTGTCTGACAGGTGTAGCAGCAGCGGTAGCCACCCAAGCAAACGGAACAAACAAAAACAACTGTGGCCGACTGAAAGTAACTAAAAGCTCTGGGAAATAACACTGAGCACTCGTGAAAAGCGGCTGTTGGGTTATTATTTTCTCAAATTTACATATGGAAAATTAACCTGCAATGCAAGATGGCCAAAAGCAGCAGAATTCTATAGAATAACAGGCCGAAGAGCTTCAACAAAAAAAGAATAATAATAATTTTTAAACCTATTTTTTCCGACCTTATAGCTTTCCAGGTATTCGAAACTTCGGTTAAAATATCTTAAAAATCAATAAGATTATTCATACACTCACCCAGAGTATGTGAGAATATAAATGAATGATATGTATCTGTATAGTATATATAAATATGTATTTGTATGTTTGCCTCGACCAAAAAGGTAAATATTTAAATTCGCACAAAATGTTGTCAGGTAATGCTGTTGTGCGCAGTGCAGAGTGTGTAATGTGTGTGTGTGTGTGTGTTTCCGTGGGGGATGTGTGTGCGTGATAAGTTCACAGTATGGGTCAGTTGCAAAATGCAAGATAAATATACTCCATTTGTGTATTTGCCGCAGACATTGCCATAGAGCAGCTGCAGCTGCAGCTTCAGCGCCAGCACGAGCACCAGACCAGTACAAAGTGAAATGGAAAATTGCAAAAGAAATTGAAAAGTTTATCCATACAGACACACATACACACACTGACACTGACACACATGCAGTCACCCATACCCCAAACATTTTCCTTAATGAAGTTGTCCGTTTGCGGTTTTTGTTGCTTTCTGGTTTTCTGGATCGTTGATGTGCTTTGGTTCATTTCTGGGCTTTAAGTTGCGGCACATAGCCCCATGATTGCTTAGTGCAATGTTTGTTGCTCTCAAATATTACGTCGCCACATCTCTTCTACTTCCGACTGCCCACCCACCGATTACCTATTGCAGGGCAACAAAAAAAGAGCCACACAAACATCCTAAACGTACGTAGAAGTTTACATGTATGTGACACTGTGTGGCATGTTAAAGCAATAAGCGCATCCTTACCGCATTTTACAAAATAATTGTAAGAAAAAAGTAAAAAAAAACTTCAAAACTAATTCCTTAAGCAAAATTTTCAATTTAACCTTGAATATTCTTTTTGAAACATTGCATAAACAGTTTGAGTTACAAACAGACAATATCGTATTTCTATTACATAAACACACAATATCGAAAATTATGTATTTATATTCTACGATCTATTTGAACGAGAAATGTCATTTTTGCAACACAAAAAAATCATAAAGTACGTAAGCAAATTTAATATTTAAATGAGGAGCTTAATTTGAGCGGTGTCTAGCAACAATTTTAGTTGCCTGCCATAAACTAATAATACATTACTTTTCAAAAATTCCAAAGACCGATGGTAGGTACATATATTAACCACCAAAATGAATATATGACCCCAATAAACTGGGGTCTCTCCACTTGCCAGGTTGGATTATGTAAAAAAGTAACCAAATTTTTGGACAATGCTTATTTCAAACAGTTACATTATAGACATCTGGATGCAATAAAACTCGGATTTTTAAGTCAAGTTGAATATTTTTGATATAAATATACCTTCGTAGTCAGTTTAGTTATATCCTGCATCTCGGGTGCAACAAGCCAACAAGGACTATGGGCAAACAGACTACCATTGAACTACGAAAACTCGTCCTGGAACACCACAAAAACGGATATTCACATCGCCAAATAGCTGAAATGGTCAATCTGAGCAGGTGAACTGTGTATAGCATCATTCGGCGCTTCGTCGACGAAAATCGGATAGAGGGCAAGGACAGAATGGCACCAAACACGATTTTCACCAAACAGGAAGAGCGGAGGATCATCAGGAAAATAAAGGGAAATCCCAAGCTATCGGCTCCAAAAGTGGCTCAACAGGTGCAGGATGAAATGGGGAAAAAGTGCTGTGTGGAAACTGTGTGCAAGTTTCTGTGCAAACATGACTTTAATGCCCGAGTACCACGGAAGAAGCCCTTTGTAAGCTCAAAGAATAAAGGGACTTGGATGACGTTCGCCAAAACCCGCTTGGACAAGGATTTCGAGTTCTGGAACACAGTCATATTTGCAGATGAGTCCAAATTCAACATTTTTGGCTCTGACGGTCGGAATTATGTGTGGCGAAAATCCAATACGGACCTGAATCCCAAACACGTAAAGGCAACAGTCAAGCACGGCGGAGGAAGTGTCATGGTATGGGTATGTATCTCGGCAGCCGGATTCGCGAATTTTGTGATTTTTGAAACAACAATGGACAAGAATGTGTACCTCAACATACCAAAGGCAAATTTTCTCCAAAGTTCCGAGAAGCTAGGAATCCGACTTACTTTCCGATTCTAACAGGACAACGACCCCAAGCATAAGGCCAAGATAGTAAAGTCCTGGTCTATCGGGAACTTCCCCCACGTGGTAATTCCACCGGCCCAGTCTCCAAATTTAAATGTTATTGAGAATTTATGGGCTCTGCTGGAAAATAACATCCGGAAGCACAGCATATTTAGCAAAGAAGACCTCAAAACGGGATAAGTGAACCAAAATCAGCCCAGAAACTACCCGGTATGTTCCATAAATAAAAGGTTAAGGGAAGTTGTCATCATACTAAGTATTGACACCCTTATTTAAACTTTTATAGGCCAAATATGATACTTTTTTAAGACTGTTCGAAATAAGCATTAACATGTATTTTGGATATGTTTTCAGTCTTTGGCTAATTTTAATTTATTAATTAATATTTTAATAAGAACTAAAGTTTATTTTTCAAACGTGATATAACATGAAACAAATTGGCACTTAAAAAAAAACTTTATGACACTTTACATTTGTTACTTGGCACAGCTCGAATTAAGCTCTGAGGCACTGTATGTTGAGAAATATTATTAAATATCTATACGAAAAAACATTGCACTTTGAAAATGTATCCTCAACTGAACCAGATGGCTATATACATATGTTCAAAGCGAGTTCAGCCAGCTAACTAATTGTATTTTAACTCAGTTATAGGCTTAAATACGCTTGATATGCTTGAAGTTAACTTGGAAAATGAGCCTGAAGCAAAAATTTTCAACCGCGACTTGTTACAATTGGGGCGCAGATAAAAAGGGTCGGTTTGATATGCTCCAACTTGATTACCAAAAAACATTAAGACTGAAAGCTCTTCAAAGCGGCAAACAAAGCGCATCAAAGACAATTCCAATTTCAATGCCACATTCAAATTCCGAATTCTGAATTCCCAATTCCAATTGGAGTTAAAGTTGAAGTTGACTCGCGCCGAGGGACACTTAAGTGCTTGCCAGGAAAAACGTTCTATGCCAGCAGGTGCGGCATTGCGGCATTTAAGAGTTTCAGCAATAGAATCCTTTCAGCTTGTATTGACAGCTGTTGTCGTCAGTGTCGCCTCACAGCCTCATTTCCATTACTTATCCACCCCGTTGCCATGCCAAATGCTAATGTCAATAAAAAAAAAAGAACACTGCAAAAAAAAAAAAAAAAGTTCGATGTATTATTTTGCAGGAGCAATGTATGTTGCAACTTTTTTATTCTTTGTTGATTTTCTTTTTATTCTTTTTTTTTTTTGTTCCCTTTTAATTAAAAGAAATTAAAATGTAAATTTGCGCTCAACATTTGGTGTTTTGCTCCTGCTCTTACCTCAGCTTTGGTGTGTGTGTGTTTGTGTGTTTGTGTGCGTGTTGTTTATGTGTTGGAGTCTTATTAAAAAAAAACACGAGCTTCCTCTGCATTAGGGAACGTAGAGGCGTGGGGGCGTGGCGGCAGCAAAGGAGAGGCAACACAACTGCTGCAAAATAAACCAAAGTACAAATGTAAACAATAATTAAATGTTCACTAAGCAAACAGTGCTCCATCTCAAACACATTTGATCCCACCTTAAGATACCCCAGCATATGGCAAGTGGCATGTGGCATGTGGAAAATAGCAACTGTAAGTGCTAACTGCTGTTGACGGCTGTCTGGCTGCTGAGAAGTACTTCGTGTTCGTGACTTTAATGACTTAACTTACAAGATAATAAAGAGCTCTTGCATCAAATGTTAACTGAGATGATTTCATATATACATATATATTTCAGATTCATTTCCCAATCACCTTAACTTTGCCAGTCCTCAAAAAATAAATATATTTCAAATATTATATTATAAACAAAATGCGATAGTTAATTTTGCAGACAAAGCGGTTATGATTCACAACTTTTTATTAACTACACAAATTTATAGTAGTGCACACTTATGTATGTTCTGAAAAATGTTTAAAAAAATACTTCAAATATAGTTTAAAATTATCAAAATTTTATCTGAATACAAGCAATGAATACTGAATTTCATTCATCATTTCTTATCACAAATTCTTAATCGGAGACTGTGACGGCCATCCCATCCCCTTGCCTATATTAGTCTTGACGATTCTGTAGAGACTTTAATGGTGTACTTGGAGTTGGTGTCCAGTTGGAATGTCCAAATCAATGGCATCTCATCAGTAACGTTTGGTACCATAACTTCATCTATTTATTTCACATATACGATCCGATCCGAGATGTGTTTTATAAAATATTGGTGCGACCGCGTGAAGAGACCAAATCACTATAGACAATGAGCCGTGTTTAATGGCGGATCACATGTATATAGAAACAGATAATGTGCTAGGTTATCGTCTGTCTAGAACCTCTGCCACCATTTAACCAGTTTTGGATTTGTCCGACCTCTAAATGTTCCTTCTTTTTTTCGATGGCTAATTCCAATGCTCCTTTTTAGACTTTAAACTTTTTACATCATGTTTTTTCGTTAGTATGGGTTTTCTTCTTGAACTTCTACTATCTTTGGAACATCAGCCATAAGTCTCAGCACTTGATGTCACATTATAATTCTTGTTAATGATAGTATCATTTCAGAATGGTTCGCACCTTGCATCTCTAGAAAACAAGGTCAGCAGATATAATATTTTGGTTTTTCGAAATTTTCCATGGAAGCAGAATACAATTTGTATTAATTCCGAAGTTTTTTAACAGGTTTAGATTTTCAGCAGTGCATTATTTGCCTCGCCCCATTTTATCACCACAAAATGAATCATATGTTTATGAAATGCTTTAAAATGAGCTAATAAGATATTAATGCATTATTTTACTCAGAAAACTCTTAATAAACTCGTTCAGTTTTGAATATTTCGACTACTTTTTGACCGTGGCCAAATTGCCAAAACAGCACAAAACAGAAGAAGAAGAACAGACACCGAAGGGATTATGAAAGAAGCTATTAAAAAATATTTAGCATATGCATTGTATGAAGCAGCACTACAATTATTTTGACCACAATTGTATAGATGTATGTATGTATATACACATACATATAAGCATTCACATTTAACTCTTCAATCGATTGAGTATCAAATGTAAGTGCTAAGCAGCAGCCATTAGGCAAGGACAAATCAGTTTCGGCTGGCCTAAAAACAACTGTTACCTGTTCAAAACGGAGATTACATTAGTATTTAGCTTGTCAATGCCGAGCCTGGTTCATTTCGAAAGTTTGGTAGTTGCGTCAGTTGTTTGGACGCTGCTTACAGAAATAGGTGAAGTGGTTGATGGTGGAGCAGTAGCATGCACCGCTTATCGCGTATCGTGCAACTGCAGCAGCTCCTTCGAGATCCATTCAGTCAATGGAGGAGCTGAGGTTCGTTTCTGAATTGAATTTGGGCTTCAATTCTATGGTGTCCGCAATTATATATATGCATAATTATTCAATATGTTGTTGTGTCTGCCGTTGACACATTTCTAATGTGAATTCTTTTTAGTTCTACACATAATCACAGTGTTGCAAAATGTAAGCGTACCATAATCATTATTTATTCTGATTCGAGAAAAATCGCCAAGGTTACTATAGTACATAGGGTGAGGGTATTATTCAGAAAGTATATTTTTAGATGTATATTTATGTTTCTAAGGTTATGTCATTCTTTGAGTAGCTTACAAATTCACATAAGAGACCCTTCGTTCGCGAGTCAAGTGACTTTTCACCTTGGACAGGAAGATTTCGTAACTATTTTCTAAATTTCAGGAAGGTTTTGGCCTAAAAGCATGATTTGCGTTTCAACTTTTTAAAAATATTTTCTGTTATTACGGCATATGGAAAACTAAAACATTATAATTTGAAAACATTTTGGTGCATATATTTAGAATTTATTTTCTAATATTCTAAGCGATTTTTTTCGGTGTGTATTGGTACTTTCAAGTTTTATTTATTAATTTGAGAAAAATCAATGGACGTTTTGGCCAGCTTTTAATTTGGTTTTGTAAATGTACTCAAATGTCTTTTGCTCCTCTTCCAATAGCAATTGCTCTGATTTGCCGTTGCCGTTGCCGTTGCCGTTGCATATACACAACGTAGTCATGTGTGAGAAAAGTTAGGTCTGTCTGTTTGTGGCACGTTGCACGTACCAAATCCAATCAGAATCGTTTTTCCTTCGTCTTTCTTTGCAAGTTGCTTTGGTCCTTAACTTATTTGGTGTTACTTTGCGGTATCATTAACCTTTAAACTTGGACGCAAGCGAGCGAGCGAAAGAAACCAAAAAAAAAAAAAAACGGAAATAAAATAAAATAAAAATTGTAAACTTTTGCCCTCGCTAAAGTTGGCTAGGGCGCAAAGTTTTTGCAGTCAGTGTCGCACTCAACACACACACACACACACACACACGCACACACGCAAACTTAAACAAAAACGCGCGCAAAACGTAAAATTTTAAACTTTATTTTGGGTTTTCGTTTGCCGCAAAAATTGTATTTGTTGCGGCGATGAATGGCTATGTGTAGAGGACAGCCAGTAGAATGGTGTGTGGCAACTGGGGGTTGGGTAGCAGGTGGATGGTGAGAGGGGGGAATATGTACCCAAAACTTAATTTGCGCAAAAAACTTTTGCCACTCTCTGCAGCTTTTGCTCTCCTCCTTCATTTTAAATGCAATCAAGTGGAAATTGATACGTCACTATGGCACGCGGGAGAGGGGCATTTGTTACCCCGCACATAAGTGTTGCCAAATTGTTGCAAATAAAATTGCTGATATGGAAATTTTATTCGAAAGTTTTTCAGCCCATACCCACACACACACAGAGAGAGAAAGAGAGAGAGAGAGAGAGAGACAAATATCTTAAGTCATGTTTTGTGCGCTTTCTCGCGCAGGTGAACCCAATGAGGCGTCTCTGTGACAGTTTCTGCGGCATCAATGTGCTTGGTATTTAACACGACCAGCCAAGTGGCAATTGCGTGGCACTTAAGCATTAGTTGGATAGTCGAGTGGTCCGACACAACACAAGCAATGCATAAATTGCTCGAACCTTGAACAGCCAAGATCCCGGAAACGCTTACCGGAAGTCTCTGCTAAAAGTGCCAGCACTAGCAGCAATAGCAATAGCAACATCAAAAACAACAGCAACTGCAAATATAGCTGTAGCACCGCAAAGGAAGTCAATCCACTGTTCGTGGGCGTGGCAAAGCTATCAACTGAAAATGTTGTATGCCATTTCCATTGTTTCCGCGACATGGCATTTCCCATCGCAATTTCCCCGTTTCATTGTAGATAATTATTTTTAAATCCTAAAGAACTTCAAACTATATTATTTAAAATATGAAAATTTGCATGTGTTTTATTCTTTTTGAGTAATACTATATCTGATTAGTTGCGGCATTATAATTGAAGATGTGAACTGAACGCCGCTGAAAAATGAATAAATTTAAGTATGGTCATCAAGGAGCTTACAACAATGAGCCAGAAATTATACAATGCCCGCACTTTACCCGTCTTGCTGTACATGGCTATCTCTCTTGGTATCTCTCTCTCTCTCTCTCTGTCTGTCTCTTGCTCTTGGCTTAGGACTCCAAAAATGGCCATCAATTTGAAACTTAATCTAGCCGCACAAATAAGCCGCGCCAAATGTTAAGTCCTGGCCCCAGCCAACAAATGACTTGGGGGGGGGGGAGGTGGTTTGACGCTGAAACTGGAGCTGAAACTAAAATTAGAATTTGGGGCGGGGCAGTGGCAGAGGCGCGGCTCTATCTTATGCAAACAATTCACAGCGCAAATGGACGGCAAAATAGGAGTACAGGAAAAAAGAATATCCGCAAAAAAAATGAGATTGAGTTTTGCAGAATGGGCATGAACTAGGCGTCGTCTCATGCATAAAACTGAAAAATGAAATACAAGGCACAGGCTTAACACGTCAAAAGAAAATAGCAGCAAAATGAAAATGAAACTGTGTGCAACAACGATGCCGTAGTAAATGAACCGACAGGGATAAGTGAAATTCGCCGCAAAGCGCCGCAGCTGAGTCTAAGAATGAATGCCGTTGCGGGCCATGCAGCAAATGGCATGGGGCATAACAAAAGTCTGCTGCTGCAAAAAAAAAAAACAATAACGCCGCGGATTATGAAAAGCTTTGCTTTGGTCTACCATCGTCTCATTCTCATCCTCATACTCATTAATTCACTAGCTAATTTTATAATAAGCTGCGTTGAAACATACGCCAACCCACTGGCAACCCAACCATCCCAAGCGGAGCCAATCGTAAATGCAGTCAAAACCTTGTTTATTCTATTTTGGCATTTTATTTTTCGCGTTCGACTTTGGCGGCGCCTTGAATTATAATTTCTCAATGCCAGTTGCAGTCGAACCAAAACATAGCTGCAAGTTGCATGGCAATCGCGTGTGGCACTTGAAATTCCAAAATAAAACCCAACATAACAGAAGGACGACAATTAACTTAAAAATGTAGCAGTCAAAACTAAATTATATTTATTTCACAACCTTATTCACGGTGGATCTCTTCTTCTTTTAGTTGAAGATCACACAATTAATATCGATCGATATCGATATCAATTGTGTGTTCACTAACAAAAAGAAGTCGTTGTGAGTAAAGTGAAGTGA
This sequence comes from Drosophila seclusa, assembly GCA_035043575.1. Taxonomy (NCBI): domain Eukaryota; kingdom Metazoa; phylum Arthropoda; class Insecta; order Diptera; family Drosophilidae; genus Drosophila; species Drosophila seclusa. The sequence continues at coordinate 158,093 of JAWNMX010000377.1, read as the reverse complement.
GCAGACGTGTTTAGAGAGATAATTTAGTTTTGACTGCTACAATATGTAGACTAACTACTACATTTACATCTACATATGCATACAATATACATCCAGCAATATATACATATGTACGTACATTTGCACAACATTTCAATAACATCTTTACACACTTTGATTCCCTTTGCTAAGTCGCAGTCCATTAACAGTCGCTGCCTTGCTATTGTTATGGGTCTCGGCCGCTAACTCCCTCTCTCTCGCACGCACACACCCTAACACATACACACATACTATTGTCTGTTATGCCAGTTATCTGCGTGTCCGTTTCGCTTCATCTGCCTGTCTGTTCGCGTTGCGCAATTAACTTGATTGCGCCTATAAATATGCAGCACTTGGCTGTGATTATTACATGCGCGTCTTTTCATTTAGCTGTTGTGCTGCGCTCTCTCACTCTCTCTCACACACACACTCTCTACCTCTCGCTCTGTCTCTGTCTGCTATTTTTGCCTTGTGCTTCGCATGACGCTCCTAAGCCTAAAAGTATTCTTTAATTGCTATTCTCGCCATCTATTTCTAACAGTCTTTTGGCCGCAAGTGCTTCACATCGCTATCAGCTATCAGCTGCTAATAGACCGACTGCAGTGCCTTCTATTTCATTCAGTTATTCATTCTGTCATTCATTTATTTACGATTTTCTGTTCTGTATTCTTTGTCTTTAAGTTAGCAAAATTCTGAAAATATAAATAACAACATTTTGCTCAATATAATGTTACAGAGGACACAAATGCCAGCTCAGGTTTTCAAGTTTGAAATTTTGTTGAACAGCACTTGAAACTTTGTTGGAATGAAATTCAGTTGAATTTATTTGCTTTTTTGCTCCAGCTGTGTTCTACAAAAGTCTCTAAGAGATTTTCTCTAGCCTGTTCATATATATATATATATATATATATGCTTCAAGTTTATCATTTGTGAATTAAAACAACTGTAAGGACTGTAACTTATTTTGTAATTCATGTTTTATAAGTTAAGACTTGAATCTGGCAAACTCGGCTACACACTAGCTTAGAGTTTCTTTATTTTAAGTAAATTTCAGTACATTATTTTGTGTTTACCATCTGAAAAGCAGCCAAAAGGCAGAGTTATTCCATGGGCACTACTAAAAAGTATTTCTTAGGCTTCAATAATTGGAGGTTAGTTCTCAATTATCAGTGATGTTTCTACGAATTTCCTCGAGCCGGGGCTCGGTATCTCAATTTATATATAAGCCCTGAATGGTGTAATGATTTTGAGCACAAGTATGTAAAATGCAGAAAGTAGCATCTTCAACACTACTAAGTATTTATATTCCTGATCAATATCAAGACGCGGATCTCATGGATTATAACATTATACGAATAAACACTTCAAATTTTGAAAATAATTCTCGCATAGATCAAACTTATTTCATTTTATTGATAACTGCCCAAATATTACGAATATGTATATATGTATCAATTCCCGAGAGCAGTAACCCCCTTAATTTTGGAGCGAGAGCCTTAGAATTGATGTTTAGTATCTCATATTGGTGCCATTACTATTAACAGACATTCGAGTGTGTATGTTTAATAAAGAATCCAGATATCTACGGTTGAGTGCATAGGTACACACATACAACATACATCCCCTTCAGCACCTCTGTCTGGTATAAGAGTGGGCGTGCCAGCTTTTTGACTAACTTAAAACCGACGCTGTTGTGAACTTGCCACGCCCACCGGCTGTCGTCTGCTATCGGCCGCTGTTCGTTGTCTGTGTGTCGTTGTTAATCTTTAACCTGAGTCCTGTGCGTCATGATTGAAAGGAGCTGCAAATGTTGCGTAGCCTACCTCCAATCATTGGTGGTTTGGGTTGGTTGGGGCAGCCTCGTGCAAGACGTCTGCTGCCAGTTGATAGTCGCAACGCTGAAGGACGTCGCCTCAAACCAATTTGTGTCAGGTTTCTGTGGCAGCAACTTGAAAAGGTCGCCTTCGGCGTTTTATGCGCTGCTATTAATCAAGGTTCTCCTTGCTGCTGCATCTCAATTAGTTCACAAGTTGCACCTGGAAGACGCGGCACAGTTGCATAATGAGCTAACGCTAATGCATCTGCAGCCTAATGAGGCACCTTAACCCCTTTTTTATCGTGTTGGCCAGCAGTTGTTGCTATTCGTACCGCACTTGACCCAAAGCTAACAACACTTCACACACACACACACACACACGCACGCACAACTTTGTGGGGAATACCGCGAGTAAGTATGCCAAAAAAACACTAAACATAAATAATGTTGGTTGTCGCTATGTTGTGCGTTTGCGTTTGCGTCTGTGTGTGTGTGTGTAAGTTGAATGTGTATGTGTGTGTTGTCCTCCGTGCAGCTGACACCAATTGCAATGCAACGTCTGGCCTGGTTTACGCTGCGCCACACAAAAAGAAAGTAATAATAATAATAATCACAAGTTGGCAACATGAAATGCTACTGGCCTTCGTCGCAGTTGCTAAATACTTGCCTATATTCCACATACACATACACATGCACTAAGTACGTTAGTATGCTTTAAGCTAAGAAATTAAACCAAATCGAATTTTGCCAGCCAAAATTTCGATATGCGAAAACGCAAAATCTCAAAGGTTTTGAAAACGGATACCAAATCGACTACAATAGAAGGCAGCATCTCCGATCTGACTCTGTTCGAACTATAGGCTTAATATTTGCATATCAGTTATCGATAACCATGCAAAGAAAATGTAGCCAGAAAACTCTGGAACTAGAGCTTGGCTTGGGGTTGGGTGAATGGGTTGGCTGTCTGTTGTCATAAATAGTTCAACAAATTTAAAAATGAGCGAAAATTAAATATAGCTTAGTCGAGTCGCTTGTTATTATGGATAGCAAAGAAATATTTATGCAAATACTTATGCAAATTATTTATATATAATTGTATGTGGACACACACACGCACACACACACACACATGCTCTGCTGCACATGAAATGCTTATGGTGCATAAAGTGCATTATATAATTACATTTATACGCCCGCCCATCAAATTGAATGGCTAACACATTTGCATAATGCACTTATATATACTTATACATATATACATATAAACACCCCCTCGCCCTTCTCCTTGCCTTTCAGCCACAGCCAGTCACATTCACAATAGGTGCTTTCGTTACAACATAGTATTAATGGCTTATAGGGGCAGGCAATGCGAATTTGTCTAAAGAAAGGTGTGGATTGATGGGTGAAGAGGGATGTGGAAACAGAGAAAATTTAATTCTCAAATGGCGCGTTGCACGTTCATCGGATTGTTCACTTTATACATTTATTTTGCCATCTGTCTGTCTGTCTGTCTCGCCTCCAATTAAGGGATGTCCAGCTGTTTAAAATAATATAACTTTATTGACAAATTTCCCTTTAAAAGCTGTGCACACTCAAATGTAAGCACGTGTCGAAGTGCTACAGTTTCTTATGCTCTGCACAGGTACAAGTAAAATCAACTCCTACATATCGCAATCGTCGATATCGGGACTCAGCAGTAAACACTCATACGATTTTGCCCTTTTTTGATAGATATCGATATTCGGAAAACGGGGACAGCTATCGATCAAATGGAAACAGAACTTAATTAGCTCTGGGTATACGACATCTTATATTCCAAATTTGAAGCGGTTAGTATGAGAACTCTGTGATTTGTGACATGTCTAAATCGAGTCGCTTGTGATAAGTAATGATTCTACTTAATGCTGCCTTTTACCACCTTCTGCACAACTCGTTAGCCAATTTGTAATTCAGGGTATTAGAATGTAGTGAATTTAATTTGTGTGACTAGCAAGCAATTGTTTGAAAAGCAGCTGACACTCACGCTGTGCCACTTGGTGCCAATCGAATTCCAGCTGCAATAGGAACAATAACAGCAACAACAACAACGCCATCGTATAAACAAAGGCTTCTGCAGTGATGTGGCTCACGTATAAAAGCAAAAAGCAACTGAGCCCAATTTAAGTTTATCAGTGGGTGCGGAGCAGCCATGGGTTTCCGAATGTTGTTATCTCGTCTACGGGATTTGTTCACGTGCAGGAAATCGGCGATCACAATATCCAGTCCAATAGCAACAGTGCCAGAGTCTCTTGCCACAGACAGCGCCACTGCCCCGCCCACATTGGATGCTGCTACTATGTTCAATTTGCCCGAAACTGTGGAGCCCGATTATGAGTCGGTGCAGAATCTGCAGGTGCACGTGGAACTGGAGATGGAAATTGATGAGGAAGCGAACGTGGACGCGGACGCGGACGCGGATGTGGACGTGAACGTGAACGTGGACGTGGACGATGACTCGGGCTATGATGATCCGCGACTGCCCGAGCTGATAATTTAGTGAATGCGATTAAATTATATATTTTTGTATTTGTTGTTGACTTCAATTAAGGTGGTCATTTAGAAAATGAAATATTTTATTGACAGCATGCAAATGAGCAATAAATTAATCAGAGACCAAGTGCAACAAAGGTGCCACAAAAATGCAACAATTACAACAATTTTTAATTAACTTTATCGCAATTAAAACAAATGCACAAAACCTGAGCAGGAGGCAGCTAATAAAAAATGGATGCAAAGTAAATACGGGTGGCAAGCAAAAAATGTATAAGTATGTGTATAAATAAACATAAATGAAATGGATCGAAATTTAATATCACGACAAATTAATCCGTCTGTCATATGTTTACAACTACACACACACACACGCATACACACACATACACACACACACACACACACACAGACAAACAGCTCAGCCGCGTATCGGATTTTCTATTGTTATTATCATGTTGTGCCAGCTCGAATTCACACACATACAAAATTTGCAATAACTGAAACAATTTCCAGTGCGTATTCAATAATCAAATAATAATCGTATTTGCTTTCAAGCAATGATATTTGTATTTTTTCTATAGTTTTCCAAAAAGATTCAAATTCAAACTTCAAATTTAGCATAGAATGGGAGAGCTGCGCAGACGAACGTAGCCGACTGCGTTATACTCTGTTAACTTTTGCCATTCGCATCAATTCAGACGGCTAGAAGGCAACACATTCCCTTACTTGCATAGCCTTTGTATATTTGTATATTATTATTATAATATCGATTAGCTTCTGGATAACCGATCTATACATAAATGTGTGTCTTTGTCGGCCTGAAGTGAAAGTGGCACAAAACACTAACCAAAAAAAGCCAAGATAGTGGCTGTAAGGGCAATCTCTATTGGGCCAACTGATGGTTACACACAGGCTCACGTGTCTGACTTGCCACACAGACTGTACAATTACCTGCATCAAGCAAAACGAGCTGTCTGCCTGTTTGTCTGTCTGTCTGATTGGCTCTCTGTCCTCCGTTTGAGGTCATTTGCTTGTTACCAAATTGCAATCGGAGCTGGCAAATGAGATTTGTGATTGCCATTCGGCTGTTAACTGTAAGCTTCAACGCAGGCCAAGTTATGAACAACAAGAACAACAACAGCAAGTTGTAGAACAACCATGCAATTAAGTCGAAATGTAGCTGCTTAGAGCCAACATCGTTGACGCTGTTTTTGTTGTGCTATTGCCGTGGTCAAAAGTTCTAATTAACTTGCCAATTGGCAGTGGCGCGCCTATAACTAAACAGCTCCAGGCAACAATTTCTCTCTCTCTCTCTCCTTCTATGTATATGTGTGTGTGTGTGTTTGTGTGTGTGTGTATATGTTTGTGGTCAGGACACACCTTGACAGCTGCCCCCGCTTCCCCTACTTTTATTTCTCTCAAGCGCCTACACTTAAATAAAACTTCAAGCTCAAGTCTCAAAGTTTAGATTATAAATCTAAAATCCCTTTAAATCTGTTTTACAGATATTGATATATCGGAGGGCTTTAGCATTCTATTTTGAAATTACATTTAAGCCTATACTCGAGTACATGAAAAGAAAGAACCCGAAACCAATGTCGGCTGAAATAGAAGACTCTTTTTTGTGATTGATATTTTCATTTTATTTTTGACGACATTGCTTGAAATTCCTATTTAATTTAGTTTGTAGGAATTTTTACAAGATTTGTACAAAAAAAAAAATCACATTAACAATAATATTGATTGACGTCTCCGACCCCATAAAGTATATATGTTCTTGGTCAGCATCACTTGTCGAGTCGATAAAGCCATGTACGCCCAAATTTCTCACACCGATTTTCCGAATAACTTGAGGGGCTCTAAATAGGTCGAAGCCATTCCATATCATAACATAGCTGCCATAGAAGAAAACGGTCGAAAGATGAGTTGTAAGTTGTGTTATTTTGATATCTATACATGATACATGTCACCCTCTCCAATGCAGACTAACTACACAAATATGGAATATTCATTCGTTAAACAGAAAACATATAATTCAAATTTGTATATATATATATCTTAAGGTGTCAGCAGATTAACTGCGGTCTGCAACGATTAACTCTTCGGTTTGGCTAAGATAACCTTTCATTTTCTGTCCTCAGTCCATATCCAAACTTTGCAGATTGCGAATCCGCTAAATAGTTTTTCAGTGTACAGTTGATTCCATGCTTCCGCTGCTCCTGCTACTCCCTGCTACTCCCTGCTACTCCCTGCTACTCCCTGCTACTCCCTGCTGCTGCTGCCTACACGCACGCTAGTCTCGCATAACTTTCGACCAGCTCGCACTTTTTGGCCTAATCCATTAGCTTTATGGCTGCTACAACTTTTCACGCTCCCCCACAACCAAGCCCCACCCCATCCCCACCAGCTTAACAGTATTTTGGCATTTGGAGCAATTGTTTAGCTTTATTAGCGTACTCTTTAATAGCTTAATGTAACCTTTTGAATCTTCCATATACCTTCTATGTCTCCCTTATAGTTCGTTTATGTGTGTATATTGAAATCGGAGTTCTTCTGTTGAGCAGCATTGTCGTTCAGAATCTGAACATCAGATCGCTCCACTTCTCTAAGGGAATTGCAACTGCCTAATTAGTTGGACCATTGCAATTAGCAACATTACGGGGCCGCAGGGGCGACGCAGTGGTATTGATCTAGCACTCAGATTGCTCGGTGCCTGCTTATGATGCTGCTGCGGCTTTTGTTTTTCCCGACTTGTGATCGACTATTTTGAGATTTCCTCCTCCACGACTGTTTGAGTGCAGTTAAAGCTGGCTAAGTTTTCCGCACATCACTCAATTCACTCAACTGGCTTGCAGCTCTAAACAGTGCAACAGCTTTATGTGGCCGATATCATGGCTGGCTGGCCAAACGCAGTAGATGATTGACAATGATTGACGATAATTGACAGCTGTTTCGCATATGCTCATACCTGACGCAACTGTCCATTTTCTTGATGGCCTCCCGTCATGTGTGGAAGGAGTCTAAGCCAAGTTATCTGCTGCAACTGGTTCGCACCCTGGAAAATGGCAATAATCCCCGGGCTGGAGACTCCTTCTTCAATGCATTGCAAACTTCAAAAAATTAAAATGAAAATGCCTTTGCAAAAAAAATTTGGTTTTTAAAATATTTGGCTAGTCAGTTTACCCAAAAGAATTCGAAATTAGGAGCAGCTAAATCTCAATATCGATAATCATTGACTTCAATATCTATGAGACATGCATCATATGGACATCATTTCAGTTGCCTTCGGGTAGTTGAAACCTGAGCTGAGCGTTGCTTTTGTTGCTTGTATCACAATGCATCATTAACTGTTTGCCATTAATATGATGATTATCATCATTAGCGGCTTGTGGACATTAGTTGGCTTTAACAGCCATTAAATTCAAACTTGGCCATCATTTTAATGGAGACGATAACGTTTCTCAAGCAGCCCTTGAACCCAACTCAAGTCAAACCCATCCCCTTTTTAGCACCCCCTCACTCTCTCTCTCTCTCTCTCTCCTTATCTCTCTCTCTCTCTCTCTCTCTCAATCTCTCTCTCTCTCTCTTTCTCTCTCTCTCTCTCTCTCTACCATTTGCAGTATGCTAATGTTAATGTTCATCGGCGTTCATATTTTTGGCAGCCATCAATCAAAGCTCGCTCACGCTCTGAATGGCCACTTAAATGGCATAAAAAGCGCAAATTAATGCACTCAAAGCATTCAAATCGTGGGCTGCCTCCTCCCACAACACGGTGGTTGAGTTGGGTGGTTGGGTGGTGCTGAATTGAATACTTGATGCGGAGTCAAGTCTTTAACTTGAACATCGATGGTTCTTCGCCTCGCGGGCCACTCTTGTGATTAATTGATGGCATTGCAAGGGTGCTCCATCGCATAACACACCCACAAAGTGGTGCGAGGTGGTTGCCTGCCTCCAATATATCCTTCATATCCTTTATATCCGTTATATCCGATATGGGCTTGTGTTAATGGCAAACCATTGAGCAGTTAAAAGTGCGAGATTAGCATTTCCGACTAGTCAAAGCCACCACACCTGACCCCAAGCAAACTAATCTCCTCGACCTGCTTTGACAAGTGCCTCTCCGCCTCCCCAACCACTTTGTCTTTGTGGCTGCCTCAAGTTGTGGCAATGGCGTGCAGCAAGGTATGACAGCCAAACCCAAATAACAAGAAAACAAAAAAAGGAACAAGAAATGGCCAGTGTTATATAATATATAATGAAGTGTAGTGTTGTTTGTGTGTTGCCAATTTCAGTAGAAATTTTGGCGCCCTCGTCCGAAATAGAAAGTTTGCGTTGCCAAGCAGCACATGCTGTATTAGCTGGCGTATTATCCTTACTCACCGCAAATCGTTTGTCATCGTTTCCTATGATTGATTGATTAATTCTGACTGAGTGTGTGAATGAGTGAATGAGTAAATGAGTGAATGAGTGAATGAGTGAGTGAGTGAATGAGTGAGTGAGTGATGTGGATGCTGCATAATGTGGGAGTGAAGGAAAAGCACCAGTCGCGCCACCTGTCACGTGTCGAACGCAACTCAACACACTTGCTGTGGTCAAAGCTTTTTCAAATCTTACCACACACTAAATACGGGGAATTTCTTAACGCATTTGGTGTGTGTCTCCGCTGCGCGGTGTGCTTTGGAGTTAAGCTTAACGCATGGAAAAGCTTCTCCAAGTTAGACAGAAATTTCTCAAACCAAACATTTGCAAGTTCTGTAAGATTCGAATGTTGACAGTTTCCTTAACCCAGTTGAGCTGTGATTGCAATCCAAAAATCTTTAAATCTTTAAATGATGATAATTTGCTTCACCTAACCTAACTATAGCCGGCTTGATGGTCGTAAGTGTTGAGTCATTGCATTCCGTGTGCAAAACTCATTCATATCGCTTATACGAAAAATCAGTCGCTGGTAATAGTTATTAACGTTTTTATTTTGTTTATCAACAATAAGTTTGATAATTTTCGTATTGGTGAAATAATCATTAAAGGATAGATGACCAGCAGATAGAATTGCAAAGTTCTTATCCTTATGAAATATCATTCACCAACAGTCAAATATGAAATAATAATCTTAAAAATTTGATTACAATTTGTTGACCATACAAAATATAAATATTTTAATAATTTGTTCTGTGCCTCAAACAAACAATAATTCATTTCGAAAATTTACTGTTAGTCTTTGGGTAACTTTAACTTGAACTTTAATTATAACTGTATTTATTTTGGCTGCGGTCAAATCTGAGACTGTAATATTCACAAGAAAAAAACTCATAAATTAACGTCATTTGAACCATTAAATATATATATATATAAACTGATAAACTTGGCTACTCGATTATTTGCACATCATTTCTGCCATTTAAGTAACTTGAAAATCTGAGCCTTTCTCTCTCTCTCTCTCTCTCTCTCTGTCTCTCTCTCTCTCTCTTGTTCTGTTACACATTTACTTATACGCCCTTCAATTTGGTTGTACTTGCAGCTAACGGAGCTCGAACAACGCGTCATCGAAGCGGAAGAACGCGCCGAGGAAGCTGAAGATAAGGTAAGTCATTAAATAACTACTGACAGAGCAACAGCCCCAACTTGTAACCACAGAGAGCACATGCAGGATATTAAAGGCAGCTATCCAGCTAGCCAACCAGACGACGGCAGACATCACAAGCCGCGTTTGCCTTGAGCAGGAGGCGCCTCATTAGAAGCCAGTTTAAAGGATTTAAGCTCCTGCGATATTTATATGACAAAATGACAATAATGCCACACTCACAACAGGTTTCCATACCCCATGCTCAGAGCGTGCAAATTGGCATCTCAAGTGCAATTGTGTAATTTCTCAACTGTTTTCCACATCTGTAAAGCTGCTGTTGAATTTTTGCTTGCTTCGTTTGTCAAGCCAAAATATCTTTCAGTCTGCAGTTGAATTCGCCTGTTTCTCAAGTCAAAATTTGCTTAAAGCTAGAGTTGAGTTTATCTGTTTCCCAAATCAAAACTCTTTTTGCACCGGGAACAGTGCATTGCGCAGTCCGGTTACAAACGATTTGTCTGTAAATTTATACTTTTTTTTATTTATTTATATATTTTTTTTATTTATTTATTTATTTTTTGCATTGGGGTTTTTGGGTTGGCTTGGTTTTTTTTTAGACAGACACCAATACTTTTGCCACATGCGGACAAACAACGACAACAAGAGCAATAGCAGAAGCAGCAGCAGCAGCAGCAGCGGCAATAGCAACAGCGACATCAACAACAAACTGAGCAACATAATGTTGTCACCAACTGTCCCCAGAAACGTACCCAGCACATGCATAAATCGACTTCCGCTTCAGAGCCCGGAAATTCGCATTAATGCAACGCTGCTTACGCTGTCCACGTTCGTGTGGTTGCAAGTGGTTCTGAGCTTTAGGCAAGCAACTCCCCCCCCCCCCTCCCGCTCCCCCATCCCCCACCCAGATACTCACAGAAAACAGAGCCCTATAAAAACCACCCCGAATGCGACATTCACACAATGGGTAGCTCTATCACACAACCACCCAAGCACCCAAGCACCAAATTCATCCAATACGCTTTACGCGCGTTTTCAATATAAAATGCGCATTGTTTGCATTAACAAGTCCCAAAGGGATTTTTGCCTTACGTACGTAACGAGGAACAGCAACCAACTCCAACTCTCTGTAGTACCCGTAACTGCACGGTAAAACGTAGCCGTACCCGTGGCCCCGTAAGCGTAGACGTACCCCAACACCCCATACAAAGAGCAGGCGAAATACAAATATTTTCCAACTTGCAGGCATGTTTACTTGCGGCACTGCGTTGGGAGCCCAACAGCTTCAGCTTCAGCTTCAGGTATTGCGTTGTCAACCACTGTGACAAATTGAATTCTTGTTACTTTGTTTGCGCCGAGATTAAATTCATGCACAAGCACGCATGTGTGTGTTTGTGGATTTGTGTGTGAGTGTGTAGATGTAAGTTATCTAGCTAGAGGAGGAGGGGAGGGCAGCTATTAGCCATGAGCCGTAAGGGGGCTCGCTCTGTTAACCTTGCTGCCTAGCCTTTGGGCTTCGTTGTGGCTTTCAACAGTTGGCAAAAAGCGTGCCGCATCAAATCGCAAGCAGGCTTATACGCATATACTCATATATATATACTCATCATGAACTATTAGCCAAAACTAAAGCCAAGGCTTAAACAGCACGAGCAGTGAGTGAGTTATTCTTTTGTTTGTAGCTGTACAAGGGCCAAAAGGATTAGTCATCAAAATGCACTCATGGAGTTTCAAATAGGTGTGAACATTTCCTTTTTCCATTTATTTTCTTTCTGTATTTTGATTTTATGAGGAAAACAAAATTTAGTTCGTTGCCTGGTGGCATTCTTCAGGATCGTCAAAATACGTCTTCTGACTGACCGAAAAACAAAATGTTTTTCCAAATCAAAGTTCTTACAGTTTAAGCTACGATTTGGTGTATGTCTGTCAGTATACTGCTAAAAGAATAATAGAGCTGATCAGAAGTCGCTTATATAAATTCCTTGATTCTTTATCTAATTTTTTTGTAATTGTTTTTACACTTCTTATTTAGTTCCATATCCGATTTTGTCCTTAACATCGTTTTCTCAGTCTGAAGTCTTATCAAAATCCATCAAATTTACAACTACCTGTTTGCCACCACATTCAGAGCACCTCCACCCCCATCATTCGCTACTTGCTACACCTTGCATTTCTCGCCCCTTTTGTGTGTGTGTGTGTCTTGTGATAATCAAATTAATTATGCATTGAAAGACAAAAATGTAAACAAAAACCACACTTAAATCATCCCCCCAACTCCCAAGGAATGCGGTAGCTCGGCATTACCGGTATGTGGGGGCGGGGCGGTAGCTAATTCTTGTTTGTAGGCTTTAAAATTAACATTGCGCAGTGTTGCAAAACGCCGGCGTTGCAAGCAAAACAAAATACAATGAAAAAGGCGCGCGTGCGTGCGTGAGCCTATATACAAATGACAAACAACAAAACAAACAGCTGGCAAAATGCATGTCAAACCTTGAGCAGCAACACAATGGCACTCAAACTGTACGCATAATATTCGGGGGTTGCTTCGCCTCAAGCTCGATGACAGACGACAGCAGCTGTCCGAGAGAGCAAGACAGCGAGCGAGAGAGAGAGGCAGAGAGAAGGAATGAGACAGAGAGAGAGAGAGAGGGCGAGAGTAAGTGTGTGGAATGGTTTTTTATAAGTGCGTTTGTTGAGCAAGCTACTGCAATCGAGAGAGTAGTCTCATGCCGAGCTGCAGCTTTCTATGTAGTTGACAGCTGTGCGCACATCCTGAGCAAAGGATAAGCTCTAAAAGCAGACGGAGCGAGGAGAGGAGAAAAGCGTTGCTAAGAATCAAAAGAAAGCCTAAAATGTGAAACAACCACCGAAAAAAAACCGATTGACTACTGACTGACTGAGAGAACGAGAAATGGAACGACGAATGAGAGGAAAGAGGAAAGGAAGTTAAAGCAAGCGGGCAATAAGCCAGCGTAACAAAGAGCACAGCGCAAGAGTTGTGCAAAAGAAGACTTGTAGCTGCTCCGACACAGGCTGCTGCTCGGGCTACCTTTTATTTTTGCTTTTCAATTTGTTTAAACAATTTTCGACCAGCATTTCGGGCAAAAGTTGCTGCAACCCAAAACAACAACCTAACTGCATGTCAAACGCAGCAAAAGCGAAAGCACAAGCAGCAGCGAGCAGTAGCAAAAAAAAAAAAAAACAACAATAAACAACGACGACGCTCGGCGGAGTATTGCAAGTGTTGCTAGTTCAAAGAAATCACAGTAAAAAGCAAAAAGAATGAAATAAAATATTCAGTGTATAGTGAATGGCGCGAGGGGTGGCACCAAATCGGCACACGCATTTAATACATAACTGTTCAAGAAACAAGAAACAAAAAACTAATCGAAAACTGAGCACAAGAAGAACAAGAAAACACTGAATTTGTCAACTTTTGTTTGTTGCCCAAAAGTGCTCAGGAACTATTTAAATCGAAAATTCCAGTAGCTTCAACGTTTTTGTGTGTGTGCGTGCGTGTGTGTGTGTGTGTGTGTATGTGTATTGTTGTTGCTGATGGCCAAAAGTGCCTAACGTAGTAAGGTATAGGCCAAACTTCGCATTGTGTTGCGCAAAAATATACACTACCAACAATCACACACAAATCAGCCATTTACATTTACAACGTGCATGTACGTGCGTGTGTGTGTGTGTGTGCGAATAACTCTGTGAGTGCCACCCTACGCGAGGCTAGAGAGAGACAGAGAGTACAAGAGAGCTGCAGCGAGAGAACACCGCGAGAGCGCGCGCACATGTCAATGGCAGACAGCTGACTGGCGAGCCACAAAGCAAATGGAAAAAGGCAATAGAAGAAACGCACAGCAAAGGAGACTAAAAAAAATATACGCTTGCTTGTGTGTGTTTGTGTGTGTTCGTGAATTGTGCATAAACAAATAAAGCCAATTGGTAGCAGTTAGCAAGAAATAATAGAGGAAGACAAAGAAAAACTACAACAAAAACAAAAACATAGCAAAACAAACATATCAAAACCGATACACAATAGGAAACGTCCATTTACAACAACAAAAGCAACGACTGTATTAACATGCATATGTAATTGTATACGTGAATACACAAACTAGGCAAATTAACAAGAGCAGCAGTAGCAACAGCAATAACAACAACAATAACAACAACAACAAACAGAGCAGCTCAAATGAGAGCTTTCTTTTTATCGCTGTCTCGCTAGGACGCTGGCTGCTGTTGCTCTCAGAATTGCCAGTGGCGGGCAACGCTTTTGGGGGGCATTGCCAGACGCGAACGCCGCTACAATAACAACAACAGCAACAATAAAAGCCACAACTAAATCAAAATTGATATTAACCCATGGCTGAGGCAGTGTCATAAAATGTTGCTCTGTCGCCGCGCGGCTGCCAAGCGTCGCCGCTGCTGCGTTTGCTGCCGCCACAAACAAAGAAAATGGGAGCAGCGGCAACTCCAGTAGCTGCATACAGACAAATGAGCCAAATCTTTCTCCGCCCACCTGCTTTGGCAAACAACTGACAACATAAACATAAGACAACGATAACAAACAACGATAATTACAACGATAACGATAAAAACTTTAACTTTAAGACCCGTGCAACGAACCATTTTTATGAATGGATAACTATAGAAAAAAGGTAAGCCTCTTTAAAACTACTGTTTCCATCCACTCAGCTTTCAGTAATTGTCGACTTATTATACATATGCACATGTTATATGACCCTCAAAAATATCTAAAAGTCTTAACCTCTATGAAAGGTTGTAATAACATTGCTGATTCCAAAACAATTTTTACTTTAATTTGCGTTTCGTTGGTGTTTAAAGCTGTAGATCGACTCCGCCGTTGCTGCTGGTGAAGTATTCTAGATTTATATTCTTTATTTCGAGGGCGCTGACAGACACACATGCATATAACTTTTAGCGAAAACGCTTAAACTATTTATATAAAAGAAAGAAATAGAATCTCACAAGAGCCAAGAACCAAGAAAAATTAATAAATCTAGTGTTTCACAAACTATATTCCATTTGCCTTTCTCAATATGTTTGTGTTATATACACATTTGATTTGCATTATCTATGCAGTGGCGCAATCATGGCTGAGAAGGATTTTTAAAAATGGGTTACTATCCTGCTATTAAAACAAGTTTGTCACTTCAGATCGGCTATAATTGGTAAAGATCCTAATTCTAAATGATTTTTGAAACATTTTTGAAATTCTCATTTCAACTTTGTGCTGAATTCGATTGGATTATCTAATTGGAACGCCCACCTGGCTGCCGCTGCATTGGACGAACGGATCAGCATGCTGCAGCGAGCGCATAACAGCCGCATAACAAATTTATATTAGTTTTACGCTTCGTGCATGTTAGTTGGCTAAAATTAGAGGGACCAGCTCACCCAATCCAAACCCCCACCCCACCATCATGTCTTAAATTAATTCATAACACTCAAAAAAAAAGAATCAAATAAAATTTATGTTGCGTTGCAAAATCGCTCAGAAACTGTTCGCATAATTTATGGCGCTCACCATTCCGCCCTCCGCTTCAGTCTCCTCCAGTCACCCCAGCTGCTGGTAAACAGAATTCAATTAAAAATTTCGCACTTTGTATTTGAACTTATAACCCTTCCGGGATGGGGATGGAAAATTGGGTCAATCTTTTGATGGGATTTTTCAATTATTTAGCCACTTATCTGTGCGGCGTCATCGCTTTGTTGCAGTTTGTTGCAGTTTATTGTGTTTGTTGTGTGTTGTTGCCCCTTTTATATACATGCCACCAGTTCATCAGCCACAAAACTGCAAAATCAATTAACGTGCTACGTGGGCGTTGCATGAGTTGATCGATTGCATGTGGCTCTTGTCACCGCGCTCTCTGCTCAATGAGTTGGTGACTGATGCGGCAACATTCGCGTTGCATTCGCTGCTGGGGCACGTGCCATCCTCGGGCAATGCCACAGCACTTACTTATGTGTGGCATGTATGTATGCGCCACATTATGCTCCATCCACAAATCGCTTGTCTCTCATCGCATTCTCGTCCCTCAAATACTAATCAACTCTAGCACTGGGGCCATTTATCTCTGCACAAACAAAGCGCCAAGTTGATTGGATTGGATTGGAAACAAACAATTGCAGTTGCAGTTGCAAGCTATACCATACCTCAGATGTGGGCCAAACGCTGATTACATTCACTAATGCTTTTTGCCAAACCGGACTTGCCTAATTGACTGCTTTGATATATTTGATATAAATGCTCAACGATTTCTTGCTATTTCAAAAAGTGACTTCGATCTAACAAGCATTGTTATATATCATTCAGGAATCGAGACAACCTTTGTGGTTTCCCAACATAATGACATATCGAAACTCTCTGAGTACCATCTAAATGCTTGCTGAAAACTGGATTGGTCGATTACGATTATTCGTCTGATTAAAGCTGATTAACCTATCGCTAAAACTACTTTCTGATATCGCTGCTCATTTTTGTAGATTTCTTACGTTAAGCGCATCCATGCGTCGTATTGGAGCAATCGAGTGCATAAAACTTCACAGAATGAAGAGAAAAGCAAAGCGCGTTGGCATTTGCTTCATTTTGTTGCAGTTGCTGTTGCTGTTGCTGTTGTTTGTTTGCGCTGCTTCAGTTGAATTAATGATGCATGCATCCGTCATCAGACTGCAGCGCAGACGATGACAATGACGATGACGTTGACGTTGATGCTAACGTCGACGGCGACGCCAACGGTGATGGCATCGGCGCCACTTTCGCTTGAAGCCGCCTCCGCAGAAGCAGCAACAGCAGCAGCCGCCGCCCGCTTACAAACAGTTTGCCCTCGGGGTTGCCGTCGCAGTTGCCGTTGCACGTTTGAAAGATGTAATGCGTTTTATGCTTTGCATTTTTCCTGACTTAAGTGGTCTTTTGACAATACCCTTTGTCCATTAGAAAGTCACTAAAAATAAAAGGGTAACATCACGTTGTATTAATGTATGTAATACTATTTTTATGTAATGTATAAATTGTATACATTGTACAAGTTTATATGTGGATTAATCATCCTCAACAGCCGCAACGATCGAGTGCCGTATAGATGTCTGTCCGTCTATGAACCAGTCGATCTGAGATAACACAAACATATTCGTATATGCCGTGCCAGATTATTGGCTCTTTATCTATCACTTAATCAGCTTAAAAATATCAATAAATTTCGATATTTGACTTACACATCGTGCATATATATATATCTTGATAGGTGTAAGAACAACAGCCATCAAATTTGATGACTATTTTGTCATTCATAGAAGATTATACATATTTCAGAGCTGCATTAATAGTTGTAATATTAAAATGCATTAAAGTTGTATGTAAATGTATTATAGTTAAAATTAATTATAAGTAAATACGCATGTATATTAGGGTATCGGCTATTCGGGCTGATGCCTTGCCTAAGGCACTCTCGCGCAGTTGTTGTTATGTTGCTCTTGCATTTCTTTATTTAAAACTCATCAGCAAGTCGACGACATCATTTGGCCGCAGTGCGTTGTGTGTTGGCTGCACACATTAATATGCAGTTATAAATAGCGCCCCATGCAGCGGGGTCCATGCAACAGTTGCCGCAATGTGAATGATGTACCACATCGCTGCGGCATCAGATACTTTGTTGTGTCCAGCTTTGTGATAAGGCCCTACTGCGATGTCCTACGGTTAAAATTCGAATGCTCGTAATGTGAGTTTTTGGGAGGGACAGAAGTGTGCGTAAAGAAAGGGATAAGGGTATGGTGAGGGTAATGACAATGGTAAGGGTAGTTCGAGTTGTAATCTGGCTGCCAGCCAGTCTACTCGGGGAGTTTTACTCACTAAAAACACTACAGAGGATGTTTCTTTGTTTTTTTGCGGTCATTTATTATACCCTGTGCTTCAGTTTTCGTACGGCTCCACATTCTAGTTCGTATGAATAAATAATTATATTTATATTGTATCAAACATGTCATGTTAAATATATATCCAAGAATGTTTGCTTTGTAAATAATACTTCGATTTATTATTAATTTCAGCAAGCTCTGATTTTCCAGTGACATTTTTTTGTTGTCCAACATTAACATCCTAAATAAAATAACGAGCTGAAAGACTTTCAGCTTAGCTGCTATTGCTCTTTATATAAAATGAAAATCATTTTGGAAGGCGTTATTTATCCGACCCCATTAAGGAAATTTTTGATATCTAAATGGAACTAGACAAAGATGCTCTGCTGCAGCTAAATTGAATATTGAAATATATTGCATAATAATATGGCTTCCATTTGTGAAAGTGAAAGGTCGATTTTTGTATGGATCAAAATGATTAAAATTTGGTGCAAGGGTATTTTATCTTTGGGAAACCCAAAAATAGATTCATATTCGTCGGTTTTGTTTTTATAGTTTTTTGTTATTTGTTTTCTTTCGAGTTGTTTTTGCATGCGTCTAGCCAATAATGTTCATGCTGGCTGGCGCTCTGATAGATGTCGAGGACGACAATGAAACTGACTCATTTCGCATCATCATATGGCGTCCAATTCTCATTTCTACTGACTGCTTTCACTGCCTGCTTTGTTGTTTTTTAATCAGAAAAATGGTTGACGCCAACTGTATTCAATCAGCGAAAGAGCTTCCAGATCCGTGGTATGAACTTGTGGCACACAACCCAAGCAACACGCTACATAAATGTACAAACTTTTATATCAAATATCCCGGGTTGCCTTCAGCTGGAAGAGCTAGCAGCGTGTGAGATAAATTGTTAGATGTGGCAAGATGCTATTGCTGCTGCTGCTGTTCTCAGTGTTGTCCCGACACATAATCTGACAACTGACATGCAACTAAGCCACGCTCCACTACATGCCGCATGACACGAACTTCTGGCCGGAAGGATGGCAAAGTGACTGATGTTTGGTCTGTTACTCAGCCCCGCTTCCACATCTGGTTAAAGTTGGCAAAGTCATTGACGTCACTCCAATACAAGATATAAGATACAAGATTTTAGCAGCAAGATAGACTTTGTGCCTTTGAGTTTTCATATGGGGCACACACTAGTACTTTCTCATTTTTGCCAGGAAAACGAGAGTCGAACGACCAATGGCCCCATGAAATAGTTTGAAATGTTTTCATGTGTGTACACAAGTATGATACAAATACTTTAGAAAACACTTGATAACTGTTTAGAGTAAATAACTGATAGTATTCCAAAATTGCAACTACGAAAATAAAATATAAGAATTCATTCTAGCTTTGGCACACAATATTCAGAAGCAGTTACAACCCAATGCCGTTAGCTTTGTCATCCCTGCGTGAGTCATTTCAACTGGGAAGCAGGGGCAAATGGCAGGCTACTAGTGAATTATGTGTTTTATTGACGTAAATTCCCATTAAATTTCCATTTTAAGCGTATAACCGAACCAAGAACAAGAGCCAGACGCATTATTGGCCAAAATACCGATAACCTACTGAGGCCCAAATGAGCGGTCAATGCTTGCTGTAAGTTTGTTGCTTTATTATTGTTGCGGTTAGTATATTGGATATATTAGAGTACTATAATATGTGCTTATTTTATATTTATATTTGTATTTGCGTGTGCACAACATGTATGTACATACGTGCACCCACAGAGTGTGATATATGACATATATTACAAGATGAACCTGCCACCCCAAAAATAAAACACACATGCATATACACACGCACACAAATACGCATGGCAAATGGTTCGCTTCGCTTCGCTAAAACTTCCCTCGCTCAGCTGTCTAGGATGAAACCCAAACACACACACACACACTTACTAATTTCCCACCTCCACGCACTCAAATTTCCCTCGCACTCGCATTTGGTACTTGCTGCTTGTTGGCTGATACTTGTCCGGCAGCCGATTCAGTGCTTCAGAGTTGCTCGTATCGTGCGCGTCGTTCGGCGGCATCTCTCAGTTTTTACGAACGGTACCAATTGTTGAATTGTATTAGAACGCGTCGTCTACTTCCTTCTTATATCATTATCAAAGTGACTTTTGCCTTGATTGCTAAATGTCTTAAATATTTGATTTAATGTTTTGTTTTTTCTTTTTTGTTTATGGTGCGAATATAAGAACAAAGAACTTTGTAAGGGCAGCCCAAAAACAACCCTCAGCAGCTGCCGCAGCAACAGAACTCGCGATCAACGCCCTACCCTTCTCCGCCCACCAACAAACCGGTTTATACTCAAAATAGTTTTGCCTCGTGAATTTTTTTATAACCTAGCGTTTTTTCTTTTATTCCTCTATTGGAAAACAACCCCCAACCCTTAGACCAGTATATCATGGCAATGAACTTCTGATCTAATAAGAAGATTCGTCATTCGTGTGTGCCTTTTTCCACCGAGCTCACGAAAATCGCCAAAAAAAAAAACTCTTACAGTGAGAAAATTATATTCAAAGGCCTATAAAAATGGCAGCTATCCTAAAGGAGCAGGCCAGACGCACACTGTGCTCAAAATGTATGTAATACCTATCCAAAATCAGGGATTTATAGATTGAAACTCAATAATAGAATAGTCAATCATTGAGTTGTATATATGTATATGTATGTCCATATGTCATTTGAATATAATAGTTTTTGACTGACTCTTTAAAATCATCTCACAGTTTTCTCGTTATCTCTTATCTACTAAAAGTATTTGATAATTATGTTATCGATTTAATTGTAATAACCTTTAAAATTAACAACCACAACTTTGTAAGTAAACCTGTGAATGTTATTCTATATCTGAAAAGAGAATTAAGTTCGGCTTACTTGATAGAAGTTTCTCGAAGTTGACAAAGTCAAATTTTTTGCAACTCAAATTGATGTAAGCAGCATTGTGACTGTGTGTAAGCAAAATGACTTAAAGGAATATTATATATATATATATATTGCCCGATCTATCAACTGTGGTAAATAGCCTTAAGCCGTATTGTTGTTTAATAAATATACAAAAATGAAGAAGAATGAAAAAACTTACCAAGTGCAGGCAATGAAACAAAACGAACAAACGCAGCAATGAGAGGGGAAAATGCTTTTAATTGCTCACAAGGTTTCGTGTGTGTGTGCCTGTAGGTGTGTGCGTGTTTATTTTACGAGTTTTCCCAACGTCGAACGCATCGTCGAGCTCCTCTAAGGCGCATTTGGATGAAGTTTTCTTTGCCTTTGTCGTTTTTATTGTTGTTGGTTGTTAGTTGTTGTTCTTGTTGTTGTGGAGAGGGGATTGTTGCTTCACGCTTAATTGGTTAGCGACATTGAACGAATTGTTCACGTTTATGAATTGTGATTAAAAAGTTGGCAACGCCTTTGTCTGTTCGCAGTCTAAGGTTTACCTTAACGCACATCTTCTTCTTTATCGTCTTATTATTGAGAAGTTTGCCTGAGATTCCAGAATGGGTATAAATATTTCGGTTATTCTATGTCAACACTTAAAGATCGTTCAATCGAGTCGCAAAAAGTGTCATGTAGATGATAATAATAGAATAATGGAATATTATATTGTTGCTCCACCCAGAAGAAACTTTAAAGCAGTTTCTACTTAACTTAATTTGCACAATGCTGACTCAGACGAACTTCTAAAGCCAATTTCAAAGCACTTCAATTTTAATTATTGTCATGAAACTGAGACTTATCTCTGAAACAATTTAACATTTTAAAAATGTTGCATTCTACTTGAGCCAAGATTGTGTATAGATGGCGCCACTTTAAGCCAGAACTTTTTGCACTTTTGTTGTTGGCCAATTGAATGGAATATAGAGAATGAAAAGAGGCAGTTGCAAAACTCTCTCTCTCTCTCTCCCCCTCCCCCATCCACCACCCTGCACCTCATCCCCCATTCTCACTTCCACTTGAATGCACTTTTGTTCTGCAGCCAGGCAACATTTGCACAAAGGCCTTTATATAAATTTAAAAAAGAAGTTTGGAAACAAAAAAAAAAAAAAACAAATGGAAAACAAAGTGCAATTTGACGAGGAGATGGGCGTTCAGCCAGACGCAATGCTTTGTGCAGCCTATGGGGTTTCCCACTTCTCCCTTCGCAAAGCTTACAATGGGCGGGGCAAATGGCGTAGACCCCAAAAGGCATTCGCGTTCTAATAAATTGGGGTTTTCGGGATGTTGTTGTCGTTGTTGAGGAACTGCTAACTGTTGAGTGACTGTCTCGATCTTAAATTTTGAACTTCAGCGCGAACAGCGCGCAGCTGCAGTCGACGCCATTTGAGCGCAAAAATAACACTTTCGCCACAGGGATACAAAATTTATGGCGTGACGCAAACCACCCACTGTTAAAAACAGTTGCCGTCAGGGGGCGCCTCGTTAGTAGAAACATTTATAAAGGAAAATTATTGAAAATCGCACAAATATTGTTAACTTTTTTCTCTGCAACTACTTTTACACTTTTCATGCATTTTATTTTTTATATGTACATATGTATACTTATATAAATACATATATATGTATATAATTGCTGTAGCGATATTGTTTGCATCTTTGCTTTGTGTTCTTGCTGTGATGGCTTTTCCCTCAAGACATAACCCCTTCCTGCTGATTGTGCAGCTCTTGTTTGCCTTTTGACAACAACTTAACTCAACTCAATGTGACCAAAGATACTCCCGATGAGGAGTATTCGCAGGACGACGCCATATACACAAGATAGTCTCGAGTTGCAAAATCGGAAATGCGAAAGCTGAGTGTTGCCATTGCCAGCCGTGTTGCCGTGGGCAAAGCAAGTCACACTTTAAACCCAGCATATTACCAAGTTCCTCGTGCCAGTATAATCCCAAATGGATGAGGTCCACGGCAAAGGGCTGGGGGTTGTACTAAAACTTTTATCAGCAGGAAAACTTTTGTTTTAGTTTGTTGCCTAGCAAATGGAGCTGCTAAGTTTTTGCCCCCTCTTTTTATCTTTATCTTGCTGCAAAACTGATTAAGTTCAGCTTGCCAGCAGTTCGAGAGGAGGGGTGAGCTGTCAGCTACAGTTTGACGACAAATTGCCTAAGATGCAACAATCGGCGGCGGCATCATAATAATAAAATTAACCATACCAACAAAAACTGATAGTGCTATATAATGCTGCCATGTATCAGCTAAAGCTGAGTTCCCAAACGCATCGAGCCATTGTGATCTCCAAACATAACAAGCTTGCTGCATCTCAGACTAGGTGTACCATCGATGGTTTCCCATGTGGCTTCCTAGAGATCATTGTTTTCATAAGCCATACAATACGAAGAACCCTTTTTTACTGCAAAAGCAACACAGAAAAAAATCACCAAGAATTTAAAAAAGTCGCCATACCTTGGGTGTCAAGGAGGACGTGTCTTATTATTCAGAAAGTACATTTACAAAATGGAAATGTTTTTTTATAAATAGCGATTTTTCTTTTTCTAGTTCCAGGGTACATTTTTCATTTCACATTTTTGTATGCAAATTGTTTTCATATTAACCTTTCGAGTTTTAAGCTTTTCCGTAAGCAACATTCTTAGATAGTTACTAAGATAATTTGGGAGACAGCAGCTGATCTATAACATAGTAGTCTTCATTTTTGACTTTTAAGAAATATTTTCGTTTATTACAAATATATATCTAAAAAAAAATAGAAAAACAAATCTTTCTAATTTTCAGAACATTTTTCGTCGATTTAGAAATCAAATCAAGTACATTTTCTAAAACTTAGGGCTATTTTTTTGCGCGTGTACTAAAGATAATTAAGTTATTTATCATAAGCCATAATCTTTAGTAATAATAATTAAAATGAAATGGTTTAAACAATTAAATGTATATTAATATGTACATTTATAAATCTTATAATTTTAATGTTGTTGGAAATGGAATTTTTCAAGCTTTTTCTTGATTGAGCTTAAAAGTCGCAACAAAATAGGCAGCACTTGCCACTTGCACTTGGCTCAACACTCGACTGACGAATCGTGTACCAGCTAGCTGCCATTATTACAGACGCCGCATTGTTCGCGAGAAATTTGTTTAGTTGTTGGAAGCGGGAGACGGTACGACGACAGTGCGGCTGGGATTTAAAGTGTTCGGACAACAGCAGCAGCAGCAGCCATGTCGGGAATAATTTGCAACAAGCACATTTTCAATTTCCAAACTGCCAAAAGATGCAGCAAATATTGACATTGACTGTAATGGAAAAATTATTCGGGAGACAACGATGACAGCGAAGTGGCAACAGCAAAAGCAGCAGCTGGAGCAGCAGCAGGCAAATGACTAACTGCGCTATTATGTTGCACAGTTTTATATGTTTTTATGTAACTCTATGCTTAAATTGAATTACAATTTCGATGGCGTTGCCAGCGTTTAAAGCTGCAAGCAGCTAAATGGCAACATCATCGACTCCCCCAGACGGGTTGCTCTTGTGTTTGCTCATGAAGTCAAAGAAACACAACCAGAAATGCAAATAAAACGGGAAGGCACAAGTGAAAGAAGCCCAAAGATGACGTGCAGCCAAAGTGGATGCCAAGACTCAAGAGAGCGCAAGCAATCAAAAGATGGTGACAGAGGGTTGGCGATGGCCAGAGAGATAAGTTGGACAGATTTCTAATTATACACATATGTACATGTTGCGGCACATTTGTGTAATATGAATTAACAAATTGCCAAGAAGCGCCATCAATGTGTGCACACAATCAAATTTCACAACTCTAGCTGCCCCCTCTAAGGCCAACCCCACCTCAGGCTCTACTGTGCAATTAATTTGTAGAAATGACAAACAGCTGCGTAGACAAAGCCAAGATTCAAAACCAAGAGCCTTCAATCAGTGCCATTAGATCATGAGAAACATAAAACGAACAAATCAATTTGGGAGGGGCTTGCGAGGTGTTTATTTTGTCGTACCACTAGAGAGCTGAATGGAAATGCTTCAAAGATTTTCACAATTATGCAATACTGTTTTTCCAAAATTGCTATTATTATCTCAAAAAACAGATTTAAAGAAATTCAAAGATATATGCTTAGATAATTAAATGGTTTGCTAAGAATGGCTTAAATACACAATTAGCAATATTTGTTGCCACATTGGGTATTTTATTCGTAGTACAGATTTAACACTAAGAGGCTTCCTTTTTTTTACAAACAAACCTCATTCGAAAATTAATAGGCTAAACGTAGCGCCATCTAGCGTTGGCATTAGACTTATTAATCATCGACTATGACAGCGAGTTAGGCAAGTGTGGGTTGCCCCCTACACAGCAGCTGCGTCACCACAAATGGCAATTATTACCCCTCACCCATACCCTAACCCTATCCCCAACTGCGGCTCCTGACACCAAATGCTTTTAGCTTACACACATTTTCCATAACCAGTCATTTAGTGGGTGAGCAAACATTGTGACTGGCTGTCGTTAGCCGTCTGTCCAGCTCCTCGATGCCACACCAACCCTCAGCATCGGCTATCGTCCATTCAACCCTTCAAGCCTACGCCACTTAATTGCGTCTGCTCATTTACCAATAAAAACAGGATTCATGCTTGGCAGAAGCATGAGCAAACAAAAAAGATGGATGGCGCCCCTCCCGTCGGGGAGGGGCAGCAGAAGAGATGGTTGTTGGGTGTGTGGAGGCTGCTTTACAGTTATGTCCATGACTGATTGAATGCATTCAATCGTATTGCGTATTCTCATCATTCGCGTTTTCTTTGCATATTTTATATCCTTGAAGTGCCAAACGTGGAAGCTTGTCCCTTCCCCCCCAAAAAAAGGGCATTAAGATTCCAAATTAACAAGTATGAATATCCAAAATATTTATGGGCTTAAATCATACGTATTTTATTCAGTCTTTATTTAAAGATTCTTTTTGTTTCTCCACCTACTTCATGTAATCCATAATCGTCTTGTGCATTGGGCAAGTTATTGTGTAGGATTTTGGGTACTGCAGTTAATGCAAGCAGACGATGGCAAACCCAGACAGAATTTATGTTAAGTGTGCGGACATTTGGGGCCAGTCTTGCAGCACCGCCTTTTATTCCATTCTGTCTGCCTATAGCCCCTCCCCCCTCTTACCCTCTTGCCCTACCCAACCTGCTTATTATGGCTTTTGTCCGCTTTGGCAATAAAAATGTCGTTCCGCAATAAAAATCGAATTGTTTTCTATTTTTTATTCATTTTTCGCCTGACAGTTGCAGCTGTGCTCAGCCGTAAGGCGAACGCCCCTTTACTATACCCTCCTCCGCCCACTGCGAACGTAGGACAAGCCGCTGGAGGAATGCTCAACAAAAGCTGAGAGACTCAGATCAAGCAGTTTGGTTTGTGTG
This sequence comes from Drosophila seclusa, assembly GCA_035043575.1. Lineage (NCBI taxonomy): Eukaryota > Metazoa > Arthropoda > Insecta > Diptera > Drosophilidae > Drosophila > Drosophila seclusa. The sequence continues at coordinate 131,862 of JAWNMX010000377.1, read as the reverse complement.
AAGCAGAAATTGGAATAGACTGCGCTAACGATACTCTGCAGCTGCACAGGATCTTAGACCCCCTCTCTCCCCCAAAAACGCACACACACATACACACACTCGCACAGACATCGTGGCAGGCAAATGTAATCAAATGGCGCAAATTGCCGGATTTAGTTGGACTGACAGGGCGCAGATTTATTTCCATATCTAACATTTGTTTGCCATCCCATCCAGCTACGAACAAACATAGATAAAGTCAATTTTCCTGCCCCTAAGTCCCGCTAAGTTTCTACTGCTATTTGTTTCGCACGCCTAAATGCATCTAATGCAGGGCGTTCAAAACTTTAGCCATAAAGATAGAGAATTATTTCTCAGTCTCCCATTTATTGGCAAAAATTAAAAAAAAATATATAGTAAATATTGCACAAGATTTAGAAGCGCACCGAATGCTGCCCGCTTTTTTCGATTTTTTTGGTTTTGTGATGCGCTATCAAATTTGATGGTTTAAGTTTTTGGAACGAAACGACTACAGCTATACGCTATATACGCTAGTAATCTTCCGTCGAAGTTTGGTAAATTTGGCGACTCTAACTGTCAAAGTCTTATCGATTTATACTAACAGGTATATCGGCTTAGGGAATCAAAGCATTAATAGCCCGGAATCTAAGACAATCAAAATACATTTTTCGCATTTATTTTGAAAACGAATGGATATATTAGAATAGATTTGAATCGATTATTATATTTTGTCTTAGCATTATTTGAGGTTTACTTTAATCATTTATCAGACGAAGTAGAGCACCTAGTATCGATTTTCTTTTCCACGTGGAGCAGACTTTCACATGGACCTTTCTTTTCCTAACATTAATTTCCGCATTCATTTTTTATTCTTTTGATTTAAAATTTTTTTTATTTTTTTTGGTTTTGCATGACCATAACTCCTTTTATCCTCGAGCCCGTTACAGTGTATGTACGTGTGTGTGTGTGTGTGTGTGTGTGTGTGTGTGTGTGTGTCATTCTTTGTGTATGTTCGTGTCAGGACAAGCATAAACTTTGGCATTTTATATTCGGCGCGTCCAATAAGTCGACGTTCTGTTTGGTTATTTTTGGCAGTCTATTTATTTTGAACATATGCCAGCTGAGCTTCACGAAGCATTAGACGTTGCTTTCAGCTTTCAGCTGAGGCAACTTTATGTTGTCCGTGGCTGAGTAGAGTTGAAACGGGTTCGTCGTCCTGCAAGCTGAACATTGAACATTGAACATTGAACATCGTACATTGAGCAATTGACCCATTTGCATTGTCCTCTGAGCAAAGCCACAATCCAAACTAGTGGTAACTAATAATGCAATGCTGAGGTGACGAGAGGCAGTTGCCACATTACCACTTGGCCAAGTGGCGTGTTGCATTCACATTGTTTCCGGGCTTGCGGCACCTACTTTGGCAGCTCTTGTTTTCTACTAATTTCTCAGTTTCTTGGTTTCCTGACACCAGACTCGAGGCCAACCTGAACAACTTGGCGTGCCAAATGAACTTATTTCTTTTTGCGGCAAGGTATCTGCTTTGTCCTTGCCTCCGTGACTCTTACTATTCCCTCCGTTCGATTCTCAGTTGCTTTCTGTCTGTCCGTTGCATTACCAGCAAATTGTTGTGTGCCCATAAAATATGTTCTTGGCATTTTTGCCTCTTACTTAGTCCTTGCAACCCAAGCATGCAGTACTTGCATGCCACATGCCACATCAGATTATGCTATGCTTAACTGCTTAACTGCAGCAGAAGCTGTGAGACAAGTGTTAAATGGTCGCCATAGTTTGCCACAAATGGTTGCGTTTAATTACACAAGTTTTTCCGCCACTGTGCCTCATAATTTAGCAACGTGCTTGACAGTCCTTGCCTCCTTTGAGTCCTGCGCGTGCAGACTGTCTTCTAAAGCCAGCGGTCTTTTAATTAGAAATTGTTCTACTTAATAATAGTCAACCTAAAATCGGTTCTTCACCAGCTTAATGACTATATATTTACAGCTGAACTTTCTACATTTGCTGTCGTCGTCTTAATCGCTTCTAGTCTAGTACCAAATTCTATTCATAATGTTGACTGTTTTACATCTTACAGACTGAACACGTTCTTTTACTCTTGTAAAGGTCATTATAATTTTGCCTGAAGGTTGGCAATGTACTAATGTTCAAAATATATATACCCATGATCAGCAACACTAATCAAGTCTATATAGCCATCTTTTGTCCTGAATAGAAACATAGAAACAGCAAACCAGTCTCTCAGTTTAGAAGTTTTCTTAATGAAGCCAAGCATGTATCTATGTTTTTACCGTAGGCAGCATATATATGTTGGAACCGACCCGATCAGAACACTATATCTTCTAGCTGTTATTGGAAGGAACGATTCAAAAATTAGTTTTTCTTTCTAAAACTTTTTTGCTTACCAATTTGCCCCACATTTAAACAACACCATAAGATATATCCACCACTTTTTTATTTAACAAGTAATTGTAACCAAACTCACCAGTTATGCACAACATTATTTTCTTACGATTTGGACAAAAATCATTGAAATCGAACTACTATAAATAATAGCATGAAAACATTTGTTGTCTAAACAGATCCAGCAATATTACATATATTATATATGGCTTTCATAGGAACGATCGGACGGATTTTTTAAACTTAGATGTAGATGACTCCGGTCTACAAGGAAATTTAATTTTCAACGTCCCCAAGATAACCGTTCTTTCTTGTCATAGAATATATATTCGAGTTAGCAGTTTCCGCTCCTTATTTTGTTAGTATTTCTTGCCAAGTTAATGGTACTACTTGCTGAACTTACAAATATGCATCTACGCTGAAAGATTTCAATTATTTGCTAGCTTATTTAGTATTTAGTTTCAGCTTAACTTATTAAACTTAACTTTCTACACGTAAAAAAACTTGAGTCACCCCTTAAAAACAAACACACAATTCTTTGATAGCCACAAGGATACCTTTTCAATTACTCAAAAGCTGATGCAGCTCAGCTGCATTACTGCTTAAGACTTGGCTACTTCTACTACAATCTGCAATACTACTATAATCCCCGGTCTGCAGGTCAGGCATATGTAACCATTAGCCCTGGCAAAGGAACAGTTTATTTCACAGCCGCAGCTTGTAGCAAAATGAATTGAATTTCACAAAGATTTGGTCGACATGTTTTTCATATTATTTTGTTGCCTACACAAGAATAAAATTTTGTTTTTCTTCTCCATGTTCAACAAAGGCGTGGTTTTTAAATTACTTAAAGTGGTTTTCAATCAAATACAAAAATCTTATTCTTAGCACAAATGTGGTAAATATTATAAATTGTATACATACAATGATCGTGACAGCACTGATTCTACTCCAGTGAGTCAATGAACATACTAAAATATTGAATGTTGCCAAATTAATTTGATACAATTATCTAACATCCATGGGAGAGGCTCAAGATATGATATCTTTTCGAGCGTCCAACGCTCATTCTGGCCAGTAGGCTTTCATAATTTATCTTTAGGATGTTTTCCTAATATCGTCTCTAATCAAGTCATTGTGGATTTCAAGATTGTTTATATACTCACCTCCCCCACATCTGCATTGCATACGTCCATACATATATATATATATATACATATGTATAATAAAAGTGATTTCTACTAATAGATGTATTCAACTAAATAAAAGTTTTTAATAAAGTTATATATTCCGTCGAGGTTACTGGATTCGTAAGATAATAGATGGGAAATAAGTAAATAACTAACAAAATTGTTTTTTTTCAGTGTAAAGTATATGATAGAAGTTGAGCTTAGTTTTTTAACTCTCCATCTCTTTCTCTCTCTCTCTCTCTCTTCCTCTCTGTCTGCTTTGTAGGTGCGTGCTATGGAGCAGCGGCTCAGTGAATGGCCAAAGCCACAAGCACAACAGCAGCATCAGCAACAACAACAACAGCAGCTACATTCACATCAGAGCACAGCCACCAGCTCACCCATCCATCAGCAGCAACAACAACAACAACAACAGGCAGTTGCAGCTGCAGCTTTAGTCGCTGCGTGTCAGCAGAGCGTTTTGGCCAGCTGCAGCAGCAGCAGCAGTATAGCATGTGCCCAGCCAAAGAACGAGGCGGAGAAAACGATTAACTCATTGGAGTACCAGGTGGAGGAGCAGCGGCAGTTGCGTTTGCACGACGCACGCCAAATCGAGGCAAAGGCAGCCAAGATCAAGGAGTGGGTGAACAATAAGCTACGCGATCTCGAGGAGCAAAATCAGCTGTTGCGCGAACAGAATATCAAGTGTAATCAGCAGCTGGAGCTGCTCAAGAATCACATTGCCAATCAGTCGCAACGGCACAGCATTGTTGGCCCTGTGCGCAACAGTTTGAGCTTGGATGTGCAGGATTTTGCCAGCACGCCGGAGACGCGTAGACGCAGCGAGAGTCTCGATCCGCAGGAGATCATTAGCCGACCGCTGACCAGCTCCTATCCGCATCATCAGCATCGACGCAATCTGTCAATGGAGCCGCAGGAGCTGGAACGCAATCTAGTTGCGGCCGTTGATGGGCTCACATTGGCGCCGCTGTCCAGCATCTCAAGCAAAGCAACGCACTCAGCAGCAGCGGCTGCAAGCACTCGTCCGGATAGCTCCGATACGGATACGGCGCACGACTATGCGGAAATCTATACGCCCTCGTGCGAGAAGCTGCCGGCCTGGATGAAGAACAATCCGGCGCTAATGGCCAGCGGTGGCAACTCTAGCACAACAACAACCACAGCTAGCGATGTGGGTGTGCCCAGGCCGCCCACACCGCCACTACATCGCTTCCCCAGCTGGGAGGCCAAGATCTATCAGGTGGCCAACGATGGACTTGCCGGCACCGGCACAGGCACTGGCACTGGCACAGGCCACGGAAGTGGTACCAACAATGTTAGCAACGAAAGCAACGGCAGCAATGAGCCAACGCCCGATGTACAGGAGCACAGCCAGCTGGCGCTGTCCAATGGCAGGTCAAGGCCAGGACATGGACAGGATGCGAACGGAACATTGGGCAGCAGTGGAACACCGGGCACACCGCAGCCGCCACCGACGCGGCAGCAACAAACCGCCAGCGGCGGCTTCTGTGATATCTCCGTGCCCGTTTATGCCACGGTCAAGGGGCGTGCCTCGCAAATCCGCTCGATGCCCTTCACGGGTGACTCCAGCGATGATTCGAGCGATGGCGAAGATCACGCCGTCATGCTTACACACAATTCGCACAACTCATCCAGCACGGATAATACAGAGACGTCGACATCTGGCAGTGCCTCGAGTCCCTCGAAAAGTCTTAAGACCTCCTCGAGCTTGAGCCCGGCCAAGCGCAGCGGCTCCGAGAGCCCCAAAAATGTCAAGGCGCGTGGTATGTACTTCTCTCCCCAACATTTGTTTGCACTCCCCGCACGCGTATCTGCCCCGTAAAAACCAGTAAAGCGTAACGGTAGCGGTAGCAGTAGCTCATCATCGACAACAACAACCACAGCGATAACAGCACTAACGAAGAAACCGGTGAAAATCACTAAAATACTATCCTGTGTCCTGCATACTCCATTTAACATTAACTGCTGCCACAGCTTGAACTCATTTTCCAATAGCATCTCTTGTATACTAGTTGCTTTGATATACATAGTTCCCATGCTACAACTAGGACTAACAAATCCTATTATTATATCGCTTTATCCTACGGTTGCATTCAATTCCTTCATTTCAATCATTTCAACTGCAAGGCAAGCCTATCCCAATCGAATGCATTGTATTATTTTCATTTTTACTCTGTATACAAATTCTGTTTCTATTCCATGACATTTTTACAATTGTTGTCCCTTTTTTTGGTTACATCATTTTCCAGTATACATATGTACATATATTCCAAAGAATGCAAATTATTATTCTTTGATATATTGTTCACCACTGTGCGTTCTTCTATAATTTTCTGCTTAAATTCTTCTGCAGTTTTTATACTTTTAGGAACACTTTTCCAAATCTTAATAGCGATGAATTTTTAATTTCTTCGTATTGTAACTTTGATATTCCTCTGCCATATATATATACATATATATATTATATATTTATATATGTTGAGCAGTGATTGCATTTAAGCTTTCGTTAACTTTATCCCTGTATCCGTATCCTTATCCATTTTTTTATTTTTGCATTTTAAATATCATTCGATTTTGATTAGATATTTGTTCAAGTCCCGATTCCATGTTCTTTTGCATAACAACGAATTTGTTATCCGTGTATTCTAACAAGTTCAAACTGGTTGCATCTCAATCGCCTCATCCCCACTCTCTTGTTGTGGGGCCATTTCATTTGTAACCACCAATGACCACACAATTAACCACCACCACAATTTACCATTCATCCACCATTAACCTCACACACACACACACACACACACACACACACACACACACACACACAATACACAACAACAGGGCACACACGCACATCCACACTACAACCACAACACCATTATCAGGTCCATCAGACTCTACCACACCCACAAGCGGCAGCGTTGGCGCCCATGCACAGAGCACAGAGCACGCTGCCACGCCTACATACGCCCACTGGCGCGCAGCCCACGCAACTGCGCGTGAGCCCCCACATGCGTGGCACAGTAATTTCAGATCTTTCCTTTGAATCAGGCCTCTCCGATGACTATGCCCTGCCACCCGACGCCGTTTCCGAATCCACGTGCATGGACGCCTCGATGCCATCGCTTTTAATGCGCCAATCCTACGTCGACTCGCCCAGCAAGAAACTCGAGTCGCTCGAGAAGGTGAGACTGAATTATACAATCTATTGCTAAGCAAATATAAACTTCTAAAAAAAAAAACAAATTAAATTTGGTCAAGCTGCTCCACTTTGAACTCAAACTAATCATTATTTTTGCGGCAAATAACTCAGATTACTTAATAATCGTACAATTTAGATTTTTTTAACATATGTCAAAATGAAAACGGTGCCTGCTAATTATTCGCATAAACTGCTATGCATCTAGGAACAAGTATTTTTCAATGAATTTACAGCTATTTAACCAACAAACAAATCAAAATTGGTTTTTCACTAGTTCTAAGTCAAGTGTTTTTATGTATTCTGATATTCATCGAATCCCATCGAGATTCCCGAGAGATTCTTAGCGTCCGTCCAGCCAGCTGTCGAGTTCGAAACGACTGGATTCGAAATATATCGAATTAAAAAAAATAAAATCAATCGAAATCGAAATATATACTTTTTTCTTATTATTCAATATTTTATATTATGTTTATATGTCTTAAACAAAATTAGTTAAGTTTTTTTCTACATTATGCTAACGGTTTTTTTTTCCTTTTTCTTAGATCTTATATTTTTTTCTTATAAATATATATATATATATAAATTAAACGGTTCCTCCTAGTTCGTCTTGACGTTGTCGATTTGCTTGCTATAGCTTTGTCGCTGTTGTCCCATTGGTGAAGGTGTCGGTTGTCCCATTTGGGTCTCAAGGTGGTCTTCTAGTAGAATACGCTGATGAAAGCGCAAGTCTTATAATTCCATACGACTTTGGTTGTGACCGTTGGCTTTGTATATTTCAGGTTGAATCCAGCATTGCCGAAATGTGCTGTTGAAGCTATGTGTATTTGGAATAATAGTTCTTAGCTCCTCCCCCTTTAAACACGGAAGTCCTCTGACTCTATGTAGAATCTTGTTTATATTGTTTGATTCTGCTCCAGGGAATTGTTTTCCTGTCTTTTTTTGTTTGATCCAGCGGATGGCTATAGCCATCAATAAGATGAAAAGTGCGGCTGAGAGTGCTAAGTTCTACTTGTACTACTCCTTCTAAGCGTGTACTTCCTCGACATCTCGTTGCTTCTGCAAATGTCATTACCTTTGGTAGGTGCAGGTCTTCTACAACCCTGACTGTAGAATTTTTGAACGGGATAAGGAATGTTCCCCATAGGTCCTCTTCTTTTGAGCAGGATCGTTCCGGTGAATAATTCTTCATGGTCGGGTACATATTGACTGTTTATTAGTTGACAATCGGCTGCTTTGCTTTTGAGGATGCGTGTTATGCAGGTGTCGTTGCTTAGATCTTGTAACTAAGTTTTTCTACAGAAACTTTCTTGAGTTCCAAAAACGTATTTATTTGATTGTCTATTTTTATTGGCACTAATAACAATAACAATGGGTCGTTAATAAGGTTCTGAAAATCCAAAACAATGGCTAACATTTCTTGCTTAATGGTTGCGTAATCTTCCATTGTTTCCGAGAGTGTACGCGATGTGTAAGTAATGGGTCTGCCCTCTTATTCAGGAACTGCTCCGATGGCGAAATTTTAATGATGCATCGGTTGTTAAGTGAACTTCTTTTTCAAAATTGGGGTAGGCTACTCCCAAATCGTTCGAGCTGAGCGTGCTATTGATTTTATTGAATGGTTTAACTGCATTACTGCAATTCGGCTTTATGAGAAAGATCCTTTGAGAGTCTACCATTTTCTCCTCTTAAAAGAGTTGTGAGAGGTTTTGCTAGTTTGGCGTTGTTACGAATGAATCTTCTAAAATAACTTGACAAACCCAAGAAAGAACGTAAACCTTTGAGGCTTTTGGATGTTTGAAAATCTTTTAATTCTCCCACTTTTTCGCCATTGGTTTTATTACCACCTGCTGAAATAGTGAAACCTAGGAAATCGACTTCGGTCTTGAAAACCTCGCAATTGTCGATTTGAATTTTTATGTTTGGTTTATCTAAGGTCGTGAAGACCATATTTATATGTTTGTCTTCAAACGATGATATCGTCGATATAAACGTAGCAGATTTTTCCAACGTGATCCCTTAAGATGTCGTCTAATATTGATGGTCGATGGAATATTGATGGTGAATTCTTTAATCCAAACGGAAGTCTCATGAATTCATATTTTCCGCCATTAACTGCGAATGCAGTTTTTTTATGTCTTTTTCGATGAGTGAAATTTGATGAATTACATTTTTCAGATCTAGTACGGAAAAATATTTATTCTCGCCCAATTGTGCGATGATTTCTCCAATCTCAGGGATCGGATATCTATCCGAAATTGTTACAGAGTTGAGTTTCCTATAGTCGATGGCTATTCTAAACTTGTTTTCGCCTGATACGTCGCTCTTTTTTGGATACTAGCCACATGGGGACTTTATATGGTGACCGTATATGTGCCTTCTCGCAGCAACTGATCTATTTATTTTTCGACTTCTCCTCTTAGAGAAGTAGGGTATTGGTAATGCTTGCTCTCTCTCTCTCTTCTAGTAGAATACGCTGACGAAAGCGCTTTGGTTGTGACCGTTGGCTTTGGATATTTCAGGTTGAATCCAGCATTGCTGAAATGTGCTGTTGAGGCTATGTTTGATTCTGTGTACTTGCAGCTGAGTCCGTCGTTGACGAAATATGCTGACGCGGCGCAATTTCCGAATGATATTTGTTGTAGCTTGTTATTGGTACGAGTCCAAGTTTGCGTGTATGGATGATTTGGAATAATAGTTCTTAGCTTATATACATTTTTTTTGTCTCTCTCTTCCACGTAGATGGGTCACCTGGCTAAACTGGGCGGAAAATTGAAGACTTGGCGAAAACGCTGGTTTGTCCTGAAGAACGGCAGCCTTACCTACTGGAAGAGCCAGCACGATGTGCAGCGCAAGCCGCAGGGACAGATCCAACTGGACGAGGCCTGTCGCATCAGTCGGGCGGAGGGCGCTTCCACCTTTGAGATTGATACGGGCAAGAAGGTATACTATCTGACCGCTGATTCGCATGCTACCATGGACGACTGGATTCGAGTGCTGCAAAATGTGCAACGACGTAATGCGACCAAACTGCTGCTCAGTCGAGACGATCAGAAGCCGACGGTACAGGGCTGGGTGACCAAGGTGAAGAACGGGCATGCCAAAAAGTGCTGGTGCGTACTACTCGGCAAAATGTTTCTGTACTTCAAGGCGCCCGTTGAGACAGTAAGTAACATAGAATATCGAAAATCAAGTAACATGATTACGATATCAAATTATCACAATCCGCACAGAATCCACTGGGTCAGATCAATATGCGTGATGCACGCGTTGAGGAAGTGGAGCATGTGTCCGACTCCGATTCGGAAGAACGCGAGGATGCCGCACAGGATCAGGCGAGACTCACCGTCGCCATCTATCCGGCGCATCAGGGCCCCACCTATCTGATTCTATCCGGCAAACCGGAACGCGACAACTGGTTATATCATCTCACTGTCGTCTCTGGCGGAGGACCCAGTGCGGGCACACAGTACGAGCAGCTCGTGCAGAAGCTAATGGAAACCGATGGGGATCCAAGTAAGTTCAAACAATACACAACAGAAGTGTTGAGTAGTTTTAGCTAAATTCTATAACATAATTTATTGACAATAATATGTCATGAAAGTACACCCAGTCACTTCTTAGTATATAGTGGTATGAACTGTCCCACTCCAACACATGTATATGTATGGATATGCAACCAATGGCAATATTGACTTTACTCTCCATTTGTATAGCTATCATAAGAGCATTCTTTTCATTTCGATATATATATTCGTTATACTCTGGTACCGATGGTACAAGGGTATATTGCTTTTTCGAAATATCCATTCGTCTGTCCGTTTGAATGAACGCAACTCAACTTTTTTCGACACCCTTGAAGAAGCTAGAATCTTAAAACTTGGAACATATGCTCGTCTATGCTCCCGATAGGCAATGGATAAGATCGATAAAAGCAAATCGATAAAACCACAAATCTCGCACAATTCCAAAAGTGAAGCCACCAAATTTCGTTTGTCGTTGAGTAGTATCTCGTCACCACACCAACTTGCCTTCTTATGTTTTATTTATAGATTTCTCCATTCATAACACATTTGTTGACAAAACTCAAACGCACAACAATAAAAGATCGCACGTATTATTTTAATTGAATTACAACTGTATATAAATCGTAACGGCCTTTCCCAAATTTGGTTTAGACTGTGTGCTCTGGCGTCATCCCATACTGCTGCACACCAAAGATACAATAACAGCGCCACTGTCATCGATGCACACGGAGACTATGCAGCCGGAGGCCATCAAGTTATTCAAGGTAGGAACATTATCTAACCGGATTCGGTTCTTTGACATTCGTATAACCCTTTATTTGTTTATTCACTCCATAGAGCATTCAGCTGTTCATGTCTGTGGCTGTGAACCAGCCAGGCATCGATTACCATGTGGTGCTCGCCCAGAACGCATTGCAGCATTGCCTGGACATGCCGGAGCTACAGACCGAAATGATTTGCATTTTAATTAAGCAAACCTCCCGACATATGGGTCAGAAACTAAGTGTCGGTGTCCAGGTAAACAAGAAACTGGGCAAGCAAACGCGTGTAAGTTTTTAAGTTGCAAAGCTTCTTATCCTTTAAAGACACTTTTAGTTGTATCCCCCCCCAAAATTTGGTGTTAACATTCTCATTTCCTATTGATTTCTATGTAATTTCCTAGACTAATCCATTTACTAATTAGTTGTGTTCATATCTAGCACGTGGCCGTCGATTCCCTATCAGAGTAAAGACAAAATTTAAAAGCTCTTACAGAGCTTTCGATTCTGTACTGAAAAAAAGGAAAAAAATTCTTCCAAAAGCCTTTACCGTAACACAGATCACTCACTGTTCATGTACACGTTACACCATTTACAAACTTCACTCAAATTCAAAGCTCGCTCTTCACAGCGCAAGCTTTGAAAAGCTTTTGTTCACTGCAGCTTCCAAGTGTTACCTTACCTGAAAAGTCCATGCAACTAGGTATCGTATATCAAATACCACAAAGGTCAATTATTCCTCAACTTTATTTTAATTGCTTATAAAAATCACCGCTTTGTAAAAGAATCAGCGTCAAGAAAGCGTTGCTTTAATTTGAAAAGCTTACGAACGCCTTACACTTAAAGACAAATCTAACACATGCATAATAATCGATAATCTTATCACGCGTACATACCTATATCACATCAAACACTTTTTTAATAGTGTATTCGTGTAGTTTTTAGCATGCTCCGCTGACAAATTCTTCGAATTCGATTCGATTAATCTTGGTTTTTGTTTCCTTCTTTTTTTAATTTTGCGTTTAACTTGTTTTGATTTGTACTTCAAGTAGTGAACAGACAATGAATTTCCCCCATAACTGTCAAATTATACCTATGTGTACACATATTTTATAGCTCTGTGCACACATATTTATACTTCGAAGTGTACATACATACATAGCTTTCAAACGAATCATAAAAGAAAAAACAACAACCAGTACACAACAAAAAACGATTAAAATTATATTCATGTGTATAGTTTTATTCTTGGTGTATCATTATCATTGTATAAAGTAATTGCTGTAAATTTCATACATACTATAGTATACCATACTATATATTTACAAAGTATACTTTGTATACACTACTATAATACAACTACCTTTAAAGAACATACATACATACATATGTACAAGCATCCAACGCGCATCTCTCAAACATAACAAACATAAACATACATACATATATACGTATTATTACATACATATACGCACTCAAGTAGGGAATAAAATAATGTACATAATTCGTAAGCAGATCAATTATTTGAATATGCTAGTCTGATCTTGATAGTTGAGATGAGTGTTCCAATATTTTGTTGAGAAATTATCAGTAAAGGCTAAACTTTTGATTATATCTATGATAATATAATATATTAGAGAAGTCCAATATTGTCAATTAAAACCGAACTTTTTCACACACACACACACACACACGTTTATACGCAGCTCGCTTTTTGAAATAACAAGTTCGCAAATCACCTCACTTTGCTATCGATCAACTGTTAATAACGTTTAAGATGGTCCAGCATAAGCATACATATGTATTGTACATACATGCATCCATACACCAAATTCGTATTTTTCTTCTTCTTCTCTGTTGATCTCTAGAGTTTTCTGTTGTTATTTTTTCGCACAGTTTGCTGCCTTCTTTTTTTTTTTGTTCAATGGCTTTGAATGTTTTGCATTATTGATACAGTTAACTCGTTTCCTTTCCCTATTCCACTTCACCAACAAAACAAACATAACAACAACAAATGCAAGAGAACAACTTGTGTTAGCATACATACATACATGTCTGTAAAAAAAATATATATATAACAAATAGAAGCATTTGGTTAAAAAAAAAAAACTCAACATTTTGTTAGCTTAACTTACAAAAATTGATCAGCAAATGTTTTTTGGCTTTTCTTCCATTCTCCTATTCGGTTTCTTTTTGGTTTTGAAACGTGTTTTAACGTTTCGTTTGTATGTGTATCGAACAACATCTAATACCGATTACCGATAACCGCAAACCCGTAAATACCAACCATTTACCAAAACTATACTGTACCGACGATGACGACGACGACAATGTTCACGAAATTTACAGCAACTACTATTGTGCGCCACCCAAAGCCTGTTCACCTGTGATACTCAACAGGCTGGCCAAGCTCAAGCCAACGGCAGTTCGCCCACATCGATACAGGTATGAGGGGAAATTTGTCTTGTCATTCCATAATTGATATACGATAAGCAAAACAATTTGCGAATTGCGATATACGATATACGATAGACAATATACATTATTTGTTTATGTCGTTTGTCCAGTGTTCTATGGTTGCTTTCAGTTATAGTAGTCAATTGTAGAGTTGCCTAATCCAATACACAACTTTTCACCTTCATTGTCTTCCACTAACTGATCTCAATATTAATTCTCATTTATTTTTGAGCAGGCGCCCGTTTCGACGCCGATTATCGATTGCAAGTCAAATCCGCCCGCGTACAGCTTTGTCCAGGGCTGGCAACTACTCGCCCTGGCCGTTTCATTGTTTGTGCCCAAATCCAGTCGTTTGCTCTGGTATCTCAAACTACATTTGTCCCGAAATGCTGACACCAAAACAGAGACAGGCAAATACGCCGCCTACTGTGAGCGGGCACTGGAACGAACTCTTAAGAACGGAGGACGCGAGACGAAGCCATCGCGCATGGAGGTCCTTTCAATATTGCTGAAGAATCCATATCATCACTCCCTGCCGCATGCCATACCCGTGCACATGATGAATACCACCTATCAAGTAAGAACTTAGTACAGTCAGTTATGGACTGCAAAGTATTTTCGACTTTGCACTTTTCTATACTTAGTAAATAAAAAAATATATAATGTCGTTAGTGTAGGTTGTTCAATCCTTGCAGAATTGAAAAATCTCGTTCTTGACTTTTTATTTTGTGGAATTTTAGAAGTGAGATTGATCATTCAACTTTCATTCTCCTATATAATCGATGTTCATAATTTTCACTATTTTTCAGTGGAGAATTAGCTTGCTATATGTATTTAATTATGCCCTGAACCCATTCAAAATGGGTCAAAACGGTATAATAGTTTTGTGCAAATGTATGTAACAGGTAGAAGGAAGCATCTCCGACCCCATAAAGTATATATATTCTTGATCAGCAGCCTAGTCGATATTTGGGTTCAACATTTTTTAATGGGGAATTTGCAGTGTTCAGGGTTTTTCGTAGTCGAGCTCACTCGACTGTAGAACTCTTACTTGGTTTCAATTAGATATTTGAAATCATTCGATCGAATGAAAAACAAAAAGTTGTATACAACAATTTTCAAATTTCAGCTTTCTAGCTCTCATGGTTTGAGCTCAATTAACTAGTTCACTTTGTAAACGTTTATGATTATAATCTGTAAACTCGCTGATTTTTGCAGGTGGTTTCCTTTGATGGCTCCACCACAATCGAGGAATTCCAGACGACTCTCGCCCAAGAACTGGGCACCCGGGATGCCACCAATGGATTTTGTCTATTCAGCGATGATCCGATTGAAAAGGATCTGGAGCACTATCTGGAGCCGCTGGCCAAACTTTGTGATGTGATCAGTAAGTGGGAGACAGCGTTGCGTGAAAAGGGTTCCGGCAAGTTCGAGAACTCGCGTGTCATTCAGCTGAGCTACAAGAACCGCTTGTACTGGAAGCACACCATCAAGTTCGAAACGGACAAGGAGCGACTGCTGCTCTGCTACCAGACAAATGCCCAGATTGTCCAAGGACGCTTTCCACTTTCGCGCGAACTGGCGCTGGAGTTGGCATCACTGATGTCACAGATCGATATGGGTGACTACACGCACGAGAAGTCGCGCGATGTGGGCCTCAAGGCACTCGACAAGTTCTATCCGTATCGCTATCGAGATGCACTTGGCGCCGACCAGCTGAAAGATGTGCAGGAGCTGCTTATATCGAAGTGGACGCTGCTTAAGGGGCGCTCCACGCTGGATTGTGTACGCATCTATTTGACCTGCTGCCGCAAGTGGACCTATTTCGGTGCCTGTCTCTTTCAGGCCAAGCCGCGCCAAAGTGAGCCGCATGCAACTCCTAATTCGCCTGTCGCCTGGCTGGCTGTCGCCGAGGATGCGCTTAATGTGCTCGAGCTGTCGACGATGGCGCCGGTGGCGCGCTATCCCTACAGCAGCGTGATGACCTTCGGTGGCTGTCAGGACGACTTTATGCTGGTGGTGTCACACGACGTCGGCACTTTGGCCGGCGGCTGCGAACAGAAGCTCCTGTTCGCCATGAGCAAACCAAAAATATTGGAGATCACGCTCCTCATTGCCGACTATATGAATGCGCTGGGACACACGGTGCCTGGAACACCGCAGATGAACTCCCTAACCCGCAACGGCTCGCATCGTTCCCTGCGCACCTCGCAGCGACCAGGCGGCGGTGTTGCTGCTGCCGGGGTTGGCATTGCTGGTGTCGCTGGCCTCACAAGCCTCACCGTTGTTGGCGCGGCCAGCAGCATCACGGGCTTCTCCACGAACGCAACAACAACGGCTCACAATACGCTCAACTCACATGCGACCCACACGCTCAACTCAACGCACTCGCATACGCTGAGCAGTTCGCACCATGGCGGTGGTGGTGGTGGTGGTGGTAGTGGTGGTGGTGGTGATGGCAGCAATCAGGGTACGCTCAACTCGCAGACAGCGGCACATCATCATCATCATTCGCATCCGCATCAACCGGACATTTTGAAGAGCACTCCCGATCATCAGCGCATCAAGTGAGCTTCGAGGGTGGGTCGTCTTCAGGAATAGTAGCATATATAGATATACATCAATACAATACATATGCATTTATTCTATATGCACACATACGTACATAAACACACTCATATATGTATGTGAGAGATCCATTAAAAGAGGAGCGCTTCTTGAGCAATCTAAGCAAATGCCTTCAAGTACGCCAGTTCGACTGTACTTTAGGCGCAACTCAACACTATGACAAAACAAAAGAACGTTCTTTCCTAAGCTAAGCTAATTACGGTACTCGTACTCTAAACACAAAACAACCATATATTATAAATATTTTTTTTTGTTTTTTACTAGATCTAAGCCGTATCCCGTGTTAGGTATATACATATAGTACTTTACATATATCACTATCACTATATGTGTGTATTTCTGCAGATTCCGGGTTTCTCTTCTTTTGTACATCAATTTGTACAAATTGTTCGCAGCGTTTCAAGAACTTTCTTCGTATTCTTCTACTCTCACCGATGTATACTCGTATAATATGCATATATTCGAAATTCTTACTAATTTAAGCTTCTTCATGAATCTCACATTGTCCCTCCATGCTCAAAAACTGCCTTTCGAATGTAGAACAACGACAAACGACGACTAAGAAGATAACGAAACAAGCAAAAAAAACAAAATAGTAACTATAAATAAATAAATAAACCAAACAAGAAGAACAAAAATAGGCTAAAGCAATATCTAAATAACCATTAGTGTTACTCATCAGCTGCAGGGTGGAAGAATTTACAATTGTATAACCATATTTTGTAAAGCATTTTTCATGCCCATATATAAAATACTTTCTTTTTTTTTCGTAAACAAAATATAGTTGAGGAGTTAGAAATGATGTATAGCATACTTAGATTTAGATACCAGACAAATACATATACAGATACATACATTTATGATTTCGGCTATTGTCCTACTTACTAGTTTTGCATAGAGAGCACAATATATATTAATGTTGTCTAGATAAGGCACGAAAGAACGTATTTATATCGAATACATATATAATCAAATGGTTTTTTATTTTTATAATCGCAATTTATAAAGTTGTATCAGGTTTTTGTCCCCTCAGAAAGCACTTCTCATTTCACAACTAAAATCAATGTTTTTATTCAAATTCTTTTTTTTTAGAAAAAATGAACAAATTATATGTGCTAAAGTAATATAAAATAGCCAACCGAACACAGCCAGAGTTTCTAGTAAAAAAATAAAAATCAATTTATGCCAATATAGCAATTGTAATTGATATGCATGATATCCAGTGAAACAATATGCAAAACTAAACAAATTAAACATGTAATCAATGTATATTGAAAAATAATTATTCCAAGACACGTACTTAGAAATAGCCAAAAAAAAAAAAAAATCGATAGCACTGGTAAGTCCGTTAACGGTCACAAGAACAAATATGTAAACATATAGAGCTGATTTTGTCGTCGATTCCTACAAATTTGGTTAATAAAAATTGCTCCCTGTCGATTGGCCGTTTTTACTGAGGATATCTCAAAGCGCTTTCGAATTTACTTTTGAATTTAGTTCAAGCAACTTAATACACATATATAGATATATATAGTATATGTTTACACATGTAGACGCGTACGCACATATATATTTAACAAAACCAAATTATACAAGAATCACGTTAATAAATGTGTAAATGGTAACAGCGCATTTTTTTCCCAATTGTAAAAATTTGATATTAAAAATTTATATGCAAAATCGCAACAAGAAAAGCGGCATTAAACTATATATATATATATATATATATATATATATATATATACACATACATACATACTTGCCAGCGCAGATATGGCAAGAAATAGGAGAATATGTCATCACTCAAATGAAAGAAAATATGTAATGGAAAAACTAATAATTAAAAAAATACCAAAAAATAATTATTGCATTTTCACTGGGTTTTGGGATTGGAATGGATTACCAAGAAACTCTGCGAGCTCGAAACTTATTGTCAATAAGCAATAAAGCCTCAAGGCAAATAAGCCCATTTAATTATTTGTAATATCTTAATAAAATGATATAAATTGCCTAAAATTGTATTTTATTGATGTTACATATCATCCATCCGTCTTTACACACTATCAAGATCAGCATACAATATACATATACTATTTTTACACACGTTTTCCACAATTTACATTTTCACTTCGCCTGGGACGCTCCATAAAATATACAAACTAAATTTTCCATTTCTGCATGCAATATTATATTCAATTCGTGATGTATAACAAACCAATTAAAAGAAAGTAATAAATGGAAGTTAATGGAACTGTGTGTATTATCGCTGGTTTATAGAGTTGTTTCGCTTATCTTTGCCTCTCTTTTTTGTGGATGTGCGTGTGTGTATGTAGAAATAAAATTTAAACCCAAAGCATAATGTAAATTGAAGCAAGCGCTGCCCATGCCAAATTTGCGTGCCCCCATTTAGTGGACATTATTATCTAGCTGTCGTAGTCTGTTGCTGGTGTTGTTGTTGCTGTTGCTATACAATTACAATATTATATATTTAAATGTCTTTTGGCCTTTGTAACAAGCGGCACACTTGCTGCCGCTCTGCTGCTGTTGCTGACGCAAACAACGACGACAACAGCAATCATCATCATCGGCGCGTCGCAAACAACGCCAATTACGATTTAACAACTAACAACTAATGCGACTAACGTACATACATGTATTACAAAACCCAAAAGTATAGTATAAACACTAGAAATATAGTGCCAACGGCGGCCGCCTTCACGTACATCGATTTGCGATTTAGCAATTTGGCATCCTTTTTATACTTCTGCGACATCATAGACAGGTTTTGCGTTTTTGTATCCAGCTCTGTAATAAATATGTATTATAATTTGGTTAGCCTTTGGCTATGTGGTGTTTAAAGTTTAACGCACCTGCCAACACGGTGCCACGTTGCAACACATCGTCAATATTCTGGACCATGATACGTTGCACATCCTGCAGTTGCGTATTGATGTTGCTAATGTTGCGCCTGCGGTCTGTTAATTGCTTTTTCGCCTTCTGTATATACACATCGAACTCGATGAAGGCATAAGGGCGTGTCACCGAATTGACACGTCTCCCATAGTTTGTGTGAAACTCCTGCGCCAGATCCTCCAGATAGTTGAATGCCAGGCGTTTTGAATACATTTTATCAACCATTACCAAGTAGCAAACATCGTTCTCGATAAGATAACTGTGAAAGAAAAACAAGAAAGTCATATATAAGTCAAATGAATACAAATCGACTTCATCAGCAGCAAAAGTATGAATCTCTTTTAATCGAATTCATGAATCAGCTTTAATGTGAACTTACTGAAATAGATATGGTCCGGTTTCGATGCTGCTGCGCGCCGGCGAGTGTGTTCCCAGCTTGCGAAACAGCATTTTCGCTTGATTTTGATAGTCCAAGATGCTGCGACCGCTCTATACGCCATGCGAAAAGTGAAAGTGTTTTTCTTTTAGCATAAGCTTAGATATGTGCACACATATGTCTTTCGGACTGTCTCGCTGCCTGTGTCTGTGTGTATGTGAGTGTGTGTGTGTGTATATATGCGTGCGTGTGTGTATATATGCGTGCGTGTGTGTGTGTGTATGTGTGTATGTGTGTGTGTGTGTGTCAACGCACCTGCTCATCGTCCTGCATGGTGCCAACCAGTGGCAGGCCATCTATAACTCGGGCAATCATCGTCAGCAGTGCCATGTCTGTGTTGTTGCTTTAACTTGGGGGGGGGGGAGGGGGTTCAACCTCAATGCGTAAGTGTTTCGATATATCTGCGTTTATGTGTTTGCAGTTGCTTCAGTTGCTGCTACTCGATGGTGGCCACGGCTACAGTTTAGTGCGGCAGTTTCGTTTGTTGTTGCCGTGGCCGCTACTTCTCAGTGCTCACCGTTATCCCCTTTGTTGTTGTTGTGGTTAATTTAAAGTCTGAAATATTTTTGTAATTATTAACTGTTCAATTGTTTACCGCAGCACTTTGTCTCACTTTTCGTTGTAAATCTGAACATTTATTATGCTAAAATGTTGCCAGAATCACAGTATCACATATTGCCAGTAGTTAAATATGTGAAATTATGCTTTGAGAGCTAAACTGAATCGTGTTTTGTTTCGCTGGAAACACGTCAGCGGCTAGCGCTGGCCCTGTCAAATAGCGATATATCAACTATCGCTTAAGTAATTATCGATGTGTGCGATAACATCGCTAGTTCCAGGCGCGAGGCAATAAAATAATTCAATGAATTTAAATTGTGATGAAATAAATAAACGTATATAATAAAATAAATTTACAAATATGTGTAATAAACAAAATAAGCAATGAATCCATAGTAAGAAATATGATAAGAATAGGCATAGGAAAGGCTCATTTAATTTTGATAAAACAATATTTTCGATATTCAATATAATATGCAAGAATTATGAAATATGTTTTAATACTATAAGTAAATATACTTTTTTGTTTTAGCGGCGCGAAGCGCCTTATATTTTATTTATTTGGTTTGGTTCAACTGTTCTGATTTTCTGGTGTGTACTGTGTGTATTGGGTGACTGCTCTCGGTTTATATACGCGAGAAGAGAAGCCTAGCATGCGCAAGACACTCAATGTTTACGTTCAGCGATTGAGAAGAGTGTCAAAGCGCAAGATCAGCAAAATGCCATTCGACAAAAGACTGCAGCTGTTTAATTATTTACATTTGGTATCCTAATGTTTTGTTCACTAAAGTATCTTTCGTTGAAAGACAGTGATTTGTTTGCAAGAACCTCTGAGTGCGGATGCATGCTATAATAAGGCTGACATATGACCACGTATACAGTGAGCGACAGCTCAAGTGTCGTATTTGCCTGCCATAATCAAATTAATAATTATTTTTCAAAAATTCCACAAAATCGATGGTAGGTATTACATTCTTGTATTAACCACCAATATGAATGTTTACCACCTGCACCCAGGTGTCCACAATATACCTGGTCCAAATAAGTTGCAGGCAATCATTTTTATTTTCTTTGACACTGGTCGACTTGAGCTGTCTCTCACTGTATATGTACATAAGGAAATAATGGTTGTTTAATGGAATCAGTACAGGCTTTAAGGTGAATTGCAGAACGAACTAAGATAATTTAATAAGAAGGTCAACTGGAGGCGAAAAAAACGCAAAATTCTCGATGGTGTCCTTAACAACTCGCAAAGAATAAATAGAATTTCCACTGATCAAGTGATAGTCCCGAAACTTGAAACTCCTAACACTAGAACTGTGTAGAGTGTATGCTCTCTCGCTCCAGCACACAATGTATTATATTGTCATGTCATGGGACATGGCTCGATTTCGCACACAAAGAATACTTGAATTTGGGGCGGTTAACTTTATTAAATAAGTATATAATTGCGTTGCTTTATGTTGTATGCAAGTAATAGTCTGTTGTGATCTGTTTTTAATTGAAAATCAGGCGGAATGCAGGCCGTGGCTCGGCCACCTCTCAAATATGCTTCGATTTCTTGTGCTTAGTGGTGCTGCCTCTGCTGTTTATGTAGCTCGTCAACTAGGCTGCCTGCACCGATTGCTTCTGCGAGGAGCTGATTTTATCGCCCAGACTAAGTGCCATGCCCTGTGGATAACACAAATTACGGTTTATGTGGTGAGTGGCCATTGCAAAAGGAATGAAACCTGAATAAAACCCACCTGACTCTTGGCTCGTATACGTATGTGACCGGTCACCTTCGAGTCGGGATCGTCGACGGGCTTCTCAATGCTTAGATTGGCCAAGGCGTTCTCGCCAAAAATCGATCTGCAACCGATAAGTGGTTAAGGTTTGCTAAACACATCTGTAAATTGCTGTTAGGATTGGGTACATACTTGGCATACATATTGGCGGCCATAAAACCGCATTGGCCAGAAAGCGCCTTTTCCGGCGTCAGGCACTTCATGTTGGTGCTCTTTAGCAGGTGCTTGAGATACTCGTGCAGATCGGTGAAATTGGTGTTCACCGTCACTTTGTTCTCCCATTCAAAGTCTTGCCACATCTGACGGAACTCAGTGTCTGTGCAACTGGCCGGTATGATATAATCCATGATGTCAATGTGTATGGTGTTGAGTACCACGACGTTTGTGTTTAGCGCAGTATCGTATACTGCAATATAATGCAAGACGATTATTTGATTTAGCGACCAGTGAAACAAGTCTCCCGGTATCCTTCCACTTCACTCCACTCACCTATATTGCCAAAGATGATGCCGTTCTCTGTGGAGGATACCTTCACATTGGCTTTAATATTGCAGAAATCGTGCGGCGCAAGCACCACCGGATGTGGACGCTCCACTAGCTTCAGATCGCCCAATGTAGCCAGCTCCAAAGTGCAGTTCTGCAGAGTGTCATCTAAACGAATTGCACACAAAAAAAAATTACCTTAACTGGGAACGATTTTATTAAGAGATAACTCACTTGTCTGATTGACAATCAGCACGTCCAATACAATGTCGTACTGGTTAACATTTACGTAGGCCTCGGCGTAGACCGGATCGGAGAAGCCCGTTAGCTGGGTAACCTTGTTAAGTTTGTTGTTGGGCGACGACATGTCGCTGAGCTGGGCGGTCTTGCTTCCAGCCAATGCTTGATTCAAACTCGATTCGAATACATTCTCTCCCAGCTGATTGTCTCGTCCGTTGGAGAGCTGTGCAAACAGCACTGGCGAATCAGGCTGCACCTTGGCCGTGGCACGTTGTTTCTCCTTCTGCATGCGTTGATCCTCCTCCTGCTGTGCATCCAGCATATTTCCCAGTGCGGTGCGGCAATTGTGTCTGAAAACAGCAACGGCCTCTGGTGTACGATCGCTGAGCGTGCGCAGGCAAACCATGATGCGATCGGAGTCATCGTATGTGATCGGCTTGCTGGGATAGCCAGACTTGCCTAGATGCAGTATGGAGCTCATAATGAGCATCACCTGTGTGGTTAGACGATTCTGTGTGCGTGCATCTGACTGCAACTCCACATAGCGCAGCGCCAACTTCGTCAACGTAGCGGAAAGAGCGGCACCAATAAAGAAATCCCCATCCATCAAATACTGACGCAGCGGTGGACGCTTCTCCTTCTTGGCCACGCTGCGAACGAACGAGAGAAAATTTACAATTGCTTATCACCACAATTCAGTTTATTGTTGGCCTGGCTAAAAAAAAATTATAACAGAATGGGCCTAGTAATCTTCCTTCCAAGTTTGGTAGCTTTAACACTTAAATTACGGGATTGGGTGCGGGAGTGGGCGTGGACAAAAATAATGTTGGAGGACGATCTTAGTAATCTACCTTCCAAGTTTGCTAACTATAATTCTTAAATTGCGGGAGACATAGATTTTTATCGTTTTTGTGGGCGGGAGTGGGCGTGGTCCAATTTTCCTTTCCGGATTTCTGAAGAGTGTATATGGTTTTATCGATTTACACTAGCAGGTGTATCATTGGGTGTGGCCATCTAATTTATCATCGATCTCTAGGGGAATTATTAGACTAATACTTTCCAAATTGGGCAAGGTGTTCGTGGCTTATGCTGATCTTTGAAGGACATCCTCAACAATATACAAACCAAACCAAACGATTATCGATCGTAT
Source organism: Drosophila seclusa (assembly GCA_035043575.1). NCBI lineage: Eukaryota > Metazoa > Arthropoda > Insecta > Diptera > Drosophilidae > Drosophila > Drosophila seclusa. The sequence continues at coordinate 108,100 of JAWNMX010000377.1, read as the reverse complement.
CGATTGGTTGGTAAACAGTAACCCTAATTTGTATATCTAATAGGTAGGTCGTATTTGTCTTCTTCTTTTTATTATTTTTATGAACTTACGGTGCCAGGCTGTAGGCGCTCTGTGTGGCATAGGTGCCATCTGAGGTGACCTTGTTGGAGCTGCTGCTGCTGGTGGTGGTGGTTGTGGTGGTGGTTGTGGTGGCACCGGTGCTATTTATTGTCTCGCTGCTAGTAGACGTTGTGCCTTGATGCTGTTGCTGTTGCTCATCGGTTAAATCGCCGGCGAGACGGCGCTGCTCGGCATCGACCATGGGTATCTCGCCGAGTGTCTGCTGTATGGCTGCAATCACCTCGAGAATTTGAGCATCGCCCTCCACGTACTCGCCCAGTATCCAGACGGCGGCGCGATGTATTTTCGAGGACTTGATTTGTGGAAAGGCCTCAATCAGATGCTTAATGATTAGTTCGCGCAGTGCTGGGAACTTTTGAATGGCCTCGCGTATAAAGATTAGTACATCGACGGCGGCCAGTTCGTTCGTATCGGATAGGAACTCCACCAACACGGGAATTACATTGCTGGCCACATCCGGGAATTTGATGGAACACGTGTGCAGGGTGCGCACCAACAATTGGCGATACTTGCCCGTATCCTCGTGCTCTACGTTGTGCGTCTTGGCCACCTCCTTTTGCAACACCTGCACCATTTCGTTGATGTTGCGCGAGTAGACCAAGTCCATGGCCAGAGCAAGTGTCTTGCGACGCACCTCAATGTCTGGGGCGGCAAGTACGCGCAGCACATCCATGACCAGATCCTGCATAACCTTTTCCATGTTCTCGTTCTCCTTCATCGCAATCAAACGGTCCAGCACAATGAGCTTCACATTGTTATCGCTCTCCTTGACAATCAACTCAATGTAGCAGCCGGCGGCCGCCTTGATAGCCGTAGGCGCCAGCGAGAGCGTGATAAGCGTACCAGCGGATTCGTAGCGCACTGCATTTGAGGACGAGTTCAGTAGATTGTAAATGCAGCGTATGAAGCGCGAACGCTCGGCGGGATTGGCGTGGCACACCTTATAGATCAGCTCGACGATGACGAGCTGCAGAATATCGCCAAAGCTCTGCACCTGATCGATGCACGAGGCCAGATAGTTGAGCGCACGCTCCTGGTCGGCATGGAGCAGCATGAGAAAGGCGTTCCGCTTGCACGACATGTCCTGCTGCGTGTCCAAAAAGCTCGCAATCAGTTCGGGCCCATCTGGCACCAGCCAGTCAAAGTTCTTGTATATGGTAAAGATGGCGAGGACAGCATTGCGGCGCACATACGAGTGACGATGATCCAGGCAGGCACGTATGGCTGGCATGAGGGGCTCCAACAGCTCCGGCTCCTTAAGCTTGCATAGAAAACGCAACGTGGAGCCACGCAGAAACTCATTCGGATGTTGCAGATCCTATGAAATCGAATGGTGTCAGTCAGTCGTCAGTCATTAGGATTGGGATTGGAACGGGGATTGGAATTGCAGACTTACCTTGCGATAGGCATCGCAAACGAGTATCATCTCTTGGAGGAGCTTGCCATCGGCGGAAGTCTTCGGCACAATTTCCCAGAAGATGAGCAGCAGCTTCTTGATTGTGTGATTCTGCACAGGCAGCACAAAGCGTATGATGGTCATGATAAGGCCGGGATAGCGTTCACCATTCAGCAGCAGCTTGATAACCTTCTTCAGCGTCTCGATTTTCACATTAGTGTCGCCCTTCTCGAGATCTTGCTTCAGTTGCATTTCGTTCGGCACCTCGAGGTCCGGCGAGTTTATGATTGTGTAGCACGGCACTTGGGTCATCTTTGCTGTTAACTAACCAGCAACGCTGTCCACGATTTTTAAACGAATAATAATTTAATTGGAAATGTAATTGTGTAATTTGTTGCTAATTTATTTCACTGTTTGCCTCCCAATCTGCAATTCACTTGACGTGTCATTTGTTTCGAGGCACGAAACTCGGTGTGACCAGCTCACTGCTGTGGGTGTGACCAAATGAATGTGATAAACGAGATTGTCTGTGCAAGCAGAATTGACCCAACATCCGCTAGATGGTGCTCTCGGCTTACAGCGTTGCCACTTGAAGAAATCTAGTTTGGCGCTTCAAATTGGCGCGCATTTTTGTAATTCAAATTTAAAAATGTTTGCCACTGTTTGGGATCGAAAATTCTAGATCAAATTTGAGGCTTTCAATTAAGCTTATCGCCTGACTGCAGTTGCCTCTTTATAATTTTAGTTCAGCCTATGCATAACCACTATAATCAAGGGATCTTTTAATTGATTGCGCAGCTTGCCCCTGACCGATGAGTTCATGTTATTTTCGTATTAAAAAATACCCGAACGTCACTGGGGAAGACCCCTCGCGCTGGAGCGACGTTTTCTGTTCTTCAATTGGCCTTATTGACGTACAACATATATACACATAAATAGTAATATGCATCTATCTGTGTATGTGTGCACCCAGTTAAATGCAAAATTTGAGGACTACATCAATAGTTACCATACTAAGTGCATAATTAGTGTATAATATACATATATGAAACAGCAACATTTAATTGGTTCAACCCGGTGCCCTACCCGACAACAATTGCAATAACAGCAATAAAATAAAAATAAAAAAATACACAATTAAGTTCACTTGTTGCGATTTTCTAAGTAGGTGTATAAGACCAACTTTTGTGATCTTGTTTACGAGAATTTTCAGCAAAAGTCACGAAGCTTCGTTTACAAGCAGTCCGCCCTCCGCAGATTCGTTTTGCAACACTCCCTCCCCCTTTTCCCCAACACACACACACACAACTCAGCCTTACTTCGACTATAACCGCCTGCTCACTTGCATTTTAAGTAGATCGCAAAAAATTTATATTCGGAAAGGGGTTTCGATGGGGTTGCACATTGTACAAAAACCGGCTCTGACATGCAAATAATTCAATTGTTCGAGTAAAAAATAAGCAAAAAGAAAAAACCCATAGTAAATAATGATGACAGTTGAGTTGACTGTCGCTTCTAGCCTGCTCCTCCTGTAGGTCCACTAGAAGGCGGTAGGCAGTATGCGTGGGGTTTTGTATATATATATATGTATATTTATAAATACTTATGCCCCTACGATATGATGAGCTGTCGCTGGGTTGGGCATTAGTGCTTAAGTTGCATTAATCACATCACTAGCGACGAATTGTTCTAAAGGTTCTGCTGTCTAAGCGATAGTGGTCTGCGATAACCTGTTTCAAATATAATCTATAAATGTATGTATATATTCAGAGACTATGTCAAAGCGGACAACAAAGGGGAAGTCGTCTTCTATTATAAAAAATACAACTAAATGTAATGTCGATTTCAAAATTTTCTACAAATAAAATTGCAAGTTAAAAATTAAAGAAAGTAATGTTTTAAAGTTTGTATCTATTTATTTTTGAAAGTTTTTACATAAATGATTTAAAAACTAATTAAAAAATTAAAAATTATACATTTTATTTCTGAACGATTGAGTTTACTGGAAAGTCTTTTTTTAAAGATTACTATATTTATCAATTATTAACCATTTGACTTGAAGGCCAGCTTCTTAGAACAGGAACCAATAAATATACACTATACAGAAATTATATGTACTCGTATAAAAATATTATAATAATAATAATATACTATTATTCAGAAATAAATAGTTTTAAACTAATTATTTACTTTGTATTCACTTTCCTATTACAATTCTTTTTCTTTTTTGGAATAACCATTGGAACTTTTCATTATTATCTGTCAAAATGTTTGGAACTTTCATAGCTTCAAATTGTAATATAAAAAAAGTGAATACAAAGTAAATACATGGTTTAAAACTGTTAATGAGTTCTGATTTAATTGATTAAATTATGAATTTTAATATGTGTGAGTGTGTGTAAGGCCATTCATAACCCATGAGCCCGCCGTCTCTTGTGTAGCGCAGACCCCAGCTTGGTTGGGAAGAACCCAATCGGCAAAAGTACTCGAGACGTTTGTTATATAAGTTCCTGTATGTGTGTATGTGCATTTATGGGTATGCATATCGCTCGTTTGTTTTTTATACCCTGAAACTGAACTGAAAGAAGGTATAATGATGTTGTGCAAATGTATGTAATAAAGAGAAGGAAGCATCTCCGAACCCACAAAGTATATTTTACATCAGCATTAACAGCTGAGTAGTACTAGCCATATCCGTCTCTCTGACCGTTCGTCTATCTGTCAGCTTGGCTTTATGAACTCGCTTATGTCGGAGACTATAAGATCTAGAAATGTTAAATTTGGAATGTAAGTTTTCGTATACCACACGCAGGTGAAGTCTATTTAATTTCGATGACTTTACAAGTTTCTCTTACATCGATCGCTTTCCTGTACCAACAAAGGCTACAATTTTCAATTTTCTTTTAGGTGATTTCAGTTTCGCATTTGCGAACAACTGCACAACCCATCAAAAATAAGACCAATAATATAAGAGAGATATTAATAAGAGTTGCAACTGCATAACAACTAGCTCGAAATTTGGCAATAAGGGTATCTCGTAAGTCGAGCTCTCTCGACTAAAGCATTCTTACATACATGTATGTGTCTTTGCAGCTGTCGCTTAATAGAATGATCACCGGTAATCAAAACATTGGAAAAATTAGCGAGTGAGAGAGAGAGATTGAGGCAGGCAATTTAAACAACAAAAAAATAACAAAAAATAAATCAAAAAAGAACACATCACAACAACAAAAACAGAAAAAATTGACAAATAAATGGAAATAGAGCAAAAGCAAAAAAACCCTTGGAGGAGCTAGGCTATAAAAGCACCGGCCGGCAAGCTGAACTCCACAGTTGAGCTAGAGCGACGATGGGATCAGCGACAACGACTTGGATTTTGTCAGCGGTAACGCTGCTGCTGATGCTGCACTGCAGAGATTCAGCCGCCGTGGAGCCCATTTGTAAGCGCAAATTCAGTTGCAGAATATTCGAGGTCTAGTTCGAGCTCGTAATAAATTGAAAATCACCAATTCTCTGGCAGATCGGCTGTGTGTGCCGCAAATCTATTTCAGCGATTGCCAGAAACTTCTTGCCGATCCATCGGAGGCAGGCATACTCATGGAGTGCGTGTCGGGACGGGATCGTGTCGACTGCCTGGAGATGATCGAACAGCGGAAGGCAGATGTGCTGGCCAGCGAGCCAGAGGACATGTATATGGCGTATCATCGCAAGAACGAGGATTATCGTGTCATCTCCGAGATACGCACCCAAGACGATAAGAATGGTGAGTGCTCTTAGTGATACATATAAATCGGCTTCAATCAGATTAAAATGACCCATAATACTGTAGTGAAATAAACCAGATGTATTTCTATGGATACACATTAACTTAAAAGTGATTCGAATTCACAAACTCGAAATTATAAAAAAAGAACCCGAAATATTTTCGAAATTTTTCTTTCCAACGGAAAAGTTTACACTTTAAGTTGACGTGTAAAAGAAAAAAAATATTGGTTTTTCGCACTTTCGAAGTGTCTACTACAAGTATTTCCAATTTTTGTTTGTGTTAAATTAATTGATATCTTTACTTTTACCCGAACCACAACGGAAAATGTATTTATTTAGAAAATAATCATTGGCTAGTTTGCATAAACATGCACTGCAAAATAATCGTAATATATTATAGAGAAGACTGCTATTTACTTTTAAGGTAGGCGTCCGTTTTCCAAATTAAAAAATTTCGCATACGGCAGCACAGTTTTTGTCTGATTTCCAAAAATTGAACAGCCTCTAAAATTGTATGTGGATCATATAAATTTCGACCCAGATTAAATTTTGGTATCACAGAAAAGCGATTTTATGAAAATTAGCGTATATTAGCAGCATTAAAGCTAAATGCGTGTCAAACATGCATTAGAGCCATCTATCTGCAGATTCTAATTTCATTTAATTGTGCGAAGAAAAAAGGCGCCATCTGTGGGAACCTATAGGACCTATACGTCAAATATTTGATATTGAGAATGGAATAAAACCTTGAATTGCTGTTAAATGTATTGATGCTTTGAATAACTTTCAAATCGTAGCAATTTCCCTCTACTATCCAATATAGAACAGAATTTGAAAAACAAGCACACATATATATGTATTTATATTTGGATTAAAATTAGCTACGTATGCTTATGGTGGTATTAAATTAAATTAAATTCGCAAAATGGTTACTTCTGTGCGTCTTGTATCCGAACATGAAGTGAAAGTCCTGTTTAACATGCAAACGTTTTTTTCATAATTTGCAGCCGACTTCCGCTATGAGGGCATTATTTTGGTGAAGAAATCATCGGCGATTCACTCGTTGACAGATCTGCGCGGTGCCAAGTCGTGCCACACGGGCTTTGGCCGGAATGTCGGCTACCGGATTCCGATCACAAAGCTGAAAAACACGCACATTTTGAAAGTTTCTGCAGATCCACAGATCTCGGCTACAGAGCGTGAGCTGAAGTCGCTGTCCGAGTTCTTTACGCAATCGTGTTTGGTGGGCAATTACTCGGCGCATCCGGATACGGATCGCCTGCTGAAGAAGAAATACGCGAATTTGTGCGCACTGTGCGAGAAGCCGGCGCAGTGCAACTATCCGGACATATACAGTGGCTATGATGGAGCCATACGCTGCCTGGACAAGGGAAGTGGCGATGTCGCCTTTTCTAAGGTGCAGTACATCAAGAAATATTTCGGTCTGACGGGCAGCGCAGATGCGCCCGCCGCCGAAGGTAAGGCCGAGGACTTTGAGTATCTGTGCGAGGATGGCACCCGTCGCCCAATCGCCGGACCGGCCTGCTCCTGGGCCCAGCGCCCCTGGAGCGGCTACATTTCCAACGAGCTGACCGTGCATGGCCCGGAGAAGCTGCATCAGCTGCAGTCGCGCCTGGAGCGTTTCTTTGACAATGGACTGCATGCGGAGAATAAGCAGGCCGCCGCCCATCTGCTCATCCAGCCGAACGCCGCCTATCACAGCAAGCCGAATGCCATCGATCCCAAAGTATATCTGGAGCGTGCCGGCTACAAGGATGTGATTGAGCGCGATGGCAGCGCCATACGCAAGTTGCGCCTCTGCGTCCAGCGGGATACGGAGTTTTCCAAGTGTCAAGCGCTTCATCAAGCTGCCTACGCACGTGATGCGCGCCCCGAGCTAGAATGCATCCAATCCACCGACTGCATTCAGGCCCTGTCCAACAACAAGGCCGATATGCTGATCGCTCCGCCGGCAAGCTATGCAGAGGCTTATTCGCAGAAGCTGCTGCCGTTGGTTTTCGAGCAGCTGAAGCCTGAAGAGCTGCTGGTGGCCGTTGCCCCACCCACTCTCAATCGCGACGCACTGCAAAAGGCGCCACTGTAAGACCAACACCGCTGTCAGAACCATTTCAGGAATTTCTCTCTAATATGACTGCTTCCCTCTCTATCTCTCTTTGTCTCGGTCCAGTCACTATGATGGAAACTGTGAACGTGCTCGGTTGAGCGCCGCCTTATTGAACAAGCGCCGCAGCCTGGAATGGTGCAATGTATCGCCGAGCACGGAGCAGGATGTGCTGATTGTGCCTGCCAAGCAGTTGGAGCAGCACAAGGACTGGCAGCTCGTCTGCCCTACTCTGGAGCGTCGTCCAGTCACCGACTATGCAGACTGCAACGTAGAGGTGCAGATGCCACGTGCAATCTTTGCCCGGGCCGACACCACGCCTGTCGAGCAGGAGACTATCAAGCACTTGTTCGCTCTGATCTCCGACAGATTTGGCGCCCACGGCAAATTCGTCGATGTTTTTGCGCTCTTTGGAGAGTACCAGAAGGGAGAGCAGAATGTACTCTTTGATGTAAGTGTTCCCAATCCATTGTATTCGAATCGCTTTGAAGTCCTCGTCTAATCCTCTCTCTCTCTCTCTCTGCATCCTGCAGGACAATGCCAGCGAGCTGGTCACTGAGGTGGTGAGCCATTTACAGAACGAGCACATTTACAACGACCTTCAGTGCGATGGCAACAAGATTGTCAAGATTTAAAAAATGTAACCAAGGCTTCACACATTTGTGTGTATGCTGGCCATTTTTAACTGTAGATTTGCATTCTATTTGATTTCTTTTTCTTTCTTTTGAATAAATATGAGAACAAAAATATGATTTAGCTTCGTTATTTGGCGACTCCAATTCATCAAGCTGAGCATTTGTGGTAATAAGCTGAAGCTGTTAAATTCGATGCAACATATTTCTTTGTTTTTTTATAACAGATTTTTGTGATTATACATTTTATGCCTTTTACAATTAAAGATTGTTGAATGTGTTTCATTATTAAATATTTAATGAAGATACGGCTCATTGCCAAGTGCTGCCAGACAAAAAAATTTACCAGCTGTTAAATGTGGTACCTCAACATAGCTGCTTGAATTTGTGCGCGCATTAACGCACTAGCGCAATATTGATTGCTATGTAAAGTAACAGCGCTGTTTAAGACAACTGCGGCGAAAACAATTGCTGGCTTCATTATAGGCTGAAAAGTCGACAACGGAGATGCAATCAACTTTAAACCGGGGATGCTGGTAAAACAACTGATCCGCTGGTTTGGCTTCACACCACCAACAGCCACCGATCGCTTCCTGACCCTGTTGCTCGAGCTGATGCGCTTCGACTACAGCGATATGATTGTCCACAAGGTTCCTTGCCGCCGATTCCAAACAGAGCTGGGAAAAATACGACATATATTGCATGCTCTGTCGACAGAACGTTACTTAAACTGCTGGATAAAATAAAGAGCATGCTTGATATTTTGTACAATAGTTCAGGTAACACAAAAATCAAAATAAGTTGTTTTCTTGGTCTGATAAGAAAATGTTCAACTCCATCGGTATTTTTGCAGGAGAATCACAGAGCAGCATAAGCGAAATGGCATTTTTCGCCGGTGGCTTCTATCTGCAGGCTGAAGACTATGAAACAGCTTGCTCACGCGCCAGCCTAAACGACTTAGCCACAATTGCCACCAATGTGGATGACCTAACAGTGAAAAACGATCAGCAGTTGCAGTAGCAATTGATCAATACACAGTAATATAATAATAATATACAATAATAGTGCCCTGTTTGCGCTTTGTGTCTGCTGCTAGCTGGCTGCTTTGACCAGCTAAAGCGGCCGGGGATGAAGCAACGTGGTCACAATTGGCAACCGATCGAACTGATTGTTGAGGTGCTCAAATTGTTGAGAGTCCCAAGAGGGTAAGTTGGAGCAAAAGCAAACGACTGCTCAAAGCTGTATATGAATTGGCTGTGGGTCAGATATTGGCCGAAGGAAGACTGCCACCTTTGGAGCTGTTAGCGAAACAGCTTAAGTTAAGCTACGTCATCGTGCAACTAGGCCTGCTGCAACAGCTCTGGCTGGCTGCCCGTACCTTCACCAACTGTGAAGGCGCCTATGCGTTCTGCTTGGGGGCGATACGTGATCTCATGTTGTGTGCTGCTGCTGATGATGCGGATACACTGCTGCCGGCCGTGGGCATTCTGCTCCGTGTGCTCTGTTGTTGCGAGCGTTTCCGGGATGAATTCAATGACAATGCCGAGCTGCTGGTCTGTTTGACGCGATGCATTTGTTCGCTGCCCCACTCGCCACAGCTGTGCGCCGAGGCGAGCACCTGCATATTTCTGCTGCCTTTTGACAAGCACATTACTGTTGAGGAGAGCAGCCTCCAGCTGGACGTGGATCTGCCATTGAATCTTGATAACACCAAACTGCAGGTGAGCACATTTAATATATTTTATTTCAAATAGTATTTCTGGTTTGGCCGTTGTAATTTTCTATTTGTCTCGCTTTCTCTCTCTCTCTCTCTCTCTTTCTTTCTCTTTCTTTCTCATTCTCTATCTGCTTGTAGTCTTATTATCAGACGCACTCAGACTGGAGCCCAGTGGCAAAGGGACTGTCTGCTGTTCATCTGTCAGCTGCGGTCGAACAGGAAAGATGGATTGAAGGTGCTGCGCTACCTGATGGGCCTTTGCGGTCATGCTGATGGAGAGGAGCGCACTGTAGCCTGGGCGGCGGTGGTCAATTGGTGCAAGAGCAGCGGTGACAAATTGCCTAGCGTCCTGCTGGACTTTGATGATTTTCTACACAGTGGCCTGGCCGAATGTTGCCTCGTCACGTTGCTGAATGATGCTGGTGTGTGAGCTGGCCGGACGTCTCTTCGAGCTGCTGATGCCGCACACTGGCACCGACACTCGTACGAGATTATTGGCTGCTATGTGAGTATCTGCGTCCTTCTAATCGTACTAATCTAACCTGAACCCAATATCGTGGGCGAATCTGGCCCAGTACGCCTTCGTCAACGCCCTGAGCGACGTGGATATGGATCTGGGTGGTGGCAATATCTGTCGGCTCTACTCACTGTGCTATCAGCACAACGTTCAGTTCATACAGCGTAGCATCTGTCGCGACACGTTGCTGATCAATGGCTACTACTCGCTGATGGACATTCTCCACGATCAGCAGTTGCCTGTGCTGGAAAATTATCTCATTGAACTCCTTAAGCTGCTAATGGCCTTCTTCAAGGATGAGGACACTTATAAGAATCTCTGTTTGAAGTTTCGCTCGCAACCCAATATGAGTTATGATCTGTTCGTGTATGGCGTAAGTTCGGACTTTGTCCACGGAACTGTACAGCAATATACGCTGGCAACGCTATCGTTGCTGCTGGCTAAGGTGCTGAATTCCAGAGGGGAACTCAATGTACTAGTCATATTTGAAGAATATGCGAACAAGGATAGCGACAGGGAGAACACCTTGTACAGCTAAAGGGAGAACTCTTTGAACAAAGAACTTCAAATGCTAAGCTTGAAAACTGTGGCCGATACAAGCAATGGAAGTTGCAAGAAGACCCGGAACTTCTCAACTCTATCATCGAGTGGATCGGCAGTTTGAGCTGCACTAGCCGAACGGCAAATACAGCTTTCTGCATCCACCAACAAAGAGTTATGTATGAAACTGTCGTCCCAAGTGACGGACATGGCAGCATCGATAGTCGCATGATAGGCAGACGTGCCTGCACCGCCAGATGCAGTACTGGCAACAGCAGCAGCAATAACAACAGCAGATTATCCAGTCGCCACACGAACACTGGTAACAGCACCAGAAGCAGCAACATCTTCGCTATCAACGCTGAGCTGGCGCCCCACAAAAGTAATGTGGCGCGACGGGGTAAAAAGTTTACCCGATCCGGTGATGGACTTGATCGTGCCAGTTTCCAAGACAAACAAGAACAGACTACTGTGCTGCATCGCACCAAGCGTTGTTGCGTCAAAATCAAAGAGTGCAAACAGCTGAAGCAGATGTTGAGTGCAACAGTCCCAATTAGGAACACCAATCCCGATTGGCATTCCAAATACGATGGCGCCAAGCGTTGTGTCGTTTGTGTGAAGAGCGTTAAGAGCACGATGCTCCACTATGTGCAGCATCATGGCGAGTTCTATTTCGCCCGTCTGCCGCCTGGAATGCTGCAGAAGCTGCGTATCGGAATTGACAATTTTCCCATCTATGCATTAAAGCAGTCCAGCATTAAGTATCACCACCAGTGCCCGTTTTGCATTAAAAATATAGAGTTGACAACGTACGGCTGGGTACATCATTTTGCTATACATACCGGGGAGTCAAAGTATCAGTGCTCGCGATGCAAGTGGCCGAGTAATGGAGTCAATGCGCTTAAGACTCATGTGGCGAAATGTTGCAAGGGCGCTAAGATCCTGGAGAATCAACAATATAGTTACAAGATGCCGCTGAGCATTCATGTGTGCCATCTGTGCGAATTTGTGCAGCTATGTCGAAAGAACCTGGAGCATCACTGGCAGCTCCAGCATGGTCTCAACAAAAACGAATCGCTGGCGTGTTTGGACGAGCAACTAATAATCTTTCAGACCAAAGATGTGCCCCTGGTTGAAACACGGGGCCAGATAAAGGCTCTTCTAAAGAATCATAAGACAAAGGAGCAGACCAAACTGGAGGCTGAGCAACCCGACAAAATCATCGGCGCGCCAAAGAAGAACCAACTGAATCTGGCAAAGACAACGAATCCAGTAGACCAGGAAGCAGAAGTTGAGCAAAAGACACAAGTAACACAGGAAATGGAAGCAGCACAGGAGACAACAGAAGTGGAGCAGGAGATGATAGGAGTTTATGCTGTAAACGTCGATGGGTTGTGCATGCCGCCGGAGGAATTGGAGCCGCTGTTGGTGCTCAACGAATACGTACTGGAAGCGAAAGAAATGCAGGTGGACTCCAAACAACTGCAGCGCGATGATTGGATCGATGTTGAGTCTGGCAACAGTTTCGCCCATTTTCACAAATTCTCCAACAAGCTGACGACGTAGTGGAGATCACTTTACCCAAGCTGCGTGTGCGTCGCTTTACCGGGGATTGCCTGGCCGTCGCTCCAGCAGCAGCAGGAGGAAAAATTGAATGTTGCCAATACAAATGCCATCCTGCGCAATTTGCTGGACGCTGAATCACGTCCGCCCAGCCAGTCGCAGTCGTAGCAGCAGCAGCAAGCGCACATTGCTACTGTCGGCGTGGATAATTATCTATTGGGGTTGGCAACCGCACGGTCTGCGCTGTTTCTGGTTCCAGTTCCAGCGCCGGTAGCCAGTGGCACGTTTATCAATCATCCCTCCTGGTTGCTGGTGCGCCGCAGCCGTCGCAACCCGTTCTTGCTAGTAACGGGGACTTTGTGCTCACCCAAAGTTTAACGTGCAATTCCAATGGGGTTGAGCCGGCACAGATCAACATAACCATTGAGCCCCATAATCGTTTCCGTTGCATGGCAATCAATTGTAATTTTTGTGCCCTCTCTGTCATGTGCATCAAGGAGCACATGAAGTTCCATTGCGGGCAGCTTTACACTTATACTCTTGGAAAACACATCTCATGTGGAAATCAATTACTAATTTAGTATTGACTTTTGCGAAATACTTTGACACGTAAGTAATGCCAGCTGATAACAGGTAGTAAAGATCAGGGTTGGTCTAGCCAAGGCATATTGTCCAAGTTTGCCTTTCAAATTGCGGTAGATATAAGCTAGTTTACTTACTTCGAAGTTTGGTAACTGTAGCTCTTAGATTTTGTAAATTTTAAAAATCTTCCTTCCAACTTTGGTAACTGTAGCTCTTAAATTGCGGGTGATATAGGCTATCGGATTAGGGAGTCGGAGTAGGCGTAGCGGCCCAATTTTTTATTGATCTCTTAGTGGAGTCACTTGTAACATGCTTTCAAAATTTGGTGACCCTACCGCGGAAGATATTTAATTTAACATTTTTTGGCCAGGGAGAGAGACTCTATCATGTGCTCTACAAAGCTCTCCGGTGAGGGCACTGAGGTAGTCGCTCCCCTGTATCTCGAACAATGGTATAGCACATGTTGCGGATCCTCGATGGCGTCCGGGCATGTCGGGCACTGCGGGGTGTCCTCGTGCCAGAACCTGTTCAGGTAGCTCCTGTAGCCGCCGTGCCCTGAAATAAACTAAATAAACTCACCTGTATGTCTTCCGATCCATTCCTCTAGGTTGGGAATTAATCGGTGTGTCCACCTTCCTTTCCTCGCCACGCTCCATCTATTCTGCCAGGTGTCCATCGTCGCTGCTCTTGCTGAGCTTCGAATGGTCTCCATTGCGTCCGGTGCAACTATGCTTCTAGTCTTCATATCGTTCGCTAGCAGGTCAACTGGCACCATTCCTGCCAGGACCAGTGCTGCATCGTCCGATACTGTGCGGAAGCCGGAAATCAGCCTATAAGGTGTCGAGAGCTTCTTTTTCAGTCCTTTTTTTATTGGAAACAGCCGTTGCGAATATGGGTGCCGTGTACAGCAGTACGGAGGCTACCACACTCGCTAGTGAGAGCGCACTTTGCATTTTGGCTGCTCTCTGTCTAATGTCCAACCTGATGCTCAGGTATTTTATAGACTCCTTGGATTTGACAACATCGTTGTTGACTTGCACCTGTATGTACTCTATTACATTGCGGTTTGTAATGAGTACGTCCTCCGTCTTATGGCCTGCAAGTTCCAAGCTCGCATCCTTCATCCATCTTGCCACAATTCTTATTGCCGCGTTCGCTGCGGCCTCTACCTCCTTGCACTCCTTGCCCACTACGACTAGTAGTTCGTCTGCGAAGCCAATGAGGGTACAGCCCTGTGGTAGTTGGAGCCTAAGAACCTCATCGTACATGAAGTTCCACAGCAGAGGGCCTAGAACGGAGCCCTGTGGTACTCCTGCTGTGACCTCATAGCTCCTTGGTCCGTCTTCTGTATCATATTTCAACACCCGGTCTGATAGGTCGTTGGTTATGATTCTTGCTATGTACGATGGTACTCCAATTCCATCCAGGGGTGTCCTGATGCGCAAAAATTAAAAAAATAAAAAAAACAGCAGAAATTGCAAAAAATTCAAAACAGCGGAAAATCAAAAAAACGGCACAAATTGCGAAAAAATGCAAAAATTCGAAGAAATAAAAAAAAATCAATATGGCGGAAAATAAAAAAAATAAAAACCGGCAAAAAATGGCTGAAGATAAAAAGAAACGCCTTGCTTATGTCCAAGGTTGTTACGGCGCAATACTCTGTCGCCCCATCTCCATCTCGTTACCTCAATTGCCTTGGCAATATCTACGACCGCCTGGATTGCATCTACGGTAGAGCGGGGTTTCCGAAACCCGTACTGGCTGGCGGAAAGCGCGTTTTTTTCTTCAATGATGGCCAGAAGTCTGTTATATATTAGCTTCTCCAGGACCTTTCCTGCTGAATCTAGGAAGCAGATAGGCCTATATCCTGCCGGGTCGTTTGTCGGCTTATCCCCTTTTAGCAGGAGGATTAGCCGCTGCCGTTTCCATAGCTTTGGGAATACTCCGTCCTGTAGGCATTTTGCGTAGGTCACCGCAAATACTTCTGGTATCGTGGGGACCGCCAGCTTCAATTCTTTACTGGGAATACCGTCTGGTCCCGGAACCTTTTTGTCTCCCGCTCCTCTGACTGCCCCCAAGACCTCTTCCGGTAAAACGTCCCGAACAAGCTCCGTTCGCAGGGTTGGGTTTATTCTTTGTAGCCGTGGGTGTTGGGGGAACAGCGTCGCCACTATGTTGGCTAAAGCCATAGGGCAAGTCACCCGAACGGTCTCCTGACTCCGGACCTTTTTCATGACCACCTTGTATGGGGTTCCCCATGGGTTCACATCAGCCTCCTCGCAGATTGCCCGAAAGCAGCTGGCCTTGCTTCTTTTAATGCTGCGTTTCAACTCCCTCATGGCTCTTCTGAGGTCACCCAGCCTATTGGCGAAGCCCAGGCGGCCCCTGGCACGTTGGGAGCGCCTTCTGGCCAGTAGGCACGCTTTCCTTAGCTGGTTTATGTCCTCGTTCCACCAATAGCAGGGTGTTGCTCGTCTGCTTGGCTTTCTCCTGGGCATGGACAAATCGCATGCGTCCGTAACGAAACGCATTAGGCTTATTGCCATGTTGTCGACAGATTGCCCGATGGCTGGGATCACGGTATGGTGTAAGGCTTCGGTAAGGGTATCCTCGTCTAGGAGGTTTCCTTTCCACTTGGGCCCACATGTTTGGGGTCGCGGCTGTCTTTGTGGTCTTTCATTGATCACGAAGTATATCGCTTTGTGATCGCTGAAAGAGAAATCCTCGCTGACTCTAAACGCCGTCTTCCTGCATAGCGAGCTACTTAGCAGGGTAATATCTATAATGGATCCTCTGCCAGCCTTACGGTAGGTGAGCCGCCTCCTGTCGTTTGCGAGGTTTACATCGATCGATGCGAACTCTTCTAACAGGCAGGTTCCTCTGGTATTCGTCACTCGGCTTCCCCATTCTACTGCCCAGGCGTTGAAGTCCCCGGCAATTACTGTGGGGGATCTGCCGCGAGCATCATCCGAAATTTCCTCTAGCAGCTGCTGGAATCGCCTCAGATCCCAGCTTGGCGGGGCGTAACAACTATAAAAGGTTATAGAGTTAATCTTCGCCCGAACAAACCCTTCATGGTCTGCGCTAGTCTCTTTCGGTGGTGTTCGGAGAGACCAGATGGCCGCTTTCCCACACTTGCTAGCCGCCCAGCCGCTTCCAGTAATTGGTCTGTGCGGCTCGCAAATTAAGGCCAAGTCTGCTTGCGTCTCTCTGACCGACTGTCTTAGCAGGGCCTGAGCTGCCTCGCAGTCTGGAGCTGACCCATCCCACTTTTAGGAACCCGGCAGACAACCCACAAGGCTCCTGAATGCCGAGGTATCCATACCTGGCTTATTCAGCTGCAATAGCAGCACCCCCTTTTGGTTCCTCCGTACCCTTGACACCGCTTTCCCAAGCTCGCTATGTTTTCGTCCGCTTTGACCTTGCGGAGAATATCCACCAAGCTAGCGTCTCCCTTCGCTGCGATGAGTATAGCATCTGGGCGCGCCTTCTCCATGCGAACCTCAAACCTCTTTGGCTTTCTGGCCTTCTTGTGGGTAATCTTCGTCCACCGTTCGCCTTTTGGAGGTTCCACCCGTTTCGGAGCCTCCACGCCTGAGGCTTTCTCCGCAACCCGGTTCGTCTTGGGGGCGACCGAGTCGCCCTCTCTCCTACTCCGCTTGCTGTGGGGTGTGTTCGACCCTGGACACAGCTTCCTTTTTACTTCTACCACCGATCTAGAACGGGGGGGACGTCTGTTAGGACTGGTGTGTCCTAAGCTCCATCATCGTGGAGCTGAATGGGTACCAGCTCGTACTCTCTATAGAGTCGCGCATCGGTTGGTGGATGGAGCGCCGTTTGCCATCTACCAACATCTCCACCAGCTTAGAGATTTTTTGGCAGAGATCGAATAGCTGTGCTATGCTGCTTTGCCAGGTTAGCAGCCTTCTTCTTGTTGATCTCCGATGGTATCGTCGGCGCTGCTCCACCTACTGGAGGTCTCATCGTCCTCCCACTCTTCGCAAACGCGTCGCCACTCTCATTTGTTTGTTTGTTGGTATTTATTTTGCTCATTTTATTGGGTCCCAACTCCAAGTCGTTATTTCTGGTCGTCGAACAGTTATGCAATAATCCCATGGTTGTCTTTGCAAGTAGGGAGGCCATGCGAGGGTTGACACCCGCCCTTATTGGGTCGGGTGTTCAGAGCCGGATTCGCTCTAATCAGGAGTGTAACATATGAACCTGTACTAACAACTTAATGAAGACGCACCAGAAAGTGTGCTTGGAGATTTGTCAAGTTTTAACGGGATGGAGGCAGTAGAAGCATTACCCTAGCAGTCATTTCGGCAAGATTTCACTCCGCTTGCTGAGATGCTAGAATACTGACACCGTCAGCCCAAATTGCGTCAGTTCCGAATAGGTGTTCCAATGCTCTTATCCCAAGGCATCACTGGACTCTGCCTCAGTCGCCTTCACGTGTTGGTTGGCCGCCAAGCGGATGCTTAACAGTTATCCGGGGGATACCTGGCCTACTGCCGGAGGTCACGTGTTGCTTGCACTACTCAGGACAAGAATCGACTTGGTCATTGCCATGTTAATGACGACCACAAATTTTTAGCTACAAGAGGTACCTAACCGAGTAGTGTCATCCCCGTGTCATATCAGTCGCCTCATACGACAAGCTACGACTCGCTGTGGTGATATTCTTCTGCCCGCACACGGTGTGTGTGTATGTATATGTGCCCGTGTGTGTTTGTGCATGTGTGTGTATTTATGGGCCCGTTTTTGATTTGGTCAAATCCGCACGGTTTCCATTCGCATTAGAAATCGTAAAAGATTTGCAATCAAGCCCCAAAAATAGACATGTTCGTATGCTGCAGTCGAGAAATCTCGACTAGCAGTCGGTAATGAATGGGATTTTCAACTTTTGATGCAGAATTGATATATATAAATAGGGCTTCATAATGTTGAAG
The DNA here is from genome assembly GCA_035043575.1 of Drosophila seclusa. Taxonomy (NCBI): domain Eukaryota; kingdom Metazoa; phylum Arthropoda; class Insecta; order Diptera; family Drosophilidae; genus Drosophila; species Drosophila seclusa. Next base: position 90,194 of record JAWNMX010000377.1, on the reverse strand, counting down.
GAATTTCGGACCTTAGACAATTATTGGCGAAGATATGGCAGATTGAATTTGAATTCGCACAAAAAAAACTTAAAACGTAATTTCCTCAAAAAAATGGTTATGAATGCGAAGACTGAAAACGCGAGGATTATAAGGCTTTTAGATTTAATGAGCTTCAATCGAGATATAAGACCACAAATTGTTTGCAAAAAGTCGAGAATTTACGTGTTTGTCTTTCATCTTTTCGAACAGCTGAAATTTTTTGTTACTGGAGATGTCAACAGTGTTCTTGTTATTATCACTATATTGATATATGTATATGCGGTCGGGGCAGAAGTTACTTGAGGAGGGGACATGGTCTGAAGTTGAGAACACAAACACAAATAAGCCACAGGATTGATGAGCTGCCATCTTATCAAGTAGTAAGGATCTTTCCATAAAGAATACGACAACAAATCTCCACGCTTTAGATTATTAAAAATTTGAATTTAGGTTCCGATTCCGATTCGAAATTTGCAATTGCTACATATGCGGCTTAACACCCTGTTTATAAGTCTTGGGGAACTATAAATCGTTCGCGTAAGCGACAAGGATGAAGAATAAGCGTTATTGCTAACACAGTTGAGCTGAACACAAAATTCTAGCTAACAGTGTTCACTCATTAGACAGCAGGGTATATCTAGCTTTGCCAAGGGATATCTTATAATTTGTCTATTTTAGTACTTATTTATATGTATCTTATGTTTATTTGGGTGGTCGCTGCTGCGGTTTCAGTATCTGCCAGTTAAGGACTGCTTGTGTTAGCCGGAGCGCAAATCCATTGGCTATGGTGATCGCACAACGTCCACTGGCAAACCCAACACATTGTAACAGGTTATCAAGAGTCCAGCGATGATAATGCTCATGATTGCCGCCTCGATACGTCACAGCGGCGGTATGACCTTTGCCTACAATGCGGATCTCTACTATAATACGTATTTCCCGGAGTGGATCTCGGCTGGTAGCTCTTTGCCGTCACCATTGGCATTGGTAGGATTGGTGTTGTCGTTGGCAGCGTTGTCTCCGGCAAGATTGTCGCCATGATGGTCGTTCGACCGTGTGCCTTTGTCTTGGCCATTAGCCAATGGATTGCCACAGCATTTCGCTCTGTCTATTTTGATCCGTTGTGGGCCATTATTACGCTCGGACTGAATGTGTGCCGTTACGCGTCCGCTCCTCAACCATTGGCGTCTTCCTCTTTGCCATAAACAACATTGGCGGCAATCTGCCCATTTTAGTGGATCCTGTGGCCGAAATCATCGGTTATTGCAAGTCTATCATGATCTATGCGGGCTTTTATGGCGTCAGTAAGTATCAGATATTACCCGTTACATTTTGTCATCATCCTCAATCCAAACGAGATCCGTTCCACAGTAATCGGGATTAATAATTTAAGGACTTTTATGCGAGCAATATATAAAATTTTTTCGTTCATTCCATAGTCCTTTATAACCTGTTTCATGCTCGAGGGCAAGCCCAAGCCGAATGCATCGGAGCAGGAGGCACAAAAGACACATCCGGATGCAATTTTAAATGCACGCCACATGCACGGACATGACAACTGCCGTCGAATGGTCGCCCGCCCAGTTGCCGCAACACCTTCAGATGTCCAGCAACGGATACGAGAAATCGCAATCCACTCAGCCACGTCACAATGGCGCCGAGAGCAGCAGACTGTAGTACTAGGAGTAGGAGAAAACCCAAATGTCAACAAAATCTAAACAGATTGTGTAATTAAATATGTGAATGTGCAACTGATTTATTTTTATTATATCTTTTTATATACACATGTATATATATATATCTGTAGATATATATGCATATATTTTTTGTTTGTTTTGTAATATAATTGAGTTAAGCGAGATCGTACATGTCGCGTTAAGCACAGGGCAACCCGCTGTCTATAATCATACACTATTTCATAAGTAATATCCATTTGTGCGTACATTTAAATCATTAATTAAAACTGTTTTGTTACCTCTAAGAGAGAAAAAACACACACATACACACCGTCACGTCTTCATTTACATAAGTTTGTGTGTACAAGTATGCATGTACTTATTCCAAGCTTCATTACGTGGCCAGCTTTGATAGTTCAGCACAGATCCTCTACCCCGCACCAATAGCCAATACCATGCTACACAACTGTAACAGCATTCCAATACACATACACTTTGTGTATACATTTGTACATATGCATGCATATACACATATATTTACATACATACATAGTTGCAACTGACTGGTGCACTGTGGCCGTACGAAATGTAAGAAGCAGAAGGAACAAAAGCAACAATAATCGCGATAATTTAGGCGAATTCGTAGCAGTGCGGCGAACTGTGTTGTTTACTTGTGTCATCATAGGCATGTCAGGTGACCGGCGTTGCCACACTTCGTAACAAAATCTGCATAAGGCGTTGGAGGTTTTTTTTATTGTTAATTTTGCTGTATTAAATACACAACTTGAGTCCATTTTTTTTATACAAACAATAACAAAAATTTGAGTCCACACATAAGTACAGTTTAATATTTTTGCTGTGACGTCACACGCATTTTCGTGATAAATCACCTCTCAGTGTTCTTAAAACCTGCCAATCACAGCGAAACGTCACTAATTTGGAAATTGTGTCATTTCAACTCGGACTTCGGATGTGTGAACGTCATTCAACTTGTAGTGCAAAGAATTATTAAGCCTTTTCTGGTAAGTAACTAAGATACCATAACGTTAGATAATATTTTGTGTGCATATGAATATGAAATATATACGTGGCATTTCGCTGTTTGCTGTTGCGTGTGTACAACTAATACACAGAAATATGTTCAAGTGTGTGTGTGTGTGTATCCCTCGCTTCTCTTTTTTCGTGATTATTCTCTCAATGTGATTCTTTTATTTTTTTAATTTATTATATTTTATACGGAGTTTTTCGTTATCGATAACATTTGATCGAAAACAGACTTTTTGTAGTAGAATCTCCAAGGATGATGAATGTACGTATCGCAAATCCATACTGTCCTGATCTAATGGATTTTTAAATATCGTGATGGTTTCCATGTGTTAAAGGTCTTCTTTTATCGTAAGCTGATTTTTATGTTGACTTTTAATATTTAACAATTAAGAAATTATGAATTCGTACGGACTGAACGGGACACGCTAAACGATTTAAAAACTGAAATGTTAAAACCTTTCAGAAAAAGATCGCAGCTCGCTGGCAACCAGAGTGCCAATATTGAAGTGCAAAACTGAAACCGAAAATCAACATTTATTAAGAACATATAACCGGAACTTATGATACTAGTTTCGAAAAAAAAGTATTGGAATCAAGTCAAAATGATGTAAACCAATTAAGAAATTTTACGAGAATCTGTTCACTTTACATACCAGAACATATATATAACTGCAATAAAATCGTCGCAGCCTGGGCTCTGATTTGACGCCTCCATGTATTGTCTACTTATTGGTGAACTTACTCTTAGACACGAAAGAGAGTAAAATTACGATTGGATATCAACAATAACACACTGCATCAAATAAGACGTCCTTGTCTCCTACGATTTTTGAAAATGTCTAATTTCAAAACACATAAAAAACAAAAGCTCTACGCTAAGTAAAAACAATAGAACAATTTTTAATGCTAAACTAAAATATATTTTAAGATTCATATTGGCCTTTTCGGAAAAGCAACGAAATCTAAATTGAAATTACGAAATGGAAAAATAATACATAATACTATACATATTAACTTAATTAGTATATAAATGCTTTGTTTTCCAGCATCTTAAATTGTAAATGTTGCTTAAAATATAAGAATGTGAAAGACTGAGTATAAACGCAATTTTCGACAATCTTAGAGATAAAGACTTGAAACTTGGAACATATACTAGTCTGAGCCCGCGCCATACAAAGAGTAAAAATTGGAATTCTACGTCCACTAGGGAGCTAGGAAATCGATAAAGCTACATATCCTCCACAATTATAAGCTTCGGTCACCAAATTTGGTTGGTGAGTTGTTGGCGATTAGCAAGCCCCCAACCTGGGTGCCATAATATACCAACGCGGATTTCAATAGCTTATATTTTTCAAAATTTTACTCTTATGCAAAAATTATCTTGCACGGAAAACTTAGGAATTGAAAAATCTTTATTGACATACTGTATGTACTGTTTATTTGAATTCTATGATAACAATAATAAAATATAGTTAGATTTTACAGAAAATTACATTTGTAGTAGATGGAACACATACACAAATATATTATGTATACATACATATGCACATTAAACCTCGATTCAAAGATATGCATATACATACATATTGTGCATGGGTGTCACAATAGTGTACACGCACACATGTTGTGACCGTGCTGAACTGTAAGTGCAGAGAAGAAATGAAAATGAATTTGCGCAGTTGAGAAGCAGATCTGTGGTAGGCAAAGCAAATTTTGCTATCCTGAGAACGATACGCACACACACGCAAGCGCATCAACCAAACATCAAACGGCTAGCACTGAACAGCAAACGAATAGACTACAGAAGGGAAATTCCAGCGAATTCGTTATTAGTGCCAGTTGTTATGTCAAGCTTGGCGTTGCCAGACGTGTGCAATGCAAGCAACATATTCAAAATATTTAAGAGCTATCTAGTGACTTCATCAGCTATTGTATACATGCGGCTTAATAACAATTTGCGGAAATAATATATTTTATATCTGGCACGTGATATTATGTTAATTTTGTGCAAAACAATATGCGTTTAATGTGTAGTTCTACCATATCGTTATTGTGGTTGAATAAAAAAAAAGGATTGCCACTATGTGGCAACACACGCACATTGCTCGTATTTTCCTCAATTGTAAGTCGCATCTCCGCGAAAAAGCGTAGACGAATGAGCTTCTCGACCGCGTCATATTTTTTTCTTTTTTTGTTGCTTTTGTTGCTGAAGCAAATGCGCTGCTTCAGGACTCGGCAGTGTGTATTTGTTATTAACTACATTCAAATTATATATTGTTAAATATAAAGATAGACAAACTAAACTTATGTACACATATGTATTTATGCGTTCATTGTGTATTTGTATGTGTTTCTGTATGTATGAACGTACATACTCTTTTACATATTCCTTCCTAGCAGGTGGGGAATCCCCAGTTTATTGGGGTCATATATTAATGTTGGTGGTTAATATATGTACCTACGATCAGTCTTCGGAATTTTTGAAAAATAATGTATAATTAATTTATGGCAGGCAATTACATTATTTACTTGACACTGTTTGCATTGAGCCACTGTATATACAACGATGTTCCGCTGCGCTCCTTTATTGATTAATAGTATCAGTACTGTCTAATATTAGTTGATTAAAAAAATTTGTGAATTTGGGTTCCGATTCTGAACTCCACTCGGTAAACATGTGGTTCCGATTCCGGTCTGACATCCTGATATACATTTATATACATATATATTTTTTTTTTGCGAATTCGAAAAAAAGTTTTAATGTAAATATTGCTTTCGTTTATTTAGTCCTTCTAAGATTATTTACCTTTGATAAATGGCTCATCAAACTAATGTGAAATATGTCATGGAAGACCAGGAGAAGAATGGTTATTCCGCCAAGGTAAAGAAACTGCGCGACTCGGCACCACTCATTAAGCATGTATTGCGGAACTATGGTCGTCAGTTGGCTAAAGAGCGGTATGACAGGCTACAAATTTTCTTGCAGCTGCTGGAGAGCGAGTAAGTTATCGATAATATATAGCGTATAAATAATTCCATTGATTAAATGTTGAAATTTTAGTATGTCCACCTCTGAATTCCTTCGTCGATTTCCCGAGCAAAAGGTCGATAAAGTTGAGGGTGTTCTCAATAAAATCAAAACCAAATTCGCAACGGTATGTTAAATATAAATAAGCAATATAATTGCATTTAAAATAATTATATATCAATTGCAGCTTCTGGTTCACGATGTTATTGACCTTAGCGACGCGGCGGATCTATTCGATCTTTCATCAACCTCCAAGGGAACTGCCGAGGCGCTCAGCACAAAGCAACGTGAGGATTCAGTCACGGTTTCGTCGTCCCAACTTGTGACTAAATCAAATTCACCGATAGCTAAAGCTAATCCGGATAAATCCAAGTCAACAGTAACGCTTTCAGTGAAAATACCAGCTATATCAGATCAACGGCGATACAACAATTTGTTGCAATCTTCAGGATCAATACAGCAAAAACAACAACAACAGCAGCAGCAACAACAACAACAACAAGAACAACAGCAGCAGCATTGTGTCAATCCCCGCTTCTCTCCACCCGTTACTGGCAATGAAAGCCCGCGCACCTATCGTGAGCACCGGCTGGCCAAAGCTGCAGCGGCTGCAAAGGAACAAGCAGAGAAACTACATCAGCTGGAGGCTATGGCGAAGCAACGTCAGCTGGAGAGTCTGGAGAAAAAGCCGCCTGTAAAGTCTACGCCACCGGTGGCCCTAGACAAAGATCATGTGCAGCTGGATACCTCATATCGTAACGATATCCAGTCGGGACAAACCAAGAAGATCGACTTCAAGATACCCAAAAAGATTGCCATCGATAAATTGAGTGAAGAGCGAGAGGCCGAGAAAATCGATCAGAGAACTGAGAAAACGGATAAGTCGAGTGAAGAGCATAGGGGAGGGAAAAGTGGTCAGAAGCCTGATAAAACAGATAAGTCTGATGAAAAGCAAGAAACAGCAATTTGTGATGAGCCAGAGTCTCCTAAAGATAAGAGCACAGATAAAAGCGGCAATGAATCAATTAAAGCGCCGAAGGCGCATAAATCTGTAAAGTTGGATAAAGTAAAGCAGTCGAACGAAAGGGATAAGTCAAATGAATCCAATAAATCAGTTAAATCGAAAAAGTTGAATAAAACGGATAAAGTGGATAAGTTGAAAAAGAAGCACTCGTCCGACAAGGCACACAAGTCGAAAAACTCAGCTAAATCGAGCAGGGATACGAAAACCGAATCGGATAAGGATAAAATAGGTGAGCAGAAAATGGACAAAAGCATTGCGGTCAATCCCAAGCAAGACAAAAAAAACACGGATGCCAAAAAAATTGATAATGTGGAGAAAGAGCCACCGTCACAGCCAGTGGAGCCACAGCCGATGATGGATAATCGATTGGAGGCGACGCTGCCGCTCGGGACAGAAGATCAGCAGGCGCCCAGAGGCAGAAGAGCAATCAAGAACTTGGACACAAAAGAGCAGGATGAGAATGCTGATGTGGCCAATGAGAATGAGCTGTCCAATCTTTTCAATGTGGAGGAGGAGCAGATCAAAGTAATGCTCAAACCCTCCCAACACATCGTATCCGTAATACCCACAGACACAATAAGTGACGTCGATGTTGAGGAATCACCGACAAAATTCAGCCGGAAGCTGTCATCGGAACGATTACAGACCAAATTGGCAACGACAACACTAAAAACAAAGCCTAAGACACCAGCAACGTCGACCACAAGTGCGATGACGACGACGACGACACCAACTGTCGTGAAGCGCAAACGTGGTCGATTGATCAAGGATGCGGCTAATCAGCAGCACGACAACACCGAGTATGAGGAGTTGTCAGCTGCTAAGAGTCCTTGTCTAGAATTGAATGTGGATGGCAATGATGCAGCTTCACCGAATGACGTCGTGTTACCACTGCCAAAAAAACGACGCAAGCGCAACGAGCTGGAAAAGCTGAACGAGGATATTGCCCAGATGTATTACGCGGATGATGTAATGCGCGTGACAGGCAGACGCGCCTGCACCGCTCAGCAACAGCAACATCAATATCTGACAGACGGCGCCAGATGCAGCTACAGCAACAGCAGATTGCCTAGTCTCCACAATAGCATTGGCAACAGCAGCAACAGACAAATCTTCGCTATCAACGCTGAGTTGGCGCCCCAAAAGAGTAATGTGCAGCTACGGGGTAAACAGTTTACCCGATCCGCTGCTGAACTTGATCGTGCCAGTTTCCAGGACAAACAAGAACAGACCACTGTGCTGCATCGCACCAAGCGTTGTTGCGTCAAAATCAAAGAGTGCAAACAGCTTAAGCAGATGTTGAGTGCAACAGTCCCAATTAGGAACACCAATCCCGATTGGCATTCCAAACACGATGGCGCCAAGCGTTGTGTCGTTTGTGTGAAGAGCGTTAAGAACACTATGCTCCACTATATTCAGCATCATGACGAGTTCTATTTCGCCCGTCTGCCACCTGGAATGTTGCAGAAGCTGCGTATCGGAGTTGACAATTGTCCCATCTATGCATTAAAGCAGTCCAGCATTAAGTATTACCACCAGTGTCCGTTTTGCATTAAAAATATAGAGTTGACAAACTCCGGCTGGGTACAACATATTGCCTTACATACCGGTGAGTCAAAGTATCAGTGCTCGCGATGCAAATGGCTGACTAATGGAACTGTTGTGCTTCAGACTCATATGGCGAAATGTTACAAGGGCGCTGAGATCCTGGAGAATCAACAATATAGTTACAAGATGCCGCTGAGCATTCATGTGTGCCATCTGTGCGAATTTGTGCAGCTATGTCGAAACAACCTGGAGCGTCACTGGCAGCTCCAGCATGGTCTCAACAAGAACGAGTCGCTGGCGTGTTTGGGCGAGCAACTAATAATCTATCAGACCAAAGATGTTCCGCTGGTGGAAACACCGGACCAGATAAAGGCTCTACTAATGAGTCATAAGGCAAAGGAGCTGACCAAACTGGAGGCGGAGCAGCTCGACGAAGTCATCGGCGCGCCAAAGAGGAACCAACAGAATCTGCCAAAGACAACGAATCCAGTGGAGCAGGAAGCAGAAGTTAAGCAAAAGACACAAGTAGTACAGCAAATGGAAGCAGCACAGGAGACAACAGAAGTAGAGCAGGAGATGGTAGGAGGTTATGCTGTAAATGTCGATGGGTTGTGCATGCCGCCGGTGGAATTGGAGCCGCTGCTGGTGCTCAACGAATGCGTACTGGAAGCGAAAGAAATGCAGGTGGACCAGGACTCCGAGCAACTGCAGCGCGATGAGTGGATTGATGTTGAGTCTGGTAACAGTTCGGCGCGTCAAGAAACATTTTACACCCACTTTAAAAGATTCAAAGAAAAGCTGAGGGGTGCTAATACCGTCACCGCCAGCGGCTGCTGCAGCAAGACAAGCAGCAAACATTTACAAACGCCGGTTAGCAATTGCAGCGACAACGAAGTGCCCGATCCGGACGCCGTGGCGCCGGTGTCTACTGTAGTTGACAAGTTCAGTTCGCAACCCGTTCTTGTTGGCAACGGGGCCTTTGTGCTCACCCAAAGTTTAACAAGCAATTCGAATGGGGTTGAGACGGCACAGATCAACATAACTATTGAGCCCCATACTCCTAGCCGGGAGAGCGCAACGGCAGCACCAGCATTGCAGCAGCATCCGCAGCAGCAGCAGCAGCATCGCAGCATCAGCAGCATCCAGCAGCAGCAGCATCCGCAGCAGCAGCATCCGCAGCAGCATCCGCAGCAGCAGCCGCAGCAGCCGCAGCAGCAGCATCCGCAGCAGCAGCATCCGCAGCAGCAGCCGCAGCAGCAGCAGCCGCATGTGGTGGTATCCCGTGTAGAGCAAATTGTCCAGACAGATGACACGCCGACAGCAGATGCGACTGAAGCATCACAAATGTGGTCGGAGCCGGGTGCACATGTGCCACTCTCTTGCATATGGACTTATGTGCCCAAGGATAGGCGCTACATGTGCGGCGTCGCCGATTGCCATACCCATTTGGACACTGAGATGGCGATGCGTCTGCACCTCATCCAGATGCATGTGTATGATCAAATCTTTAGATGCTTGCACTGCTCCATCGAGGAGAATATCTTTACGGTCGATAAAGTGCTCGAGCATCTGTCATACCACAAGCGACACATCTATCAGTGCGGCGTGTGTGCCACGTTTCATCCCAAGCGCTTCTACATCGAACGGCACATTCAGGAAAGGCATTCGGAACTTAATGTCGACATTGTCATAGTGAAGCGCAGCGATGATTCTTCCCTCCGCGCCGAGTCGCGTTGGTTCAAGTCATGTGAGTATCCCGAATTAATCAATCTATATTTTCTTTTTTCTTTTGAGTAGTTTAGAAGTGGAAACCTCGGGACAAGTGAAATTTCGAGTTTTTAAATTTCTAACACAATTCCACAAAATATCGTGGCAAATGTTATGTGTCGGAAATTGGTTGAGAATCATGATTCGATATTGATTGTGTAGTGGACATATTTGGAAAAATCATTGACATTCGCTAAACTCATGAATTTAAATTGAATTCTTGTTTTGTTTTTGTAGGTGCAGCGTTGCGCAACGAAAAGCTGGAGTGGCTGTGCAATTTGTGCAACAAATTGCTGGCCAGCCATGCGGACAGTGTGCGGCATGTGGAGCGTGTTCACGGACGCAAGGAGCAGTACAGTTGTGCATTCTGTGACACGGAGGACGGTTTGGTAACGAATGTGATAATCCATATGCAACGCAACCATAGCAATCAGAGGATACTGCCAATCGTGAACTACACTGACATCCAATCGAGGAAGACACAAACGCTCGGCTTTTACTGCAACACGTGCGGCCAGCCAGCACTTTTACTGAAGGGGATGCGCACCCATTGTTTTTTCAGCCACAATAACATATTCCAGTTCAGATGCCCCCACTGCCCATTCGGAGTTTTCGAGGAGCGCAATATCGTCGAGCATTTACGGGACAAGCACAAGGGGCAAACGGGACTTGCCGTGCATCAGTTTCAGCGTGTGCTCAACGAGCTGCTCGACAGCGATTGCTGGACGAAGGCCCATCCAATTGTGGAATCAATGCCCATTAGCACCACAACAAAAATCAGCAGCAGCCGTAACACCACTGCACCGCTACTTGACAACGATGTGATCGAACTGTCATCGTCGGATGAAGAGACTAAAGATTATGTAAGTAGCTAATTCAAGAATCTTCGTCTTTCCCTATAATACTACATCGTTTTCTAACCAAGGCGATGCAATCTGCTGTGGTGAAATCATTTCAATCTGGCGAGAGAGAAAGAGAGAGAGAGAGAGACCGAGCTAAAGAGAGAGATCTGGAGCGAGAGAGAGAGGGATAGAAAGAGATCTGGAGCGAGAGAGAGAGATGGGGAGCGAGCGAGAGAGAAAGCAAGCGAGAGAGAGAGAGGGAGCGAGAGAGAGAGTGCGAGAGAGAGCGAGAGAGATATATATCAATACTCAGTGCCTTCCCTGCCTGACAATTTATGCGCATCGTCCTGTGACCAGGGACCAAGATGAAGTGGATGTCAAACTGTTCCGACAATTATCTGACCATTTTTGTATTACTTATTTCGACTTACAGGACGATTTGGAATTTGCCTGTTCTCATTGCACTGTGACAAGTCGCGACGTTGTCAAGCTGCGCACCCAGCACTGGGCGAAGAAGCATGAGGATCTGCCGTTCTATTTTAGCGTACAGCCAAAGTTCCGCTGTCCGGAATGCCGGACATTTGCGGGCAGTGCGAAATCGCTGCTGCGGAGCCACTTGCCCCAAGCGCACTCCATGCGCGAAATTGTAGCATGCGATCCTCGTCGGCCGGACGAGTGTGCATTCTGCAAATATCGATATAGTAACTTGGATATGCTGAACGATCATATCAAGTCGGAGGGGCACTTGCCCAACGATCTAAAGTATCTAAGGGACAAGCAACTGAATTATCTGCTCAAGCTGGGCACCACGGAGACACAATGCCGCAACGAGTATTATCAGTGTAAAATTTGTCGCATCATAACGCCCACAAATATTGTGATGGCCCAACATGGTCGGGTCGAGCACAGCAACTCGCCGGAGAACTTCTGTTTCCGTCAGCTGAAGGAGCTGGTCACACATCACTGCCCGTTCTGCATGTTCGCCTCTACTGTGGAGCTGGATACGCTGCGTCATATGCTGGATCATTACAAGAAATTTCGATACTGCAACATCTGCCGCATTCAGCAGACCAGTTTCGATAAGTACATCCAGCACTGCTATACGTACCACCGTGAGGAGGTGGATCGCTTCAATCAGACGCATCCCTACGCAAGTATCAGGAAGTTCCTCATGCTGGTGCTCTATCAGTTCCCAAATGGCCTAATCATTAGCAAGAATAGTCTGTGCCACACGCACTTCAACGACGAGAGCCCCATCCACCAAGTGTATGACGAGCTCGTCCGTATATCTCAGCAGCCACCAATTCCACGGCTGCTGCTGAGGCGCAGCAATGCACAACAGAATCAGGCCTCAAGTGTTGGCAACATTGTCAGGATTACCAATCAACGCAAAACCCTAAATCCCAATTATACAAGCGCGCTCCTTCTTCCCCAGCAACATGTTGCCGCCAATCCAAATCCTATGATCAATAGCCGCCGCTCTGTTACCACCTGGCATTCATCTGAGACGGCTGTAAATCTTGCCTCCGTTACGGTTGCTTCAAGTTTGACTAGTGTTGCCCCCCTACTCCTGCTGCTGTAGATCCTTCTCCTGCTCCTGCTCCTAATCCGTTATTGGTTCCGCCTACCGTACACCAGCGCGTTACGAAGCGGCGCAATGCGTATGTCGAAAGGCCTTAGTGGTATGTAAACGGAGGTGGTCCGTACCAATAGAATATGTTTACCTAGTCAGTATCTATCTTAAAGTGAGATCCATGCAATTGGCAATTCCACTGTTACCATGTCACATCTAACACTCATGTGAAACCTATTTTCGAAAATTCGTTGTCAGTATGTTTAAAATAAGAATAATAACTGTGCAAAATAAAAATTATTATGCCAAACTTTTTTGTTTTTGTAATATAGCTTTATATATTTTAAACATTAATCAAACTATTCAAAGGTTATATATCGGAACCAAGAAACCGAGTCGAGATGAAAATTAAAAGTATTTCGCAGTACTGCAACGATCCCTCTTGTTTAAATTGTTTTTTTTTTATTATCATTATTATTTGATGTAAGCTGTAATATGTATCATTTATGTATATTTATCTATTTTGCAACCATTTCCGACCCAAATCATATAAATGTATTTGTAAGGAAGAAAGACACAAACTTTAACATTGGCCACAGGATAAATCTCAGTCTTTGGTCAATTGAATCATTATTATTAGTTTTCAAACTGGAAATAAATACTATGTGAATGAATGAAACCAAAAGAAGAAAAGCAGGAAAGCTTCCAATGGTTCTTTTTTGAATATGACTTTAAAGTCCCTTAAATCAATTTGTGACACATTAAATTCAACGTAATGAATAAGACAATTGGCTAATATATATATATATCTGTAAATCTGTAGTTTTATGCGGGCTTTCTAGACCCAACACATTTAAAAGTTTCATAATGTCATTGATTTAAAAAAACAAAATTATAAGGAAATGTATCGCTTAAAATTGAATAAGCGTTTATGTTTGCGCCGTCAGCTTTTTGATAGATTTATTTCAATTAATAACACAATTTGAATTCCGAAACGTTTAATGTTTATTTCCAATTTGTATTGAGACTAGAAGCCGACGCTTAGCCATTTATTCAACAATTTGTTTGCATACATGAAGGTTTGGAGCCAAATGCTAAGCCTTCTCAACAACGAGAGTAACTCATAAACACGATCGATCAACTAGAGTTATGCTAAACAACTGATTAGCTGCAGCAGCCGGCCAATCAGCGTAGGCAATTTATCGTGAGAGAGAGCGCTGTATCATGAGAGCGCAGTACCATGAGAGCGCTGCTAATGCCGGCTGCTACAGGGCAAAACTTAAGACTAACGATAAGCTATTTATATTAGGCCACGCAGGGCTCCAAATTCAAGTATGTAAACAATTCAATATCATTCAAAGTTCTTTGCTGCTGCCGCCAACAGTTTATTCATTTTGGCAAGCATTATGAGACAATAGCTGAAAGGTGGGCGTGACCTGGTCCTGCCTCTTGGCCACATTGGCGCAGCGCAGCTTATTGAAGAACTCGCAGGGCGTGGGGTAGGTGATCAGCTCATCGTCACGTAAAAGCGCTGACTGCTATATTCGCAGCTCAACTCAAGTCTAGCCAATAGTTTCAATGTTGTTCTCATCGGATCCATTCACTGCATTTTCCAGCTGCTTCTCTTGCTCATTATCATCATCGTTATCATCATCATCGTCATTGTCATCGGTATCCAAGTATTTGTCATCCATATATAACGACGCTGCCAGCTGATTCAAAGTCGTCCCGAATCGCTGTTGCTGTTTGCAATGCCTTCAAATGACATATGTTGGACGTCGGTTTTCTGCACTCCAAGTGTGCTTCTTGTATTCGCGTGAGGCCCATTTTATAGACAGTCGTCGTATCTCAAGTCAGTTGTGCAAAAAGTCTAAAAATAACAAAGAACCAAACACACGTTAAGCCAACCAAATGTCTGCAATTCTTTTTAAGTTCGAGAAGTAGATAAACTGGTTGTTTTGCTTTCGCCCGAATAATTTTACTCGATAATCCGAGTCAAATCAAACATCTCATATCCTTAGGCTGATCCATAAAATCCATTAACTAGTTTAAGTATAGTTTAATCAAAGATTCTTCAAGCCGCTGGCACAATTACTTATTCTGAACAACAACAAAAAATCCTTATGCATTTTCAAAGGACATGATGAGCTTTGCTGATCTGCATTCAAAAATACTAGATGATTAAGATGTCCTTTGGTAAGTTGACACAGGGGACATGACAGGGATATGAGCGGGCTTCTGGCCATTTTCTCCACATTAAAAAGTGCTTGAAGAACAATCAGTAATGTTTGCATAAGCTGGCCAAGGACTATCTGTGCTCCAAAGGACATTCGGTTGATAGTTGTAGAAATGGCCCGACTCTCAGTTTTGAGCAATTTCCAATCGTGAAAATCCTTAAAAGCCAAGCGATAGTAATTTTTTCTGCGAGCGCAACACTACGTGTCCTTTCTGAATCCACTAAGATATAGCCGAGTTACGTTTTACTAATTCTAATACGGCCAATAACTTAAATTATTTTTAAAATTGCTTATATTTTAAGGAACCTTTTGTTCGGGATTATTTTAGCTAGGCTAAAACTCAGTCGAGGGGTTCTTGCAATAAATTTGTATTCCATGAAAAAAAAATCAGGAAAAATAAAAACGAGAATTTTTAACGATTAACAAATATGATGGAATAATTTTCGCGTATCTGGGGATTTGATTTGCCGATTTGATTTAATGGAATAGGAACTTGTTTTTAAAAGGGAATCTCTTACATCACCTCCAGATATTCATGGTTGGGTGCGTACATACAGCGAGGATCGATTAACAGCTCAGATCCCGCTACCATTTCCTTTTTGACAGTCAAGTAGGTAGCAGAAACTCCCTAAAATTAACTGCTTTTGTTTCATTTTTCGTTTGTGCCTTTCGAGCTTTAGGACTTTTAATTAATTCAGGAGGGACTATAATAACCCCACCCCCATTCTCCCAAAAGAGCTAGCGTATCAAAGGGTCCCCACCTCCGCTGTGATCCAGTGGCTCCCTTGTAGGTAGTATACAAAAAAAACAGAATGTTACATTCTAGGGAATACCCCACAACATTAAGTTGAAGTACAACTATAATCGTTACAATATAGATCTATATAAATATACACACATATATGCATACCTATCAGCCATGGCTATAAGGCTCCTAACAACATGCTGATTATAAAGATACGCAACAAAAATGCTGTTTATATTGTTTGTTTATTGCAATAATTGGTTATTTATAATAATTTGTATAATAGCAAAAACAAAACTATGAAATAGGAATGTAAAACGATAGCATCAATGGAAGGATAGGAGGGATAACGCTACCCCTCAGATGCAGTCCATGTAGCCCTCGTCGAAGGCGTGCCGCATTACGTTGAATATCTGGCGATTGCACTCGTCCCCCGCAATCTCCATGGACAGCTGATGGAAGGCGGCGCCATGCATATCCTCCTCAAATAGTTTGGAAATTCGATCGCAGTCCGCTTCGCTGCCCAGCAGCCAAGGCATGAAGTGCATGCAGATCATTACGCCGTAGAACGCATAGCGCTTGAAATGCGCTTCGAAGCGCTCGTAGCTGGAATGGGAGCGGCAGACAATGCACGAAATATTAGTTGTTGTCAGTCAATCAATCAATTATAACAACAGTCTGTCAGTCAGTCAGCCGATCAGTCATCCCGTCTGGATACAATCAATCTTAGACTCTCGAACAATCAATTGAACGAATTAATCAATCAGTCAATCAGCTAGTCACAGACTCGGCCATTCAGTCAATCAGTCGATCACATAATCAATACCCAGGCAATCAATCAATTATAACAACAGTCAGTCAGCCAGTCAATGAGTTGATCAGTCATTCTGTATTCTGTCTGGACACAATCAATCTCAAACTCTCGAGGAGTCAATTAGACAAATCAATCAGTCAAAAACTCGACCAATCAGTCAGTCGATCTGTCTATCTGTCAGCTAGTCACTAAGTAAATCAGTCACTCAAACTGTCTGTCAATCAGTCGCAGTCACTTAGTCAAAATAATCAGTCAATCAATCACCTATAGTTGGCTAGAATATGCTCGATCTGCTCCTCGCCAAGTGATTGCCTGTTGCGCTGCAACAGCAGCTCTAACAACTGCAGCATCTGTCCATGATAGAGACGCAACAGTTTGGGAAACCATTGGACACGCTCCGCGGCCGGGATGTTCATGTACAGATAGAAACTGATATCGATGGCGACTGTGCTGTAGCGCATTTCCTGGAAGTCAATCATTTTGATGCCATCCACCCGCCCCGATGCGTCCTCATGGAAGAGCACATTGTTCCGATTGAAATCGCCATGCAGAAAGCTGCTAAAGTGACTTTCGCAGGATGTGCTGCGTATGTGCTCCAGCAGATCATTTGGTTGCTCAAAGTATTTCGTACGCAAACGCTGCACGGCATCCGCAAAGCGTGTATCCTCCTCCGACGACGACGCAGATTGGATGAGCTGATTGCCACAACGATCGTAAAACTCGTAGAAGCGATCAAAGGCCACGCGATACAGCACCGCATACAGATTGGCCGAGTTGTCAGCGGAGACAAATGCCAATGGGATCAGCTCCGATTGCAGGCGTTCATGCAACTGCGGCTGGATAATGCGCATTGCATAGCCGAGCGCATGGAATTGGCCCAGCTGCACAGACATCGCTTCCAGCTGATCCTGGCGCAGCGCCAATCTGGGTCCAAGCTCATAGCCAGCTGGCCGTAAATGCTGAAGCGCCAGCACCGATTCCATGCCATCGCCCAATGCTGCAACACACAAGAAGTCAAGTTGAGGATATCAAGGATATCACACAGCACTCACCCTCAACACAGCCGTAGGTGGCCCAATAGGAGCGGGGCACCAATTGAGCGACAAGTTCAGTGTTCAGTCGACTGGTTCGCAACAGATGCTCAAAGGCTGGCAGCAGTTTGGCATAGAGAAAGATCTCGTTAGCGCATTGCGTGTAAGATTTGCTCGAATCGCGAAACTCTTTGCTGCCCTTCATGAATTTGACAATGACCAGCTCGCTTTTATCACTGGCGAAGATTCCAGTTGTTGTGTGTCTAATAATAATGGGATATATTCAATTCACCTGCCACTGGACATTCGCATGTCCAGCTGGATTGTGTAGAGGGCGGACATGAAACCGTCCAGTCCATTGGAGCACTCAATGCTGTGCGAGAGGAGGGCCGCATTTGTGCCAAAATACTTGAAGATATCGTACACCAGATATCGCTCCATATAATCCAGTTGCTGTTGTTGCGTTGACATTTTGCTCAGTTAATTGATTTTCATTAATATGAAGATCACTTTGATTGTAATCTCGATTTGTCGATTTACTTTGTGCTCGTTTGAACCCCAGCTGACTATCGTTATCGATACCTTGCTTGTGATCAGCTGAGTACATCTTAGACGCTAACCGGCTTAAAATTCAAATCATAATGTATTAAAGTGCACATACTTATTTATTCATCTATTATTTTTCATTTATTCATATTTTAGTAGTAAGTATATTTAATTCGAAATTGAAATGAGAATTCAACCAACAGCAGAGTATAATTTTCCGCTTACCGGTTCAAAATTCAAATCAAATAATTTTAGTATGAGCTTTGCTTGAATTGTTAATAGGTGTTTTAAAGTTAATTTGCTTATTAATTTATTTATTATTTTTTATATATTCATATATGTAATTCGAAATTGAAATGACAATTGAGACAACAGCTGTTCTAATAGCATTATTCCTTGCAGCCGGCTTGGCGGTGGTGAGCGTGGTGAAATTTAATTTATTTCCCATTATCTTTTTCGTGCATGCTTGCTTGAGCCATACATATATCGATAAGTTATCGGCATCGATAACGCATGTTGTGCATTCCTGCCAAGCAGATATTGGCAATTGCCAGCCCTGCTCTTGTGGAGTTATAAAAATACAACAAAGCTGTTCAAAATTCCAAAATCTTAAAGCAAAGTATTATAAATTGTTCATTTACACATGTGCATTCATTCAATTCACGACCCACGACGCAATGCAGTAATTCAACAGAGCGTGAGTGTTGCTTAATGCGTCACGCGTGTTGTGGCCAGTATTGTCAGCTTACGATTAACATGAAAAAAAGTGTCAGATCCAAGTCAGAAAGACAAGCGTCGATTTTGGGCCATGTTGTTGGCCGTAAATCAATGCAGTTGAATGAAGTGTTCTCTGAAAGCCAATTAATACAAATAAAAACAACAAGTAAACTTGCATCTAACTAATTCGAAGCTGCAAGAAGTATGCATACGTATGTATGTGTGTGTTGTGTGTGAACGCTACAAATCAGCTATAAAGCGAAAAGAGTCGATAGGGTGCTGGAAAACAGAGATGAGAGAGAACGCTGCCCAGCACTGCCGCTGCGTTTAATGAATGCATTTGCCAACACTGCTTTTAGTAAATTCTGTGGTATTTTTTGTTGTTGGTGATATTTCACATGCCGTTGGTATTTTCCATTTCTCTTCATTTTCGTTTTGCTCTTTGCTACGTTTAGAAGTGAGCGCGCGCGTTTTTCGTGGTCGTCCTCCGTGTTCGTGGTTTCATCGCATTATTTTCCTGTGTGGCAACAAACAAAATTCAAAGCTAATTAAAACGACAACAACAAGCTCAAAATATATATATATGTACATAGACATATATATAGTTTAAACACTCTGTGTGTTTTTGCTTTTTTTTTTGTCGTTTTTCTTGGGCATGTTTAGAATGCTGCAGCAGCAGCAGCAGTAAAAAGGTTGGTGAAAAAGACGTCGTTGGCCCGTTCTCGTTCTTGTTATCGGCTGTCGTCGCGTCGTTCCACCGTTATACGACCGACGCGAACTGTGCGTGTGTGTGCATTATTTTTTGTTATTGTGCTTCGCTATTTTTTTTCTAATAGCCAAAAAGTGAATTTGTAAAAACAAAAAAGGAGTCCAGTCGAAAAATAATCATAGCCTATAAATTCGTTGTCTGTTTTTTGCTTTGCTTTTTTTGTGAGCATTTTTTTTTTTGTACTCTGCCTGCGTCTCTGTTGCGACGCGCTCTTTTGTTAGCCGCAGCAGCAGCGTCGTCACCAGCGCACTTTCTGTGTGTGTGTGTGTGTGTGTGCTAAAGTTATTGTTGAATATGCTTTAATGCCTCTCTTTCTCGCTATCCGTAATATGTGCATATATATACATACATATTATATATATTTTATAAACGATTTCAGCGTTAAAAACTGAACAGCCGCAGCAAAAACAACAACATCGACAACAACAACAAAAGTACCAAAAAAGCAAAATCAAATTTGTTTGTCAGCCAGTGTGTACACATACATATATATACATATACATAGATATATATGCTGCATGTATGAGAGACTGTCTGTGTGTGAGCTTCAAGTGAAACATGTTTTCTGAAAATTGTAAACAACAACAACAATATCGATTGCAGTAACAACGAAATTCACAGCAACAAACAATATTAGTCAAAGGTAAGTGTTGCTCTTATATTTAAGTGAATTTATTCCTATATATACATATAATAGATAAATATATATGTAAGTATGTTTGTATGTGTCCAGTTTAGCACTTATCATCATCAGCAGCATCAGCAGCAATTTGTTTGGTTATGTTGAATGTGTGATGCCGCTGCTGGCGTCAACGTCGCTGCCGGCGTTGCCACTGTGTTACATTTTGCGCGCATACTGTGGCAGCGCCCGAGCCAAACATATTTGATTTGCCGGCATTTTCTGCTCTGCACTTCTGCTTCTGATTGGAAATGGCATGTGGTCTTTGCGGTCTACGTGTGTGTGTGTGTGTGTGCCAGGTAGAAGCATACACACACGCATGCACATATTTGTATATATATATATATATGCTGCTGCTGCTGCTGGCAAAAGGCAAACAAGAACTTAAAAAAAACTGCTGCGCTGCAGCAGCGACGGATGACGGAGCAGAGTACCATATATATATATATATATAAATATATATTTATATATATATTTATGCTATGCATGTTTATGCATGCACATACGGCCCATGTACAGACAACTACAGCGAGGCTAGTTGGCGCTCTCACGCTGCTTTTCTGCTCGCCTCGGTCGACGACGACGCTGGCAGCGACGCAGCAGGCTTTTATTTGTATTATTTTTTTGTTGTCATTGTTATTAAATTGAAATTGCATATAACTTCTATTTTTTAATTGACAAATGCAATATGCTTGCTATGCGCTATCTCTCTATTGCTCTCGCTCTCTGTGACTTTAGCTTGCATCGTGCATTTTAATTAGAATTTGTTGTTAGGGCTTCAAATTCACCAACAAACAACAACTGTCTGCCATTATTGGGAGAGAGAGCGCACTCTCTCTCTCTCTCCCTCTTTCGCACTTATGCTGCTGCTGCTCATTTGAACTGAAAATTTCAACAACAGCAGCAATAAAATGAAGAGGACGAAGAGGAGGCATAGAAGAAGAGAGGCGCGTACTGCGCTCTCTTTCTTTATCCCTGTCTCACGCTGCGGATGCTGCTGCTTACTTACCGCCTACTCAACAGCTGGACAGGCGACTGTAGAGGGCGCCAGCAGCAGCTGTTTAGCAAATTGGACACATTGAAAACGATACAACAACAACGATGAGATGCGATGCAATGCGATTCTCGTTCCATTCCATTTCATTCCGGTGGGTCATTGCCTCTGCCCTTGTACTCGTGACTCGTGAGTCGTGTCTTGCACTTTATTTGCCCTTGTTTTAGTGTTGTTTCTGAATGGATTTGTTGATTATTGATATAAGGATATCAGATATTATGCCTGGGTATAGCTTATCATATAATATGTATCAAAGACCAAAATCAACATTTTTGTTTGCTTAACTTAAAATTTAAATGTCATTTATTTTGAAATGGTTACGCTCTTTAAGTGCAATGACAAACAGTAAAAAAAACTTTACATTTTTGCAAAATTCATCAATTACATGTGAAAATCAGTATTGAAAGTAGGGGTTTTCTTTTTAAACACAATTATCATTATTTTTCCAAACAACAACAAGAAATATTCATAGTCATGCTGTATCGTAATAATCTTAGTTTACTGTTATAGTGTGTTCAATCAAGGCAAAATCAATCAAATATAGAAAATAATAATAATAATTTAAATTGATCATTCGATAAATGAGGAAGTTTTTTGTTTTTTACGTCAAATACATCAAATACGCATTTCTTATAATTTCTTGTCTAATGCATAATGGATAATTTATAACAGATAATAGTAATCGGTAATTGTTGCTGGAATTGAGTTGCAGTTGTTTCGATTATGACTTTTTGTTGTTGTTGTTGACTGCACTGCGCACAATTTGTTAAATGCGTTTTAAAAACATTTCTCGCATTGGCTTTGTTATTATTTTTGTTGCTGTTGTTGTCGTTTTTATTATTGCGCAGCAAATTGGCGTTGGTGACACTGCTGCCAAATCAAATAATACAAGCAACAACAATAATAAAAAAAACACGTGAGATTATTGCAGGTGGGTAGTGGTGGGTGGGGGGGGGGGTGGGTTGCATATAAAAATGACTGCTGCTGGCATCTTGCTTAGTTTAATCAGCGCCGATTTACACGTGCTGCGTTCGTTGACGTCGCTGTCGACTGAAAATGCGCTTTAAAAAAGCAAAAGTAAAAAGCACCCAAAAAGCAGAAGGAGGATGTTAATTCATGCACTGGAAATAGAAAAAAAGCAAACAAATTGAAACGTAATTTCTTTAGTTGTGCTATTCTAATCAGCTCGTAGGTAATTAGTGAGTGCGAGAGAGAGAGAGAGAGAGAGCGTGCATATGCGTGTAGCTATATTGCACACACACACACAAACTCATACATACTTATACACATGCACAGGCATTTGCATAATAATAATAATACCAATAACAACTACAAATGATCGAAAAAGTGGCAGTTTTGTTCGTCTGCAAAAAGTGTGGCGCTGAGAACGGCAAAGACAGAGGCGGCGACTGCGGCAGCATCTTGATGCTTGCTTTGCATGATCAGCATTCATGTTGTGGGTGCTCCGACGCCACCCAGCGCAATTTCAATGCCACTGTCAATGCTGCACACACACACACGCAAGCGCAGTTGGTTTTTATTTATTTATTTTTTGCATGCAACACACACACAAACAACGTATGAATTATGCGTGTGACTTTTGCAAGTGTTGCAAAGTGTCGATTTACCTACATTTATTTCTGCACGCATATGTGCATATAACTTTTGGATCGGTTTCTGTTTTCTCATTGTAATTGCAATTGCTGATTGTTTGTTTGCTTGTTTGTTTGATTGTTGCGGGCTGCTTCTTTGTTTCGTTTAATTAATGCTTATTATTTGTGCTATTGCGTTTTAGGCAAAAAAGCAACTTTATTATTTCGTTGACCTTGTCTGCAAGCGCAAGCTTAGCAGCAGAGCAACCAGAAACAAGCAGCAAACAAAGCTAGCTGCGCTCGCGACTTGGCTTGTGAGGGCAACGGCGTCTGCGCTGCTGAATTCAATTCGTCGCGGCGAAATCGGTCATTGAACTTTGAACCACACGAAATGTATGTGTGTGTGTGTGTGAGTGAGAATGAGAGAGAGAGTGTGTAAAATAAACGGAGCGAGAATGTAAATTTTGTTTGTTGCTGGTTTTTTTTTGCTTGCTTGTTTTTTGCTGTTACCAGTATTATTTATTTGTGTGTGTGTGTGTTTATTTTATATGCATGTGTTTTATTTGAGTTTGTGCCAGCGGGCATTCCGTTACGCATTTAACCGAATATAAAAAGAAAAGAAAGCATCTCATATACTCTCTCTTTCTCCCTCTCTCTCTTTCTATCTGCCTATCATTCATTCGGTAAGCTTTTCGCACCCATGGTTTTGATTTGGCTTTTTGGGCGATCCATGCCATTAATAAAAACACAAGTCCGCCCTGTCCGACTAGCCGATACCCTGTACCTGCTGAAAACGTATTTGTTAAAAATTGAGCAAATAAAAATGGAATACGGCAGACAGACAGACCTACATATAGACATATCGTACAACGTTTTTCAGCCCCATTTCTTTTCCAGTGTAAAGGGTGTAATATTGTTAATTAAAGAAAATGCTTCCAAAAGTGCAAAAAAGCTTTATTTTTTATTAAATTTTTTTTGTTTTTTTTTTTTGTGGCTAATCAGCAAGCTGCACCGCATCGAAAACGCCTACAAAGTATTTTTAGTACAGAGCCGCACACCTATAAGCAAGAAATGGGAACGCACACACACACAACAAGCACAAGTTTTTTTTTTTGGTCGCCCACATGTTGCGCAAAAAGGCTTTCTAGCATTTCATATATGCTTGTCATCTGAGGTAAATTATTTATTTTTTTTTTTTGTCCTTAATTGAATTTTTAAATGAAAATACTCGAAAAATGTGTGTGGAACAATTATTTTTATAACTGTGCACCGCTGGAAGAAGATGAAGAAGCAGCAGTAGCAGCAGCAATTTGGGTCACGCATGACGCGCGCGCGTCTTTGACTAGAGCATGCGTGCGTGCGCTGTGTTGTTGTTGTTGGTGGTGGTGGGTGGTGCTGGCAGCAAAAGAGAGCCAGCGAGAGAAAAAGAATGATAAAAAAGGGGGAGCGCAAAGAAAATAGTGAGTGCATGAAGCGAATATATATATATATATATGTGCGTGTGTGTGTGTGTTGACGTCAAACTCTGCTGCTGGATCGATCGTTAAGTTTTCTTTTAATTTTGAGAGGCGAGAGTGAGAGAGAGAGAGAGAGAGAGCTAACCGACGACCACCCACCAAATGCAGAGTTGCCAGCTGCGCGTGAAATATAATTGGCGCTTCGTGTGGGATTCTGTGTGGGGGCCGCTGCTGCTGCTGCTTTGATTTTATACTGTTCGTTGAATATAAATAAATTATGAGGCATGCATAAAGTTGTTGCCGCCTGCCTAAAAATAGGTATAAAACGCACACACTCACTCACACGCACTCACACGCTTTTGTGTGACGTCACAAGGCGCGATCGGTCACAAGCACAACTCGTGCAATTGATAAGGAAAAGCAGCAGCAGCAGCGACCCAGTTTAGTTTGATTGATTAACAAAAAGATGCCTACGTATTTGAATAATAAGTGTGGCAGCACTTTTGTTGTGATCTGTGACGTGTTGCATATGTTGCATATTCACTATGCTGATGCTACTGCTGCTGACTGGTTATCAGATGCCATTTGAATGTCGTCGCTGTGACGCATCCGCCAAAATGTTTTTGTTTTTATCTCTTTTTATTATTATTTTTTTTTCGCTTTGCTTTGCAGCGTGTGAATCAGAGAATCAGAAAGAAAGAAGGAATCATTAATGGAACTGGTTTTCGGCATCTGCCGGCTGTGTGTGTGTGTGTGAGTAATGTTATATTGCTGTGTGTGTGAGTAATGTTATATTTCTGCAGAATTGCAATCATGTATTGCCATTGTGTGTGTGTTTGTTTGTTTCGTGTAGTTCAATTGCATGGCAACAAAACAAGCATGGCGAAAACAACACACAAATGCCGAAATGTGTCAGAATAACAATAACAACAACAACAATAGCTACAAAGTAAGCAGTTAACAGTTAAAAGCTGCGCTCACTTTCACCGCAATAGCAACGCAAATTGCCACTCATTGCCGTTATGCGTGTGTGTGTTTGTGTGTGTGCGAGCGAGGGTTGACTCTGTTAAACTCATTAAAATATACACACGCACATTTACATTTGTTTTCTTTCTGCTTGGCAACAACAGGCGCTTAACAGCTGTATGCCATAGCAAATAGCTTTAAGTCGGGCGCCAGCCAGCCAAGCTGCACTTTCTATGCCACTTGTATATATGTGTGTGTGCAAGAGAGTGTGAGTGCGCGTGGCGCTCAAGCTACACACGTTGAACTTGTCTGTTAGAACTCGCCATTTGCTCTCATACACACACACATACATATGTATGCGTCGCGTGTCGTTCGTTCACCTGCCAGGCTGTTAGCAAGAGAGTGTGTGAGAGCGAGAGAGAGAGAGGCGCGCAAGCAATTGTGAGCGAGAAAGTGCGCGTGTGTGAGTTCTTCGAATCAAGCGTCTGAGCAGCGCGTGCTTTTTTTTATACTATATTTGGTTCTTTTGCGCCGCGTAAAATGCTATTGAATTTGTTTTCACTTTTTCGCTTTGCTTACATATAAGAGAATATAACTGTATAATGCAGTCAGTGTTTATAAAATGTCCAACTAATCGTTTCATTATTCTGTTACTTCTTGCAGCTCTAAACGACGACGTCAAGAAAGATCAGCGCATCAAGAACAACAATTGCAACAACAACAACTGGAATAACAACAACTGGAATTACAACAACAACTGGAACAAAAACAACAACCAAAACATGAGCTGCGTTGATGAAAGCTTTGTCGACATTATATTTAATTTGGCGCTCGTGTAATGTTTGTTCTCATGCAAAATGTGCACAAAAATATTTTGTACTAACAATAACAACAGTAAAAACAACAGCAATAACAACCAAAACAACGACTGTAGCAGCAAGAAGAGGATCAACAACAACAACATAAACAATCTAACGACAGCAAAAACAATAACTTAAGGAAAATATTCTCTTTGGCTATCTCTATTCTCTCTCTCTCTCTCGTTGTGCGTGTCTTTCTCGCTCTCTTTTTAGAGTCGCATTTGTTGTGTTGTGTGTGTGTGTGAGAGAGCGTTGTTTTTGTTTTCGTTTTTTGGTGCCCGCGTACACACACACACACACACACACGCACGCACGCAGGCAGGCAGGCAGGCAAAAAGCACCCACAAACAGCAGAGCAGAGTGTGTACGTGTGTGTGTGCCATGGATTTGCATTCGTATTGCAAGCACAAAACATATGCAAATGCGTACACATGTGTATGTGTGTATGTAAATACGGTAAATAAATGAAAATCGCAACGTCATCATCATCATCATTGGAATTGCACATTATTAAAAGCAAACACAACAACAACAACTGCATATTCACACATATGCTTATGTACGTGTGTGCTGTAACTGTGCAATAACAACAACAACCGCAACAACATCAACCGCAACAACAGGAGAAACATAACAGAGCAAATCCAATAAAACAAAAATAAAGACTTGAAAAGTGTGTTCATTACTTTAAACAAAACAACAACAAAAACCATCAAAATCAGTGATTGATATATATTTATATATATATATAAAGATATGCACATGCATGTGTATATACTGCATAAGTCAACAACAACAACAACACACACACACAATATATATATTTATGCAAGGAAAAGTATTTGAAAAAAGAAAGCAAACTAAAAAGAAAAACGACAACAACAGTAAGGAAACAACCCAAAAAAAATATATTCATGAATATACAGATATATGTATATCATACACACGAACAAAATCAGTAACCAAATTAACAACGAGAGGTAAATAATTAATTGCCGTTAATAATTAATTTAATCAATGTACATATAAATTAACAACAACAACAACAACAAGAACAACAACCAAATCGCAAAACATTTACAATTTACGCAAATTATATGAACAAATAACGCAATATCTATATATATATATATATATATATACATATATATATATGTATATATATATATATATATGTATGTATATATATATATATACATATGTATTATAAATCAATACAAACACCAATACGTATATGTAATATATATGTATGCAGCATATATACCTACATCCAGGTATACAGCCAGTAATTCTTAAGCATAAAGCATTAAACCAACAACACAAGCCCCATGTATAGATTGGAGGATACGAATAGCGGCGCCGTTATGGATAAGAACAAACAAAAATGTAAGTATAAAACTACAAATTCCTATTCTAAATTCGTATCCATAAGATAATATTCAGCCATTCTTGAATAATTTCAAAGCAAAACTGAATGCTTCAGCAGTCGACCACTGTGAATATTCCTTAACCCTAAACCCCTCAGATACACACACCTGGACAGTAAAAGGGGTGTGAGGACAAGCACTATGAATGACTGCTTTCTTAGTTAGTTTAATAGAGAAATCTTTACATTTTGGGGACTAACGTATCTTTCAGCATCGTTGCCAAACAAATTTATCTGATCCATACCAGTCCCAATGCGGTTCTGACCAAAGGAACTTAACTGGATATCCAACTAGCTAGTTTTACACTCAATAATTGCTTATTTCTAATTGCCCATAACACCATACGATTATCGATTAACGGTTGCTGATGACTTAAGTGCATTTCTAAAGAAGTTCTGAGCCCTTCCACTTAATGTAGCTATGGAATTGTTAATTTTTTCCTTGGTATTAGAGCTTAAACTCTATTTTCTTTCCTTGGCCCATTTAATATTATTTGATAGGTCAGTTAAGCCTTAATTCAAATGAATATTTTCAATTCTTACCTTCTGCAAACAAAATCAATAGACACATTAAAGTTTTCTAAATTTGATGCAACTCGCATTTATTTCACTGGCCAGCTCAATATGCATATTTTACAAAAAATAATACTCTGAAATTTGATTAAGAAACAATCTCGCCACATTTACAAATGTAGATATTATATTTTGGACATAGTATACAAACAAATTCCCACGTTATTGTTTTCACACCTATTTTACTGTCCAGATGTGTACATACTACAAATGCTACTGCAGTCACAATAATTATAATAATAATGTATTTGAATTGCAAACAAAATATTGCATTTATAACGCAACTCTACGTCGAGTCTCATAGCAAGCAGATGCTGCTCGATAGCTGCACCTGTTGCTGTCTCGCTTCGACGTGAGTGAGGCATCAGTGCGCTTCACACTTACATCACTTACCTTTTGTTTGGCCATTGGGAGGAGCCAGCCTTTGCATTTATGTATGTGTGTGTGTGTGTGTGTATGTATGTGTGTGTGTGTGTGTGTGTATATATATATATTAAATTAGTAATAGTAGTTGTTGCCTGTTGCACTTGAGAGACTTCCCCCTCTATTTGTTTAGTACATTCATTCCACGAATTGCGATATCAGTGGCGCCGTCTGCCCTTCACTTTGTCAAGTGCTTATAATTTCCGAAAGAAATACAACAACAACATCACTAGCCAAACAATTGCAATCATTCATCATGAGGCAGAGGCAGTGACTGCATAGTGCCACAACACTGAATGAGCTGGGTGAGTTTGCTGATAACTCAAATTCTAAAGAATTGATGCGAAATACATTTCATTGGCTTCCGCTTCCGCCGCTCTGCTACTGTTTCCTCTTCTTCTACTCTTGTGGCACACCCACAAATATGTGATCGCTATTATTATGGGGTCGAGGGCACATTTGACAAGTGCGCAGACTGCAACTTGCAACATGGCATGGCAAAGTGTGGCACGTATTATCAAAATGCAGGCCTTGGTGCAGGGGACGACTCAATTTAGCTCCATAATCCAGCAAATTGGCAGGCGATATACTTTCATTTAATAATCAATTTCAAATGAAGCTTACCGATGATTAAATACAGTTCTAGAATGATTTTCGGAAGGGGCTTAAAATTCTTAAGAAGAAAAACCAAATATTTGCAGCGCGATTAAAGTGAAATAAAATTTGCATTCAATTTACTTTTGTTTTTCCGACTTCCTCGTCGAAGCGGAGAAAGCGTAAATACATACATACAGCAGGTATTTATTTATTTATGTATACACACACACACACACACACATTCGTACTTACATACATGCATACATATGTAAACGGTGAGTGCCGTCATCCGGATAATTGGAATTTTTGTTATCGTTAAAGCTAGAAATGAAGAACAACAATAGCTTATCAATAAAACGCAAAGGAAAGCAATAGAAAGAAAAACTGTTTCCATTTTTTGTTTGTTTAATTGAACAAACTTCTTGAAGAACTTGAAGTATTACTACAACAAAAAAAACCAGCAGCAATCTGCAAGTGTTACAAATTCTAGAAACACACTTTGCTTACAAAACTATTATGGCAATATAGTATTTTTTTTGCGCATTGTTCGCCATTGTTTTCTTTTTGCACTCTAAAGATCACAAATGATGCATTGGTTTTTAGAGTCAAAAATACGACTTTGGCAGCCGCATACAAATTGTGTGAAAGTGTTGAAGTGAATCGATCAGCTGCTGCATTTTGTCGGCCATTGGAGATCAGAGTGCATATCACGATTGCCCATCATCAGCATCAGCATCCAAGATGAGCATTTTTGCCGATTTGGCAACGGAAGCAGAAATGCAGCGAGACAACGTCTCGACATGTATAAATAAAACAGACGCGTTTCTTCAGGCAAGCTGCCTGTCTAGCTATTAGCTTCTAGCTGCTAGCTGCTAGCTGTTAGTTGTTTTGTTAGCTGACTTTGGGGCCAGCTAAAAAATACAAGCAGTTCGCGTTGAAATCTCACGCGACGCAGATCGCGCGAGTAGTCGGCACGGCTCATACACACATATCTATATATATATATGAACCTATATCTATATACATATATATATATATATGCATAAATATATTTGTGAAATGGATTCTCCAAATAGACGGCAAACAGTGCATAAATTAATAAATTATTGCTTGGTGTCAGCGCAACGGAAGAGAAAATCAAATAAAAATTCTTTGCTTTTTATTTATTTGCAAAGTGTATCTATACAAATAGTAGAACTGTGGGTGTGGGTGTGTGTGTGTGTGTGTGTGTGAAATTTTGTGCAACATAAAACTGCCTGAAGGGGAGGGAGAAGCGCAGCCAACGCAACGTCTTCTTATATCCTGTGGCTGACAGTCAATAAAAATATACGAAAAAAAGCGCAAAAAAAACGAAAGGAAGAAGACAAGAAGGAAAACAGATATAACGCAAATAAGGAAGGAAATATTTATATAGCCATTAATATCAGCGTTTCGAGCGCAACACGCTCGCTTCCGACCCGTTCACGCCTCCATCCTACTTCACCTCCGCCTTCAAAATGTCAACGGCAGCAACGGCATTGGTGTACTGGCAGTCAATGAACGGCGCTGCTGCCACAGCCGTTGACGTTGATGGTGACGTTGATTTTGACGTTGATGTTGGCAGTGGCAGTGGCAGTGGCCATGTGGCGGTCCCGAACCCCCATTCAATGGTCACAGCTGCGGCTGCCCCAGCTGGAGTCAATGGCTCCAATGATTGGTTATACAACGCCGCAGCAACACAATGTCAGGTTCCGTGTCCGTCCTTTGCTCCACGGCTGAGCAACTGGAGCAATGGGAGCAGCAGGTTCAATGGTTTCGACAGCTGCGACACTGCGCACTATCAATTGCAGTTGCATCAACAGCAGTTGCAACAACAACAACATTTACAACAACAGCATCAGCCGCATTTTTTGGCTCAAATTGGCTGTCAGCATACGGTGAAGAAAAGTTTCGCCATCATCAATCCCAGTTCAAAATTCAGGGCGACTGTCGGCGGTCAACAGTCCAGCGATCAATCGGATCACAATTTGCAAGAACAACAACAACAACAACATCAGCCAGCACAATACGGCTGTAAGCATTAATTCAAACTGAACTTTACTTGAACAGCTGTCAACTATTCCTATTCCTAGTCCAATTTCATTCCATTCCATTCCATTTGTGCACTGTAAGCTTAATGTGTAAAGTCAAGCTGAAATAGCAGGAAAATGCAAGGAAATGCAATCTAAGCTGAAAGCTCAAGCCAAGCTTGCCAACTGGCAGCGTTAAAAGCTCTCAATTGCAACAAAGCAATAAAGCTTATGTTAAAGTTAAGCTTAATGCTGATATTACAAATCAGTTTTACCTAGTCCGACCACATACGAATATATATACACACATATGTATACATAAATATATATATATATATGTACACATAGTTGATGTGGGAGGGAGAATTCTGCCATTGCGATCGTTGCTATGCACCATAAGATGTCAATTCGCATTTGCTTCTTGCTTCATGCTTCCTGCTCTTTGCTGCGCTTGTCGACAATTGCGAAATGCAATATCAGTTTCGTGTCTATACCCCAAACACCCAACCCCCCTGTGCAGCAGGCGCTACCCTTTTGTGCTATTTTTGACTCGTAGCAAAACAGAGAGACAACAAAAAAAAATAAATAAATATATATATGTATATATGTGT
Organism: Drosophila seclusa; assembly: GCA_035043575.1. Lineage (NCBI taxonomy): Eukaryota > Metazoa > Arthropoda > Insecta > Diptera > Drosophilidae > Drosophila > Drosophila seclusa. The sequence continues at coordinate 58,523 of JAWNMX010000377.1, read as the reverse complement.
GTGTGTTTGTGTGTGTTCGTTTGTGCATATTGTGTAATAATTTGTGTTGGGCGATTTTTGTCTAGTTCTAAATTTAAGTCGAAACTTATTTTGGGCTTCTTTCGGTCGGTGTTTGGCAGCAGCAGCCTCCTCAGGTGTGCGCGACACAAGACAGGTGCTGCAATCGCCAGCGCACCCCAGAAAGAGTCGGTCAATGAACCACACCCGACCAGAACAGAACAGAACAGGGAGAGATACATCTACAAACATATCATTATGCACAGAAACATCCATCAACATAGATTTTGGCAATCTGTTTGATCTTAGACTTGCCATACATACATAGAATTTGCTGAGATATGCCACAGAATACATATATATATATATATATATATATGTGTGTGTTCTATGATAGATTGTTGTCAAAGACTTTTCCCGTTTCATCTCGAAATCGAATATTGATGGTCGAGTTTTATATAATCGATCCAAATGCAACCATTATTAATCTATATAATCAATTCAATTATAATAATTGCATCTGACGACTTTAACCAAATTTAACTGGTTAACTGGTTTTTTCGGACCTATTTGATCGAGTGAGTGCCGAAGTTTTGATTATCATTTTCCTTACACGTGTAGCTCTCTCCAGTTTCGGTATAATGAAAAGATAAATGTGTTTAGCAGTAACTATAGGGTGTTTACTAGACGGGCAGTCTCGATTAGAATATTATTTCGATGTGTTTGTGGACACTCAAAATCTCGATGTATTCTTAAGAAATATCGACATATTCAATATCTCTCCCTCACGCTCTCTATCTATCTATGTTTTTGTTTGTTTTAGTATCCGCTGGATATGGTTCCAGTGCGGGCGCCGTGGACACATCGCAGGGCAGCGGGAGCGGCGGTGGCAGACAGCGCCATGCGCCGCTCTATGGCCGCTTTGTGGTCGAAGAGGAACTGCCTGCCACGCATCGTGATGTAATGCATCATGTGAGTATATTTTGGATTAATCTTTAAATCACATCCCCCAATAACTGAACTGACTCATCCTTATCCTTGCAACACAGCACTCTAGTCCTTCGTCTTCGTCGGAGGTGCGAGCCATGCAGGCACGCATTCCCACACACTTTCGAGATCCGGCCATGGCACCGTTGCGCAAGCTCAGCGTCGAACTGATAAAGACCTACAAGCACATCAATGAGGTAAGTACTCCTACATCACACACTAACTAATTGCAATGTGCCTTTTAACTTGTAGCATTTTTGGCACAAAAATTATTCATACACTTCTCCGATAGATTCCCGAAATACTGCAATGCAAAATCGACTAATATTTATAAAAACTCTTAATGAATTCATGTCTTTCCTCATCCCCCCCTTCCCACCAGCACGCCCCAAATATATTTAATAGGACTAATTTCCGGTGACTAAGTGGGGTTTTTTTTTTTTTTGTGAACTGTTGGCGGTGGGGAATCATGCATTCAGTTATTATCTTGTGGCATCTGTTTCATTTCCATATCACCTTACTTGGGGAGAGGAGGGGGGCCATAATCGAGTCCAATTATTTCTCGACTAGTCCATAAAGATGACGTTTATCCCAAGAAGCACACGATAACAAATGTGAACCATGACTGAGAACTGTGTGAAGTAAACACTTCTAAAACGACGAGAGTGTACGGATTAATATGGATCTGATATGATATATAATATTTACCCATCAAAATCCTCACAATTGACAACTGAGATAGCCTTGGCCATGTTTATGGCAGTAATTTGGCTGTCGATAAGCGAGCAATTTTAGCTGTAGCCTTTGGCCATGCCAGTCTGTCCGCCAATCCTTGCCCCTCGACCCGAATATAAAATGCAGCATTAGTTAGATGATTGGGCAACGCACGCTGTTGTTGATGGCTGATGGTTGTTGATGTCATTTACAGCCAAAGGAACTTAACATTGCCTTGTGGGTATTAGCAGTATATATCATCGCTGGGTACCTACTCCAGACCTGTTACTCGGATGATGCTTCCCTAATGTGCATAATCATAATCGAATTTGATAGTTTGTTTATATAGCATAAATAGTCAAAGAGAGCAGATATAGAAAACAACCGAATCGAATTCTCAATGTTGATTTGTTGAAAATCAGTCATTTTTCAGATGTGCTAAAAGGCCAACAATGATGATGCTGATGCGGCTTAAAATTATAATAACTATGCAAAGGTAAAGCGCAGCTGCAATTAATGGGCCGGCAAATTGCGGTCAAAGGCAAGCCGCCAAGCGAGCAGTCAAAGCGTTGTTAAGCCCCGGTACTTGTTACATTGTTGGTCTTTTCACAGCCTTATCAGCTCATATGGAGACGCTGACGTTAACTGTGACTGCAAGTGCTAGTGCGACTGCGACGCTGTAGTGTATGCTACAGTTTTGCACAAACGCTGCCGGCAACAAATACATACGCACAGACAGGAGAGAGAGAGAGTGCGAACTAAAAAGAGCGCAGCATAGCGATTAACTGTGACGTGGCTCACTGCTAGAAAACGTCATTGCCAGGCAACAAACAAAAACACTAACAAGAACAACAACGATAAAAGTCGACTTCGATGTCTGCACTGCCACTGGCATACACCCATTTTCGAGCATTGCTCTCAGTGCGGCGCTCCCCACGCTTATTTCAACAACGCCGCCCCCTCCAAAAATACAAGGCTCAGCAATTGTGTGCAGCCTTCTTTTAGGCGTTGTTGAAATTGTTGCTCTCTCTCTCTCTCTGACTCTCGCTCGCTCTCTACCTCTGTGTGGTTGGTTACACCAATGCAGTTGTTGTAAAATGCTGCAAAGAGCACAACAGCTCCCGTGCTGCTCTCTCTTTATCTTTCTCTCTCTTTCACCAGTCTCAGCCTGGTTGCCTGTACGGCGGCGGGCAGCTCTCTCGTTCGCACCGACGCTCACATGCGGGGTTAGCAACAACTTTTGTGCCTTCTATCGCAGCTGCAGCATACAACACATTTCTCTCTAAGCCAATGAGGCAGGCAGTGTGTGGGTAGTCGACTCGTACTCCTAGAGGGGGGGATGGAGTAGGAGAAGGTAGAACGTAGCGTGTAACCACAGTGAGTCAGGCAGGGTTATTGTCGATTAGAGTGGGGGGGTCAGTGGTGGGGTGGGGTGGGGTGTTGGTAGGCTGACTGACTTTGTCTTTGTTTGAAATTTGATCTCAATCGAAATCGAGAAATTTGCTAATACAACACTATTTGGATAGAGCGTTAATGAGGATTCGAAATCAAATTCACAAATGCAATCGATTTGGGCTCTTAATGAGTGAATGCATTTTGAAACTGCTTTCCTAAATAATAATAATAAAATCATGAAATTAAACTGATAAAATACGAACACAAATATTTTGTAAATATTAATTTTCTCATTTATATACTTATATATTTCTTATCGATAAGGTTTACTACGCGAAGAAGAAGCGACGTGCACAGCAGACACAGGGCGACGATGACTCGTCAAATAAAAAGGAGCGCAAATTATATAACGATGGCTATGACGATGATAATCACGATTATATAATTAAGAATGGCGAAAAGTTTCTGGATCGGTACGAGATTGATTCATTAATCGGTACGTATGCTTACGATGATTTTAAATGTCAATATCGAATTATATATATATATATGTATTAATCGAATTGCAATTGCAGGCAAGGGCAGTTTTGGTCAGGTGGTTAAGGCCTATGACCATGAGGAGCAATGCCACGTGGCAATCAAGATAATTAAGAATAAGAAACCGTTCCTAAATCAGGCACAAATCGAAGTCAAGCTGCTCGAGATGATGAATCGTGCGGATGCTGAAAATAAATACTATATCGGTATGTAATTAATATATATATATATATATGTGTTGCTGGTACAGCTCAAAAACTGTTCTCTCTTCTTTCACTATATTATAGTCAAGCTCAAGCGTCATTTTATGTGGCGCAATCATCTGTGCCTCGTATTCGAGCTGCTATCGTATAACCTATACGATCTGCTAAGGAACACCAATTTCCGTGGCGTCTCGCTGAACCTTACGCGCAAATTTGCGCAGCAACTCTGCACGGCGCTCCTGTTCCTGAGCACACCCGAACTGAACATAATACACTGTGATCTGAAGCCCGAGAACATATTGCTATGCAATCCCAAGCGATCGGCCATCAAAATTGTTGACTTTGGCAGCTCATGTCAGCTGGGCCAGCGAGTAAGTAAACCAGAGGTGGTTTATATTAAGAATAAGATTATTAAGATATTATAGAAGAGCTTTAAGAAAAAATTAATGACATGCCATAGATGTACTCATAATCTCCCTCTCTCTCTCTCTCTCTCTGTCTGTATAGATCTATCAGTACATCCAGTCGCGGTTTTATCGGTCACCTGAGGTGCTGCTGGGCATACAATATGATCTGGCCATCGATATGTGGTCGCTGGGCTGCATCCTGGTCGAGATGCATACGGGAGAGCCGCTCTTCTCCGGCTGCAATGAGTTCGATCAGATGAACAAGATTGTCGAGGTGCTGGGCATGCCGCCCAAGTATCTGCTGGATCAGGCGCACAAGACGCGCAAGTTCTTTGACAGGATTATCACCGACGGCTCCTATGTGCCTAAGAAGACGCTCAATGGCCGCAAATATAAGCCGCCCGGTTCCCGCAAACTTCACGATATATTGGGCGTTGAGACGGGCGGCCCGGCCGGTCGGCGTCTGGATGAGCCTGGCCATTCGGTGGCCGATTATCTAAAGTTCAAGGATCTAATATTGCGCATGCTGGACTTTGACCCCAAGACGCGCGTCACACCGTACTTTGCCTTGCAGCACAACTTCTTCAAGCGCACCACGGACGAGTCGACCAATACGAGCGGCGCGGGCGCCACTGCGAATGCCGGCACAGGTGGCAGCGGCAGCGGCCCCGGCGGCTCATCATCCGCTGGCAGCAGCGGCCCCGGCGGCAATGGCAGCAACACCGGTCCCGGCGGCGGTCCAGGCTCAGCTGGCGGCGGCAACAGCGGCGTCGCTGGTGGTAGTGGCACCACCGGCGGCAATGGCAATGGCAACGGCAACAACTCTGGAATTGGCGGTACCGGTGGCGGCAACGCACCCGGCGCCAGCAGCAGCGTTGTCTCCTCCAGTGCAGCTGCAGCAGCAGCTGCCATCATCGCTTCCAACTCCTCCTCAACTGGTGGCGGCAATGGCAATGGCGCCTCAACACAACAACAGCAGCAGCAGCAATCATCAGCAGGCAGCGTCGGCATCGATCCCCAATGTCTAGGTGAGTAAAATCCAAAAATGGAGCCACTCTCTGGAGCAGCTGCTCTTTTTTTTTTGCCTCTCTCCCCTTACTATTTTGTTTTTGATTTATTTATTTTTTTCTTATACTCTTTGCGCACTTGTCCTGTAAAAAATGTTTTCTGAGTTTTCCGATTTTTCGTTTTGTGTTTGCTTTACCATTTTGGTTTTGTCGGCTTGAGGTTAATGCGTGATTAAGCCAATATGACTTGATAAATGATCAAGCCTTATCACGATCCGAATGTTCATCGCATAAGCGATGAGGCGATCTCAGGCCCAGTTACAAACAGATTGGTAAATTTCTTTGATATGAAAATGAAAACCCTTGCAGAGCGTGTGCCCACCTTCATCTCCCAAGTGGGCTGTGTTGCATACCTGACAATATCTATCCATCGGTTGATTTCATATTTGTTATCGTTTTTCAGTTTTATAACTATAACAAAAAAAAAAAAAATAATAATAGATCCCATTTGATAGATAACTCGAGATTCAAGAGTATTTTTTCATGTTTGAATGTTTTCCAAATCAAAATAGTTGTGCTTCCAAGTTCTGCAAGGGGCGATTTGTATTGTATGTACTCCAATTAATATATAGCACATAGTATTTTTTTTTTTTTTTGTGTACAGTATTTATAGTATAACATTTTTGTACTATTTTAGTTTACAATGCGTTCTGTTGAATGTTAATTATGTTGCTGCTGCCACTGAAATTACACAGCACTTATAATCCAAATGTACAATCAACAGTTATATATATATAGTTTATACTTTATATTTACATATTTATATTTATACTTTATATTTACATATTTATATTTACATATTTATATTTATACTTTAGTCAACATCCATCCCTCCGCCCAAGATTTCGTTTATTTGCATGTCTGGCCACTGGCCTTTCTGTGTGTTTAGTATCTTTATGTGTGTGTGTGCGTGCCTCAAGGAACCAATTCGATTGCATTCAATTAATATCTATTTTGTGTTTAATTAAGCTCAAAAATTGTTCTCGTATTTTGTAGCTAAAAATGAGAAAAACAAAATATTTACAAATCTGAATACGTATACTATTATATATATATATATATTATATTTATGATTATTATTTCAACAATACGAACAAAATTTAGATACATTTACAGAAGTATATACATGTATTATTAAGCATACAATTATCATGAACTGTAAGTGTTCTTTTGTTTCTTAGAGGTAGCACTAGCACCCTATTCGAATAACAGTGCTGTCAAACGTAGTGTTTTTTATTTGGTTATTTTGTTTCGTATACATTCAAAATGCAACAGCAGCAAAAGAAATACCAACTAATTTATGTCCCAATTATATGCTCTCTCTTTCTTAAACAAAAAAAAAAACTTATATATAACTAAATAATTATAATACAAAAAACAAAAAAAAAACAAAAACAAAAAAAAAACCAAATATCACCGATAAACGACAACAACCAACAACAAAAACAACAATCGCCTTTCCAGATGAGCGCCGATGACCAGCAGAGGCGACATCAGCAACACCCACAGCAACAGCGACAACAACAACAAACACAACAGCAACAACAACAACAACAACAGCAGCAACAAAAGCAATGGCAAATTAGGTCTCAGGATAAGAATAGCAGTGGCAGTAACAGTAACGGTAACCGACTGACTGCAAATCGAAAAACTGGAAAGCGCCAGTGGAAATAGTTGAGTCACATTCACAGCAGCCGTTCTGCTATCGATATGTATGTAATCGATAGGCATCATTGGCTTTTTGGTTTCCACTGCGTATGTTTATCGGCCGTCTATTGTAAATAACCAGAGGCTCCAGCTACTCATAGCATTTTTCCTAATGTGTGGCGCGATTAACTGTTTTTTTTTTCCTAATACTTAATTATATATATGTATGTATGTGATTATATTATATACATATACCAAACTCTTTTATTTTGCACCTAGAATACATATAAATAGGACTTGAAAGAAAAAAACAATCGAATGTTAATTGTAATTCTTTTGCACTTTGTTTCGTTTCATTTTTCGTTATAATCATTTTTTTTTTTTTTTTTTAATGAAATGACGCTAACAGCTAAGCATTTACTTATAAGCATAGAATTATATATCTAAGTAAAAAATTAATAATTATGAAATCTGTTAAAATTTTAAGCATAACATAAAACAAGGAAACCTTAACGACTTTCTTAATGACTGCCATACATACATATATATATACGCATATGTATATATATATATATATATACATATATATATATACATATATATATATATATGAATATATGTATATTATTCTTGTACATGTAATATGAAATAACATTATAAGTTTAAAGTACATTAACATTAAACTCACAGCGTAATAACTAAAGGCAAGCAAATCAAGCAACATGAGGATAACAGCAAATACAGCACATATACATATATATGCCGAGATATATATATATATATATATATATACATTCTTCTGTATAGGTTGAAGCAACGTCTTCTGCGGTAGTCGATTCTTTAATTACACGTACATACATACATACTCACACACACACATACATACATACAAATGCAAAGTACTTGACGCGGACGCATTATTCTTCGCCCCACTCCTTGCGCAACAACAAAAACACCAGCAATAATGTATAACACACACACACAGCATAACATACACTGTCAACTATTAAAAATACATATGCATTTTTGACTTGCCATTTACTCTTTTGGTTGTTTACTCCGCCCCGCCCACACAGCTCGTTCGACTCGTCGTCGATCCACGAGTTAACAGCGCACTGTTAAGCTTGCTTAAGCTGTGGCTGTGTGCATCTCAAAAGTCCAACGGGATCTTCGTGCACTGTTTGTCCTATTCAAATCGCAGCACAACAAGCTCTTAGGCTTTAGTTAACTGAGACTGATACAGCATACCTATACATACATAGTTGTAACACAGCTGACGATGATAATATTTCTTCCAAAAAAAAGCGAATGCTAAAAACAAATCGATCAACAATTTAGATTTGTCAATGGATTCTTTCTCGCACAAAAGCAGCACTTGCTGTGTGAGTCTGTGTGTGCCCGTGTGTGTGTGTGTGTGTCAGTGTGTGTGTGTCAGTGTGTGTGTGTCAGTGTGTGTGTGTCAGTGTGTGTGTGTGTGTGCGCATGTGTTATAGATTTGTTGTTCGAATCGATCTCAGTTCTCTTGTTCTCTTGTCTTGTGTAATTAATCAGTGGCACATATTTTTATACATTATGTCCAGGCGCCGCTTTTTGTGATATCTACATAACAAACCCAAAAAAAGGAAACAAAAGAATAGCTCTCTTCCACTCATTTGAAGTCCTTATTTGCATTTATTATTTCAGAGTTCCCGTATCACGATCACGAGCAAAACATGAGTATGTATGGCATTTATTGGCATACACACACACACACACATACACACACAAACCCACACATACATAATGGTACATACGTAAAAATGGATAAGATGGATTCATGTGCATGCCACTTCCAAACCCCTATTCTGCCCCATTTCCCTCTTCCTTCTCCCGATCATATTCACTCACACTTCCATACACACACAGACACACCCACACATATATATGTATACATTGCATACGTAAAAGAAATCTTTGAAAAAGTTGTGCTTATTTTATATGGTAAAAGCAATGTTAAATAAATGAACTCAGCTTAACTGTTAAGTGGCAGATCTTGGCACGTTCATAACAAGACACGGTATATATATATATACATACATCAAGTTTTTAATTTATATAAAAATGATAAAAAACAAAAATTATGCGAATTACCAAATCTAAACACAAATCATAGATTTAGGCATGTAAAAATAGCAACAAAAAATAATAAATAAAAATAAAAATTATAAAATAAACGAAGACGCGTGAAATCAGCGAGCAGCAGGCATAGTAATCAACGTTACAAGTTTAGCGCTTAGGGGCAACTTAAAGTACATAACTCAAATGGAATCAGAGAAATCTATAGCATGCATAACAAACTTAAATCAGTACTAAATGAAAATCTTAGCATTTAACGAATACATACAGAAAAACACATATTATGCATATGCTGTATTATACATAAATGAAATGAAAAGAAAACGAAAAGAAAAATCAATTCTTAATACACAAGCACAGAGAAAGGCGAAAGGCGAAAGGCGAAAGGCAAAGGCAAAGGCAAACAGATAAACAAAGAGGAAGCGATGTGAGATACATTATCATATGTGTGTGTATGTATAATTCAACAATTTAGTAAAAGCCCCAAGTAAACAATTGAAGAATTTAACAAAAATAAAAGAGTTATGTAAAATATTTAAAGCAACACCGCAAAAGAGTGTTCAAAGTTTAAGTTGGAAATATAACATAAACAAACACTTCCATACATACGTACACACGGCCACACACATATACTTACATACATTCATAGATGTACACAGACAAAAATACATGCATACATAGTTTAGTTACAAATATTACGTAAATAATAAAAAAAAAAAAAAAAAAAAAATCAACAAAAATCGAAACAAAAACGAATACTAAAGGAAACTTGAAAATGAATTGCAAACATTTTAGATTTAGGCAAATGAGGAATACCACAAACCATATTTAGAAATCACGCAATAAAATTTAACAATACCAAAAACAAAAACATTAAAAAAAAAACAAACATAAAATACGAAACAAGGCGAAATGTGTCAGAGATAGAGCCTTGATGAGGTATACGGCAAGATCTTAATGTTAAGCCTATGCTAACTAACAGCACCATACCAGCGAGCGAGTGAAACACATACAACATGCTACATGCATACATGCATGCTTATATGTATGATTTTCTGATCGAAGGCAAACGTAAATAATAAATGAGCGTAACAAAAACAAAACCAAATTTACAGAAATATATAAGAGCTATGGCCGTTGAACGAATCAGTATTGCAAGAAAGAAATTTAAACAAACCGAAAAGAAATGAGAAGCAACACGAAAAACGAAAAACGAAAAATGAAAAACGAATAAATAACAACACTGAGAGCAAAACTGGTTTGAAATTAAATGCATTTAGTTGTTTAGAAACGTTAAAATACCAAGTACAGATGCAATCACAATGAAGGTACATGGTAAAAACCAATACACACACACACACACACACACAACACACATACTCAAACACACACTTACACACACAAACACACTTACACTCTCACGCATATGTGGCATTTATATAAATATAAACATAAAGCTGATGGTTTAAGTTTAATGAGTATGAAATAATTTATGAATAATTACTAATAATAAGTTAAAAACCAAGAAAAACAATTAAAATGAAAAAAAAAAACCTTAAAAAAAGAATTAAAGCAAAACAAAAAAAAAAAGAAGAAAACTTGCAAAGAAAAAAAGCGAAAAATCCCTTCAATAAAAATTTATGATATAATCAACAAAAAAAAAAAAAAAAAAAAACCCCAAACTTTTGCAGTGTGGCAACATTGCGTTGTTTATTGTACAGCTCACATATTTACAGCACTGGCTTTGATTGAACTCTCTTTAACATTTACATTTGCAGGTCTGCTACTGCATCACGCAAACAACAGCAACAACAACAATAACAGCACAGCAGCAGTGACGGCGAATGCCATGAACTTTTCGGCGCTCAGTCTGCAGGCGCAGCCAACGCTAGCAGCGGCGACCAACAATAATAACAGTAACAGTCTGAATAGCTTAAATAACATTAACATCAACAGCAGCAGCACCAACAGCAGCAACAATATCAGTAACAGTAACTGCCGCCGCAACATGTACAACAACATGGCCAACAGTTATGCGCACGTCATGGACTGTGATCCGCCGCATGCGCAACAGATGCCGCCGCCGCCGCTGCCGACAGTCTCGGCTGCAGCCATGGCAGCGACTCCGCTGCGTCTGGGCCAGCAGCCATTTGGACGCATGCGCGGCAGCAGCACTGGTGGCGCAGATTCTTTTTTTAGCAGCATTAAGCATAACGGAGCAGCAGCAGCGCCACCGCCGTCGTTATCGTCGTCGTCGTCGTCGCTGCTGCTGCCGCCGCTGCCACCACCCGCCGCACATCATCAACAACAGCAACATCAACCGCAATATCAACAGCAGCATCAACAGCAACATCAACAACAACATCAACAACATGCTCTGCCACTGCCGCTGCAGCTGCAAATGCAGCCGCCAGCACATCACAGCAGCTATGCGCCGGCATCGCTGCCACTGGAGCTAATGCATCATTATGGCAACATGTCCGCTGCCGCCTCGCATCTAATGATGACGGATTCGAGTGTTATTAGCGCCTCTGCTGCCGGAGGGCCACCTGGCTCTGGACCGGCCTCGTATACGGCGTTGCTGTATCATCCGCAGCCGCTGCCAATGCCAATGCCAATGCCACTGCCAGCGTCAGCAGCATCGTCGGCAGCGATGCCAGCATCATCGGCTAACATTAATATTAACATTAGTAGCAGCAGCAGTAGCGGCGGCATCGGCAGCAGCTCAACGCAGGGCGCCAGCAGCAGCGAAGCGTCCGCGTCGTCGCCCATGGTGGGCGTATGTGTTCAACAGAATCCTGTAGTTATACATTAGCGTTACCTGCCGTCTTTTAACTATTAATTCTATAATTTTTAGTCTTAATATTATTTCCTGCTTTTTTTTTTTTTTTTCAAACACACACACACATATGCGTCAACATATATTTCTCTCTCGTTCGTGTGTGTGTGTGTGTGCGTGCTGATCTTCCGTTATCTTAGCTCGCCAGCAGACACGCTATTTATTGCACATCCATTCACACATACACACTTACGCACTCACACAACATAGTTAGCTAGAATTTACACAAGTCACTCATCAGACACATTATCTCGCCTTTTATCGGTTTATTTAAGTCACGCTCTCACACACACACACACACGCAATGCAGCTGTCTCGCTCACACACACACACACAATGCAGCCGTCTCGCTCACACACACACACACACTCATGGCTCACCGTTCTAGCTTACCGTTAGCAACTTCTTACGAATTAGTTTCCTTTTTTTTTTACCTTGTTTTAGTATATAAGTGTATAAATAATGATATATAAGTTTACCTATACAGAATCAAAAGTAAATTTTATTTAATTTTTAATTTAAATTATGTAATTTTATTTGAAGAGAAAACGCAGTAATTTTAAATGAAATCAATTTTTGCTTAATTTAAGCGGGAAAAAAAAGAAAGCCGCACGATTTTTTGCTTCAGTTTTTCGTTTGTTGTTTTGTGGCGGCTTTTGCAGAGCGAGCTTCTTAAATAAGCACCTGGGCGCGATAATGTTTCTGTAGCTTGTTGGCCTTGGTGCCCAGCTGCATCTGCCACTTGGACTGGACGCGCTTCATCAAATGAATGTCGCGCGCCTTTCGCGCAGCCGCCTGCTGCTGTGTCTGCGTCCAACCAAGTGCTCGATACTCGCTCAGCACGCGATGCAGTCTGCGATCGGATTTCTTGAGTGCCACAGCGCGTTCCGGATGCAGCCGCTGCTTGTAGTAGCGCAACAGCGAACGGTGGCCAATCACTGCGCCCGACGGCAACACCAGCTGGTACTCGTCACCATCTAGCAAATCGGGAACAACCTCCTCATCAATGTCCATGCCCTCTTTCTGAAAGGCAGACAGAGAGAGAGAAAGATAAATATTTAAGCCAAGTTCTCGAAAAAGAAAAAAAATTGAAAGGAATAGGATTCAAGAAAACTATATCAGCAATCAATAATTGTATGGTGTTGTTGGCCAAAGGTGATCGTTTTGAGCCATCAATTGGAGATGTAGCCTCACCAACTGCTCGACGTCGCTTAAGTTCCTTTGGTTAGAACAGCCAATTTTAAGGTGGTGAAAACTTTGTATTGGTACATCAGAAGTGGAACGGATCAGATGGTGCAAAAAAAAATATATAACATTCTTTGGAATGATGAAAAATCAAACAAATTTGTTTGGATAACGATACTAAGAGAAGCGTAAGTCCCCAACATGCTTGTCTTCACTCCTACTTTACTGTCCAGGTGAGTATATATGTGTTTATGAGTGGACAGACTTACATTGTCTGGATAACTGGCGCTGTAGTCGTAATATTCGGCATACTCGGCGAGGGCGACGCCCTCGTGCAGCATCTGGCAGTGGCCCTTGTCCACCATGTGCTTGCGCACCGCATCCAGGGAATAGAAGGTCTTGCCGCGATCATTGCACCACAGGCAGATGAAATAATTGGCCACCTTTTCGCCCAGATAGTAGAGCAGGCCCTCGATATCGGTGCAGTAGTCGGTGTCGGGTATGAAGAACGAATGTGTGAGTGACATGTGCTTCAGATTCTCCACAAGATCGTCGCTTTGCTGGGCGCAGAATAGGCAATCGCGCTCGTTCAGCGGATTCTCCGCAATCTTGTCCCATTCATCCGAGTCAACCTGCGGCAAGAAAATAAATATTGAAAAATTTAAATATATATAGGAGAATCAGTAGTCTCACCTCCTCTTCCTCGATATCCTCAAAGTCATCGTCATCGCCGGTCGCCTCATCCGCATCCATTTGCAACGCTCTCTCGGCGAATGCCAGACGACCCTTGCCGGAGGCAGCTGCCGCCATAGCTGGATGCGGACGTGGCTCCACAATGCTCCTTATGCAAACGGCAGTTTCATTTTCCGCTGGTGATTCTGATGGTTGCTTCAGCTGCTGCTCGAAGCGGGTGAGGGCCTCCTTGTGCTTCTTGCTATTGAGGTGATTGTCGTGGGCTTTTTGTGTGCCAAACTGTTTGCGACACGCGGTGCAATAGATGCTCATCTGTTGCTCCTCGATGGCCGTCTCTGTGGCGCTGCGAGCGCTCAGCACACGCTGCTGGAACTCCTCGGCAGTAACTGGTGGCAACTGCGCCACGCGCCTTTTCAGATTGTAACGGTGCCAGTCGGTCTTATAGTGGTCTCTCTGTATTTGCGCGTTGGCAAAGCGTGCATCGCAGTTAATGCACGTGAATTGCGACATTTTGACAGTCAATTGTTATTATTGGCGCACTAATCTGATTTTGTTTAATTTCACAACGATTCTTTCACTAAATGATTAACAATAAATAGTCACAACACGTTCCTTCACACAGTGCTATCGATTAGTCGATAGAACGCTGCCGATTGTTGTTTTCGATTTGTATGTGTGCGCACACGACACGAAGCTGATTGCTGTGATACACAAAAACGGCTCACTAAATTCCTTAAGGCTGACAACAACAGATTGAATCAGACAAATCTCTTTTTCTTGCGATTTCTGTTTGATCTGGTGTGTTTCACCTTAACTTTAAGCCATATGTCGTAAAAAACTATAACACTTTTTTTTAACAACAAGCAATTATATGAATAGCAGCAGTTTAATATTAGGAATGTATTGATGAATATTATATTTACGATATTCGTTTACATATATAGTAGTTTTTTGTTTCTAATTATATTTAGTTAACTTATTTTCCCATTAAGGTAAGGACACAATAAACCTAAATTATGAAATTATGCCGCCTCTATTTAAACAAACTACTGATATCGAATTTTGAAACACAGATTTTACAGCATTTGAGAAGCTAATAATAAAAAAAACTTTGTTTCTTTTTAAAACAATTTATTATAAGATAAGATATTCATGTATATAAAAGGCAACTAGTTTGTGGACAAAAACATGATAACAGTACAGCAGATAACATGAATATATTAATTATGCCAAATACTTGGGTGCACTGCTCCCCATATAATGGTAAAGATCACCCAGTGTGGAACGGACTAGTTTCGCTTTTATGGTTTCTCGATTGAGGCGCTTATAGGCCTCAAAACGATGACAGCCGCCAAAGCTGAAATAATAATTTCCGCCTTCGCTGCCAATAATCCACAAGATATCCACTGGTGGTACTTTATCCTGGCTACTTTCCGACTACAACAAACAACAAAAAAAAAACAGAATAAAAAGAGAAAGTGAAAACGACTGTGTATTAATCGAGTGCAACTCAATTTACGTACATTGATCGTTTCCATGAGTGACTGAACTTTTGGCTCGTCCAAGACGGATGGTATCGGTCGCTTTATGACGTCCATTGGCACATTATGCACCTCGACAATGCCCGCTGAATGTATTGTGTTGTCCATTTCACTCGCCTTGCCTGACGAGAGGTTATTTGTAAACAAAATTGTAACGATTGCAACGCAAAGTCGGCCAATGCTGTGAAATTCTTTTGGCAACATTAAACCATGGAGCGATGATGTTGTAAGTTGCCACCTTACCGTTCTGCGTCGTTAGCGATCTCTGCAATCGATGTCCGTTGGTTAGCGTCTGGAAAGGAACCGCTGTGCGTCCGGTTGACTTCAAGATGAAATGCCTAATGAAGCTCATGACGCTCCAGCAAGCTATAAGTTGGAAGCGTATCTTTGTCGAAGCGTTCAAACTTGTTTTCATGTGCGGTTTGTCGTCATTGTGTGTATGCCTTGTTGCACTGTGCCTTATTTGCTGCTTATTTTGCTTCCTCTTTTCCCGCGTCTCTTACTTTGTTTATTTCTTTTACTTGATTTTGCATAATCAACAATCTGGTTGGCCCACGGCCCCAAGTGCAGGCACCCATAAACAAAGGCAAGCATATAAACGCAGAAGCGATTGCCAATGCGATGTGATAAAAGCAAATGAAAATGAAATTCTAATTCAGTACAATGTTCTTGGGCTCGGTTTGTTTATACACTAAACACATACACATACATACATATAAGTATATATATATATATATATAAATATGTATATATATATATGTTTATATATATATGAACATACAGCGGTCGCGTAAAGCACTTTGATTAGCGTACGCAAAACTAAAACCAGTAATCGCTCACATGTGTCATTTTTACAAGTGGTTGCTTATCAGTAGATAAAGATAAATACAAACAATACCTGGGACAATGTGCAAATTCAGCTTCACTCGCTCATTAATGATTTCATAGTTTGTTTATAACATGGGGTTTGGCCTACAACACTGTCCGCTGTAATCGCTGTGCAGCACTGTGTACGAATTCAAATTCAAATTCAAATTGCATGGCGCATTTCAAAACCGTCACTAAGATCATCGTTTATGGCGCTTCCGGAAATAAAAATTAAATGGGCCAAGGGAAGAATTGATACTTTGAATGTTATTGGTTTTCCCCTGACTTTGAATCAGCTTTTAGTGTCTTTAGGGGCATGTACACAAATTAGAATTTTTTCTGGTGTCTTGTGTAGTCTGTATCTTTGCTTCGCGAACAATTTTCAATTAACGGTGATAATTTGTTCGACAAGGCCGACAAGCGAATTCTAAGCAATTTCATGAATATCGCACAATATCGATTTTGCTACTTGTCTTACAAAAGGTAACTGACAGCGAATATTGATGAACAGTTATGCTAAGGCATTCTTCGCAATCATTCCTTTTCCCAGCATTTTCATTTTCATTTTGTCGGCAATGCAAATAAATTTAGTAAAAACATTTATTTTGATAAGCAGTCTGATCATTGTTCAAATCGATGGCATACAAGGTGATTCAGGATACTCTCAGTTAATAACAATAATTTGTGTTCATCTCCTCGTTTTACAGATGCCGATGGCAAACGAATTGTGAGCAAATACGAGAGCATCCAGCAGCTATATCCACAGCTCGCTTCTAGTGAATCCTCGCAATGGCGCTACCCTGACAAGGACAAGCAGCATCCATGTAAACGCGAATGTGTTGAACAGCAGCCGATGACCTGCTACTACTACATGGTGATCCACTATGATGACACCATGGCTCAGACCTGTAAGCGCTATTTACAATCGAAATACCGCTTCAAGCTGAACGGCAAGGAGTACATCGATGGATTCAAGCTTCACGCAGAGGAACCCGCCAACGACGACTGCAAATACGCCGACGGACTGGAGTCTCTCATTATGGTGGTCAATGGGAAGCTGCCGGGTCAGTCGATTGATGTGTGCTACGGCGACACCATCATTGCTGATGTGATCAACAGCATGCACGAGACGACGACAATCCACTGGCATGGCATTCATCAGCGCTCGGCGCCGCACATGGACGGAGTGCCGCATGTCACCCAGTATCCAATTGAGGCCGGGCAGGCGTTCCGCTATCGCTTCGAGGTGGATCATGTAGGCACCAACTGGTGGCACAGTCACACCGAACATCAGCGCGCCTTTGGCTTGGCGGGACCTCTGATTGTGCGCCAGCCCATCAAATTGAATCCCCATGCGCATCTCTACGACTACGATCAGACGGAGCATGTGATCATGGTACAGGACTGGGTACACAACTTCGACGAGAGCATCGCCGAGAATATTCTCATCAACGGACGCGGTCGCAACATGAAAAAGGACAGCAGAGCCATGCCCACACTCTATTCCACGTTCCGGGTCATTCGGGGCGGTCGCTATCGTTTCCGTGTCATCTTCAATGGTGAGTCAAAACATGACTAGCTTCGAGTACCTTAAGAACACCTTAGCAACACCTTGTTGCCAAATTACGATACCAGTCTTCAACTAGAGGCCAAACCATTGCATTTGAAACTCGGATTAGATGTGACCCATTCCTAGAGCAAGGACTTACTTACTGGTTTCTTGCTCATTTGCCAGCTTTATTTTTATCGATATATTTATTTTACATACATTTTTATTTACAGGCGTTTCCAATTGTCCCATTAGCCTGAGCATTGACAAGCACGACTTGGTGGTGATATCGACGGATGGCAATGACATTGAGCCCGTCGAGGTGCAGAAGATAATGTTCCATGGGGCCGAGCGCTTTGATTTTGTGCTGCACGCCAATCAGGAGGTGGCCAACTACTGGCTCCGCATCAAGGGCTACGCTTTCTGTGCCAAGAATCAGCTGCATCAGGAGGCCATCCTGCATTACCATAACGCTGACACTCGCGACTTGGACACAAGCACATTGAGCTACGCATATGATGCGCCCGGCATTATGCTCAATGAGCTGGGCGACGATGCTGGCGGAGACAGTGCCGTGAGCATCTCGCTAGTCTCCCTTAATGCACACCATTTGCAGCCGGCCCTGAATCCGGCAGTGAGCTATTACACGAGCATGAATGCATTTCAGTTACAGGGCGAGGGTTTTCGCTTCCAAATGGATGACATCAGTTTCAGCATGCCGAAGCTGTCGTTGCTACAGACACGCAACCTGGGCATTGGCCAGTTCTTCTGCAACAGCTCGCAGCAGGCGTCGCTTGGCTTCAACTGCCGCAGCCGTCACTGCAAGTGCTCAAATGTCATCCAAGTGCCGGCGAATAAGAATGTCGAATTCGTCATTTCCTCCAAATCGAATACGGCACATCCGATCCATTTGCATGGCTACACGTTTCGTGTGGTCGGCATGGGTGTGCTCGGCGAGGAGAACATTGGCCAGATCGAGCAGATCGATCGTCGGACACCGTTGCCGCGTCGTGGACACGGTGCACCGTTGAAGGATTCGGTGCAGGTGCCAGCGTTCGGCTATACGATCATTCATTTCAATTCGAACAGTCCCGGCTATTGGATGTTCCACTGTCACATATCGACGCACTCGGAGAATGGTATGGCTGCCGTTGTGCGCGTTGGCGAAGATGTTCAAATGAAAATGTGCCCCGTTAGCAATTGTGGTCTGTGCAACTCGGTGACGTAATTAACCCAACCCAAAATCCACTAATATTAAAAAATATAATAAATATTATTTATAACAAGCTTTATTCTTTATTTTGAATAAAATTGAATCAATTTACCGTTAACAGTGTTGGCCAGTTGCCCGTTGTGGCTATCGTTATCGTAGCGAAGTACACGTCCTCATTCCTCGATATCGATAGACGCATTATCCTGCCAGTGAAACGAAAAAAAAAAACAATATTGATTAACGGGCAGATCATTTCTAAAGTAAAATTACAAATATTAATACTGATTCCGTCGAGAATGATGACACACAAATGCAGGTGTTTGTAGACGCTCCTTACAAATGAGATGTTACAAAAAAAACCAAGAATCTTGTAGTCGAGTGAGATCGAGATTTTCCCTTAAACAGTTTAGCACATCCAAATGTAAGAATTTAATACCTAAATAAATTTATCTTTAAAATGGGGCTTATAGTTTATGATTTCCGCGAGTTTATACAAACGGGCAACGATATATCGATTTCGCTATTGATTCTGATCCACGCTGATCAAAAATACATATATATATTTAATGGGATCGGAGATGCTTCCTTCCGCCTGTTTAATGGGTTCGAGACATAAAAACAATCAAATTATTCCATAAATATGATTAATTTTATATTTTTGACAACGTACACGCAGAGGTTATTTGAGCTGAGAAAAAACATTCATGGGATTAGCTTGTTATGTTATGTTAATGTTATATAGTAAGTTAATACATAAACAATTAAATTAATATTTTCTCGTGTCCTTCGCTGATCTTAAAGTCAGTTTGTCGATCACCTTTTTCATAAAATTACTGCTTAAGTATCGAAATTATTCTGATAAGCGGTCGAACTAGTTAAATTGGAGCTTGCATTGCTCGTTTGACCGTCGAGGAGGCTGTACAAAGCGTTGGTGCTCAGCATTTGCTGCTGGCCACTGCTTAGGTTGCTGAGGGAGATGCTGGAGTTCGTGCTGCCACCTAGCTCCTGCAGCATGTCGCTGACAATGTTATTCATGGTGCTGCTGCCGGTTGTTGCACTGCTATTGTTATCGTCGCCCTGCTGCATCTCAAGTATGTTGAGAAATTCGTGACCATTGAAATCGTGATTTTGTTGCTGTTCCTGCTCCTCCTGCTGCTGCATCTGCATGCTGCTCTGGCTCTCCTTCATAAGCTTATCGTAATCCTGCAGCACACTGTCGAAGTCAGCGATCTCGGCACGATTGCGTGCGATCACCTTGTGCTTGTAGTAGTTGTGCACCTGCGTCAGGGATGTGCCAGTCTTGCTGAAGTAGGCCTGCTCAAGCGGCAACAGCTTCAGCGTTGTCACCTTCCTCAATTTACTGTCGATATCATAGAAACTGCGATATTTTGAGATGAGGCTGCGCAAAAATGACTCAGCCGCATCTGTCAGCAGGATCACAGCCGACTCGGAGCAGTCGGTGAAGCCCTCCAGTCGCAGAAGACCGCACATCGCTTTTCGCATCGCCGACCGGCATATATTGCTGGATATCTCCGGGTAGTGTTGGGGATCGCCGCGGGAATATGCCGTGTCCACCGGTGGTATAAACCAGATGGGTTTTTGAAACTTTTGCTCGCTGACCAAATCGGCGGCGTTCTCCGGTGGAAAGTCCACCTCGGGTATCATTTGACAGGGATTCAAAAGGTAGTTCGAGGAGCCCTATAAATTGGGGAATACAGTTAATAATAATAATTGTGTTCAGTCACACGGAGCGTTTCATTAAGCTAACGTTTTTGTTAGAGTAGGTGTCAATAAGGGATTGAAGAACTTCGGTTTGTTTCATCACTTCGATGGTTTGCGTGACCAGGGAACTCTTCAGTTCAATTTTTTCGCTATTATATACAAACATATCAATATATACATATATATAAATCAATAAATATATATAAATCAATAACTCACCGTTTATCCTGTGGCAGCGGATCGCCACACTGCCGTATTACATCGAGTTTTGGTCTTTTGACAGACGTGGCCACATATTTGTCGAGAGTAGAATCATTGCTCTCCTCCTCGAATTCTCCCCAGTGTTTTTTTATCATTATGATTTTCTTATTTATTTTTTATTTATTGTATTCGACTTATCTGTTGGCATTCAGTTTACGCTAAACTGTGGTAGTGTTGTGAAGCATCTGAATTGTGTACGACCGGCCATCGAACAGCTGTTAGCATTGCGCATACGTGGCAACGCTCGATGAACACGGCAATGCCAGTGACAGACAAACAGCGACAATATGTAACGTTGCCATTATTATTTGTTTTCAGTTTAGAATATATATGTACCTAAATAAATTTGAAGCTGAAAGAAAAGAATTGTTGACAAAATTCCGCAAAGACGCAGACGACGCCCTGGTTTGTACGCGCCGGCACATAGCGATAACATGCATCAACAACACATGGACCTCCATGCCCCGGTGGACTTGAATAAGGTAAGGGTATATCAAATATATGTGTATGTAAGGGCTAATAATATAATCTGTCTCTCTTCTAGTCCCTTGACGAGATGTCGCCGGAGGAGCGGATGCGGTAAGTAATGCTTAAATGCTTATCTCCTGGTGGTTCAATCTGCAATTGCCAAAGAACCAAAACTTCTATTCTCTCTCTCTCTCTCTCTCTCTCTGTCTCTATCTATCTCTTTATATATGCAACGTACAGCGCCGAGCACCAGCTGATGGTGGAGAAGCACAAAGGCCACGATGCCATGCACTCGGAAATGGTTATCATACTGTTTATGACGCTGGTCATTGCCCAGATCATCCTCGTCGAATGGAAAAAAAGGCACTACAGATCCTATGCATTTGTCACATTGCTGGCCATGTGGCTAATACCGCTAGTTATCTCATGCACCTTCCTCTGGATACGTTTCATCATCATCTGGATAATATTCACAACAATTACATCGCTTGTCATGCGACGCGCTACAACTAAGCCCATACAGGGCACAACGCCCAGGTAAAATGATTACAACTTTGATTTCTGGCTCCATTCTTTCGTTTTCTCCTCTTGTTTTGTATTTCACAGACTAGTTTATAAATGGTTCTACTTCATCTACAAACTAAGCTATGGCCTGGGCATTGTAGGCTATCTGGTGATCATGGCCGCCTTTTTGGGCATGAACTATGTATTCTCACAGTCACCCAACGCATGGATGGATGTCGGTTTAATGTTCTGTTTCTATGGCCTATACATTGGTGTACTTGGTCGCGACATATCCGAGATTTGTTCAGACAAAATGGCCGCTGCCATTGGTGTAAGTAGTCCGTTGACCAGTCAATATCCAACATTGTAATTGTATTTGTATCCATGCATTTGTGTGTAGTACTATGCGCCACAGGGCATGCCCACTCGCCATTTGGATCAAAATGTGTGCGCTGTGTGTGGCAATAAGCTGCTGGTTTCCGAAAAGGAGGAGGGCGTCATGGAGAATACCTACAAGCTGTCCTGCAATCATGTGTTCCACGAGTTCTGCATACGAGGCTGGTGTATTGTTGGCAAGAAGCAGACGTGTCCCTATTGCAAAGAGAAGGTCGACCTGCAGAAAATGTTTCGCAATCCGTATGTAGCGCTACCTTTGTTATGATATTTATATTATTTGCTATTGTTACCATGCATTCGATTGCAGTTGGGAAAAGCCGCATATGCTTTATGGCCGACTGCTGGATTGGATTCGTTGGCTGGTTGCTTGGCAGCCGCTTATAATTTTCATAGTACAAGGCATCAATTGGATGCTCGGCCTAGAATAAGCAGAATTAACCTTCTGCTTTCTGTAAAATTGTGTCTAGTCAAGCACATTTCATGCTTAACACTGTTCTTTATAGCTAACCATCCAACCAACATCAACAACTGAGACCAACTATAACGAAAATGCAAATCCAAAACCAAAAAAATATAATTTTAATAAATAAACAGAAACAAAAGCGAATCAGCAGCATTCCCAGGAGGTATAGCATCGCCACAAGGTTTCTATTTCGCTTGGTTCTGTAAAAAAAAGGACGATGCAAAGGAGCAGCTTCTTCAGCTCCATTTCCATATTGGCCAGCGCAGAACTGTGTCTACCACCACCCGTTTTTAATTCTAAAATTCATTTTAAAACTTGTATGCCGTACAACTGGTATTTTAGATATATATGTAAATATCTATATGTATGTATGCATATTTGTTTATACATCTCGTGTATCTATGTGTACATATATTTGTGTGTTGTGTGTATTTTTGTATTACGTGTACGTATTATGCGTTTTTGCACTGGAAATTGAAGTTAACGATCTACAGAAACCTATAAATCATTGAAAGAATTCTATGAAATATTACAAAAATTTATTTTTTGTTTTAGTGGTGTATAAACTAACATGGGCGGTCAATGTACCCAACGGATTTCCTTGCAATCCCAAACAGGTCAACAAACTGAGTTTTTATCGATTTTCTTTCCTAAATTAAAAATCTGCGATGTGACGGGAAATAAGATAAACGGAATTCATTTATTTACTGAAACATACTTGGGTTTTTCTACATATAATTATTATTTAATCAAGTTGAATCTCGTTGACAAAAGTCGTACAAATTCAATAGGTCCTTGTACAGCAGAGTGGTGCAGCTCAGAACCGGTTTATCGCCAGCAAAGTATCTCGTCGTTCACTTGAACTGAGGGATGGTGTGTGGAGGGGAGTTCTGTTTTTATGGTTGTTGGCCTGATGCGTTATCCTGACAACACCGACCTTGCCTGCAATGCGCAAAGTTTAATCAATAATTTATGCGCAGATATGCATAAAAACATGTGCCAAAAATGCAAATCCCAAAAATAATGCGAGTCATTTTGCAAGAAATGGCAAAGAAGGGCGGAGTTCAGCAATTACAGGCGGATATCAGCAGCGATGAGGAGTTTGAAAAGTTTCTACAGCGGCCCGGATTGCTTGGTATGTCTGCTATATACATAAACAAAAAAAAAACAAATATTGATAATGCAGTTATATTTCAGTGCTCGATATATATTCGGAATGGTGCGGACCCTGTCTGGGCATGGTGGGCAGTCTGCGCAAAATAAAACTGGAGCTTGGCGGCGACAACTTGCAGCTGGCAATTGTAAGTTGAACTGAAACTGAGTGGTGAGAGCTGAGATGAGAGCTAACTTCAAAATTGTTTTCCCAAGTGCAAATCTGGTTCGATATCATATCTGGAAAGGTTTAACAAGAAAAGTGAGCCAACCTGGATGTTTGTAGCAGTAAGTACCACAAGTTATGGCGATAATTAGCTGAATTTTCTTATCTATACGTATGCAGAATGGAAAGGCTATAAACATTATGTTTGGCACAGATGTGCCGAAACTGGTCGCCCTAATCACCAGGGAGCTGGAGTCAACCATTGCCAAAGAGCCGCACGAAACCTTTGAAATCACCGAGCTGCAGCCCATTGAGCTGGAACAGTTGCGCATTAAGAACGAGGCTCTCGAGTTGGCCGCAAAAATTGAACTCGAGGAGAGTAAAAAGAAACGCATCGAGTATTTGAAATATGTGACGGATTGCATTATGGAGAATTTACCGGATATTGGCATAACGGTGTTTGGGCCACAAGTCAATCGGGATATGTTCAAGAAGCTCTCCGAGCCGGCCGATCCTCTCAAAATTCAATGCAAAGATCGAAAAGTGTTTGCAATAACACAAAGTGATCTCAATACGGTCAACTTTGCTGCCGAGAATCCATTGCCCGGTGATGTCATGAAGTACCTGTACGACAAGGAGCTGTTAATGTGCTTCTGGAAAGTGGATGAAACGATCGGAACGCCATCAAATATACTACAGCAATATGCATTTGAGCTAACAAAGGATATCGTCAAGCCGCCCGATGAGTTCAACGAAGAGGAAACTATTCTGCCCCCTCTCATAATACCCCTAGAGATAACCATTGAGGTTGCAAAAGAAGGTGAGTGTACGATTGTCAAAAAACAATCTTCAAAAATATATATTTATATATTTTAAGTTTTATCAAGATTTTTTAAATATTTATATTTGTTAATTTTTAATTTAGAGAAAGACACTTCTGAAAATACGACAGAGCCATCTGAGGAAAGTCCTGAAGCTGAGCAGGATGCTTTAGAGGACACAGTGAAATTCAAGGTAATTCAAATACCGCCCATTTGGGTGCCAACTGACCAGAGAACGCATGCGGCCCTCATCTATACATATTTCCGGGCACAAACAACGACTTTTCTGGCCGCCGATCCTGTGCCAGAACCACCTCACATAATCATGACATTCGATGCTTATAAGAAGAAGGATCTGATTAATCTTGTGGATGCGTGCAAGGATGATGTACCGCTCTATGGTTTCTTCGACAGCGACAATCCACAGACTGCAGTTTTTATCGCGAATTCCGTGGAGAAATATAATGCCAAGCCATATGTACCGTAAGCAATTGATAAGTAATCATTCAATTTGGTTCATTATCGATGCAAATATATATTTTATTATTTTCAAATTTAAGCACCGATAAAATTGTGCTGAAAGTTAATAAAGTGTCGACAGCCACGATACCACTGCTGATGGAATATGGGCCCAGCTATGTTAGCCCCAATTCGGTTGTTGGCCATAAGGAAGCTGCTAAGTTTTTCCCCCCCAGCTACAAATCAGCCCTGCAAGAAGAGGCCGAATTGCATGCTGTGAAAGCGGAGAAGCCCAAAAAACGAAAAAAGGTTAAATAACTCAAAATTAAAATAAATATATATATTTATATATATATCTATATATACACTCGTACCCACACAGAACAAAAAGGGAGCTGAAGCCGAGGAGAGCGAACAGCCAAACATCAGTGCCCAAGCGAACTGCCAGGAGGCCGATGAGGCAGCCAAGACCTCGCCAGAGGAGGGCGCATCCACAACCAGTAGTGGCGAGGACAGTTGCGAAAGTCGACCACCGACTGCCGATGGCAATAACCTATTCGCCGATGGAACCCATCAGTAGAATAGTTATATTTATATATATAGTACTATTGCAGTTACCAAGAGTTTGTGCGTCGTAAAAGAAAAACAAATTATTGCACAAAAAATCATGGAAGGCACTCAATTAACTGTGATTAATACAAATAATGATGACCAGCAGGCGTCCCCGCCACTGTCAGTGTGTTGTCGACATCTTTCAAGACTACTAGAACCAAAACGTTTTTGGATAAAACTCCTATTCTCAATTTGCTGAAAGAGTTGCTACAAAACGACGCAACGAAACGCAGAAGTTCCTCGCGAACAATTAAACGCAAACGTTTTGACGACGAAATCAATCTGACAATACCAGCGAGCCGAGGCGGCGCCGATCCAAACCAGTCCAATCGACCGCGCACCACTTCTCAAAACTATCCTGAAATTGTGACGACACCAACAACGTTGTTGCTCTTCGAGTTTTGCTGCGTCCGCTGTTATTGTTCCCGAAACGCCTCAGACACCAGGGACTGCTGTGGAAACTCTGCCCGGCACACCGAGTATTGTGACTGTTGCAGCACCTGCTACGCCTTTAACGCCACGCCCGCATTGCCGCATTAGAATAGATGGCAGCCAAGGATATGTCAACCAAGGATCTGGGTCGCTGGAAGCCAATTGATGACCTGGCGCTCATTATTGGCACAGAGCAAACAAACGATTTGCGCGTGATTCATCGTGGCGTCAAGTTTTCCTGTAAATTTACGCTGCAGGAGGTGCAGCAGCGTTGGTGTGCGCTGCTCTACGAACCAGGTGTATCGCGTGTTGCCGTCTTAGCCATGCGTAGATTGCATCCCGAAATGGTGGAGTCCGTGAAGCGTAAGGCTCTGTACAGTGTACAGGAGGAGGATCTGCTGGGCACCATCAAGAGCACGGAAACACCGAAACTGGAGCAATTCCAAGAGCTGCTGGACAAGAATGCTGGCATCTTCTATTGCGCACGTACCGCTAAATCGCTGCACAATCACTGGCTGCTGCTCAAGCAATACTTTTTGCTGCCTGATCAAACAATAAAGCCGTTGGAGGGTTCAGATCAGCCGCTGAGTTTCTCGGATGCAGAGGATCAAATATTAGATCAGGAATTGAATGAGCCGCGTGATGAGCCGCGTGACGAGGCGCTGGAGATTGAAACAATGCTGGCCGACCGGCGCAACAAGCGAGACATACGTCTGCTGGAGAATGAGCTGCCACGCTGGGGTGTTTTGGTTGAATCTGTGCTAGATCCGACGGCTGCCAGTGCATTCGATAATCAAACACTTGCCTGTCTACGTGGCCGTCTGATGCGATATTTAATGCGCGCCAAGGAGATAACATTTGGTCGCGAGGCCAAGGAGAGCGGCGTGGATGTCGATCTGTCGCTGGAGGGACCTGCTGCAAAGATATCACGTCGCCAGGGCACTATCAACATGCGTAGCAATGGCGACTTCTTCATTGCCAACGAGGGCAAGCGGGCCATCTTCATTGATGGCACACCGCTGCTGAATGGCAATAAGACGCGACTGGCCGACAATTGCACTGTGGAGATCTCAGGACTACGCTTCACGTTTCTGGTTAACCATGAGGTCATCAATGACATTCAGCAGGAGAGCGCCAACACATCGAATGATTTGAATTAGACTAGTATTAGCCTGTCATTACTAATACTCTTAACATTAATAAAGAAATACGTTCTGGAAATATACTACATAAACAATGGCATAAGCGAGTACTTAACGCTCACTGGATCTAGTAATATCAATGCGCCATTACGCCTTCAATCGGGCGGAAGCAATCAATACGCCCAATACACGATAGATACCTTAGCTCGAGTGGCTTATATACTTTTGTCACCAGGTTTGCAATGGTAAAGCATTTATATATTTTGTATATATTTTGTGTTAAATGTCTTGAAGTTTGCTCGGATCTAATTATACTATACTTAACATATGCTGTATACTATTCCATATAATGTACTGAACTATACTTTACCCAGCTATATTCTATTAAAAAAAGGCTTTATCAAATATGTCAAATCGACTGTCTTTCCTTAGGACAGCTTCTTTAAACTTGGAAAATGCGATGCGATACAAGGAAAAGAAATGATTTCAGAAAATTCCTTACAAATAATTTGCTTATGGCAGGCAATTACTTTTTTTCTTTGACACTGATCCAAATAAGCATTGAGCCACTGTATGTCAAAAGTTGGTTTTTTTTATTAATGTTTAAATAGTAGCAAAGAATTGAGCTTGTGACAACTAACTTAGTTTCATAATTGGTTGATTAACTTAAACAAAAAACAAAACAAAAATATTAATAATAGTATCGAAGCAATATTCAGATAGCGATGCTGGCTGGGATTCCCACACGTCTACGAACTATTTTGGCCAATCTGCGGCTAACATTCCGAGTGGATGGTGCTGTTGTTGTTGATGGTGTTGTGGGTGGTGTTGTGGGTGGTGTTGTGGGTAACGTTGTGGATGCTGTTGTGGTCATCGTGGTGTCATCTTTATCATTTTCACTATAATTATAATCATTTGCGTGATTGCCGCCCTGCGCGTAGCTATAGCTAATGGTTCGCTTATAGATGCGCTGCTCCTGCTTGGATTCCCTGGCATTCGGCTGATTGGCTGTGCTCCTGCTCTGCTTATTTGTGGCGGTATCATAGCAGCGCCTCAAAAGCTGACCACCACTATCCTTGCACTCGTAGCAGACGCTTTTGCCCACCAGGCGACGCTCGCAGAGACTGCTGCTGGGAGTCTCCTTCTCCTTTTCCTTCTGCTTCTGCTTCGTTTTTGTGTGGCGTCCTCGTCGTCGTTTCGTTCGCTCATCATCACCAAGATCCCGATAGCGTTTGTATTGAGTGCCGCTGCCGTAGGCATATTGCTCCGGCTGTGCCTCGTGCGAGTAGCTGCATGTCTCGGAGATCTCATTGTTGCGCTTCTCGCGACATATTTTGCATAGCTGTCCCTGGCGATGGACATGACGACAGCTTTGCTTCTCTTTCTGCTTCTTCTTCATTTGGCCCTTCTTCATTTTCTTTTCGGGCTGCACATTGCTAGCCTCCGCTTGCGTCTCCACGCTTACGTCATCCGCGTGCTCCTCAACGGCATCATCATCAGAAACATAATCATCGTCAGCAGCTCGATCAAAGTATTGACGTACAAATTGTTCATAGTTGCGCTCGTAATCCTCGCCAGAGTTAGCCTCAGCGCTGTGACTGTCCGCATCCGCTTCTGCCTCTAGCTCCTCCGCCTCTGCCTCCACATCATCATGATCATGTTCAATGGCATCCACATCAACATCGATATCCGTTTCCTCTACTGTATCCGCATCTTCATCCAGTTTGGCCTGCGCTTGTGGCAGCTCCGCGGCCAAGGTGTTCAACTGACCTGTCGTGGAAGAGGTGAGTGCATCCAAGCGCTGCAACAGCTTGCCGGGAGCAAAGGCCTGCCAATAGTTGACACTGTGATCGTAGCCGACGACCGCACTAACCATCAGCACCAGCACCAGCAACATTATTTCAAATGAAAGCGCTGCGCCAGAGAACTGCCTGCCTATTTATACAATCCATTCATAAATCTGCATCGGCATCCATGCATCCAGTGAAGCGTGTCCATGCAGATTGCACTGAATGGGCATTGGGCAATTTGCAACCGCAGTGGCGCGTCAGGAAATGGATGCAATAAGTGCTAGCTGCTGCTGCAGAGGAAGTGCGAGTGAAAGGCAAAGATATATATTTATAAAGATATATATTTATATATATAACTATACATATACTTATCTATAGGCAAGTATGTGTCTCTGGCCAACCATGGTGAAAAACTCAATCAGGACGTGGCGGCGTGGCGTCATTAAACTAAGGCCAATTTGTTAACAATCTTTTTGCATTTGTTTTGTTTTTTTTTTAATATTAAAAATTACAAGTGGAATGAAACGTAGAGGCACTGTGAGGCTAAAGTGCATCGAGCGTGTGTCTGGGTGTGTGTGTCTGTGTGTGTTTGTTTGTTTCATTATTTACTACGCCATCCGCTGCACATCGCTAATCCGTTGGGCGCCAATGCTAGGCGCCTGAGCTTTCATTGGCGCTGGTCGCTGATGCCGCATCTCGCGACGCTTCTCTCGCATAATATGTTTCGTTTGCGATGTGTCCAGCTCCTCCCAGCCGCCGGCATTGTCGTCCACCCAATCCTCGAGATCAGCCTGCAATTATCAATATCATTTAGAATTTAGCATTAAACTTTAGCTGTTTTAGTTCATTAGAATATAAGCTTTTTGCTTTTTTCTATATATAAACCAAGTCGAGGGAGAGGGCGTGGCGAGATAACTGGCGGATTAGCTTATGGAGCAGGAAGAACAACTATTGCTACTGTAAGGATTGACTTACATTTGAACTAATGGGCACCATGTCGGTCGCTTTCAGTCTTGAGAAATCAGTTGGGCCTTGCGCTGGTGACGCCGCAGCCGTCGTATCGTCCAGATAGTATTTCAATTGCGGCTTAATGTCCGGTGTCAGTTCCTGCAATAAATTGAAGCAAGCAAATCAGAGGCGAAGACTCAGAAGCGCAAGCCGAAACAGGCACTTACACTAAAGAAGTCCGGTTCGGGCTCCTCTTTGGGCGGAGTGGCTGGCTGGGCCATGCGCTGGCGATACTGTTCGATGTGTTCCTCGACGGTGCGCGGACTATCGTCCCAGCTGTTCCAGTCGCGCTCCTTGCCATGTGCCTTAGAATTTGCTGTTGTTGCTGGAAAGTCGCCAATTGTCACCGCTTGTAGCTGATCGTTGCCGCCGTGGCTGAGCTTGCGGCGACGCGAGAAACAGCAGAGTGCTCGCCGGCACAGTGTCACAATGCCTAGCAGCAGCATTTTGATTTGTTGCAATACCATTTGTTTTAGTATCTGTATCTAATTATCTATGTGTTTATTGTGGACAAGGACAAGTTGGAATCGTGCAAATTTTGAGGAACAAGCAAAACAAATATGTGCTATGTGGTCGGGTGTGACCATCACATGTTAAACTGACAGCTGTTTGCTGTTGAACAAAAGCTGAGTGTTATGACACTGCACTGCGCAGCGCTAATTAATAATTAAATTTTTTATTTTTTTTTACAAATACATGCAAGTTGAATAACCTCTTGCTTATACGTAATAGAGAATGGTAATAAGCATAATAAACATCTGTTTCATCTATTAGCTTGAGTTTATTCAAATTTTTAACTTTAACTGGTTTTATTTATGTATATTTTATTACAAATTCATAATTTTACTGGACCATTGTGGTATTACTGTCATCTGCCTGCTCACAGACATTGTTACGTTCGATTCGGTTGCGCCGACGAAACTTGACCAACAACAACTCAATGATCCAGGGAACAGCGCACATGGCCATGAACACATTCAATATGTGAAAGACTAGCAAATAATCTTGTGTGCGATCTCGTATATAGCCAACGATCGGCCCGATCAAAAACATCGCATTGCCCTGTGTGAACATAAATAGGCCGTAGCCGCTGGCATAGCTAAAAGCAAATGAATAGCAATAATTATTTGAGCAATATTGGGATGAGCGCGCTTTTCTATTCAATAACACACCGTTCTTTTGGCAAATAGTCGGCAAATACCAACGGGAGTGGAACGTGTATCCAGGTTCGTAAAAATCCAAGTACAGCTGTAATGCAGGCCATGCCCACGAAATTGGTGATGCCACCGAGACCTACAAAAATATTTGGCAAAGATGTTAAATATTATTTGCGAAGAGGGAGAGAATGTCACCCACCAAATCTGGCAAAAACTGTGAAAAGCGCTCCAGCCAAGTAAATGTAACGGGCAGGAACTTGGATAAAAATTGCAGTCAGTGCTAGAAAAATTCTTGAAAGCAAATCTGCAGCGGCTCCGATTGCAATAACATTTGCCGTTTCCGCCTGAAATTCAAAATAAATGTAGAATTATTTTGTTGCAGTACAAAATGTTAAATGATTCATGAAGGATGGAAACCCTGGTAGGCCAAAAGCAACCTTTTCTTTTTTTTTTTTTTTTGTTGCGGCTTTTTTAGCTATTGTTTATTGCTCATGCGTGCGAATCGGATAGGTATAGTGCGACTGTGCAACTTTCTAAATATCAGCGGAACATTTTGACAGCTCGAGTCGGTCCCTTTAATTGTTTGCTTGATTCTCTATGCATACAGTTGAAGAAACATATTGACGAAAATTATATAAATACATAAATATGTACATAGGTAAGTAGATTCACATGGACATATACAAAAGAAGGTTCAACGTTTATAAATAAAATAGAAGCAAATCTAATATATCAATTCATTAATATGGCTTCTTATATGTGTGTGTACACAAGTGCATGCGCGTACAGACGTGTGGACCACGTCCTGTTGGCTAATAGCAGGCTCAAGTTTGAGCGAAAATGAAAAAAAAAAATTGGAATAATAATTCAAACTTCTATACAAAAACAAGAAAGAATAATAATACCATCTACGAGGGTTCAATAAGTGATAAAGCTCTATTCCTCAGAGTTCCACCCTCTCTCATTTTTGAGATCAACTTTCCTGACTCGACTCGGTTGTGATTGGAAATGATGGCACAATTTCCTTTCATTCTTTTTGCCAATTTTCAATGGGTTCCAGCTATACTTAAAATTCGATATTTAGGAATTGTAAATGGATGCAAATACATTACCTTGGTGTAACCCAATTCAAAAAGATAAGACGGCTGTATGGTGAAAAATGAGAGGTCTGAGTACAGGGCGAACGTAATGCCCAGCACAATATTAACGTAGATGGGTTCCTTGAAGAGCGTCAGATCGAGGAAATCGACAATGGTACCGCAGCAGGTCCTTTTGACTCCAGCTGACTTCTCATCGACGATGGCATTGGAAGCGTTGGCCTGCTGTGGATTGGCGCCACCACTGTCAACACTCTGGCGTCGCGAAGTCTGCAGGCTGTGCATCATTTGCGGCGAGGCATCGCTAACAACGATCGGCCCGGACCAATTTCCCAGGCTGGTAATGCTCGAGGCGCGACTAGAAATAATGTTGAGCGTAAGCTCTTCGGTACGTGACATTCGCCGAGAACCCAGATTCGAGACGGGCAACGAATCTGTGACAATTGGTTTATCACCATTTGCTGGTATCGGTGGAAATATCAGGTCTGGTATTGTCTGCAGTGGTGTCTCTGGCTGCACATGGATGACGACCGGCGGCGTTTGAATTGGTTGCTCTTCCTCCTCCAATGGAATGCGTCGCATATGCCATTTGACTGGATGCATGAGCAGCATGCCCAGAATAGCGTGTGCATTGATCGCTGTCAGCACCAGGAGGCACCCACGAAAGCCATACCATTGCAGCAGCTTCTGCATCATAATCGGATAGATCATCGAACCGACGCCAATCAGCGTCTGGGCAAAGCTCATCCACATCACACGGTTCCGCACAAAGTAATCGTTGAACGATGTGTAGCTGGTGGGCACAATTAAACCGAATCCGCTACCCTGCAACAAGCTAAACGCAAAGGTCAACTGCAGCGTAGACGTCACAAATATCTGCATGGCTGTGCCAACAAAATAGAGAATGCCGCCGGCCAAACCCACCGGTCGTAGGCCATAGCGACGAAACAGCGAGCCGGAAAACAATCCCGCAAAGCTCATCGCACAGAAGAATGTGCTGGTTATAACAGCAATGGCGCTTGTCTCGGCCCCAATACTGTTTAGAAAGTCGCCAAAGACCAAACCAAAGGATGGTAGCGCTGCCAATCCACTGACCTGTAAGGTATGTTATACACACATATATTTTTTATAAACATTTTGAGACAACTTGACCTAACGCTAAAAACACTAAGACACTCCACACAAGTAAAGTCTTAACTGGCTATTGAAATATGTGTCTAAAGTGCCCTCAGCTAGCAGATAGCTTAAAATTCTTACGTTTAAACTTTCTGGCCATGCCAATTCACTGGCAGGACTTCTAGCAATCCCATGATGCTTAGTAGGCTTAAGCACTGTTTGTTGGATCAGCTTCCCGTAAGATCGTTTTTAAACCTCATCTTGTCGTTTACTTCGTTTGGTTTCGGGCTGAGTGGTTCTCAGGAATGAACACTCCCTTCGCCGCCACCTTGAAAATACGTCATAAAAAGACTGGGTAGAAGAATATAGATAACTTCTAAAATACTTTCCTTCCTTTCAGCTAGTTAGTTTATTATTCTACCATGTCTTTTATATACCTATTTACGAAAGTATCGCCTTATCCTTATATTTTAACTTTAAGAAAAAAAACTACGATTATGTTGATAACTATATAAGTTGTTTGTATATATCATATAATAATTTAATTTCTACAGATTGTTCAGATTGCTGTTGGAACTTACAAAGGGCATTGCCATGCCAATGCAGATGAGGATGCCCCACCCGCCATCGGGTGCCACAAGCTGGTAGGACTTCAATTTGGGCCGTAAAGCTGTCGCCGTCATCTTAGCTGCTCGGATGTCGTGGGTTGAGTGATCACATTCTGGGAATTATCATTAGCATTAGCAGCTAGATAGCGCATGACAGTAGCTGTTCGGTTTTATAGCGATGTCTCATGTAAGCCCTAAGAGTACATCTGATTAGATTAATGAAAGACATCTATTCAACTGTGCCACCAGCGGAGATGTTGCAAACTTCCGTGCCAAGCCCCATTACTACAATGAATATTTGTTTGTAAACTATATATTTTTGAGATTTCCTTGGCAAAAAATAAAAGTAGAAAAAAAAGCATTAAAGCAATAACGGCGCATAGAGAAGCCAACTGTCCCGTCCGTCCTCATCTCCGACTGCAGTTGTCAACTGACAACTGAAATCCCAACGAAATTTAGTGCTAGTGCGTGACACTCGACGACACATGTAATTTATGCTTATTTAAATTTACTCTTCACGCATTTCTCACATTTGTTTATTTGCCTCGCCAGTTTGATGAGGGAGCTGTAATTTGTGGCCAAGATCATTGTAAATGCCCAACCGTAACGGATTCTGCAACAATATTATTATTGCAACAGATACAATCATTATTGCGATACAGAAAGAGACAGTGATTGTGCGCTCATTTGTTGGTTTCTCGGAAATATTTGTGTTATCTTTGACTTTTTGCTACCCCCTTAAGATGATTTTGCTACCCTTTTGAGATGACATGCGAGTAACGGGCATTGTGTATGCAATAGAGAATCGGATGTGGGTGTTTATCCATTTGATAAACGTAATATAGATTAGGCACATTCCAATTGTATTTATAACATTTCATGGTACTTCAAAATTTGAAATAATAATGGAAATTTTTGAGAAATGCTTAAAATAATTAATTCATTAGTTATTTTAATTTCTTTTAATGGAACGTAGAAGTTCATTCAGATTTTTGTTGTGTATATTTTTCAAATAATAGAACTCGAATATGGTTTTCTAAATGACTTATTTGGAATATTCGACAAATTAAAATAGGACAAAAATCAAAGAAAACCAATTTCCCATCCGAGAGAAACTTTACTGCATAGAAATAAATTTGCACCCTTTGAATCAGATCTGCCATCATCACAAAACAATCACAAATATTTAATAAATGTATTTATTGTTTTTTTATTATATCACTTTATTTAAATTTCATACATATACGTAGTAATACAAGGCTACAATATCTGCAATGCATATCCAAAAGATAACATTTTCTTAATATAATTATATATGTGTAACTACATATTAGTATATATATAAAAAAAAAAATTCTATGCACCCGTTTAAGTACATGTGTGGTATGCGTATTATTTGTTAACGGTTTCACCTACTACGACTACCACTAGAACTACTGCTATAACTACTACCAGTGGTGGCATGGTGTGGCATGTCCGTACAGTGGTTCCACTCAAAATAGTTAGCTGCATAGTTTTCTCTTTCTTTTTGGTCATGGCATCTACACTATGCAGACAGCATTAGTTATTGCTTTCAGATTTTGTCAGTTTTGCATTCACATATGCTACTATATCTTACAATAAGGCATTTTACCCGAAATCTGGCAAAGTAGTTTTCGCAATACATTTATCAAATTCCATCTACAACGAGTTATGCAAATCTTATATTTGTAGTCGTCTGCCATTTTATTGGCCTTATCCAAATTTCTAACGCAGATCTCATTCTTTTTTTTTTTTTGTTTTTTGTAGTACATATCTGTGGGTTGGGATTATGTTTGTTTGCTTTGGGTGGATTGGTTTGTTTATCTATCGCTGTCCCTATTTACTACATTATGCTTTGCATTACATATCTGTCTCTCTCGCTCGCTTGCTCTTTTTCCCAACCTCTTGAACTCCTCGGGACGTGGGGAAAGGTTGTAATATAGGCATTTGCTTTTTTAATAGCTTGTAATTTTGTAATTTTGTATAGTTTTGTGAACAATGTTTCAACATAACTTTATTCAGTTTACGCGTTTCACTCGACTTGGCTTCAGCCACTAAGCATACAATATATTTTGTACTTTTTGTACGCTTAGTGCTTTAACTAAATATGTATATATGTTTGTGTATATATAGGTCTAGGTATATATATATATAAATAGGCATATAAATTGCTTGTTGGCAAATTGATAAATCAATTTAAATTCCAGTTACACATTCGTTTGTTTATTTGTAGGTAGCGTATGTTGGGTAGTGTTTATGTGGTCCTTACTTAATTTCAATTTATAACGGTACATTACATCAATTTAAAGCCAGTTTTGTTATTTTTGCTTTGATGCCTTTTGTTCATAATAAGGTCTCATACATATTTTGACATATGCTTTCCTTAAATATCTAACTTATCAACTATCTTTGAACTATCACATACAAGTTCATACAATAAACAAAAAAAAAAGAGAGAGAGAGAGAGAGAGAGAGAACAATAGAGACATGTTAAACTTAGAATTATGAATGATATCAAGAATTAATTGTTTACATGTGTCGACAATTGATCTAACGATATATCGAACTAAGAAAGAAAACTGGCGAATAGAACCAAACAAAGCTAAGTTTAATACAATTTGTTCAGGTGTTTGGGGGTTGCGTTGCATATGTTATGTATATGAAGCAACCGTTCTATTCAAGAACAACAAATAAATTGTTTAAGGATATATATAGTATTTATTTTTAGTTTCTGTTCCTTTCATTTTTGGTTGCATTCTTGATCTTGATAAGTAGTAGGCAGACAGAGTCAGTAAACTAAGAACGATCGCTGGGCTGATCGGAACATTCACTTTATGAATTTCTAATTGCAATTAAGGTAACGTTTTAGGTACATAATCTATCGAAGTAATTAAGAAATAAGTAGTATGCATTTAGTTTCAGTTGAATAATGAGTTCGATCGATGCAATTAATTATATGCATATCTGATAATCCTCTTTTGATCTCGTTGGCCATATGTATTACAGCTTTGCATCCTTCCTTGTCGATTCCGCCGTCGGAGCTTCTCCCGCCCCCGCTCCAGATTCAGTTCTAGCTGCTGCTGGTGTATCCTGTGTGGGCATCTGCGGTGCAGCATCGCCGGTGCGACGACGCGATTGTACAAACTCCACCAGATACTCAATGCTCCAGGCCAGAGCACATATCATAATGCAAACACTCTGAGCGTGTATACAAATCGGATAGCTCTCGGACACATCTCGAATCAGACCTGGAACAGAAATGATAAATGCAATTAGAGAAATGAGTCCAAGTTGGATGGAGCAGCCAGACAACTGACTCACCAATTAATGGCCCAAAGCTCATGACAAAGAGAGCCTTGCCAACCAGATGCCATCCAAAGGCCGAGGGCAGCTTCTCCAGCGAACAATACTCGGAGACGGTCAGTGTAAAATTGCTCAATGCTGAGCCACGGAAAAAGCCGCAAATCGATAGCCAGATCATTAGCTGATTCCACTCCGTTTGCTCGGCCATAACTGCATGCAACAAAAGAACAAATAATAAAGATGATAAATATGTTGCAGCTATATCATCAGATATCTGTCCACTTACTGGAACGCGTGAGTGCCACAAAGATGATCGAGACCAAGAAGATGGTCCGTTTCCTGATCGTCGTCCTGTCGAACAGTGGCGGCAGGACAATACGTGCCGCAATATCCGTAATGGCCGTTATCGACAGACAGTAGGCGACGTCACTCTTCGAGTAACCGAGATTGGCAAAGAAGAAGGGCGTCACCATTTTGAAGTTCATTTCGGCCACATAGAAAATGGAGAGGCCAAACAGCAGATTGAGAAACATCTTGTCCTTGAGCATGGCAATATCCAGCAGTTCGGCAAAGCGACGCCAAAAACTGGACTTTTTCTTCTTGGCCTCCTCATCGGTGCGCTCCGATTGCTGCTTCTCACCCTCGATGGGTTTCATTTTGATGAAACTATCGTGATGTCCACCCAACATGCTGCCCGTGGCTGTGCCAACGCGTCTCAGTTCGCGATCATTCCGCTCGAACTCATCATCGCCCGTATTCAGATGCACTTGCAGTATGGAGCCGGTGAAGTCCATGTACGATAGATTCGATGTGACAGATGCCTTTCGGCACCGGAGTATCGTTGTATTCACGTCGGCCTGTGATGGATAACCGCCACTGCCGCTGCCCACGTCAGCGGACTGGACACCCGCCAGGGACATGATGCGCGGAAATGTTGGCCGCTTGGTTAGACCCAAACGGGAGCCGTTCATTGTGTTCATTGCCATCTCGGAATAGTTTTTGCGCATCGATGGATGGTTGTGGGAATGGTGCTTGTTAAAGAGCAGCGTATTCAGCTCGGGCAGTGCATCCTCCTCGTTGCCATCCTCTTTGATCACCTTAAATGAAGGGGGCGGATTCGCTGCTGCACCGCCGGTCGGCGTTCCAAAATTCATTTGAGGTTGTGGCGTTGGCAGCGACGATATACAAATCAATTCCTCATCATCAAATTCCTCCTTCATGTGCCATTTGACCGGTTGCAGGAGGACGGAGCCAACGATGGCATTCAGTGCGACGCCAGACAGCAAGAGGACCGCACCTCGAAAGTCATAGGTCTCGAGCAGGATGCGCACCAGCTGTGGCATTATCAGCATACCCATCGCTGTGCCCGCCATCGATAGACCGACAGCCTGGCCGCGTTTGTGCTTGAAATAATGATTCAATGCCACAAATGCCGCCGACGTTGACAGACCGACGCCAATGCCATTGATCACACCGTATGTGCCGAGGATGTGCGCCATAGTGTTTGCCGATGAAGTTAGAGCCAAGCCCAGACCGCACAGCAGGGATCCAGCGATCGCAACCTTCCGATAGGAGAACTCCTTCAGCAGCGGACCTACGAACAGGCCCGAGAAATTCATGCACACATCCATCGTGCTGATTATCACCGCTGCACCCGTTGTGCCCACATTGAGATTTTTCAGCGTGTCTCCGAAAAGCAAACCAAAAGATGGCTCAATCGACCGCGTTGCCAGCTGCAAAAACAAATGCAACAAAAACAAAAAAACAATTATGAGTGCAACAGGCCATTTTTCATTTTGAAATCAGTTATTATTGGCAGCAATCTAATCAAGTCTTTACAACTTCACAGTTGCATTGATTGACGATTCCATTGACCTTACATAAATTCAGTTTAGTGCTATGTACCATAAGTACATTGATCTTACGGGATGAGAGTTCTCACCAAAAAGAAAACAAAACGTTTTTTCGTCAGTTTTTAATTATGTTTCGTTGTCAGTAATTGTCTTATCTCATGGGCGAAAAAAGAATACAAAAATACTTACATATATACAGTGGCGGACACCTTATTTGGAACAATGACAAAGAAAAAAAGTAATTGCCTGCCATAAACTAATCATTCATTATTTTTCAAAAGTTCCAAAGACCGATCGTAGGTACATGTATTAACCACCAAAATTAATCTATGACCCCAATACACTGGGGTTTCCCCACCTGCTAGGTAGAATTATAAAAATGTTGCCTACTTGTTTCTTTGACATTGTTCCAAATAAGGTGTCCGCCACTGTATATATAAAAACAGCGAAACAGAAAAAATGTTCCGTTGTCGACAACTGGAAACTCAAAAGTATTTTGCGAAATTTTTGATGAATCAGCATTCAACATTTAATATGCTAGCCAAAAAAAAAAAACCGCCTTATTCATATTTAAAAACCTAATCAACGAAATTTAATTAATTAATTAATTAATTAATATTATGCTTTCAACTTTTTATACTTTGATACCAAATTTCTTCCGCAATTTGCAGAGTGACCAAACTTAGATCGACATATACATTTTTTCAGACGACGCTCGATAAAACCATATATCTCACGCCATTAGGAAGCTGGAGTCCCCAAATTTAAAAGGTGTATTGCTAGTAACACTCTTCAAAACCCATATCTCCCATAAGTTAAGAGCTACAGTTACCAAACTTCGAAGTAAGGTAACTAGCTTATGTCTACCGCAATTTAAAAGTGAAGTTTGACAGCATTCGTTGGCTACACATACCCTGTTCTTTGTTACTTGTTGTCCGCTGGAATAACTTATGGCATCAAAGTATTTCGCAGTCGGTTATGCCCGAAAAAGAATTTTAATTTTGTTTTCGGTGTTCAGCCATTTAAAATATATATATAAAATGTATCACTAAACAAGTTTTTCTTTGTTTTTGGTTTGCTTCACCATACATCAAATGATTAATTCGTCTACATCAAATGATATAATTGAAATTAGACATATAACAAAATAGTACGAAACAAAGACTTTTTTCCAGATCAGGTGATTGACATTGCATTTATTTGCATTTTCTGTTCTAGTGAAGACGGTCGAGTATTCCAGTTCCTGTTTGTTACATAATAACATACGTATGTATATGTAAGTGCGACTAAGTTATATACATACGTATGTAAGTGTCTGTGATTAGTTTGAAACATGTCTGTTAGACAGTATCAATGAGACGAACAACTGCATTTATTACAGATTGAATTTGATGAAACGCAATTTGGTTTATGACCTGAGCCCGCTTTTTATATTGGCTAATTGATTGACGCTAATCGGAAAATAATATATAATCAGCCAATTGGGAATGGGAAGCATTAGCCATTAATAAAACTAAAACTAGTAGAGGTGGCAACGTCATCGAATTGATTCACAATTATTGTCAACAGCTGCAAATAAAACCTAGTGAGTAGACAGTCAGTCTCCATAAATAAAACACACGCACATATCAAATAAATATATATATATATATATATATATCAGTTAGTGTCAATGCGATAGATATATCAGTGCACTTGAAGTTGTCTATCTGTCCATTATAAATACATATGTATATGTATATCACGATTGCATGCCTTCCATAAATGTAAGCTCGAGGCCATTGATGTCTCTTTGGGAGCTTTACTAACTCCTCCTCTCTCGCTCTCTCGCTCTTTCGCTCTCTCGCGCTTCTTGCCTGATAATTTATATTCAAGCAAAGTGCAACACTAGCTTTACAGTTAGCTGTTTGCCATTGATTCACACCTAAATTTTGACAAATTTTCATTTTAATTTTCGGGTAGGAAAAATAAGAGGCACTCAAATAATACCAACGTACGAAAACCACCATTGGCTCAATTCAAAATTGATCGGGACAAAGAGCTGTATATATATATATATATAGTATACCAATAAGTTTTTAAGTTAACTATGATATGGGAAATCGCATCAGAATTGAATAGGACAAGATTTACTTAGTTCTATATTGAACCCTTCTTCGTTTAGTTTGTTACGCATTGAAGGATACGTCTCCAGCCCCATAATCGGATCGAATGTCTATAACATATAGCTGTCATAGGAATCATCAGTAGAAAAAAACGTACTTAATGTGCATGTTATTATATTCTCCACGTTTGAAAGTTGACATTGGAAAAGTCGGACGGTTTTTTTGTAAATTGTCGTGAAATTTAAATGCCCGCAATTTGTGGCTATCAATATTTCAATACTATCGATTGTTCTTGAGGACTGACATCGGTTGACAACGGCTTCCAGCTCACGATTGGTACACATATGCTTCTCAATTGTCCAATGACGTATTTCGATGCGTTTTTTTATTTTTTTGTCGTATATAACCTTTGCCAGGTACTCGAATACTTAACTGGTTACTATTGACGATGGTGAGGATTGTTCCTGAAGTGCTTTATTTGTGCTTTTGCAAAACACAATTATTGTTGATTTGGGCTCATATTGATTTTTGTATTCGCCCTTATCGCTTTTCATTTCACGTAAGTCAACCCACTTCCCTCCAATATCTCGCCCCTTAGTGCAAGATATTTATGGGCGCTTCATTCAAACCGTTAATTGCTTATAATTGAATTATCACCAATCATAATTGAAACAAAAAAAAATGGGGTAGGCAAAAAAAACAATAAATATATATATAGGGAGAGAAAAAAAAGAAAAGAAACAACAACAACAACAACAAAAACAGTAAACACGCGCTCATTTAATGATAGGAGTTAAGCGATCCCTAAATATGGCACACACACAGATAATACTCTGTTTTTTTATGGTGGTTTGTTGCCTAGGCAGGAGTTTTGGGGGTTTCTATAATTGGTCGCACTTTGATTTTGTCGACTCACATGTGATCGAGCCATGGCAAAAGCTAATTCGCACTATCTTCCGCTGCTTATCTGAACAAACCATTCCAGCTGACATACACACATTTTTATCAATTGTATTTAGAAATTTTTGATTAAATGGTTTATCCAATTATATTTATATACATATATATATATAAATATATATAGCAGAGATATTAATTCTTGTTCAGTCTCTCCTCTTGTCGATTAATTTTATTGCATTAAATCAACCGTTTGCTGCCGTACCATAACTAATCGATAAAAATCGATCAGCGATAGCACTAGAAGCCACAATTCATGTGATACCGAATACAGTTGGAATATACTTGTTGAGATGATGAATAAAGGGTATCTATCTCCTTGCTGACTAGTTGCTAATACGTCTGGGATCACATGACCTAGATCCCATTCAGAACTTCCACACATTAACTACTCGTTCTACCAAACTTTGATTATTCTATTCACACATTGCACATCACGTTAGGCTTCTACCTATTTTGCAATGTGCAAATAAGTTTGCTAAGCTATTATTTTGAGGAAATTCGCAATGCGATTTGGATTTATTGGCATTGCCATTTGCAATTTATGCGATGCAGTTTTTTTTTTTAGCACAAAACAGCAAAAGACAAACAAAAACAAAGCAAAACAACAAAACAAATGTGTGGAAAACACGAGAAATAAATACAAACGATACAGTGAGTGCCCGCGCAAACGGAATCGTAATCATAGGCTTTACTCGTCACTCGTTACCCGTGAATCGAATTCGTGAGCAGTAAATGATCTAAATAAGCTCTTGATTCATATTTATTGCACCCACTGTGCTTGTTTGCGTTGCTCATTTGCTCATTTGCTCTGAACACTAATACTACATAGATAGTGGGCTGACGAAAAGGGGCGTTCGGGTGGTGTGGTGGCCGTGTTGTGGTGGTTGGGGACTCTCGACTATTTTGTATTTCTCACAACTAGACGCTCGTTTTATTATTTATTTGCAAACATTTGTGCAATATTTGCCAATCGAATTTACAAGCATTGGCTTAACGTGATTGTGTCGGATGTTTGCAGAGCGATAGTACAAATTCAAAAATTGATATGGATAATGCCCTATTGGGGAATGTGCATATACTTACATATGCACAATACACAATACACAATACTTAACGATTATTTGTGTGCAACACCCAGCCAGACACATTAAATACGCTTTTGACTCGTAACCTATATATACAAATGTTTTTGTCTTTCCGCCCCATATGTACATATGCATGCTTGATCAGCAATAGAAACTATCTTCGCTTGATTTGGAATCCAAAAATATTCTATAAGAATCGATTATTGAGAAGCGATGTGCTTAAGTGTCATGGGACACAGTTTCAAATCCCGGCGTCATCATCATTCGTTATATACCTTTGTCAGTTACAAGCTACGGATAATTATTGTAATTTCTCCAGTTCAACAGTGTTAAGTCACGTGTGTTACACAGACTGGGGCTCCTTAATGTGTATACCCTTAAAGAAGCTATTATAAATTTGTCGTGATGCTTGCCACGCACTGTGCGAAAAAGTCCCTTAGTTTTAAGACTATCCAAACCAAAGTCACCATTTGAGTATTATATAGTATTATAGTATAATGTTCCTCAAAAATATGTAGCATTCCGATCCGATCTAAGGGGGTCTGCAAGTCTTTAGACGTTATTTTTTTTAATTTTAGCTATTATTAATATATTAGTAGAGGGCATTTACCATTCCATCAGCGTTATCGTTTAGCTTATAGAATCGAGAGAGGTGGTTCCGGGCAATGTTCCCTCTATTTGCTAGGCTAGTTAGCTGTGCTTTTTGGTTCTTTTTTTTTTGTTGGGGTCGTAACCGAGGGTTACGCAATAAATATATATATATATATATTTGTATGTTTGCATTTTTATTTATTTCTGTTTTCAGAACACATGTTTCATGCGCGTAAATCTGTAATTTAATATTCATTTTAATTTAGGGCCTTTCTGCATGGGACACTGACTGATCATCCCCAAGTAAATGACTCATCAAAACTGAAACAATATTAAATAAATCTCGAATGTTTTCGTTTGACTGCTGGCAATTCAATTGCTTATACTATAATGAAAACAGATGCGACGCAAACTATTCAGGTTTTTAGAAATACATACATACATGTACATATATAAAAAACATGTGAACACATTCAAATGAATCAACTTTTCGCAGTCTCAACATTGTCAAAACTGTTCATCTTTTGATGAAAACTGCATTTAAGGTTTGCAATTGAAATTTGTCGCAAAACTCGACGAAATTCTAGTTAAAGCCCGAGCCGTGTATTTTTGTGGCATACCTCGAAAAAAAAAGC
Source organism: Drosophila seclusa (assembly GCA_035043575.1). NCBI lineage: Eukaryota > Metazoa > Arthropoda > Insecta > Diptera > Drosophilidae > Drosophila > Drosophila seclusa. The sequence goes on along the minus strand of JAWNMX010000377.1, from coordinate 13,640 downwards.
GTTCAATCTTTGATATTATCACGCGCATGTATGTCAAAAGAAACACGAGCAAGCTCCGTGTTCGGCTGGAGCATTTCAGCAGTTATATGTGGCACACACACAGACACACACACACACACTCACGCACTTCAATTCTTAGCTACCGCTTTGCCTATGTCTGACTTCTTCCAACTGTTTTCTGTTGTTGTTGTCCGTCTGCCTTAGATATGGGCATTAGTCACTTTGATGTTATTTGTGCTGTGTAACATTTGTCGTTATCAGTTTGTTGCTTGATGAGATGACGTCGTCCGCTCAAATGTCGTTAAGTCACTGGGAATGTCAATAGGAGGAGGGGAGGGTGGTGGTTTTTGCGGCAACTAGGCACGATGACGTCGCCATGGGGCCCAAGTCAATTTTGAGTGTCACCGCTTTCTGTGGTGTCCGTAAATCAAGCTTGAATGAATAACGGACATTCTCGTACGTATCCTCAAAGTCGTCATCATTGTTGTTGTTGTGGCAGTTGTTGTTGTGGCTGTTGTTGTTGTGGCAGTTGTTGTTGTGGCAGTTGTTGTTGTGGCTGTTGTTGTTGTCGTCTATTGATTTCCCATTAAGTTTTGCGTTGCCTTTTTAATGGTTTACAACTCATAGAGTATTCTAATATTGTTGTCATGTTACGTAACGCTGATCCATCTGAAGGAATATATATATATATATAAGCTACATCTAAGTTGAGTTGAGTTGGCTTGCTCACAGTTAACAGGGTTAAGTCTTCCCTCAACGTGTTTGCTGTGAAACTCATGATAAGACCAAGCTTGAATAGGAACAATCGTTTCGTTTTTTCCCTTTTATAATTTACAAGTCTTTTTAGGAATAATTAGTATATAATATATATATATATATATATATGTATATATTTTTTAAATAATTTCATTTGCGAGAGTACAAAATCTTCGGTGTATTCAATCGTGTTTGTGTTTTTCCACTAGTTTGTGTCTCTGTAAAGTAGTCCCTGTCCTTCCAGCAAAATTAAAATAAATATATTTTTTCGTGTCATCATTGAAAACTATGGCACAGACAGAGGAGAAGAGCTTATAGAAGCTTCAATTGGGTGGGGTTTAGTGTTTCCTTACACAGTTCATTTCCATTTATATTACTATTTCTATATACATGTATATATCTGTATCTCTATTTCTATTACTATTTCTATTTCTATTTCCATTTCGTTAGTTTTGTTGTTTAAGGGCGCGCTCTGGAAATGTCAGTTGCGCAACTGCAAGCAAAATGTATTTAAATATTTACAACTTGTGTAAGTTGTGTAAAATGAGTTACATTTGTCATCGTCATGTTGAAAGGCGACAAACATAATATTGTACAATCAAATAATAATCTTTTACAAATATTTTATTTATATATATATATATATATGTATATAGATATCGAATAATTATAAATGTAACTTAATTTGAATGCGATTATTGCGAATTGTGTTTAATATTCGGTTTTTTGGTTTTTCAAATATGATTTGAGTTGTGAAATAAGCTTTTGAGTTGCTGTGCTCAAAGTCAACAAAATTTTTAGCACTTTAACGATTAACATTTATAAACATTTTGGGTATATTAAGTATTGACACCAATAGTTTGTAGAACATATTGAAAATGAAGCATGGAGACTTCAAATATGCTCATCAATTTAGAGGGTATTCGCCTCCCAAGTTCAGGTCATTTTCCCGGTTTTTTGATCAGCTATTATATATTTACATATGTATGAACATATGTATGTACATATACATATACACATATTATTTTCGATTTCGTAGGTTATGTTTTGTTTTTCATCGCGTTCCGTTCAATGCCTTTTTTTCGGTTCAATACTTGATGTGCTGACGTTTGCCGCAATTTATTCATAATTAAAAGCAAATTTACACATTTTACTTTAACGAGTTTCTCTCAATAATAATACGCCTTAAATTTGTGAGTTATATTCCCTTCCTCCCGCACCCCCAAGTCAGTCATCATTTGTTTTTTTCGAATTCATTAGCGTTAATTGATAAATGCGTTTTGCTTAATGGCGGAAATTTAAGAGCAAATTAAGAAAGGGACAAGAGGGGAAGGGTGAGGAGTGCAGAGAGAGAGAGGGTGGGGGGGGAGAATCTCTAAGATCGATGTTAAATAAATTTAAATTGAATGTGTTGTGTTGTGATGTGTGTTTGTTGTTTGTTGTATGTTGTGTGACGGCAATTGAAGCAATTAACTGTGAAGTACATTTCACTATAGATTTTATAGAAAATGAATGTGAATGTGAATGTGAACGTGAATGTGAATGTGAATGTGAACGTGAATGCGAATGTGACTTGTGACTGGGTCTGCTGCTTGCGGCTGTCAAACATTTCAATTAAAATGTCGACTCTGGGGCGACGCCAGTTGACCATTAAAACAAACAACAGAACGCAAAACTGAACTGAACTCGGCTCGAATTGAACGCTTCAGCGGATGGATGAGGAGATGGATGAACGCTGGGTGAGGGGTGCAAGGGTGAAACACTCGCGTTTCGCATGATCACAATCATGTGATTTACCCATATATATATATATATATATATATATATATATAAATATAAACATTCAGTTACAGCTACAGTCGATTATGTATATAATTGCGAGTGATCGTCAGCCGTTCAGCTTGTTGTGCGTGGTGTGTGTGTGTGTGTAGTGTGTAATGTGTGTGTGAACTGCTAACTAGTTTTGGGACTGCAGCAGGAAACAAAACAACACAACTAGCTGCAACACAAAGTCACGTGAGCTCAAACGTCGCCATCAGCTGCTCTCGGGAGGTGGCCTATTGTTTATGCTTGTTTGTGGCTGTGGTTATAGCCAAAACATACAAATGAACAAGCACACCGAACATGAAATACACTTGCAGAATGAATCCATTCAGCATGCTCAATTATTAATCGAATAAAAATTTGAATAAATATATATGTATATCCATTTATATATATTTACTGTACGACAAAATGAGCATACCCTCTGGCAAGGGTATACAAAACAGAGCAACAGAGCAACAGAAATAATAACAACAACAACAACAACAGAAAAAACCAGTTTGGCAACAGTTTCCACGGCCAGCCCGCCCCGCTGTTTTTTTTTTATTTTTTGTTATTGTTTTTTATTTTGTCGTCACTTCTGTGTGTGCTATTGACTATTGACATTGATTGAAGCTCATTGCGGTTGGCAACAGCCACACCACACAGTGTGGAGCCGGCAGTAGGGGGAGGATTGGAGATGAGGAGGGAACAACCATTTGGTGGTGTAGTAGATAGTCTTGCACAGAATCTGGTTTCAATATACGCACGTGCTGCCGTTTGAGCCCAGCTGAGCAACTGTATAGCCGCTTGGTTGGCTCCCAGTTAAGAGAGAAGTCAGCAATATCAGCTAGACATACACTCAGAAAAACAATCAGACTACATTTTAGAAAATTGCGCTGAAAACGAAAATGGTTTCCTTATCTTTAGAAATAATTTCTTAATATTTCAAATTTTAAGAATTAGAAGAAAAGAAAACTTTATAAATATATATATAGAGTTTGGCTCAACACTGATCTAGAGTTGTCTTAGCTCGGTGAGAAGTGACTGAAACTAGGAGAAGAAAAACACTGTTTTTTAGAAAGAAACACAGCAGAAGCCATGCCTTTTAGAGATATACTCTCTCAGTGATAAGGTGAGTTTTCTAAACAGAATGGCGAATTTCTGAGACTCACATCTAGAGAGAATATTATGAGAATACAGATATACATTTAAATGATCGCACCATTCGACGGTTTATTGAACGTCTGTCTGTCTGTGTTTTTGTCTGTCTGTCTGTCTGTCTGTTTGTCTGTTTGTCTGTCTGCTTATCTGATTCGTGAATTTGGCATTAGTATCAATTTCAACTTAGATATGCGAAACAAACTGCTTTGTTCGAATGTTATTGTTGCTGTTCTTGCCGGCTCCTTTTTAGCACTTGTCAGTTGTTAAGTTTAGCTCAAGTTAGCAACAATTTAGTGTCGCACACTTTTGCAGGCAGACCCAGACCAGAGCGGGTGCAAGTGCTGTTTTTGTTTTTTTGCTACTTTGGATTTATTTTAGCATTCACTTGTGATCAGCTTTAATCGATGCTGTTTAATTCGATTGAAGCATTAGCAAGATTTGATCCACAATGAATCAGGTGTCGAATACACACTTTCAGTGAGAAAAAAGATACTGTTGAGAGTAAATTCCAGTTGCAAATTTGGTAGATGTATCTTCAATTTCTTGGTATATTATTAATTTTGCTTGTAGTTTCCATTTCCTACAAATATTCTATAAGCTCCAAAGTCATTTAAGATACAGAATTCTATCCAAAAAAGTTTGCATGTGTTTTTTTTTACATATGGTTCTATGCACAGGTTACAGGGTATATCTTAGTTTAACAGTCGCTTCTCTAGTATTACGACTAGATCAATCAAATCGACTTTTTTTTTATATTTATGTCAAAAGTTAATTGCTACCGGGTGTGTTCTAAAGTAGATAAAAATATTTTCGCCTAAGTCAAATTTATAAGGCCATAAGTAAATGAAGCTTAAACGATCACTTACAAGCTTCGCAATTATGACGTTTCTTTTGTATTTTCCTTTTTCGAATTTAATTTCATGTCGACTAATTACTTTCAAGAAATTCAGCACAGATAAATGCTTAAGCTGAAATCTGAAATGCAATTATGGAACGAGATAGTTTCAATTGCGGAAGTTCACTGATTCGTGAACGGACGTAGAAGGTAGAATTTTGATGTGAATGCAGTCAAACAATGCGCATGTCATTTCATACTCTTTCCGCAACATATTTGTGGTCCTTGCATCTTTTTCAACTTTAGTTTTATATGCATTGTGTTCAGTTACATAAGTTCTATAAAAAGTCGAATTAAACAGTGTTTCTAAAGTGGATACAAACATTAATATTGATGTTAAAGCATTATATATATATATATATATCCACTTATAACACTGTTCAATAAGTAATAATATATATGGGCACATTGTTTCCTATTTTTTTATTAGCTTAGCAATAACTGTCGAAACAACAAACTTTGTATTAAAGTTGTTTTTTTGCCTTTGTGACTTCATCGAGAGGAACTCGCGTCTATAAAGAATATGGTTATGGTCTACTATTCATTCTAACGAAGAATTGGCCCAATTGGCGATTCGGTTGACTGTTTGTTTGTTGTTTGGCTTGTGTCGAACAACGGATTAGGTATGTGCATATATATATATATATGTATGTTAAGGCGACTCACTTTTGGTTATCACATCATCGTAGAACGAGACGCGCACCAAGGTGTTAATCGGCCCCTTGATCATCGATAAGAAATCAAAAGCACAGCAACAAAATCAACCAAATCAATGAAAATCGCTTGAATATTGCTAAATTGGCGCAACGACAGACCGATCGGCCATTATTTGCTGTTGTAATTGGCAATGCAGAAGAAGAAGAAGGAGACGAGCAGAAGAAGAAGAAGAAGAAGAGGGTGCGGGAAGAGACGACGCCAATTCTTAAAATAGTAGGTAGAAACAGCCAGCAGAGCAACAACTTAAGTTTCGGTATTGACACTGAAACCACAGCCAAAACAATCCCATCGATACAATTTGTGGGTAGGTAGTCGACAAATATGTACACACATACATATATATTATATATATATATATTTATATATATAAATTTAAACATGTACACATGTTAACCAATCAATGTGGGGAAGGAAGTGAGGTGCGAAAAGAGCGACAACAAAATGATACAAAGTCCGCAGAGTGGTCGGAGAGTGTAGAGTAATTTGTGGTGAAGTTTCTGGCATCGAAGATGCAATATGACAAACAACAATAGATATAAAAATGTGCGTGTTCAGTTCGCAGTCGATCGTGAAACACAAAAATATAAATATCAAATTTGTCTCCAAACATACAACAACACTAACATAAATATATTTTGGAACATCGCAGTAACATTTCGCAGACGGACTCCGGTCTAAAAGGGTATACAGTCTTCGGTGTGGCTGAGAATACCCTTATTTCTTGTATCTTTTTCCTTTCCTTTTCTCTTTATCAATTTGTATTGCAAACAAAAAAGTGATTTGTTATTCATTCCCGCCTCGTTTCCAATTCTAAATGTACATGTATATTCCGTGCTTTCTATTCGAACCCGAACCAATTTGAAATTGTATAATTGGTTAATAAGAGTATAATGAAGTAGTGCAACAGCAGGTAACAGGCAGTATAAAACATATATATTCTTGATCAAAGATAGCAGCTAACACGATCTTGACATGTATGGATTTGTAGATTTTTTTTTAAATTTACGCAGATCAAGTTTATTTTGATTTTTTTTTATCGATAACTCTTTCTCAATTTATCCAATATCGACGAAAATTGACTACCGATAGCTAGAAAAATAAGTCTTATAATATGTCTTGTTAAGAAACTTAGTTTTTGAATATCTTCAAAAATTCAAACGTGTAAAACTTATTATAGGAACATGGTATCTTTTGGTCGAGCTCTTCCGCTAGTGCAATCTTACTTGTTGGAAACAAACATTTTTAAGAACAAAATATCGTGATGCATGCATGTGTATATGTATGTATATGTGTTTGCATACAGCAACAGGTCAAATATTTGACGTACGTATTTGAACTGTTATGAATTAGTTGGCTCCATGTTGGGATTAGTGTGTACGAGTGCAAAGATTTTACAGAAATTTAATTATAACTGAAGCTAATAATATATATATACATATAGTAGTAGATTTTAAACTAAGCTATCAGTTTATTTCCGGCTGAATGCTGCAATTATATGATGAGCTCACATAAATGTATGTATATAATTAGCACACTTGAAATATATATTTAAACTTTCTATTGTTTCGCATGCACAAATGATGCAATCTTCATTTTCAAATCTATTCACAAATTCAATATTATTGTCAATACACATTTTCAGCAGTTTATCGGTTTTTTTTTTTATTTTCAAAAACTATTTGTCCCTTGAATTTCATTTGTTTACACAGCGTCGATTTTAGTTAAGATCGAATTATTTCAATGTTTTATAATTGTCTGAAAGGGCATTCAGCAAATAGATACAACTTGTTGTGTTGCTGTTTTATGTAAATATTAGCCAAAATATGCGTCAATTGTTATCTTGGGTCCAGCCACAGACAAGTTGATCAAATAGGAATTTTTCGATAAGAACTATTAACAAACTTTGTGCAATTATTTTAGTACTTATAATAAGTAATATACTCCATATCATCTATCCAATATATATATAGTTAACGATTTTGTGTGTAGTCATATAATCGAGCAACCTTTGAGTTTCTGGATTTTTTGTAACTTATGAAAAGCAGTTACTGATTTATATTTCCATTGGATACTTATCGGAATTCCTTATCGATGCTTAATGTCTCCATTAGTATAGTTATGCACTTATGTGTTATTTATTACGCACATTGTGCCTGATTGCGTTTCGCATTGTATACGATCCAATTGCCGATTTGCCTCGTAAATGATTTAAGCGCGATTAAAAGTGCTGCAGTCGGCGATAACGGAAAGCAATCCGATTAGTGAGCTAAATAGTGAACACTGGTCTCGGTCATATAATCGACTGATTTGCGATATCGAAACACCTACGGGGCACCTACACAATGATGACGTGAATGCGATTCCGAATAAATGATTCGATAATCGCGATAATGTTAGTGGTGTTTTGGTTTATTCTTGTTGATTTTGTTTGTTTGCCTTTCCTTCGTTTTCCATTTTTTTTGTTCTTGACTCTCATGCTACGCCCATAAAATGCATATTATACGATTATTATTCTCTTTGTTTTTTGCTAGAAGCATACACAAAGGGCAGGTAAAAGTGGACATCAATTAAGTTTTACGAGCGTTTTAAATTTTAAGTTGTCGAAGTATGCTCAAGATTTCCTACATGATGATAATACTTCTTATTACTTATGTACATACAGTTAGTTCCTCTCCCAATAGCATTAGCAGTTTTCGACATTGCACAATATAAATATCAACATAATACGTATCGATATAGTTTTTCGATTTGTATCGCGGTTGTCCTGCCTTTTTTTCAGATCAGTCAGATTTGATTTAGTAACACCCCACAAGCCAAATCAAATTGTATGAATTGTTTTTACTCATGTAATCCTCTCGTTGTAATAATATGTCAGTTAAATGCATAAATAATAGCAAAATAACTAAAACTTATGCAAGCCAAGCCAAATTGGAGCGAACCATAAGGAACTAACTGTTCCTGTTCCTAATGCGTAGTTTTCAATAATTTCCTGATATTGAAATCCCGATATGACGACTAGTGTTACAGCAACAAAAGGCAAAGGATAATGTGAATACGCATACATCTTATACTGCCATATCCTTGAGGATCAGGAGAAATAAAGATATAAAGAAAAGATACTCTACATCAAGGCACACACACTACATACATATATATAAATATATACATATAAAGATACAAATATATGTACTTTTAAACATACATTTATCATCATAAAAGACAAAGTTAAATCTAATCGTGTGCCAGTTAACAGTTAATAGCGCCAAACGCATTGGACAATTAGCAAGCAGAACTAACCTATCCTAACTAAACAAAAACCTATGAAAACGAATAACAAGGCTCTGGCAGAGCAAGAGAGAGTGAGAGGGAGAGAGACACAGCGAGAGTGAGAGTGCATGCTAGGAGATACCCTGTATCTCCTAGCATGTTTATCTATAATTGCTTTTATTATTACTATAAGTATGCACACAAATATAAACACACCCATTTTCTAGTAGATACAAATATATGTGGGGATAAATGGGGATTAAGATTAATAGAACTTACATTGACCAAGCTGACGCCGAAGCAGGCAACCCAACCCCAGCCGCCATCGGGTGCGACTTTTCTTGGTGGTTTCGTTGTCATTGTTTTCAGTTAGTTGCTTGTTTGTTTTTGTTTATGTTGTTCCTTTTGCTGCTCTTCGTCTGTCTGTCTTTTTGTCTTTCTGCGCTCGCTGTGTCTGTGGTGTCAGGTGTGCAGATGTCTCTATACCATCTATATAGACTGCATAGGCTTGCATATGTGTCTGTGTTTCTATGTGTGTATAGAATTATGGATATTTTGTGCTTCTTTCTATATGTATGTGTGTGTGTGTGCCGACGTCGTCGTCGTCGTCGTCGCCGCTGTCTTCTCCGTTGGCCGCTTTTATTTTTGTGTGTTTTGTTTTGCTTTGTTGTTGTTTTGATTTTCGAGCGTTGCGTTGTTCTTTTTGATTCTTTTTATTTATATTTTCTTGTGTCTTATTCACCCGTTGGGGTTTTTATGGAACGCGGTGGGTGTTGTTATTGTTGTTTGTTTGTTTTTGCTTTTAATTTTTACTTGCCGCACACACACACACAACAAGAGAACTGGGAAATAATTTCAAAAACTTGCGCCGCTTTGTAAATGTTTTTGTCAACTTTTTAAACACCGTTGTGGATTTTGCTGTTGTGGTTGTTTTTGTTGTATTTTGTACCTCAGCACCAAGGTTTTTGTTGCTTCTTTTCGATGTAGTTGCTAATTCATTTGTGTTCTTATTTACTTGTTTTTTTTTTTGCTGTATTTTTGCGTGTTCTATTCTGTGCTCTGTTTCGTTCAATTATGTTAATGATTTTAAATCTGTAGAGATATTCATTAGTATGTTGTTTGTTCGGTTTTTAGTTTTAGATGTAAGAGTATTCATTCACTGCTATATTTGCTCTTATTCTTTACGTTTTTTATGTTTTATTTTTTTTTTATCAAATTGTTCGCATTTCGCTGGTTTCCGATTAGTGAGTTTGCTCTTGAGCAATTTCTTATCTCCGCGTACAACGAAGTTTTTCCATTTATTGTTTTATTTATATAATATATATAACGCTTTAAAGCTCGTTTCAAAATATTAAATTACAAGGCACGTTTTTGCGATAAAAAAAAAATAAAAAAACCAAACCAAACCTAACAAAACACTAAAAAAAAAAAACCAAATTGCGAAAAAAGTATTCAGCAACAAACACAAAAAAAAAAAAGATTGAAATGGAATATTTATTTTCACTTCGGCCTGTTGTTTTCGAGTTTCACCTTGTTTTCCAGCTGTTCTGACTGTTTTGGTTGTTGTTGTTTTGTTTTGATTTTCTTATGTTTTATTCCATTGGCTTTCTGGCAAGCGCTGCTGTTGCTCTTGCTGAGTGCCGCCTCCGTCGTTCTCAGCGGATTTTTGCCGTTTGCTAGCGTGGTCGCTTTGTGCAACGCTATTTATTAAAAACGGGGGTGTTGGGGTTTTGACCGGACTCTCCGTATCGGCTCGATGTGTTACGCGCGACTGTTCAATCGATACTGACTACTGCCCGTCGACGTCGACATTGCCAACAACTGACTGCGTACCGCCTGTCCGAAGAGCGACAAATAGAGAGAGAAAGAGAGAGAGTGCGAGCCATTGGGAGAGCAGCAGTAAAACGGACTCGATTGGAGAGAACACATATTGGGGATTACTGTTGTTGCTACTTCTGCGTCTGCTTCTGTTACTGCTGTTGCTACTGCTGCTGCGTCAGTGTGTGTCAAGATCGCGTTCTAATGCTCGAGAGAGAGCGCCCTGCTGCTCCTCCGGTCAGTGCAGTTAGCTGCCTTGCCTTGTCTTGTCAGCCAGAAGCGCAACCCCAAGACAAAAACAAAAAAATCGAAAAAATTAAAAAAAAAAAGCCAAATACAAAGAACACTATGAGCAACGTTGACTTTTTGCTGCCTGTGGCTAATTGCGCGTCTGCCAAGATTGTTGCTGCTCCTCGATTGTTTCTTTGTTGAGGCTCACACACACACAAATATATATATAGGAAATACGTGTGCACATAAACAGGCATTTTTCTATATATGCATACGTATTTTCTTTGTCTTGACCATGGCAGGAGTAGCATTTGTGTGCTAACTGCTTGTTGCAATGTGCCTGCTTCTGCTTCTTGCATTTAATGCACATTGTTCACATTTATCCATTGACTCAGTTGCGCAAACGCGCTCCCTTTTCACCACGTCTCTCTCTCTCTCTCTCTCTCTCTCTTCAACAGCCACATGCAATCAGACATTCTCTCTCCTTCCCTCTCTCTCTCTCTCTCTCTCTCTCTCTTTGAACTTGTTGCTTTGCTTTGCAGATCTGTCGCGTATATATATATATATATGTGTGTGTGTGTCTTCACAATGCGAGTTTTTGGTGATGCCAGATGTAGAGTATTAACAGTTTTTAAGGATTTATTAAGAATGGATAAATATTAAGGTATGTAGGTTTATTTTTTCTTTTTACTTAATGTGCTCGGAATTGCATCTGAGTTGCAGTACGTTAATTTTTTACTATGCAACAAATTTAAAGCTGATTTAACGCAGTGTTATATCATAATCATAAGTCAGTTGTTGTAGTCGAGGGCTTCAGTGCCCTTCGAACTTTATCGGGCTTGCATTAACCAATTAAAAATGGGTAAAAAGAGTATAATGGTTTTGTGCAAATGTATGTAACAGGCAGAAGGAAGCAACTCCGACCCCATAAAGTGTATATATTCTTGATCAGGGTCAACAGCCGAGTCGATATAGCCATGGCCGTCTGTCCGTCTGTCTGTATGAACAAGCGGATCTCAGAGACTATAAGAGCTAGAGAAAATTTGGAATATAGGTTCTCGTATACCCGACGCAGATAAAGTTAGATTATTTTACCGATAACTGCCTCCGTTTCTGAAATATCGATACATTTCGATTTCCGATAGCTATAAATGCCCCAATTTTAAAGGTAGAACCTTCTAATCAATACACAATATACAAAGACATATTATCAATCAACTGTCCAGATTTTATCAAGAGCAGAAGTTATTGTCGAGAGAAGATTCTCATATTGAACTCCTGGTGATGAAATAGTCGCAAGCTCTTTCTGTATGTATAAATATGCGAGCGCATGTGTGAGAAAGAGATGGCATGATATTCTGCAGAGCCCCGTTACCTACGCTTGCATGTGTGTGCACGTGCTTGTAGCCAGCCCGTTCGAGTCAATGCGGGCTTGTGAATAAGAATATGCGCTGGCTTAGTTTTGAAGACCTTCTCACATTTGGGTGCAATACTCTTCAAAGGGAATTTGCGAATAAAACTGGAATATATTTAACAACTGGGTTCAGGGTATTTCGTCCGTTCTTACTTGTTGTGAGTGTTGTATTTTCATCTCATCCAAGTCTACAAATATAATTACTAAGTATCCGCAATTAATCAATATTAAATAGTTTGGTCCAATTCTAAAGAGTGAATCTGTTCTATATAGCTTTAGACACCAAATATGAAATATGCTTTCAACACTTCAATAATGTTTTGCAAACGAAAATCAAACTTTTGCCCATATCAGCCAAGGATCCTAATTTTCCTTTTATTTAGATTAACCCTTTGGCCATAGTGCTTTTTGCAAACTTGCTCGCGTAATTATTTTGCTGTACTCCTGACAAATGTGGCATACATCACAAATGGCAACTATGTTAATATAAGTAGCTTAGACTTAATCCTTTGCATGTGCAATATTTAGTGGCATAAGCTAAATATTGCACATTAGTACATCTATAAAAAAAAAACATGAAAACAACATGAAAAACATTCTCCCCGTTTTTCCCACGAAATACCTTCGAAAATGTGAATAAATTAAAATGAGTGAAAATTGGGCAATAAGCTCATTACTGTTTCCGCATGAGGTAACAATGTAAAAGTTCAAAATAATTCAACCTGGAAAAGTTGCCAACATTAATTCTATAAGCCATTTCAAAAACCCATATTGTATGTTATTATATATATATATATATATTAAAATAACACGTTTTTAAGTGCGACTATTTCAGAGATTTGGATGTTTTTGTTTTGTAGGTGTGTTGGGTGAGGAGGGGTTTGTTAACATTAAAAAGATGCGCGATTTGTGTTGAGCACATTTACTCAAAAATCCTATCTGAGCCCACTTTTGACATACTTGTCTTCAGAAATGACTGCACTTTCAGACCTGCTCACATTTGGGTGCCAGACTCTTCAAAGGGAAATTTCGAACTGGGTTCAGGGTATATCGTAGTCGAGATCACTCGACTACAGCTTTCTTACTTGTTATTTATGTCACTCGAAGGAACAACATATATAATCTCCCCATTCTTTAGTCTATTATTGTATATGATGCAAGTGTACATTTTTATTCAAGTTAATTGTCCATGCAGACTTCTTAATTGACAACAATATGTCAAGCTAAATTACAATCACAAATAAATAAAAAAAAAATAACAATAATATAACTAATACTAATAAAAAAAAAAATACAACAATGCCGACATTGAGAGACGGATATGGAAATGAACATTGAAAAATTGAAAATCAAAATCAAAATCAAAAAAATAAAAATGAAAATGGCACACTGCTAAGTGTTGCCTCTTACGTACTACTATGAAATACCTCTATATATATGTATGTATATATGTATATATGTATATGCATGTGTGTGCGTGTGCAAATATATACCCCACTATCCCCACTGAATGCCCGGACATAATCAAGCCTCGCTGGCGCCCAACACGTTCAGAGCAAAATACATACAAAATGA